>CM035422.1:157826851-157869351 GCA_020310875.1 Ceratopteris richardii
TGTATTATATGTGTATGTGTATGTGTGTATATATGTTATGCATGTGTAAAAACCCTAAAACCCTAATCGTAAAGACCTAGACCTAAAACATGTATACATGTGTATGCATGTGTATATATATGTGTATGTATATATATATATATATATATATATATATATATATATATATATATATATATATATATATATATATATATATATATATATATATATATATATATATATATATATATATATATAAGTAAGTATATGTGTATGCATGTGTAAATAGCCTAAAAGCTCTAATCCTATTTTATATATTTGATATAAAAAAACCTTAAAATCGTAATTTTATATATTTTATTTAAACACTAGCTATTTTCATATTTATTTATCTATATTGAAATCGTATATGTGTGTGTATATCTGTGCATGTGCGTATGTATGTGTGTGTGTGAATGTATGCATGTGTGTATATGTGTAGGTGTGTGTATGTATGCATGTGTGTATATGTGTGTGTATATGTGTGTGTATGTATGCATGTGTGTATGTGTGTGTGTGTTTGTATGCATGTGTGTGTATGCATGCATGTGTGTGTATGCATGCATGTGTGTATGTATGTGTGTTTGTGCATGCATGTGTGTATGTATGTGTGTGTGTATGCATGCATGTGTGTATATGTGTGTGTATGTATGCATGCATGTGTGTATATGTGTGTATGTATGCATGTGTGTACATGTGTGTGTATGTATACATGTGTGTACATGTGCGTGTATGTATATGTGTGTGTTGTATGGATGTGTGTGTATACATGCATGTGTGTATGTATGTGTGTGTGTGTGTGCATGCATGTGTTTATGTATGTGTGTGTGTATGTATGTGTGTGTGTATGCATGAATGTGTGTATATATGTGTGTATGTATGCATGCATGTGTGTATATGTGTACATGTGTGTATTTATGCATGTGTGCACATGTCTGTGTATGTATGCATGTGTGTGTATGTATATGTGTGTGTGTACGTATGCATGTGTGTATATGTGTATGTGTGAGTATGTATGCATGTCTGTATACATACACACACATGCATACATGCACACACATACACATATACACACATGCATACGTATGCACACACATACATACACACACACACATAGAGTTGATTACCTCTAGAGTTTTCTCCATTCTTGTTGAGCTTTGTCTCATGTGGAGAGTTGCCCCATCAGGGTGTTGAGGTCAGGTATCTACATGTCCTTATATAAGTCCATTGTTGTGGTGAAGGACTCTAATTTATCATCAAACATGATGCCATTTATGATCTGCCTTACTACTTGCTCTTCTTCTATTTCTTCTCCCATGCTCCCAAGTTGGTCAGCTACATCTTTCATCTTGGTCACATAGTCAGCTACACTTTGCTTTGGTCCCTTCTTCAAGGTTGTGAGCTTCATCCAAAGTTGGTCCTTGCTAGCCCTTGTATTTGATGAGAAGTATAAAGAAAGTGCTTCCCAAGTCTCTTCGAAGGTCTTGCGACTCCTAATATGAGGTAATAAGAAATTAGATATTGAGCTAATTATATAAGACCTAGCTAGAGCATCCTTTGCACACCATGCAACTAGTCTTTCTTGCTCTTCTCTTGTAGGTTGATGTTTGCTTCTGACTATTGGGACTTCTTCATCTCGAGAGATGTATCCATACAAAATTCTTCCTTGAAGGTAGGCTTGGATCCTTAGGGACCATGCTGGATATTTGGCTTTGTCCAATTTGTCAATGACTGATGGAAATCCATCTCCCATTTTACCTTATTATTGCTCTGATACCACCACTATATGAGTAATGGTGGATAGATTCCAAAGATGAGGTGGTGCTACAAATCCCTGCTTCACACCAGCCAAGAACAAGTTGAGGAGTGTAAAGTAAACTGTCTGCACCTTCCAATAATAAAAAATATTCAACTGAGTGCTTTGGAGTATGATCCTCTAATCAATAGATCAAAATAGATGAGTTAGAAATTCAACTATGAGCGAAGACTTGCTATTTTGGTCTCTACACATCTCTAGTAAAATGAATAGTGATGCTAAGCTACTAGCAATCAATCAAATTCCTTTTGGGAGTATTTAATTGACTTAGATAGCTACCAATCACAAGTTCTTTTCACTTGAAATGATCAAGTCTACACTTAGAATCATTCTTAGAAAGTCAGATGACCATCCCAACATTTTTTCAGGCTTCAACAATATGCAGACTTGTGAGTAGAGTTTTGAAGATATCTCGAGATTGAATGATGCAATGAAATGAAACTTTGTAGTAACAAAAAAGATAGTACGATGAATCGACTTTAAATCACATCAAATGATCAAGTATCCATTGAGAATCAAGTCTTAGAAGTTCACTATTCTGAGATGAACATAATAGAGAAGTAAAGTAGAGATGTGATCAATGTATATGTATTAAATCACATAGAGTTACAAAGACATTGACAATGTATAATTGCATAATGTGAGGATAGTGATGGAGCTATAGAATGAGCTCATTAGAGACTATAGATCCCTCTGAGCTGATCTCCAAATCAGGCGCTCTATGCACGCAAGCTTTTGATCCATTTTTATAGCTAGAGTTGAAGCCAATTTTTGGATTCAAATTCAAGATCTTACCATAAAGTGAATCCTAAACTTTAGGACTTTCTTTCTCATCAACCACCTACCAAATGATTCATGATTTGATTTTTCCTAATTCCACATGAAAGCAAGTGTAATTAACATATGAACTTTTCCAAGGATAAAAGTGAAGGCCTGTTTTACAAGGGAATAGTCATATGTGACTTTGAATGATTAAATGAAGTAAATGCTAATTCTCCAAGTATGTAGGCTTTCACTCAATTGCACCAACACTTTTTCCATCAAGATATTCCTTATTGTTAATCTCTAGACAAAAACATTATTCTATTCCAATATATCCCTAATAATTTGACTCATTCCATCATCATTTGCCATTTCTATTGCAATTTACAGTACTTCAAAAATACTAGAAGCAGTTTCTCTACTTGAAAACCATCACATTGTGACTTGAGGGTTTGATCTTAGAAAGAGGTAGTGTTTGTGTATCAACAGTACATGAACCACTTAAAATGCTCGATCAGAGATTTTTGGGAGATACCAAACCAAAGGCAAGTTATCCTTCTACAAACTAACCGATGTCTCACCTTGATGTATTAAAAAGAGTGGAAAATTTCTTCAAAACTGAAATCTGGGCAACCAAATTTTGTAGGAATTTGAGATTGTTCATGATGCACATGCTTTCCATGCCTTCTCACAAACTCTTCACTATCGGCCTTCCTCACAAGCTCTCTACAAGCACACTAGCTCTAATACAATGTCAAGGGAAACGATCTAAGGAAGAGAGATCTCATAGACTCTCACACATGAAGAGAGGAGCACACATAGATTGAGGTAAGGAAGTATAATCTTCTTCCACTTCTTCTATTACATTAAGAGAATATAAAAGAAGGACCTAATACAATAATATGACTTGTGCAATATATAAAGAAAAATACATAAATAAAACCCTAATGTGTGGGAATGAGTGAGATCGAAAGAAACAAATCTGCTAATCTCGGTAGCTAGATCTCTTAAAGCTCACTAAAAGTGTCCCTCACATATATCCACATAGCTGCTATACATGTTAGAGCGATGGAAAAATGGTACTTTTCATCGTTAATCATGACACGTTGAGATTGATATCCCAACAACGCATGTGTCCACTTCTTGTTTTTGCTTCATGATTGGTAGAGCATGCATATTTTTGTTGAGTAAGAAGGAATTTACTATGGCAAGTTATGAGGCTAAGTATAGGTCACCTTTCACACCAACTCTTGAGTTGGTATGGATTGGAGGCCTTTTGGCTAATTTGCATATTGGTAAGTCTATTGTGCCCAACATCTTTATTGAGAATGAGATTACATTGGTATTCGTGAGCAACCTTGTGTTCCATGTGTAACAAAGCAAACTAAGTTGCACTATTATTATGGCAGGGAGACACTTTCAACTACGGAGATCAATTTGGCTTACATGCCCATAAAGGATAATGTTATAGACCATTTTACGAAGGATTTACCTAAGGATAAGTTTGAAGCTTCTTGCAAAGATTTGGGCTTTCTTCCTTTTGTGGATTGATTTCTTTTCACATTTCTCAACACTCCCTTATACACAAGTGCTAGCTCCTTGTTCACTGGCACTCATAGGCAGGATTTATTGATATATTTGGGTATTGATGTGTTTTCACTCCCTTAGGAACATGGGAGAAGTTTCTTCCCACTTTAGGAGATTTTTTCCCCTAGTTTCTTTGCATGCTTGTAACCATAAGGTATCACTTATCTTTTCACATGCACTTGTTAATACATTCAATATTGTCTTGGTCTCCAAGATTCTTCTTCTTCTTCTTCTTCTTATTCTTCTTCTTCTTCTTCTTCTTCTTCTTCTTCTTCTTCTTCTTCTTCTTCTTCTTGTTCTTCGTCTTATTCTTCTTCTTCTTCTTCTTCTTCTTCTTCTTCTTCTTCTTCTTCTTATCTTCTTCTTTGTTTTCTTCTTCTTCTTCTTCTTCTTATTCTTCTTCTTCTTCTTCTTCTTCTTCTTTCATGTGTTGCATGTGTGTTTTAAGAGACCTTGAAATCCAACAATAGAAACATTTACATTATTCATGGTTATTATCAAACAATATCATCGAGTGAAACTCTTTCAAACAACGCACAAAATCTCTCCAAGGTTTAATCATCAAAGACTTTAATATCCACAACCCCATCTCATGTCATCACCGATGCTTCTATGATGTTGATGACATCGCTCTGTATCAAGGACGTCAAAATCTAAGAGGGGGAGTGTCGGAGTAGAAACTCATGCAAAGTAGTTTAAACATAGTAAAGCATAAGAGACCATTGGATGGGGTTGAAGAAAGATCAAGCATGAGGCAAGATGGAACTACCGAGTGAGGTATATGGATAAAGAAGTGTTCAATGGGGGCCAAAAACCCCCAAACTATGGCCCTATCTATACATAAAAATCATCCTTACAAATATAGTTGATCCCAATTTTGTAATTATCATCTAGCAATGCAAAAGGTGAGTGCGTCATTGAGCCTCTAGACTGCTAGCTTAAGCTTCTACAATTTTACCTTATTTTTGAGAGATATATAAATGAAAATGGACCTCAGATTTGGAGGGGCCTTTTTTCTTGTAATCTTTTGTGTTGCTAATAGAGAGAAGTTTCTTAGAATACCAATATGTATGAGAGAGGTTCCTTGCATGCATGCTTTCTCACTTGCATGTGTGTGCATGTGTCTCTTTTCTCATCCTATTCTGATTGCGTGGAGGTATTTTCAACACTAATAGTTGCCTCGAATTGACAAATCATGCATTGTGGATGCTATGCTTGACACTAGCTTTTCATGAGAGCTTGGGGTGGTCATTAAATAAAAACTTTCGTTGGGCCCATGTGTGGATCAAGACACATAGTTTAAGAGAAAGTGAAAAAAAAAGAATAAATTGATCTTCAATCCAAGAATAAATTGGAGTTTCTCCTCATGATTTTTTGTGCAAACGAATGGTTCAATCATAATAAAATAAAATTACACTTGGTTTTTCAATAGAAATCAGGATCAAAATTCATGGTGTAGTCAATTTGTGAACTTTTTTGGAAAGGGAACGTTCCATCATTTCATATTGATCATGTAATCATTGCTTTCCCTTTGGTGTGACCCAATATTGAAGTAAATTGGACATCGGGTTTTTCAAGCTAGGACCTCCCCTCTTGGAAGTTGGATCAATTTGGTTAAAATCAGGCAAGGAATACGAATCCCAAAGGACTAGAAAAGAAATAGGGGAGAAAAGGTTTACTAAGACTAGGCGTTTGGAGTTGGAATTGATGAAATAGAAGTGGACCTTCAACTAGGTGTTTCTAATAATGAGCAAGGTATGATATGAACACAAACTTAACACATGAAGTCGAAATGTTATCCTCGAGGAGTAGTGCATTGTGATGGTAGATAAACCATCCAAGGTAGGTTCTAAGAAGTGATGGTGAATTTATCATAAGTCCCTTTAAAGAAAATTTCGGGGTATATGCAAAAACTACAATTTTTAAGTTTCTCAACACCTATGCAAATATCAACCCCAATAATTATATGGATTAAAAAATGATATATTGATGCTTAATTTTTTATTCTATTAGCTTTATCAAGTGTGCCTTGTGGGATAGAATACTTAGTCTTTCGCATAAGCATAACCTTTGATGTGGATTTGCAATGGTTTTCTGAATTTTTTATTCCTGTGATGAGGATCACTTTCCAACAACGAGAGGGAGTGCAAACGCATACCGACCATAGTAAGACTTCTTATGTGATGGAACTCTTGCATGTGACAAGCATAGTAGAACGTTTCATACGTAGCTTAAACTTGAATTTTCTCTTCCTCACCGCCTATTTACTCCTCCAAAGGAGTTTCCCTTTTAATTATATAACATGGAGAAGAAGGGGGTGTGTCAATCGGTGCAACCTACATGGCTTGGCGACAAACATCGAGAGAAACTCGCATGGACATTATAACCAACAATATTATATTAATATTTATATTTAAGGGAATACCAATCTTCGTCAATGCCAATGAGTAAGCTGTGGTCAAATTGGAACTTAGAGCACGTAAATCTAATAAACTAGGACATGTTTCCTCTCTACGATACATGCCAAGAAAAGCATACTATGCTAGAAGAGAGTGAGACATTCCACAGATTGACACCAGTACTCCAAAATCCAACTTTTCATGCAAGTGTTCCACCAGCAAGATTCAAGAATCTTCAACCTACTATATAACTCTTCCTATCTTTCATTTACATCACTTTCTTTTGATCAAGTTAGAGATCTTTGTTAGGAAAAAAGTTGCAAAAAGGAGTGTTTTCTAGTTTTTTTTTTTTGTTTTTTTTTTGTTTTTTTGGTTTTCTTGTTCCTTGTTATGGAAAGACACACAAACCCTATTGTCATTTTGACCAACGTGGCTCAATATGCACTTTAAAAACTTGATATGATAAAGAAAAAGATAACTCATCAAGAGTCTAGTACTTGGAAATGAAGAGATTTCATTTCATGCTTATCAAGTAGGATTTCGATTTGTAATTAGGACTTGAATGTGTCTATTCATGTGGTTTTTTAGTTTTTTCTTCTCATAAGGCTTTACCTTTCGACAATAATTTAAGCTTTGAATGAATTGGTCATTTCTATTCTCTCTAAACAAGATTCTTGCTTTTATAATGAACATTATTAGACACTTCAGAGCCAACAAAGTAGGGGTTCGTAAAGTGATTGATTGGGATGCTAATCATACAATTAATCTAAGGTGGTAGAAATTTATCTTTACATAGGCCTGAAGAAAATTCCGAATAAGGGTAGTCAAACCTTGGGCATTGCACACCACGTTGATTACAAGCTTTTTATTTGAGGACTTGTTGAATGCTTGTTTTTATTTCAAAAATTTGGTCATTACTATGAGATAATTCCTACCTTTAAGAAAAACTAGGAGTCAAAGGTCTAAGAGCTTGATGGATATGTCAGGCTACCTTTCAAAGAAGGAGATAAAAGTCTAATTTTTTATGATTTGAAGGGTCATTACGACTCATGGTCATTTCAAGGTGGCTTCTTTCATTCTCATGGTTAGACAAAACAATAGTAATTAAATTTTTAAGCAAAAGACACTAATACTATTGGTGCTCTTTAAAAAAGCGATGCAATTTTGGTGGAAATTTATAAGTGAGGAAACGTAAAATGTTATTCATAACAAAGGATTCGAAATTGACCAACAACATTATCAATGTTTTGAAAACATTTTACTATTTTATTGTTCTACAAAATTGTGCTAGATGCACAATGAATCATCATTGTATTTTGAACAATATGAGAGAAAAATTAGTGATTATGGGACTTTGACTTAATCCTTGTTCATAGTACAAGGGCACGAGCTGAGAAATCTATTTTCTTTTGTATCAGTAATCTTTCTATGATATATTTCTTAATTTTTATAAATTTATTTTATTTTAAATTAGCTACAGGTTAAAAAGAGATAGTGAAAATTGTAACTTTCTTAGTCCTAGCCCTTCTACGTGATGGTTTCTTGCACTTGCAATAATTTTTAATTGTCAAATTTATGAGAAAAATATATATCATATAGAATTTTTATGCATTGTTATTTTGCGTTTCTTGGATTTCCGAGAATCAACATTCACTCATTCGCAGTTTGTTTGTTCATGTTCTTTTTTCTATTGGTATGTTGAAGTGTTTCTATTAATGCATAAATATAAAAAATTTGTGCTATTTTGCGCATTATTTTGTCAAAAAATAATTATTTTTAAATTTAAAACTTTTAGTTTTAACTTTTAAAAGTGGGTGGCACTCACTTTGAAAACCTAAAACCAAAAAAAAATAAGACATGCTTCTTCTCATTTCTCACTTTCACACTAAAGAATACATGGATATGCTCTCATAGCTTTGTCACATTACGTCCTCATGCAATGGTGGCATGCATAATTGCCACTTGCATCAAATCCCGTAAAGATCTCTCCATAGAGTTTTTGGAAAGAACAGAATACAAAGGTGGTACAGTTTTGTGAGACTTCGTCTACAGAGTCTCTTATCTTGAACGGACACTAACCTTGAACTTTGATGTGCTCAAGGAGATCAATGATCACATGGAGGTTTATATGCTAATATCATCCATTTATATTTCAATCTAAGAGGGTAAATATTTCCCATGTGTCCTACTTTACATCCATGAAGGCTATGAGGCTTTTGAAAAGTTTCTCAAGTGCCTCATGGCCATTTCCTAGGATGCAAAGCACTTTTTAGAGGACATATTGACAGTAATCAACAACAGAAAAAAAAAAGAAGCTAGGGAAAAATACTCAACTTATGTTGACTTTAAAATCCTTTTTATCAATTAGGTGCCTAACCCTACACTCATGGAACTACCCCATCTTGTAGCTTGGCAATTAGGAGATGATAAAAAAGTAACCACAAACAGAAGCTCTCAAGTTATTGGAAGAGAATGATAACATAAGTAGAGAATTCCCACATGATGTTTTTAACAAATGAATGAAAGATATTGGTCAAGAAGAGCATCCACCATCCAATCGCGAGCCTTCGCAACCCACACTACCAGAGGTAGAGATGGAAATTTTCTCTCTAATTCTCATAGTGAAACATTTTTGTTCTTACAAGATATTGAGAAGGCATTTCTTCTATGAAAAATGGATTAGCATTTTCTGTTTGATATTTGATGTAATCACGGATAACTCATTTTATTTAATTGGAAAATCAACTATTCGATTCACTCTTAGAGATATGGTTTCTTTAGTGTGTTAGGAGATTTTGAATCATGATAAATGAAATGTCATAAAGGATGATTTGATCATATAAAGGGATTAAATTATGGAGAAAAAGATTAAAAAATCACCAATAGTTGAGAAAAGTTGGATAAACCATTTTTCAATTCCCCTTGATACATTTGGAAGAGGAAAAGATGAAGGTAGCCTTCAAGATTGAATTTTATGATTGAATTTTCTTTGCAATTGTACTTAACAACTTTCTTTGTGCACGAATTTATTGAAGTTGATATATTTATGGCAAGGAGTGATGGTGATTGGTTACCATAGTGGTCTCTCATCCTTGGCAAACAACATCGACAAACCACCAAAGGAAGGTTTTGTGATTCTGCACAAAGATGATTCCCCTTAAGGACATTTTAGGACTTGGTATCTAGGTTCCATGAGTAGAATTTTGTTTCCATTTAAAATAATAGAGGGCATGAATTGTGTCATTTTTTTAGGAATCATTTTGCCCTAACTATCCTAGGAGTAAATTTTAGAGGAATAATATTAGGTGACCTCATGTAATATGTCACTTGGACTTGACCTATTTATCCAAGATTTCTAGTTAAATGTATGTGATGCATGCGAGTTTTAGGGCACTAGGATGTAAAAAAAGGTTTTTCCACAAAAACATGAGAATGGTCTCTACAAAAAATTTGTAGGGCCCATCTCCCATCTTTGTCTTTGTAACCCCTTTTTTGTTATTGTCAGCCCCCTTCCAAGACATACATAAAAAATTCACAAGGATTGGTATGTTTGAAGATATCTCAAGTCACGAAGTTCACCTCTATAAGGTTTTGATTACATATGCACTTTCAAAGGAAAGGCTATATTGTTCAAGGCACCAAGAATAGATAAAAAAACCCTACCACATAAACATCAAGATTGGCCTAGAAAAGTTTTTAAAGGTCCCATTACCATGTTTCAATGAAATGTCATTCTTTGGTTATTCTTGGCCATAATAACCACCTATAGTGTTGGACGTGGGGTGAGCCTCAATAACAATATCACATGTTTACAAGATCTTTCAACACATGAACGGTAGCATACAAACCTTAATACTAAAAAAGATGATGCATGAGAGATAGAGAGAGAATGGAAAACTTTTCAAAGTATATGGTAAACTCTAGCTCTTCAAATCAAAGTTCTCTATCTCTTATAGAGAGACATCAAGAAGTAACAAAAGCACGATATGTAGATGGAAATAAATTTAGAAGTGTATTTACCATCTCTTCATCTCAAATAATGTCTCCAACATTGAGTGAGTGATCTGCTAAATCTTTAAGCTTCAAAATATGTGACTCAAGCGATTCACCAACTTTCATCCTTGTGTTGGCTAGCTGTCTTCTTAGATGAGATTTCCTAGCAGGGTTTGTGCACTCATATAGATTATCCAATGCCAGCCAAGCTTGATGAGAGGTTCAGCAAGACCTCATTTTGGGTACAATATCCCTCTTAACTCCCATAGAAATATATGAAGGTGCTAGTGCATCCCTTGAATCCGATGTGCATTGCTCTTATTTTGGAAGTAATCTAGTAGTAGTATGGACTCCTAATGATGATGTGGTTCCTTCTTCTTCTTCACAAACCTCCTATTCAATAGAAATAGGAATAAGTATTCCACGAGTCTTTTGATACTAACATATTCATCATCATAAGACTCCACATTGTATAGTTAGACATTCGCTTAAGCTTGTCTTCATTCTCATGTCTATAGTCACTCATCTTCTTAAGGGTGTATGTCAAGTATGCTCTAATACCAAATGTTAGAAGTGGGGTGGGCCTCAATACCAATATCATAGGTTTACAGGATCTTTTAGCACATGAACCTTAGCATACATACCTTTGTACTCAAAAAGATGATAAGTGAGAGATGGAGAGAGAATAGAAAACTTTTTAAAGTATATGGAAATCTACAATGCTCACCTACACTATCTATATTCCAATATGAAATTACAATGTGTGAATATGATACAAACTGACAATATCTAAATCTAGGACTAAATAAGAACTAGATACAAGACATTGTGTGCCTAACAGGTTTGAGGTGTGTGTGTGTGAGAGAGAGAGAGAGAGAGAGAATATTGAGAATTTGAATAGTTTGGAATTGTGTTATAGCAAAACCAAATTCCAATTATCCCTACATCAAAAACTAGTGAGTGAACAAGTGAGGACAGGTGTAGACTTGTTGTTAATAATATATTGGTTGACACATCTCCATGAGATGTCTCTAGATGTAAACCACAACTCCCCCAAGAGTGTAGCAACTCTTCCTCTAAGAGAGGACCTCCTTGATCTCCTCCTATAACTCCAAGAGTAGCTTGAGAAGATATCTATCCAATGAGCATAGGCTCTCTTATATAGCCTTTGTGTTCTTCATGAAAGCCATTTTGAAAAGCTAAAACACATAATCGTGTTGGCAAAAAGTTTGGCATTTGCAATTTAAAAAAAAACAACATTCTCACTAAATTTAGCTATCCTAATCTGTGCCGCTCTTCATGCTTTTCAAAAATAAACTTCCATGGAAAAAATAACTCTATGTGCTCCTTTTGTTTGCACTGCCATGAATGGGGTTTGAACCCCTAGTGGGATGTTTGAAAGCATTTTCTTTAGCCATGTACCCACGCAAGTAAAGATTACAAAATATCATTTTAGTTTTTGTCCATTTGGCTTTGTTTTCAGCATATAGCACATATACTCTATTTCAAATACGATATCGAGATTATATGCTCATGAAAAGATTAAATAATAACATGTACATTTGTAAACAAGCTTAATAAAACTTAAGAGAAAAATAAATTTTAGAAAACTTTCGAGACCAAATGTAAGGAGAGAAGAACTACATTAATGATTTGGGATAATACAGAAGGCTCTCTCATAAAAAAAAATTACAAGGTTCATGGAACATTTCCTTCAATCCTTCTAGTTAATCTCCTACCCTTAGGTAATCCAATTCTCTTTGCATGGGCAGCACATTTGAGCAAAATAAAAAGGAGAATGAAAATGAAATGAAGATTCTAGTTCATCCTACTTCCTAACTAGATTAATATGATAGGAGAATGAAATGAAGACCTATTTGATATTCGACTTCTATTTTCCCTAAAGTATTTCTAGCCATAACTTTATTTTATTTATATCACCATCAAGACAATCACTAATTAGCTTTACTGTTAAGGATCAACCCAAATGTAGAAAATAATTGAATATGGTTAAAGAAAAACTATTTCTTGGTTTTTATATGAGAAGAATCAAAAAAAAAATTCATTGTATTGGAATGATTTTTCTTATCTTAATTTAAAGTCATATAAACATCTAATACAAGGCTTGCAAACCTGTATAATTATTTCTATCATAAAAAATCTATTGCTATGAAATGAGACTTTGTTGGCATGGAAGAGATGAATAGGCACATGGCATTGATAGCTTTGTCTACCAAACATGCCATTATCCCTCATATTGGCTCTTCCAAGATAACAAAAGATGCTTTGGTTACTCTTACAACATTATACCGAGCAAGAAATGAGGCTCATGTTTCTTACCTCTGAAAATACTTGGAGACTGAGTGTATGAATGAAGGAGATTCTATGAGTAGTCTTTTGATAGAGATCAAAGATTTTGAGCACTTGATTTTGGTGATGAAATCTTGCAAGATAGCTCACTTATGAAGATTGTTTTAAAGGTTTTTCATATTCGTATCAGAGTTTTTCTTATACTCTTCAATTTATCTTACAATCCAGCTTCTATCTTCAATTGATTATGAAAGGAAATCCAAAAGCCATAACATTTGAGGAGCTAGTCTCTTTTTTTTTACATGAAGATCAATCCAAATAGAACAAGTCAATTTTGCATATAGCAGATCAAGTTTTCTTTTCTAGTGAGAAGGGCAAAGGTAAAATGAGCTCATCAACTAGTAAACAAAAATATACTAATGCTATATAGTCAAAGGAGGAAGAGAAGATGATAAAAAACGAAAAATCTAAGACAATTTCATAAGTATTTTAAGGTAAATGATATTGTCATAAAGAGTTGTACTAAACTAGCTACAAAGGAGGCAAAGAAAGAAGATGCTAGAGTGGTTGTTGTTGAGGCATTTACACCTAAAACAAATTTTGCTACTCTTTTTTAAAATACAAAAATGGGCCTTTACTACTATTTTGAACTTATCTTCTCATAAATATAGTATATTTGTAGTAGACACAGGTGTTTGATACTTTCATAGTGCAGTAGCCAAACACATTATCTCGTAGCACAGTTCATCCACATCACTTGAGCCTTCCCCTACATGGAATACTACCACATGTGCTAACAACCCCTCTTATTCTATAATGGGAGTCGGAAGGATCATTCTAACTAGTGTCCATGGTAGTTCTCTCATATCATCTCATGCTTTATATATATATATATATATATATATATATATATATATATATATATATATATATATATATGTGTGTGTGTGTGTGTGTGTGTGTTTGTGTGTGTATGTATGTATGTGTGTGTATGTATGTATGTATGTATGCATGTATGTATGTATCTATGTATGTGTGTGTATGTGTGTGTGTGTGTGTTGTGAGTTTTAGGAGTAGCCAAGATTGTCTTTGTTGTCAAATTTGTTAATGATGGATGTAGAGTGAGCTCCTGGTCTCTCGAATGGTGATTATATTATTGCTTCTAGCACTCTATGTCATTGGTTGTATAATATCATAGACTTTGAGAAATATATGAATGATTCAGCATGTGTAGTTTACATTTCTTAGGCTATCTCATATGCAAAGCTTTGGCAAGCATGATTAGGCCCAGTGAATTTTTATAGTTTGCTACATGTATAGAAATCTTACATGGTTTCCTCATTTCCCAAACTTTAGGCACGCTTTAAACATGTTTGTGAAGGATGTATAGTGGGAGAAATGAAACACCCAAAAGATGGTCCAGTTAGAGCTGCTCATTAGTTGTAGCTTGTTCATGGTGATGTCCATGATCCTATGCAAACACCTTCATTAAGAGACTCCCTATACTTAGTAAACTTTATTTATGATGGTGCTAGTCCTAAAAAGGTGTATGCAATGAAAGAAAATTTGAAATGTTCATGTGCTTTAAATAGCTACTTGTTGTGGCTAAAAATCTATCAACATGTAAATTGGGCAACCTACATTCTCATGTGTTGAAGATAAATGTACAAGCTCATTTTATATGAGATATGCTTGGATAAATTTAGCAAATATAAAGATAAAGGAAAAGAAGATAGAAGAAAAAAGAAAAGACAAATAAAAAGTCTAGTCAAAATTCATGATAAGTAAAAGATATAATATCTGCCTTTAAATTATTGACATGTAGTGGGCAAAGTGGTGAGTTAAGAAGGAGGCACAAACTTCTTCACATGGTCATTGGTTATACAACTAGAGTCGGAGCACGTTCTTAACAAGCAGAGAAAGAGGCAAGAGCTCTCAATAGTTGGATCTAGTCATTTTGTCATTTTGTCTTCCCATAGACTCCTTCCAGCCGAATGTCATTTTGTACACAACTCTATTGTGAAGCTCATATCTCAGTGTATATATAACCATTTCTTGCATTTAAATAGTCACTGGAAAGCTTATATAGTTTACATTATCTATCTCAAATATCTACTTCAAAGCTTTTATATTATATGAGATATCAGTCAAAGAGTGAAGTCTAGTTTTTCAGCATACCTGTGTAGACAGGTAGTCTTTTTTGGTCCATTACGTTTCCCAACCAAAACCTATCCAAATTGCTTGCTTTTTGACTTGTGTGAAAGCTATTTGCATGTACGTTTTGTACCTTAAATATTATATTGAAAGGATATATATTTTGTTAGATATTTGTCAGAGAGTGAAATCTAATGTTTCATAATACTTGTGTAGTCACATGGTTTATTTTGGTGAGTTGAGTTTCTTGACCACAAATTATCCAAATTACCTAGTTTTTAGCTTTTTGGAAAGCTATTTATGTACTTTCCTATCCAAAATATCTTCCTCAAAGGATATATATTCAAGGAGTTATCAGTGCGATCGTGAAGTTCAATTCTTCAACATAACTTGTGTCGATAGGTAGTTGATCTTTGTTAGTTGAGTTTCCTACTAAAAACTTATCCAAATTAAGTTATTTATAGCTTTTTAGAAAGATCTGTTTGTCTACTTTGATTGTCTAAAGGCATAAGTCCATTTGAGTTTTTTATTGAGATAAGCAAGCTATCTAAGGTGTAGTTGTTTGTCCAAGTGCTGGTCATACATGGGGTCACTACACATGTTCCTTGCGCATAGGAGAACTCATTCTCCATAGTTGGTATTAGAGAGAAGTTGGTGCTGAAGCTTCATCAACAGAGTTGGAGTTAAAGAAAAGCAAAAGAGGAGCTACGAGACAAGGGGGAGCTTAAAAAATGCAAGAGCAAAGGACAATATAACTATTCAAGGTAACTCTCAAAGGTTTTGATAGTCTTCATTGGTTGTCTTAGGTCAACAAGTACACAAATTGGATAAGGATAACTATCTCGTGTGCAAGTTTAGAATGATGAACTACCTAATGGGAAAAGGCTCGTGGGGTATTCTGAGCGGAGATGATGCTCAACCTCAAATTAATCAAGCTACGGCCACCAAAGTCCAAAGGAGGCAAGCAAAAGAATGGGAAGAGAGGAATAGGAGAGTCATGTTCCTCATTTCATAAGTCATCTCTAATGCCATGATAGGGCATATTCAACATCTAGAGAAAGCTAAGGATGCTTGGGAAGCTCTTGAAAGGATGTATTCAACAAATAGCAAAGCTAGGAAACTTCAACTCAAGAATGAGTTGAACACAATCAAGAAACATTCGAGTCAATCCATAGTTGAATATACTTGGAAGATTAAGGAGCTAAGTGATGCTTTAGCTTCTATTGGCACAACGGTTGAGGATGAAGATCTTGTGTGTTACACTCTCAATGGATTGAGATAAGATGAAAGATGGAAACCTCTTATAACTTCCATTAACTTGAAAGATGCATATCTAGGTTTTGAACAACAAATCCCTCATCTTGTCACAGAAGAGCTTAGCTTTGGTGGCCCCAAAGGAAAGGCCAACCACAACCAAATGTTATATGCAGGTTGAGGTAAAGGAAGCAACTCAAGAGGAGGCTCAAGAGGAAAAGGAAGAGGTCACAACAACTCCAACTACAATCAAAACAATTCGGAAGACAAGAAGGATGCATCAAATGCCAACACACAAGGAAGAGGTCAAGGTAGAAGTAGAGGGAGAGGCCTAGGATCCTACAATTCTCATAAAGGTATAACATGCTTTCATTGTGGTAAAGTAGGACACTATGCTAGTGATTGTTGGCTGAAGAATGGAAGACCAAATAAAGGCAATTAAAGGAGCCAAAGCAACTATGAAAGCACCTCAAGGGAAGGAAGCAAGGACACACTACTTGCAATGAGACATAGAAGCTGTTATGAAGCTGACAAAAAATGGTACATTGATTCAAGTTGTAGTAACCATATGTTATGCCAAGGAAGTTTGTTCACTAATCTACAAGTACCAAGTGGCAAAGGATGTGTTGAAACAGGTGATGATGCTTGCAAGAAAACAAGGATTACGACCACCATGTGCTAGAGAGATTACTCTCCTCCCAACCAAATGCCTCTATATATAGCTCTCTCCAGGGGATTGCCTTCTTGGGCAGGTGGATACTAGCCAACCATGTGTCGACCATGTAACTACATGTGCGCCAAGTGTCCCAGTTAACTCGAGTTAACTCAAGTGGATGCTTCTACAAGGCTCTAGATCTCTTTGGGCAAAATACTCTCCCCGTGTCTTCCATGGGGATTGAACCCAAGACCTCCTCCTTCACATCCTTGAGACTTAACCACTAAGCTAAGTGGATCACTTGTTCACAAGAGCAGACCTCTTAGTAAGTCTAAACCTAAGATCTTTGGTCATACACACAGACGACCAAACGGTGTCCAATTTCAGATATGTCTGAACTGGTCCGACCCCTAGATCATAAACTTACTTTTTTACAATAATCAACACATGGTTGAACATATTGGAGATATAAGGCTTGGAGATACAAGTAGCGCAAAGGTACTATCTAATGTTCTTCATGTTCCTACAATTTCAAAGAACTTGATTTCAGTAGGACAAATGGTAGAGAAGGGTTATCATGTCATATTCAATGAGAATGGGTGCTTCATAAAGAATCCAAAAGAAGGCTTCAAGGTCATTGCTCGAGGTAGAAGATAAGGAAGGATGTTCACTTTGGATGTCAAACATCCACATGGAAAGGTCATGTACATTCAATGTAGGAATAAGAAGCTTTAGAGCTGGACTTATGGCACAAAGGAATAGGACACATCAACATTCCAAAGCTAAAGGACATGAACAAACATGAAGTGGTAAGAGGGCTTCCAAAGTTTAATAGCATTGGACTACATGAGTTATGTGAATCTTGTCAACTAGGAAAGCAAATGAGGCAGCCATTCAAGAGGAGCAATTATGTGGCCCCAAATGTCTTGGACTTGATATATACGGATGTATGGGGACCAACCTAAGACGCATCAATGGCTAGTAATAGATTTTTTGTCACCTTCATTGATGATCACTCAAGAAAGGTATGGTTGTTTTGTATGAAGCAAAAATCATAGGTGTTTTCTATATTCAAAAGATTCAAATTTGAAGTTGAAAAAGAAAAGCCTTACGGTCCAATGGTGGAGGAGAATACTTCTCCAAAGAATTTTCAGATTTTTTACAAGAGAATGGGATCAAAAGGCAGTTTACTTGTAGGTATACACCACAACAAAATGGAGTAGCTAAGAGGCAAAATAGGCAAATTTCTGAAATTACAACAGGCATGGTCAACGAGATGAAGGTACCATTGTACAATTGGGCTGAAGCTTCCACAACCACCATTTACTTGATGAATAGGTGCACAACATCGGGAATACATCACTTGACTCTAGAGGAGGTTAGAAGTTAGAACCAAGATGTTACCAAGGTTAGAAAAATGCATTTTCATCGGCTACTCGATAGAGCAAAAAGGATACAAGTGTTACAACCCTAGAACAAAGGAAGTAAGAGTCTCGCAAGATGTGGTCTTTGATGAACTAAGACCATGATATGAAGATAAAGGGAAGGAAAAGATTCTTGAAGAAGACTATGATGATTATGCAAGAAAAAATCAAAGAGAAATCCAACAATCAAGCAAAAAGGTTTGAGGTGTAGATGCATCTACATCAAATGAAGAATGTTCAACGTGGAAGGGGAGTCATTCTTTGGCTCCAAATTCAGCTCATAGTAGAGTCGAAGAAGCAAGTGCAACTCCAAACACTGAGATAGATGCAAGTGAAGAAGAATATGAAGAAGTAATCACTCCGAAGGTAAAGCTGAATAGGTTAAAGAAGGTACTTTCTAAAGGGCATGAAAGGCGATCTTCAGGGACAAGGTATCCAAATCATAGGCTAAGTTATGATAGTTTCATGGCAAAAAAATTTGCATACATGATGCAGGTTATCAAAGACAAAGAGCCTGAGACATATGAAGAAGCTTGCACACAAAAGGAATGGAAGCAAGCTATAAAAGAGGAGAACAAAGCTCTCAAAGATAATCACACATGGGAACTAGGGCCAAAGAAAGAAGGTATGATGATTGTTCCAAACAAATGGGTGTTTAAAGTAAAGAGGAATGCTGATGGTTCACTAACTAAATATAAGGCTAGATTAGTTGTGAAAGGATTTAAACAAACACAAGGCATAGATTATGATGAAGTTTTGAGCCCTGTTGCAAAGATGGGAACAATCAAAACGTTAATAGCAATTGGTGCTTCAAGGAGATGGCCATTATATCAACTTGACATCAAAAATTCTTTTCTCAATGGAGAAACTACTAGAAGAGGTATACATGAGCGAACCAGTTCAATTTGAAGATCAAAATCATCCAAAATTTGTTTGCACGTTGAAAAAGGCACTTTATGGATTGAGGCAAGCACCAAGAGCATGGAATCAGAGATTGGTAGAATATCTAACTAAGTGTGGATACAACCCAAGTAGTGTAGATCCTTCATTGTACATGAAGAAGGAAGAAAATAGAGAGGTATATATTTGCATATACATCGATAACCTCATCATAACAAGAAATGGTATTACAAGGATTAAAGATATCAAAAGGAAGCTTGGTAAGGAGTTTAAAATTTTAGACCTTGGAGAGTTGAAATATTTTTTAGGAATTGAAGTTGTTTATGGAAAAAGTGGCATCTACTTGATGCAAAGGAAGTACTTGTTGGATGTTCTTTTCAGATTTGGAATGAGTGAATGCAAAGCACTCACTCAACCCATGGACACAAATACAAAGATTTTCTCAAATGATGGAGAACTATTGGAAGATGTAATGACATACAAAAGCATTGTAGGATCATTAAGCTATGCAAACATTACATAACTTGATTTATCTTATGTTCTTGCTGAACTTTCTCAGTTTATGCAATCCCCCACAAGTGAACATTTAAATCCAGCCAAGAGAGTGTTGAGATACATAAAGCATACAATTAATCATGCTTTTTTTTACAATTTTGATGAAGAATTGTAGGTCAAAAGCTTTAACGATGCTGATTGGGCAAGTTCAAAGGAAGATAGGAGATCAACCTCAGGTTATGTGTTCATGATAGGAAGCAAACCTATCACATGGAGCTAAAAGAAACAACCTACTGTTGCACTTTCATCCAAGGAGGCTGAATATAGAGGACAATCATTTTCCACATGTGAAGCAATGTGGATTAAAAAGCTTTTGGCTGATCTTGAAGTGCAAGTTGGAATCATCCCCATATACGGTGATAACATGTCAAGTATTTACTTCGCAAGAAATCCTATGTTCCATGCAAGGAGCAAGCACATAGAGGTCCACTACCATTATGTAAGGGAGAAGGTATTGAGCAAAGATGTGGAGATAAAGTTCCTTAGAACCAAAGGGCAAGTTGTAGATATGTTTACAAAGTTCTTGGATGCTTCTAAACTCAAAGGTTTCAAGGATGTGATAAATTTGCAAGACATGGTTGAAGATAACTCCCAAATGAGCTTGAGGGGGAGTGTTGAAGATGAATGTACAAGCTCATTTTATATGAGCTATGCTTGGATAAATTTGCCAAGTATAAAGATAAAGGAAAAGAAGAGAAAAGAAGAAAAAAAGATAAATAAAAGGTCTAGTCAAAATTCATGATGAGTAAAAGATACAATATGTGCCTTGTAGTTAGTGGCATGTAGTGGGCAAAGTGGTGAGTTAACAAGGAGGCACAAACTTCTTCACATGCTCATCGGTTATAAAAGTGGAATGGGAGCACGTTCTACACAAAGAGAGAAAGAGGCAAGAGCTCTCAATAGTCAGATCTAGTCATTTTGTCAATTTGTTGTCCCGTCGAACGTCATTTTGTACAAAGCTCTATTGTGAAGCTCATATCTCAGTGTATATGTAACCATTTATTATGTTTAGGCACTCATTGGAAAGATTATTTTGTGCTCTTTTTCTATCTCAAATATCTTCTTCAAACCTTATGTATTCTATGAGATATCAGTCAAAGAGTGAAGTCCAAGTTTTCAACATACCTCTGTAGATAGGTAGTCTATTTTGGTTGGTTAAATTTCCCAACCAAAATGGATTCAAATTTCTTGCTTATTGACTTGTTTGAAATCACTTTGCATGTACTTTTCTTTCTCAAATATCTCATTCAAAGGATTTATATTCTCTGAGATATGTATAAGAGAGTGAAGTCCAATTGTTTAGTATACTTGTGTGCACACGTGCTCTATTTTGGTCAGTTGAATTTCCTGACCAAAATTCATCCAAATTACTATATTTTTATCTTGTTGGAAAGCTACGTGTGTGCAATTTCTCTGTCCCAAATATCATCCTCAAAGAATATATATTCAAGGAGTTATCAATTTGAGAGTGAAGTTCAGTTCTTTAGCATACTTATGTGGATAAGTAGTTGATCTTTGCTAGTTGAGTTTCCTAGCCAAACTTGTCCAAATTAAGTTATTTATAGCTTCTTAGAAAGCTCTGGTTTTCTACTTTGATTCACTAAAGACACAAGTCCATTTGAATTTTGTATTTACAGGAGCAAGCTATCTTAGGTGCAACTATTTGTCCAAGTGCTGGACATACAAGGGTTCACTACACATTTTTGTTGCGCATAGGAGAACTCATTCTCCACATCATGAAGGGGAGGAGTACATATCTTTTCATTTTAATGCATTTTTAGGAGGATAAGACATCACTGTCCAATGCCCTGTTCAGCTCCAAAAAATGGATTTGCTGAAAGAAACAATTGTTCTCTCATGGAGATGGCAATCTCTATGGTCAAAATGTAGACTTTACCACATACCTTGTGGCTTGAGGTTGTTATGTGTGCAACAAATCTACTTATTATGTGTCCCACAAAAGCACTAAAATTGAGGCTTTGGGATGGTCATAAGACATCTATTTCTCATCTTTCTGTCTTTGGTTTCTTGCATAAACATTACTATCATAAGTACAATGTAAAAAAACTAGATGATAAAGTGGTGAAAAATAATTTTGTGGGGTACCATTCCGAAAGAAAAGGCTATCATGTGTATCATCCATAGAATAAATGCATTTTGGTTAGCCATTGTTGGAGTTAGACATCTCCATAAGCACGCAAACAACATAAGGAAGAAGAACAAGCTTGGAGCATAACACACACTACTGAATGTATTACCACTAGAATGTACAAAGATAAGTAGCCCGTTAGGGCAATAGGCATATATACAAGTCGAGGGAAAAAACCTCCCAAAAAGGGAAAAAAGTGCCCCAGCAATCCTAGAGTGTTCACACATATCACTATCTTAATATATCAACAAATCCCCCCTGGAAGTGATGCAGTGAACAAGGAGTTGTCACTCATATATAAGGAAGCACCAAGCTGATCTCCCCATTAGAGAACCTCTCCCTAGCATAATGATAATGCACCTCAATTTTCTTAGTGCGAGCATGGAACATAGAGTTCCTCGTAACTGCCAATGTGCTTTGACTATCAGTAAAGATGGTGGTGGAAGAAGAGTGATGAACACCCAAATCATCCATAAGGCATCTAAGCCACACACATTCAACAGTCGCTATGAAACCTGCCCTATACTCAGCCTCACAACTCAAAGTGGCCACAGTAGCTTGCTTCTTGCTCAACCAAGATATACATGAGCTACCAAGCATGAAGCAAAAGCCACTAGTGGATGCACGAGTGTCATAACAACCATCCCAATCACTATTAGAAAAAGCATGCAAATCTAGCGGTAGTGATCCCACCTTCGGATAAAACAATCGAAGTAGCTGGGTACCACTCAAGTAGAGAAAGATGCACTTAACCATTGGCCAATGCTTGACTCTTGGGCAATGCATAAATCTGCTCATTTGTGAGACAACAAACTCAATATCTGGCCGAGTAATGCATAAGTAAATTAGGCATGCAACAACCTACTGATAGAGAACAAGATCAAATGCATCTTCAACATCATGAAGACTCAATCGTAAACTTTCTGCATAGGAGTGGCAATAGGCTTACAATCTTTAAGCTCAAAATGCTGCAATACTGTGTCAATATCTTTCATTTGACACAAAGCCATTCCACCATCAACATGCATAAACTGAATGCCCAAATAGTGATGCCAATGCCCTAAATTAGACATCTCAAATGAAGCATGCAAATCAGCCTTAAAATTAGCAATATGCGTTTCATGAGGTCAAGTGAGCAGCATGTCATCAACATATACCACAATGATCAGAAGCACATCATTAGCATGCTTAACATATAAGGTGCTTTTAGTTGGACTCTTCTCAAAACCATGTGCAATCAGATAGGCATGTATCTTCTCATACCAAGCACGTGGTGCTTCCTTTAAACCATATAATGCCTTCTTTAACCTGCACACCTGGTTTTCATGCTCTTTCTACACGAAGCCATAGGGCTAAAAAACATACACTTCTTCATGCAAGTCACCACTCATAAATATTGTTTTGATGTCCAGCTGATGTACATTCCAACCATGATGGGCTGCAAGTGCAGAGATGCTAGGCTATGAATGGCCATTTTGCTGATACGTAATCAATGCATATCTCTCTAGATTCACCAACATTCCAGGGTCACTTCAACCCACATCAATTTGTAGAGAAGGAGAACATCTAGAAAACGAATGTTTCTGAATGATCCAATCCATAAAGATACTCGAATGGCAAATAATCCTCAAGGCATCAAGTGTTTTCTTTTTTTTTTAAGGGGAAGTTTTTTCTTTCGATTTACACCTCCCAAGGCTTGGACTTATTGAGGTCTGATCTCCTTTTTTTACAGAAAGCTAACGTATGTCTTCATCACTAGATAGAATCTTTATCAATTACGGGAAAGATCAGAGAAAATCTCTTAATCGTCGCAAAATAATACTGATGAGTCGGGAGGCAGACTTCTTTATAATACTTAAATTGTTCACTCCTTTTTTATTAAGATCCTATATTCTTTTTTTTGTGGGTCATGGCGTTGTAAAATACTTGCTGTTCTGCTCGAGATCTTGGCTTTCCGGATTGAGCTGATCCTTTCCATGATCTTGCGCAATAATCGACCATTAAGTATGGTGAATAATGCTAAAAGATTCAAACACGCTCTGTGTACATTTCTTGATGCATACACCTTAAGAATCTGTCATTACTATATGGACTCGCTTTAGATGGAAAATGTGGGGTCTAAATGTGATTTCTTTCTAGATTCAATGTCAAAGTAGAGATCATATAAGATTTATTGATTATCCAAAAGTAGTTCTTAATGACAAGGAATAGTGAAGTATCGTCTAGGTGCTCTCTCTCTCTCTCTCTATCTATCTCTCTCTCTCTCTCTGCGCGCGTATGTTATAGTTTGGCATCATATTATTGCATATCCCGAACATAAAATTTGCATCGTTTTTTTTTTGTTTTTAATGGTATGTGTATATGTACGTCGCTCATGCCTTTTTATTGCATCATAGAGTATGTATATGCTTTTTCATGATATCATAGCCGTACTACAGTTCTGGAACAAATTAGTCCATTATTGGACGGAAAAATTGCATTATTTTGCACGTTTCCATAGTTCGATAGAATAGATAGCTAGAGCTAGCTGTTTGCGCATCTCTGCACTGCCTTTTTCATGATTTGTTTGAATAGATAAACAAAGACCCGATCTATCTGGCATATTTTCTTTAAACTTCAGAGTTACTGTAAAAGTCGAGCTCAAAGCTGAAAAACATTTTCTGAAGAAAGCCAACGTAACTTGCAGATGGAAACAGAAGTGAACGTTGTACAGCTTCGCGCACATAAGCCAAAAAAAAAAAAAAAAAAAAAAAAAAAAAAAAAAAAACGCACTTTAACATAAGACTCTAGGCTCGAACGAGAAAAGTTCCCCTGCTCGAACCGCCAATAAAACACACTTTAACGAGTAGTATATACCTACTGGTTAAACTTAACATAAGATAGTAGCTTCCAACAAGAGAAGCTCCCCTGCTTCGCCAGGACATTTGCTATGAATGCCTGCTTTGTTGAAGTCACGAGCATTGCAGAGTTTTTTTCTTTTCAATAAACTTAAATTGATCACTCATTCTTGATTTAGATGCTGCATTCTTTTTTCTTTTTGGTCATGACATAGTAGAATACTTGGCATTCTGCTCCAGATCTTGGCTTTCCGGATCCTCTCCATTATCTGCGCTATCAATGACTATTAATTATGTTAAATAGTGAAGAAAGATTCAAACAAAGTTCTGTATATATTTCTTGACGCATACACCTTAAGAATCTGTCTTTACCGTATGGACTCGCTTTTGATCGAAAATGCGGCTTCTACATGTGATCTTTTTTTCTAGATTTAATGACAAGGTAGAGATCTTAAAAGATTTATAGATTATTAAATGTGAAGTAAGTACGTTGATATAGGGCAGTGTGATCTCTCTCTCTCTCTCTCTCTCTCTCTCTCTCTCTCTCTCTCTCTCTCTCTCTCTCTCTCTCTGTGTCTCTCTGTCTGCCCGCACGCCATGCATATAAGTTCTGGATTCGCATGTTTGAGTTCTCCAACATATATTATGTCATATCTTGACGTAAAAAATTGTTCGTTTTTCTGTTCTACTTGGCAAACCAACCAGAAATTGCAAAACCCCTTCAAACACCATAGGGCATTTGGAGCATTCGTTCTAGAGAGAAATAACCTCAAAGCATTTTGATCCTGCATAAAGAGACAATAAGCGTATTCGCCTACTTTGTACCTCCCGTTAGCTTCCTTGTATTTCTTGAATTTTGTTTAAATTAGAGTTTCCCTCTACAGAAGAAGAATCACATTATTATTTACTGCCAAAGAATAAATGCATAATTTATCAAAGTAGAAAATGGTGAACTTCAAGTTTTATGAAACAGAATAATAAATATTAATTTGTTCCATGAAAGTTTTCAAAAAAGGAGAACAACCAAGAAAGGAACCTTTGCACTTGATCCAATCCATATAGGAAATTTATAGATGAACCTCCTAAGCATCAAGCTTAAAGATTTTTTTTCTTAGAGGAGGAGTTTTGTCTTACAATCTGAATCTTCTGAAGCTTGAATAAACTGAAGGTGTGACTATACAATGAGCATCATAGTACCGATGGGATCCCCCGAATCCCACATAAGCAATGGTGGAAAATCTAGTACCTACTAGAGATGACCTCAGCTTGAATGCTTGCTAAGGATATGAACAAGGAAAAGAAAACTCAAAGGCTACACAAGCAAACTTTTTTGAACTCAAGAATTATTTCCATAACACACAAGAACCTTTTCACTATCAATAGAGTCTATTGAGAATGCCCAATAGCCAAAAAAAGAGATCCATGTACGACACCTTATGTGCTTGTATTGTCGAGCTCTTTTTTGGAGGCCTATATTTGCTAGAGAGTCCATGAGATCGAGCTTAACGTTTATAAATAATGACTTTACAGCCTAATTGCCATATCCATCACATTTAATGATATTACAATGGGCAAGGCCAAGGGCCTTCAGGTATCATCATTGAATGGATGAAAGCCATCAAATCCATTACCTTCACCAAACCATTCCCTACACAGTTTTCTATTTCTTTGAAGAATCTTCATTGACTAGCTCAAAGCCTTCAAACCATCAATTCAGGCAAACCATTTTCGATGCAATATTCCATTTCTCCTATGTGGTAAATTTATCTCCCTTCCCTTGGGCTTTCCTTGCCTCATAATGCAACCATTGAAGGGACCTTTCGTACGTTTTTCAAGTTGCAAAAGGAAACGAATTCTGTTTAGAATAAACTCAAATAATCATCTAAAGGAACACGCGGTGGTTTTTTGGAGTATCCATGTCCACAATTGCAATACCTGAAAAACTTAAATTTCCTTGAACCGTCCACCTTTAGATCATCCAAAGAAGTTGCCGTATAGATTCAAAAACGTGGAGAGAAAGGTGGTCACTCAATGAACCTACATGGCTTGCTTAGAAAAATCAGCTATCGTTTTGAAATTTACATGTATAGAATGACAACTAGATCATATGAGTATTATATATCAAAGAAGTTCAATAGTGGCCAATGCTAGAGAGTGAAATGTGATCAAAATAGGTCTTAGAAGACATGTAGCTAGTGAGCCATTGCCTAGTAGGTGTTTGCATCTAGCACACATGCCCAAAACAAAGGCTATGCTAGAAGAGAACTAGACATGTGATGGACCCCAAATAGGACAAAAAGCCCCCATGATACCAATGCACAGCCACCATGATGCAAATATCCTTAACCTTGTTTATTTCTAGTCCTATCTTTCTTGTAGATTGCTTCCATTTAATCAATTTCAAGACTTTTGTGAGAAAAAAATATGCAAAAGTGTTTTTTGTTTCTTTTTCTTTTTTCTTGTTTGTTGTGACAACAAAACCTTTAATAGATGAAAATCAAGTGAAAAGAAGGTTTACGAACATATTTTCTATGACATGGGACTTTATCTAGGAACATGAAAGCTTTATGAATCTAAGATGTTCATAATGGGTGTGTCAATTTCATCTCCACTTAAGTCCTTGAATAAGAAAGGTCATCTTGTGCCTAAATAAGGGTAGGCTTCTATAGTTCTTAACATTCTTTGTAGAGATCAAGAGAGGTCTCTATCAAGAAATCCTTTAATGATTATGGAGAAATTTATGGACTTCTAAATCTCATTGGAAAACTAGAAGTCAATGTGACTCTTAACAATATGTAGGGATAAAGTCTATTTTGGAACCTAATTTTTGAAATAATGCAACCCAAAAGTGATTAGAAAGACGAACATCTCAATCTCATAGAATAACATTTGGAAGACAATGATGTGGAAAAAATAAATTTAATTAATAACTTACCATAATGAGGAAAAATACATTTAATAAATAAAATTTGATAAATAAGTTACCAAAATCCAAGTTTGTAATATGGATAGGGTCCATGTTCTTTTATAGAAGGAGAACTTGTTACTAAACATGTGAAAATAATTTTAGCAATATTGGAATTGAATAGAAAGGGAAAGGTTTGTTTCTTGGAAATATATATGAATCGATAAATAAATAAAAGAGATTTTTTAATAAATAAATAAATAAGTGGAACGAGTGTTAAAAGTTATGTCAAATATCAATTAAAACGAATGGGGTATCAATAAGTGAAAATAGGCTAGTGGATAAAGCATATCTCTTGTAAGTGAGACCAAGTTTTACGGCTATCAATCCTTTTCAGTTATGCACCCAATGCATCACAAAAGTATATGAAGACTCAAGAATCCTTGAACTAGTTTCCATTTCCTTGAATCTTGGTAGACGAGTTCGTAGTGAAGTCAATCTGTGAAATGTTTTAGCAAAAAGGACTGCTCCTTGATTTCATATTGATCATATGATCATTACTTTCCCTTTGGTGTGACCCAATTGAGTAGTGGATTGTGACGGTAGATAAACAATCCAAGGTAAGTTCCATGAAGTGATGGTGAATTTATCATAAGTCCATTTCAAGAGAATTTCGGGGTCTATGCAAAAACTACATTTTTTAAGTTTCTCATCACCTATGCAAAGATGAACACCAAGAATTGGCACGTAGAACTGAAAATCTTATCTGGATTAAAACAATGATATATTGATTTTGAGAGTTTGATGCTATTAGCTTTATCAAGTGTGTCTTGTAGGATAGAATACTTACTCTTTAGCATAAGGCATTGCTAGACGAGGATGTAGACATTTCATTAGATATTCCTAACAAGGTGTCGAGTAGATACGAACACAGAGATGTACACATGCCATTACAGAGTATCTAGAAAGGAAACCTATGAGGACGTGAAATCAAGATAAAAACTACATTCACATCAATTAAAACCAGGAATCCGTTCATTGGATTCTTAATGAAAGATTAAAAAAGAAACTAATTTTATGTTTTCTACAATGCTAATTAAGATAGAGAGTATATAGAGGTGCGGCTTCATACCAGCCTTAATTAAGATCATGAAAGATATTTTTTTACAATAGTAAGTAATATTCTCTTAAATTATTTAGAGTGGAGCGCACCTTGTTTAGACCAATTTTTTGGTGATTCGAGCCAATGTGGACATGAGCATAACCTTTGATGTGGGTTTGCATTCGTTTTCTGAATTTTTGTTTCCTGTGATATGGTTGAGATTTCGTATGATCAAGATTTCTCAACAGCAAATACACAAATAAGATATTATATTGTAAGCTAGTTGCAAACCATATTTATAACATGATTTCACGAAATGGGTTTGGTCTTAAAGTCATGGTTCATATTTCTTTAGTATCTGTTAAGATTGTGAAGAACATTCAGTACAGTGTATTCGAGACAAACTATGGCATAAAGAGGTACATCAATCCACTAAATGATGTTCGGATCTTGATAACAAGTTTGCTATGGTTTTGTTGAAGTGATTCCAAGTTTTAGGTATCATAACATTCTGTAGTAAAGTGAAATATATGAAGCATGAATAATTCTCTCTAATGAGAGAGAACTATAAATAGCTTCCATACCGAAGTTTTTCATGTTTTTTAATCATCAGTAGTAGTTACAGCAAACTAAAGTGGATACTTCAAGCAAACGACAAGAGCTTTACTTATATCTTTTGAATCCGTCCCTTGATCCATGTAGCTTTCTTTCATCGGTGTAACATTTTATGTAGAACACTGAAATCTATCATGTCGGTGCAGCATAGATATATAAAAAATCTATTAGAAGATTCACGTACCCATAAATTTATCTAATAAGCTAATTTCGTCGTGTATGATTTTCCCTCAAATTCTTTATCCCGTCTATGTTTTTATTTGGCATTGAGTGCGCTATTCCCAGCGGTTATTTATAGAAGAAAGATATCAATCACACATATTCTTCTTCTGTATATAAAATAGCGAGAAACAATGAATTCGGGCGCAGGTATCCCCATTTCTTGAGTGCGGCAATTTGCAAGTTTGCAGCTGTAATAGAGGTTTTCAGCATTAAAAAACAATCTAGATTTCTTCGCATATATCTTAAAAGATGCGCAATTTTTGTACAGTTGGCAGATTGTAAACAACGTTTTTAAAGTACAGTTTTTATCGTATCTTCCAAAAGAGGCTTTCTTAGATACGCTTCGCACCACGTTGCATATAATAAAATTAAAATTATTTGGGCATACAATGCATGACGCAGATTCTATAACGTAAAGAGATTCCTTAAATCTTTAAAATAGTTTTATAATAAATGAGAAGATAAAGCGTGAAATAAAGCGTGAAGAGGCCCTTCTTGTATATTATTTTCCATTGTCTCCTCATCATTTTGTTTAACCTTTTGTCATAGATCTTCATGTTCCACGTTCAAACGACATTCCCATATTTAATAACTTGAATAGGTCAATTATTCTCTGGTACAGGTCCAAGGGTTCTTGCTCAGTTGTTTCTCCATCTTCCTGGACATGATTATCACTTAAAAGAAAGAACAAACACATTGAGCCAAAAGATATGCTTGGTTCTGGATGTTATATGCTCCATTCACTTTAAAGATTCATACGCTATTTAATTTGTTTTATATAGAGAAACTAATATATTTCTTCCTCACTGAATATATTAGTTTCATGCGTTACGGAGAGATATCAAAAAATCGCTCGATTATAAAAAGTCCGGATTTCGCAAAATTATAATGACCCGTAGATTTTCTGTCCTTATATCGACATGGTTAGATGCTGTGTTGATCGCTTGTAGCATGGCGTCGTAGAAAACTTAGTAATCTTTCCCATGATCTTCACTTTTCGCATTGAAGGAATCCTTTCCATGATCGGCGTAGCTACCGACTACAGTAAGCTCTCATGTACTTAAATATAAGAGGTTTCATCAAAAGATAATAATGATTTCTGTTCTGGCAATAGTTTTAAATTATGAAAGGAATACACACAGATTTAAAAAAATGCATATAGCTGAGAGATTCTTCTGATATTATATCGATTGTCTTTGGATGAATGGTTTCGAAATGTGCATTTTTGGATATAATGACAATTTGACAAAGTACAGATCCGATTTACATAAAAAGAAAATCTTTATTACCTGAAAGTACGACTTGTCCGTGATGGCGATATGTACAATATCATGAAGATGCTCTCTCCATCTGGTTCCCTCTTTCTCGTACATACACTTACCACCACGCACATGCTGTGTGTTTTCTTTTTTATGTGTGTACGATTATTTTATTTGTGTACTATAATGCTGCAACATATTGTTCATATTTACATATTTGTGTATTATAATGCTGTAAGATATTTGTTCCTATTTCAATGTACAATTTGCATCGTTTTTCACCTCTTATGGTTCTCTGGAGTAGATGCTTGTAGCTAGCTATTTCTGTACATCTGCAATCATTTTCCTCCACGTAATTAGCCCATGGCACGGTCATTCATTTTATAACCCCAAAGTTCAGGTTTCAAAGTTATACTTAAACCAGTCAAAGAACGCACAAACGTCGAGTGCAAAGGCTGTAAAAACAACTTCAAATCTTGCACATGACTCGTTGCAATTTTTCTCATATCTACACCACACACGATAGGAGCATTGTCATTAGCACAAATCTATCTTAAAGTATATGAATCAGCATGTATCATGATCAATATAAAGAGCTACAACTAAATTTGGGACTTGTCAACATCCAAAGTAATCATATACGATACCAATTTTTTCAATGTCTAGGTCAACCTCATGATACACGCATCTTAAATGCGGTTGTCAGCATGCTCTAACCTTCGACCTTTAAAGAATCTATGAATTACCATGATGAGCATAAAAACTTCCAAAAATAGATAAGGTCACCTCATTCTTGAATCCGACTCCCAGTCACAAGCATGACGCAATCCATCTAGTGAATACACGTACAAACTGCATTGCTGTTTTGTAAACCATACATCACAAGATTCACAGCCTATTTTCTACACCGACGTCTATAACGAAGCTGAAAGAAAATTCTAATAGATAAGAAGCACAAACGGAAAGTCTATGATGAACCACCAGAAAATGATCGGAATAATTGTCTGTCTACGCATTCAATTTAAAGGCGAAGCTTAAATGCTCGAATGCACACAGGAATCGCATAGCAGATGCTACTAAACCGACATGGCTTCTGAACCAACATCGCGTAGGCTGGGATGTTTACGAGGGACTACATAGACTAGGGAAAAAATTGGTATCCTTTGAAGACACATAGCTACTATAAAGTTTCTCCACGATCATTTCCTTTCAGCACGTATCAGCAACGTCGACTTTTAACATTCTGGGCTAACATAAATATACATGTCCGCAACCATATATAAACTGCTAGCAGCACAAGAAAATTCATTGGTATGACGTCTACACATACATGGATGCTTATACCAATTTATGTATTCTTGTTATTACTAAAGTTCTAGATCCCAAAAGAAGGATCCAGAAAGGACATTTCTCATTTAAGGGCTTGGAATCAAGGAACAACAGTGCCCATTTCCGTAGCAGGCATATCTGTTGATCGACTCAGAAAGATATAGTGTCTGTATATGTGTACAGAAAGCACAAAGAGAGTGGGAGGTTGTGGTGGACAGAAAGAGAGAGAGAGAGAGAGAGAGAGAGAGAGAGAGTAGAGAGATAAATAGATAGTAGAGATAGAGAGAGAGAGAGAAGTAGAAAGAGGAAAACAAGCTAAACACCGAGAGACACACAAACTATCTATGAAGATGCGCACATACAAGCAATACCTCTTGAGTGACGAGACCCTATTGGACATAATGTACACATTAATGTTTGTAATTCCTACGGTCATGCTCAAAGATATGAACATTGTAAATGTAATAGTCATTCAAATACTACACTCAAGAGAAGTTATCTATGTCTATTGTGTCGTCTTCCCTCCCTCTTCTACATGGTATCGAGAGCCAAGCATGCTTAGTTTGTGGAGAGCCATGTTCATTATAATACCATTGTCTAGCAGTTCGAGTCTAAGCTCCTTGTGCATGTGCTCACAATACTGCATACTGTATGATTTGGCCACAATAGACTCAATTTTCTTAGTTTCCGTAGTCTTTAATTATGTTGACATAGTTTCCATGACATTTTGATGACTCTCATGCATCTTGCAAGCTCTATTTGAAGCTCCAAACTTACTTGCCTCCGCAAGCTTTGGCTAGACTATTAAGAAGTATCCCTTGGGAAAGAAACCACATTAGTACTCAGATGTGGAATTGGACAAGTTGATGCCTAACCACCTCCTTTTAAGATGCAAGTTCCTTTGGACCATCACCAGAGAAAAAAAAAGAAGAGCGAATTTTAGCCCAATGGTGAAGTTTTAGCAAATCTTAAAAATTTTGGCTATTTCTTTTTAACTACCATATTTTAAGAATAGCCATTTTTTTTAAAGTTTAGGGGACGAATCTTAACTCATTTTCACCCTTATTTTATATTCGATTTTTAGTATTATCCACATCCTCTTCTAGTCTGTAGCAGACTTCGTGCATCATGAGCCCAAATTTTTCCCAATCTATAGCAAACATCCTGCATCATGATCCCCATCCTTGCTGAGTGTGTAGCAGAATTTGTGCATCATGAAGCCCATATTTGTCGAGTCCATAGTGTGGCCCATGCAAAATGTTGTTCATGGGTATGTTCTTGATTTGGATAATCCATTAATCACTTGACTATGTTTGATTGTAATGGGGTGACATGTTTCATGACCTCAAATAATGATGTCGTTGTCTGAGTATTTGACATCCAGAGGTTTGAAGTGCAACAAAAGATCAACTTTCCATTGCCTGTCAATGTACATTTTTGAGCTTGTTTACCATTTATCATAAGTTCTTGGTTTGTGAGTTCCATTCACTTCCAGTGAGAGAGGAAACTATCTACGGCTTGTTTTTTTCTCCAACATACTTGAGTAAGCCCTGATGATACGTTTGTGGTGCTTGACGAAGGTAAGGTTATCAAAAGTCATTCACTGAAGGTATTATTCTTGACGGAGCTCGAATTGTTAGAAATAAATGCACATGCATAGTGTTATGCTCCAAAAGGTGGTGCACACATTAAGTTTCATTGGTTTTTTCCATGGTTTGTCAATTTTTAGAATATGCTCTCCTAATTCTTTTAATTTGGATCTTATTAAGAAACCAATACATTTGTTTGTGTGTTGCAGACATTTGCAACATTGAGGTTGAGTTCTCGATTGCCTTTGCACGACATCAAGATGGTTATGTATTTGCCACTAGCAATCAAGATACATCAAACAGGCTTTGAGATGTCAAGAATTCGAGCTCTTCATTTGTTGTCTTGAAGCAACATAATGGGGCTATCGGCCTACTTTGTTTCACCAGAGATGGTCAACTCTTGGCAGTGGCAGAGCTTGTAGATTTTGTGCACATTTTTTATCTTTATCAGGACTACACAAGGTGTCAAGAGATTGATATGTTTGGTGAGATAGCAAGAATCTCATTTAGTCCAAACACAAAGGCTCTCTTTATAGGTGTTGCTGATAGGAGATATGGAAGCCTTCTCGAATAAAATAAATGTAATGCAAACACTTACCATGACATGCTTTCCTTATGCTTTATAACTTGGATCATAATATCAAGTCCTAGGAAAGAGAGAGCACCTCAAATGCTTGAGAGGTAATAAGTGGTCTATCTCAATTTCTAGATTGATGTGATGTTGTATACAGTAGGATAATGGATATAGCATCTTGAGGATTGATATGGGTTATACAAGTTTGTTTTGCATCTTGAAGCTTTCCAAGGACATGTAACCATAGTAAGAAGAAGCGTGTGTGTAAGAGAGATACTTTCCTCTTACAAAAGTTTAGAGATATTGACAATATAGGATGACAACTATGATTCCATCCTATATTATGAAGGGTACAAGTTGCCATCAATTTGTTGGTTGTCGTTGGAGTATAGAAAATGTATGCCTTGAAGTATTTCGATGGCGATGCACCTCAGTGCGCTCTCCTACTCGAGAGCTCCACGACAATATACTCGGAGTAGAAAACCGAGCTCCTAGGGGTGCACACAGTACTCCGCACAGAGGCTGTAGAATACGTAGAAAACACAGTACACAGGGAGCACGAAGACAGACTTCTTAGGTCTTACAAATGTGGTCGAACTTATAGTCTGTGACTGACCAGGCCACTATATGTTTTATTAAAGAACATATACAAAGAAGTGTCCGGTGGCCATTTGGCCTTTCACATGGACACTAACAGTAACAATCTCCCACTAAAGGCCAATATGGCCAGAGTAACTATGGGAGAAAGAATAAAGAATGATAAAGAATACCTGAGTGTAAGTATAAAAACTATACCTCCCACCTGATGGGCATGTTACATAGTATACAAGTGACTGCGTAAGATCAAGAATCAAGTAATCCCCATCAAGTGACAACAGTGTCGAAAGCTATCCTGTGGTAGAGCTTTAGTCAAAGCATCTACAGCATTATCTCGAGTGTGAACCTTCTCAAGAATAATGCTCTCAGTGGCTAAGCAATCTCTAATGAAGTGATATCTCACCTCAATGTGCTTGGTCTTTGCATGATAGACCGGATTCTTAGCCAAAGCAATGGCACTCTGACTATCACTGAGCAAGTGAGGTACATGCTGAGGTAAACCCATATCACAAGCAAGACGAGAAAGCCACAATGCTTCCTTACATGCCTCACTTGCTGCAACATACTCTGCTTCAGTGGTGGAAACAACTGTACATTCTTGAAGACGAGATCTCCAAGAGATAGCACCTCCAGCAAAATGAAAAATGTACCCTTATGTAGACTTACGATTGTCTACACAACCAGCATAGTCAGAATCTGTGTAACCAATAATGGATGCTTTCCCTCTACCTAAGCATAGACACTGGTCCTTAGTGCCACTCAGATATCTCAAAATCATTTTGACCGCTTCCCAATGTTTCTTGCTAGGATTAGACATATATCTGCTCACAACTCCCACTGCAAATCCAATGTCTGGTCGCGTAGCTACCATAGCATACATGAGACTACCAACAGCAGACTGATAGGGAATTTTGGTCATGAATTCCTTTTCCTCATCTGATTTGGGGCATATTGAATCGGTGAAGTACTTTGGATATGTACTCACTTTGAGACAAGTATATGCATCTTTTACTCCTATCACGAGTAATGCGCATGCCAAGAATATGTTTGGCATCCCCCAAATCCTTCATATCAAATGTCTGACTCAACTTCTTTTTGAGAATTGACAAATCATAAGAGGACTTCCCAGCAATCAACATATCATCGACATAAAGTATCAAGCATATCAAACTACCATTAGAACATCTCTTTGTGTAGAGACAATGATCCTCATTGCTCCGAGAATAGCCTTGGGACTTCATAAACGAATCAAACTTTTGGTACCATTCTTTAGGAGACTGTTTAAGTCCATACAAGCTCTTCTTGAGCTTACAAACTAGACTTTCCTTGCCAGGAACTACATAACCCTCTGGTTGTTCCATATAGATCTCATCTGTAAGATCTCCATGCAAGAAAGCTGTTTTCACATCCGTTTGCACTAGCTCTAGGTCCTCCATTGCAACGAATCCAAGCAACATGCGCAAAGTATTCATCTTGACCACTGGAGAGAAGATTTCCTCAAAATCAACACCATGTTGTTGCTTAAAACCCTTTGCAACAAGTCGTGCTTTATATTTTGGAGAAGCACTATCTGATGTGAATTTCAGCTTATATACCCATTTACATGGTAAAGCTTTCCTGCCCTTTGGCAAAGGTACTAAGTCCCAAGTACCATTCTTGTGAATAGAATCCAACTCACTCTTCATGGCATGCTCCCACTTGACATGATCTTCTGTCTACATAACCTCTTTGTAGCAAGAAGGCTCACCGGCATCTGTTAGCATAATAAAATCTAAACCTAGAACATATCTTTCAGGTGGATATGAGACAGGTGCAGAACGTCTCAATGGTTGCTGAATAGGAACATGTGCAGACTGATCTGAATGGACATTCTCTTGAACATCCCTATGTGCAGCATTTTTATGCATGCTAACCGGAGAACTAATATCCTCAAACACCACTCTTCTCACTTCAACCTCCTTAATGGGATGTTTATGCATCTTAGACTCATTAAAAATAACATCACTACTTCTGATCACTGACCGTGTTTCAGGATCCCATAAACGATATCCAAATTGTCCTTCTCGACCATATCCAAGAAAAATGCATTTCTTTGACTTATGGTCCAATTTTATCTAAGATTCTTGGGTATATGAACATATGCTTCACACCCAAAAACTCGAAGATGATCATAATATGGTGGTTTCCCTGTCCATAACTCTTGTGCCGCTTTCAGACCTTTGGCAGTACTAGGTGAAAGGTTAATCACATAAACTGTAGTCAATACTGCTTCTGCCAAAAACCTTGTGAGAGGTTTGCATGATGCAACATAGAGACTACTCTATCTTGAACAGTTCTATTCATCCTCTCAGCTACACCATTCTGTTCTAGGGTATAAGGAGTTGTAAACTCTCTACGAATCCCTCTAGATTGACAGAAAAGGCTGAATTCATGTGAGGTATACTCACCCCCATTATCATAATGTAAAGCCTTAAGCTTAGTTCCTTTTTCAGTCTCAACTGAAGCAAGCCATTTTGTGAAAGTAGGGAATACATCATCCTTTGATTTGATAGGATATACCCAGACTTTTCTAGTAGCATCATCTATGAAAGTGACAAAGTAAAGAGAACCACCTAAGGACCTAGTGGGCATAGGACCACACACATCTGTATGAACGAGATCTAAAGGCTGAATTGAAGAGTCAATGTGCGTTCTATGCACATTTTTGGTTTGCTTTCCATATTGACAATGCTCACAAAATGAAAAATCAGAAAAAGATAACACAGGTAAGTAGCCAGAACGAGAAAGATTTTCCATTCCACTACGAGATATATGGTCCAAATGACCATGCCAAATACAAGCCATAGGTTGTTCAATAACAGCTAACAAGTGTTCTTTCTGTGATATAAATAAAGGATAAATTGAGCCAACTTTGCTTCCTTTTGCAATAACCATATTGCCTTTTGATATACGAAAGGACTCAGCATAGAAGACCACCTTGTAACCAAGGTCATCAAGTTGACCAACTGACATCAAACTGCGTGATAACTGAGGTACATGGCCTACATTATGCATAGTAAATTTTGAACCATCAATGAACTGCACAACCACATCTCCAATCCCCACAACATCACACTAGTAAGAGTCACCAACTCTCACGGTACCAAGAGACTTTGCTGCATAATTAGAGAACCATTCTCTGTGTGGTGTCACATGGAAAGAAGCACCAGAATCTAGCAGCCAGGTGTGGGAAAGAGAATCAGCCATAAGTGCCTCAGATGGCACAGTACTATCAAGTGTTTCAACACATCAGCATCATCAGAAATAGCATTAATTTCTTCAATCTTCACACTCAAAGTAGATGGTGCAGGTAACTGTTTAACATGCCCATCAACATTTTGTCCTTTACCTTTAGCATTCTTTAATGCATAACAGTCTTTCTTCGTGTGTCCTTTCTTATGACAATAATGGCATTCGATATCCCTCTTCCTTGATTTACTTCTGCTCTTATTCCGTTGACCATTCTTTTCCTTGTTCTTGCTCCTGCGACGTTGTTGATTCTTTCCTTGGTAAGAATCACGAACATTATATGCATCTCCACTCTGAGTGCCAACCATAGATTTTCTACGAATCTCCTCACTCAGGAGTGCTCCACATATGTCATCATAGACGAGTTTACCACCAAGTGCACTGTTGCTAATAGCTGTGCAAAATGTATCCCATGATGATGGCAGGGTGCATAACAACAATACTGCTTTCATTTCATTATCCATATCCATTTTCTGAGCCTGTAACTGGGAGAATATAGCATCAAACTCATTTAGATGAGTAGCAACACTATCTCTGTCCTTCATACAAAGGTCATATAATTTTCTCATCAGATACACTTTATTTGATGCTGTCTCTTTTTCATATGTATTGCATAACTTCTTCCAAAGCTCCTCTGCACTTTCACAGTCTAGTACTGTAAAGTAAACATTATCTGCCAGGTGCAAGCGAATGGTAGACCTGGCCATTTCATCTAACTCATCCCAATCATCTTCATCCATGTCAGCAGGCTTCTTTGAAATCCCATTTACTGGCTTCCATTGCCTCCTTTGAATCAGCACATCTTTAATCTGATTCTTCCATAGAGCAAAGTTTGTGCCATGAAATTTTCGGATCTCAAAATGGTCTTTGCCCTGCAAGTTATAGCTCCTCCTCGGAACACTAGCACTAGACCCTGATCCACCAGATGTGCTTGAGACCTCTGATGCCATGATCATAGAGAACTGAATAGAATGATAATGGAGCTAGAAGAGTCCAAACACCAACAAATAAGTGTATCAAGGAGTAAATCGACCACTGTATAGTTGACTAAACCAGAAATCTGGAAAAATTTTGCCAGAGTATCCTCTGCAAAATTAGCATATGACCAATGTCAAAGTATCATAAAACTGCAAGTACTGACATGTCTACCTGCATAGTGAATCACTAACTCCTCTGCATATAATCAATTACCCAATAGAAGCCAACTAGGCTTATCGAGCACCTATGAACAACTATCATACATCTCCTATGGCGAGGCTGGGTAAGTCTTCCACCTGCATCACCAAAGAGACCCTAACATCTGGGTATCTCCCAGTTAAGAAAACCTCACCACGACCCTCTTTATCAAACGTAAAAGGCTTTATGCAAAGAACGTAACCGCTATATCAATGACCACATGGACGTACATAAGCAGTATCCACAGAAGCGTACATGGTGTGTATGTGCTCAATATATGCAGTAAAATGACACTAAAAAGGCTGAATACACAGCCCAAAAACTAGTCAATAATACGTGCAAGTGTCTGTCAACTCTAATGTTTTAGGCTTTAAAAACCTGCATAAATTTGCAGCGACTGCTCCCACCAAAACTGAAAACCCCTCGAGAAACCTGTAGTTTTAGGAGTGCGGCTGAAAATACAGCCTTGAAGGTTCATATTCATTGTTTGAGAAGTACAAAGAACACTCTTCTTGATGTTCTTGGACCTGTGTGAAGAGAACTATGTGCGAAAGTACTCTGAAATGGCTCCAAAAAACACCCCAAAATTGCTTCAGAAATAGGCTTTGAAAGCAAAAATGAAGCTTTGAGGGACCAGAACTTGTTCAAGGTAATGTCAACCTTAGTCTTTCCCCTTCTTCAAACACCACAAGAGTGTAGCTTAGTGGCAAGAGATTGCCACAGTTAAGCGAGCTCCGGGGGGAACAATACTGGGATGGGTGACCTCTCGGGAAATACCAGGAACCTCTATATTCCTTGATCGTTGAGGTCCTCCCTCGCGCGCAGCCAACAGTGCCAACGGTGACTTCGGTGACTCGGATGAAAAGGTATGCCAAGGTCTATGCCTTGGTCGCCGCCTTAGTCGTAAGCCTTGGAGAAAGCCTTTGGGGGGGGGGGGGGGGGGGGGGGGGGGGGGGGCCTCGCTTCGCTCGCACAAAAATAACAAAGCTTTTGCCTCGAATTGCTCTGATACCAATGAAGTATTTCGATGGCGATGCACCACAGTGCGCTCTCCTACTCGAGAGCTCCACGACGATATACTCGGAGTAGAAAACCGAGCTCCTAGGGGTGCACACAGTACTCCGCACAGAGGCTGTAGAATACGCAGAAAACACAGTACACAGGGAGCACGAGGATAGACTTCTTAGGTCTTACAAATGTGGTCGAACTTACAGTCTGTGACTGACCAGGCCACTATATGTTTTATTAAAGAACATATACAAAGAAGTGTCCGGTGGCCATTTGGCCTTTCACATGGACACTAACAGTAACATGCCTTTGTTTCCAATATGGGTCCTTGGATAGTGTCAAGGAGTCATGTGTTGGATATTCCTTTGTTTATGAGGTTCAATGAAGGGTAACAACAATAAGCTAAAAAATGTGATGGTCATTGTTTGTGTATGTCAAGAGGGACTAATCAAAGAGAATCACTTTGTTATAGAGAAAGAAATATGCACATTAAGAATTTGTGCTCAATGCTAGAATATAGGAATACTACTTTGCAATGGATTTGGAAGCCTGAATCTTCTGGCACTAGCATGGTTGAAGCTTGTGCACAACAAAGGAGGGCTCTTAAAGAACTGCAATCAAGTTGTGTATTTATGATCACACTATGTTGAGATTTTGCATCCTTTATTGTGCTTGTTTCTAGTTGATTATATGGTTTTTACCTCTCTTTGTCCAATGTTGATGTTGTAATGATTTTTTATTAGAGTGGAAAAAAATAATGACTTGTTGGGCACTAATAGGTGGTAAGTTTGCATAGCCTGGGCCAACATCCCAACAAGAATTTGAATGGAGGTTGAATTTGGGAAAGTCTGTTATATCACACATCAGATTACTGTCTGAAATATGTAGTAGAAAATATATGAATGTTAAGTATCAAGTCTTGCACTGGCCATATCACCCTTTAGGAAGAATACTTTAGGATTCGGATCTTAGCCATATTATAGACTAGACTGTGCTATTTAAAAGGGATTGGACTGAATATATGAATGTTAATCAATAGAACTTTTGTGATGTGTATGTGTGTGCATTTTATGTATGTGTGTAAGATATGTGTTTGTGTATGTGCAAAGTTGGCATGTGTTTGTGTTTTCATGTGCTTTTGGTGGTATGTGTATGTATGTGTGTGGTTGTTTCTATGTATGTGTGCAATATAAGTATGTGTATGTGTGTAATGACATATCTGTATATATTTGTATTTTTATGTGTGTGTATGGATGTGATATGTGCATGTGTATGTTTATGCATGTGTACGTATGTAAATCTTACTAGAATGTGTGTGTGTGGACTATGTATGTCTAGAAGCATGTATGCATGTGCATGTGCATGATTGGATATTCTTTAAACTCGAAATGTATGTGCATGTATGGATATTTCTTGAATGCATGTTCTTTTTTGTTGTTGTTGTTCTTGGAATGCATGTGTATATGTGGCAAGATTGCATGTGTATGTATGGCTATTCTATGTGTATGTGTGTACACTAAGTATGTGTTTGGGTGCAAAATATGTGCATGCATGTATAAACGCACTTGTATATGTGCATTGTGTATACATCTATGTAGTTGTTGATATAAATGTGTATGTATGTGTGTGTGTGTGTGTGTGAAATATCTGTTTATTTGATGTAGATATGTATATGCATGGATTGATATGCATTAGGTATGTATGTGCATAGCTATGTATGTGCAGAGGTATGTATATGCATGGATTGATATGTATCAGATATGTATATGTATTATGCACATGTATGAAAGACAACTTGAATGTATCACGTATGCATATGTATTATGCATATCTATGAAAGACAACTTGAATGTATGACATATGTATATATATGATGCACATGTATTCTTCTTGGTATAGGCAGGTATGTATGTATCTCCTTTGATTCATATGTATGACTATGCATATGTGGATAGGTATGTATGTGCATTGTGTAGGTATGTAAGTCCATGTATGTATGTATATGCTTTCGTCTATGTAC
>CM035422.1:157876851-157976851 GCA_020310875.1 Ceratopteris richardii
GAAAAGTTTGAACCTCTTAAAAATCTTCTCAAATTTTTTTGCGTCGCAGTTTTAGTTGTTCACCTTTCTTGTCTTCTCTATGTTTAACTTGATTTACAATTCATATATCACTCTTTTAACCATTATATATCTTATTTTTATATCTCTTTCATCTCCATTGTTATCTAAACGTTTTATATGTTCTTGGATCAAATATTGCTTCATTCCATGTCTTTATAAATATTGGTTCAAATGTGTATGGTCATGTTAATTTCATATCTTCTTTTCAACTTCAACTACCAATTTAGGTCTTTATATTTTTACAAACGCAATAATTTTGTAAAACATATCACAACATTGATCACACCAAAAACATCTTATAGGTCTATTTCAAAGCCTATTTGTTCTACTATGCATAGATATAAGGGTGGATCTTTGATGGTGAAGTGGTTTTTTTTTATTAACACTATGAGTAGACATACTATGCACTTGAACTCAATGTTCATGTTAACACTTGAATGATTCGATCCCTTTCTCTTAGTATGAAAAGATTCCAAGGTAATTTTCTGAACTTGATAGTTCATGATCAATCATAGTTTTCAACATTGCAAAACGAGTTCCCATAATTTTTATTGTTTTAGTGATTTGATTCAATGCTTGAGTCAAAGATGAGATATTTTCATTTTTCTTCTATATGTTCATTTAATCTAGTTTCTACAGTTTTGAATCGTACATCATATTCATATTTTATCTTTCCAAAATCATTTTCAATTAATGCAATTACACAAGATTCTTTATCTTGCGCAATGTATTTCATGAGACATTTTATGTTGTGTTGACTAGATTCATCTCCCCAAAACTCCATTTGAATATCCTTCCTAAACTTATTCAAAGAAAGATACTCATCCAAAGAAAGATATTTGTGAACTTGAAATTTATCAATAAGTGATCCTATTTTAGCTCTTTTGAACCATGTGATCATCATATTTTCAAGATGACCATGAATTTGAGCTTGTTCATCAAATACATCAAAATACTCACTAATGCTTATACCCCTAAACTTTGGTTTCTCCCTAAGGATTTCAGGAGCTACCTTATCCCCTTGTTTTAACTTGACCACTTTTTTAAACATATCTTTAGTCTTGTGTTCAAATGCAATTTTCCATTGTCTTTTTATATTCTTGATGATGTCATCTACTTCCAATTTGATTATTGTCCATTGATGTACAAACATATTACTCATGATCTGCGCCAACATGATGAATGCTGAAATCATACAAAAATGCAAACAAACGTGAAAGAATAAAGTTTAGAAAGGTGTTTTCGGATGAGTTTTTTGTAATTATAAAGTACACTATGTGTTTGCAAAGAACTTGAAAGAATTTTTCATTTTGAATTTTCGTTCTTTTTTTTTTGAAGCACAAGTATGAATGGAAAAAATTGAAAGAACTTCCACAAAATTGAATAAGGAACTAATTTAATAAAGAGTTTCCAAAAGTGAGTGAAAATGAGGGAAGAATTTTTACTTTTATACAACCTAATGAATAAGACCTGATAAATGGCTTTGGCCCATATGTTGAGCATAGAGTTAGTGAAAATAATAATTATATTTTGAAAGAATTAGATAATATTGTTTTCAAAGTGCCTTTTGCAGGTAAATGCATAAAGCTATTTAAAAGGTGAGAAAGAAAAAATATGAAATTTGGGATATATTGATGGAATTGCGTAGAGAAGAATAGAACCAAGACAATCAAGAGTGTGAGGGAAGTGAGGAATGAGAGAACCAGTGGAAAGAGTATTTTGTTCAAGTTTTTCTTTTGTTTGAGTCTCCATTTTTTGCACCATGAAATTATCCATGCACTTGGAGTGTGCATTCATACATTGCACATTTTATTTCAAATAAAAGCACATTCTATTTGCACATAAATAAAGATGAATAAAATTCGAAAGTACTTTCTAATTTGAAAAGCATCATCGTGAGAAACCATTTTACATTAAAATAATGCATTGAGTAGGGTCTATCGCATGATCATGCATATACATGTTTTCTTTAAGAAAACCTGTAGAGTAGAGGACTTTGGTTTCTACTATGAAACAAGGCAAGTTAGTGGCTTTCGGTGGGGCAATGCACCCATGTTTACTTACCATACAGCATAGGATTCACACAAAAAAGATATGATGTACTAAGGCCATGTCCACTCATCTCTGGTGTTAGCTGGGGGATACAGTGACTCATTTGCTTGGGATATAGTGATTGCTCATTCTATGATTGTTACACTTATGTGTTCCTCGAGTAGCTTTGATGTAAACCTTTTCCGTATACAAGGGCACTTTTTACCCTATTACCAGCTAGAGGTTTTTTCCCCATGTTACTACACAATTCATACTCTCATATGTGGTGGTACTTTGTACTTAAGGATATTATTCAGCTCTTACCTCAGTTTAGTTCATCCTCAATAGAGAGAGCTATTCCTGCCATCGTCTTCTCCGTGTGTCTTGTTGTGTTTGTGCTCCTTGTGTGTGCTTCTCGTGTGTCTCTCGCACTTCTACACACACTCAACAGTGGTATCAGAGCAGATTCAGCTCCTTCTCAAGTTTTGGTTTTTTGTGTCGTGGTGTGCATGCACTTTTAACAGTGCAAATCGACTGCGGAGCATAGAAGAGTGAATTTAAGCAGCCAAGAAACATTTATACCAAGTGTGCTGGGGTTTTACCTCCATTTCAAAGCCATTCATGCAGTTAGAATTGCCATTAGAGTGACGGTTTGTGAGCTGAAATTTCAGCACTCATTTCAGCTTTCATCGAAGTGAAGATTTTTTCGCACTCTTCTTCCTTTGTGAAATGGTGGGCAGCAATGGATTGTTTGGCATGCTTCAAGTTGAGGATAAGCTTGATGGGACCAACTATCCGATGTGGTCTTACATGATGAAGCATGTTCTTGTTGCAAAACAACATTTGGTCATGTTTTACATCACGGCAGGCATGGGACACTCTTTCTTCTTTGTATGTTGTGCGTAATGAAGCACGTTTTGCACAACTTGAGGATGTATGTATGGCTGAAAATGTGTCGGTGGATGTGTATGTGACATGCATCAAGGACTTGAAAGAGCAATTCGCAAACATAGATGAGATCATTTTGAATGCATCACTCACTTCTACATTGTTGAAAGGATTATTGGAATCTATTCAAAAGTTGCTACTACACTCCGTTTGGTTGCAAAAGGAAATCCTAATATGTATGCATTGATGAGGTTGTGTCTCTTCTTTTGCAAGAAGAGCAATCTAGAGTGAATAGGAGTGGTTTGATTGAGGGAACACAAGCATTTGCTATCTCACAAAAGGGGAAAAGCAAGTATGGTTCAGCTTTGGGTTCATCAAAACCAAAGCCTCAAGCTTCCTCTTCCACTCATTCCTCTAATGATGCTGATTTGCAAAAGAAAAAGAGATGCAAGTATTGCCGAAAGGCTGGTCATACTATTGATGAATGTAGAAAGCTTGCTAAACGCAATGAAAAGAAGAAGAAATCCGGCATGTCTATTGCTGCAAATTCAGCAAATGTAAAGAATGATGAGGCTAACATGGCTCAAGATTTTTGGGCATGTGTTGTTACATGTCATTTTAATTTCTTCTTTACGTTCTAAATGTATGGTTGTAAGTGAGGCTGATTCGAATTGGTTCTTTGATAGTGGTGCTTCAAAGCACATCACATCATGCAAAAGATTTTTTGCCTCTTTGAAAGATGTACAAAAAGGAGGACATGTGGTGTGTGCAAACAATGCCTCTTATCCTATCATTCGAGTAGGAGAAATTGAGCTTCAACTGCAAATGGAGGTGTGATTCTCTTGAGAAATGCATTGTGTGTGCCCGATATCAAGAAGAAGTTCCGTTAATTGCCAAAGCTGGACTTCATGTACACTTTGTTGATGATAAGTGTATGGTTCATGATTTCAGCAATGGGGATGTTATCGTGATGTCCAGTACATTATGTAATGGTTTGTATTGCATGGATACATACAAGAGGGCTGCCTCGAATGCCTTAGTTGCTCATACTTCTTCCATGGCTGAAATGCAGCTTTGGCATGCTCGTTTTGGTTACTTGAACTTCAATAGTTTGCTTTACTTGCAAAAGAAGGACATGGTTATTGGCTTGCCTACACTTGAGTCCATTGAAAAATATGCATGTGAAGGTTGCATTCTTGGAAAAATGCATTGTGTTTTGTTTTCAAAAGATAGTCAAACAAAACTACAAGAAAATTGAAGCTTGTTCATACTGATGTATGTGGTCCCATCAAGACTCCATCTTTTGGGAAGCATGTATATTTTGTTACCTTCATTGATGATGCTACTCACCATACATGGGCGTGTAATAAAGTAAGTCTATGATCCAAGGGTCTGGCCGGTTCAGATAGATCTGAAATCGGACTCTGGTTGGTCATCCGTGTGTATGACCAAAGATCTCAACTTTAGAATTACTACGAGGTTTTGTGCTCGTAGTAATTCTAAAGATCTCAACTTTAGAATTGCTAAGTGGTTCACTTGTTCACTCTTGTGAACAAGTGAACCACTTAGCTTAGTGGTTAAAACTCAAGGATGTGAAGGAGGAGGTCTTGGGTTCAATCTCCATGGGGAGAATATTTTTCCCAAAGAGATCTAGAGCCTTCCAGAAGCATCCACTTGAGTTAACTCGAGTTAACTAGGATGTGTTATTTGCTCAAAATTTAGTTTTCCGTCTATTTGAATGCAAAAAACAGCCAATAGTTAGCTCATAAGATGTGTTCGATACACTCATGCCTTTGTTTCAAAATGGTGTGCTTGACTATCGCCATGTAGACCAGCCAACTCAAGTTCAAAGGGCTGAAAAGCTCCAGCCAAATAGGGCTAAAATGTAGAGACTTTCCAGCCAAACATGGCTAAGAAATTTCAGCCAAAAATTATCAAAACTGCTGGAAATTTCTAGCCACATATGGCTGAACATTTTCATCAAAATATGGCTGAAAATGAGCATGAAATTCAGCCCACACATGATGTACATATTGAAGATGTTTTACATAATGAACGCATGTCTATCAAGACTGCATAAAGGAGTTCGAAGCATTGGCTAAAGGGTTTTACAAAGGATCTAAAGTGTGTCCAAGCATTGGCTAAGAATGAAAGAGAGTGTACTAATGTGTCGTTCTAAGAGAGAGAGCAAAGAGAATGCATGGGAATTTGACAAAGGGATTTTTTTCTTGCTTGAATCTTTGTTTGCCAATTCCTCCTTTTACAAATTTTCAATCTTTATCCTCCAACCTTTCCTAAACTTGAAATTAATAACTATATTGTTCAATTAAACTTCTATCTTAGCATTTCACATATATCTAGATACCAAGTGTGTGAGCCCCAAACCTTCTTGACAATTTATGTATGCATGTATGTATGTATATGTGTGTACATATGTGTGTACATATGTGTGTACATATGTGTGTACATATGTGTGTACATATGTGTGTACATATGTGTGTACATATGTGTGTACATATGTGTGTACATATGTGTGTACATATGTGTGTACATATGTGTGTACATATGTGTGTACATATGTGTGTACATATGTGTGTACATATGTGTGTACATATGTGTGTATGTATGTATGTATCTACATATGTGTTGTTGGAGTTGGACGTCTGCGGAAGCACGCGAACAACACAAGGAAGAAAAAGAAGCTTGGAGCACAACACACAATACTCAATGTATTACTACAGAATGTACAAAGATAAGTAGCTCATTAGGGCAATAGGCGTATATACAAGCCGGGGGAAAAAAACCTCCTAAAGAGGGAAAAAAGTGCCCCAGGAGTCCTAGAGTGTTCACACACATCACTAACTAAATATATGAACAAATCCCCCCTCGGAGTGATGCGGTGAAGAAGTAGCTGGCACTCATGTATAAGGAAGTGCCAAGCTATGTGGAAATCACTCCACAAAAGGAAATAAGCCCAGAGCTTTGCGAAAAGCTTCAATCTTCTCCGTAGGCAGAGCCTTCGTAAAAAGGTCTGCAATTTTCTCTTGCGTGGGCACATATGCCAAGCTCATCTCCCTAGTAGAGAACCTCTCCCTGACATAATGATAATGCACCTCAATGTGCTTAGTGCAAGCATGGAACACAGGGTTCCTCGCAATTGCCAATGCGCTCTGACTCTCAGTGAAGATGGTGGTGGCAGAAGACACCCAAATCAGCCATAAGGCTTTTGAGCCACACACACTCAACAGTAGCGCTAAAAGCTGCCCTATACTCAGCCTCACAACTGGAACTGGCCACAGTAGGCTGCTTCTTGCTCAACCAAGATAAACATGAGCTACCAAGCATGAAGCAAAAGCCACTAGTGGACACCAAGTGTCATAACAACTAGCCCAGTCTGAGTCAAAAAAAGCATGCAAATCCGGCGCTAGTGATCCCCCCTTGGGATAAAACAACCCAAGTAGCCAAGTACCACTCAAGCAATAAAAGATGCGCTTAACTGCCTGCCAATGCTTGTTGGAGAATTCCTCTCCTAATCGCAGCAGAAAGTGTTGAAGACCTTCTCATGATCAAGACTCTTGCCAATAGCTGAACCTTCAAATAAAAACTGGAACCAATTTGAAAAATGCAATGAACTTGAAACTTTGATCACTAGAAATAGACACCTATAGCTTTAAACTGAGCTATCAAACACTCAATTTGGAGTAGATTTGGGTTGGCAACTCGTTGATACAAAATAGGCTACCTGTCCACTCAGTTAGGCTGAAAATTGGACTTCACTAAAAACTAAATAACTGACAGAGCATAAAGAATTTCATAAAAGTGTTTTAGATAGAGGAAGTACTTGAGATAAGCTTTCTAAGGACTGTTTAAACATCAAAATTGGATATGACTCTCATAAGTAGACTACCTAGAAATGGGTGTGCGGCTGGACATACTCTATGAGAGTGAACTGAACGAAATGACTCAAAACAAATGAAGTAGCTACAAGGGGACTTCCATGCCTTCTTCCTCTCTCCTTGAGTGTCCTCCCTTGCCTCTTTTATAGGGAAGTGACCAAAAACTCTCGTGGTGAGTTTGAGAGCTCTTCTCCATCATTTCTCCACTACTTTGGATAGCCACTCCTCTTACAGTTCAGTTTTTGGATTTGATTCTCTTTTCAATGATTCTCTTTTGGCCTCCACTACTTGCTGAAGTAAATGCTTCTATTTTTCATTTTTGTATTTTCCTTCTACTTGAAGAAAATCCTTTTTGCAAAAATATATACGAGCTTCCTTCTTTATTTTTAACACTCCCCCTCAAGCTCACATGTGAGCTTGCACCTTCAGCCATATCCTGCAAGTTAATGTCGTCCTTGAACCTCTTTAGCTTAGAAGCATCTAGGGACTTTGTAAGCATGTCTGCAACCTGGTCACTAGTTCTAACGAACTTTATATCCACATCTTTGCTCAAAACTTTTTCTCGAACATAATGATAATGCACTTCTATGTGCTTGCTTCGTGCATGAAACATTGGATTGATTGTCAAGTGAATGCTTGACATGTTGTCACCATAAATTGGAATGGTCTCCACCTGCACATCAAGATCAGCCAAGAGTTTCTTAATCCACATAGCTTCACAAGTTTCAAAGGCTAAACCTCTATATTCAGCTTCTGTAGATGATAGTGAAACAGTAGGTTGCTTCTTTGAGCTCCATGTGATAGGTTTGCTACCTATCATGAACACATAACCTGAAGCGGATCTTCTATCTTCCTTCGAACCAGCCCAATCAGCATCACTGAAGCCTTTACCTGCAATTCTTCATCATATCTATAAAACAAAGCATGATTGACTGTGTGCTTCACATATCTTAACACTCGTTTGGATGAATTTAAATGTTCACTTGTTGGAGCTTGCATAAATTGAGAAAGAACTCCAACAATATAACACAAATCTGGTCTTGTGATTATAGCATAGATCAACGAACCTATAATACTCCTGTATGTAGTTAAATCATGTAACTTCTCTCCATCATTTGAGCATAGATTCACATTTGTGTCCATAGGTTGAGTGAGTGGTTTGCATTCACTCATTCCAAATCTGAAAAGAACATCCAATAGGTACTTTCTTTGCATCAAGTAAACGCCATCTTTCCCATAGACTATCTCAATGCCTAAAAAGTATTTCAGCTCACCAAGATCTGAAATTTTAAACTCCTTACCTAGTTTCCTTTTGATCTCTTGTATTCCTATAACATTACTTCCTGTTATGAGGAGATCATCAACGTATATGCAAATATATAACTGCTTGCCTTCTTCTTTCTCCATGTAGACTGAGGGATCTGCATTACTTATACTATACCCACACCTTGTGAGGTACTCGACCAATCTTTGATTCCAAACACGTGGTGCTTGCTTCAGCCCATACAAAGCTTTCTTCAATCTACAAACAAAATTCGGATGCTTTTTATCTTCAAATCGAATCGGTTGACTCATGTATACCTCTTCTTGAAGTTCACCATTGAGAAAAACATTTTTTATGTCAAGTTGGTACAATGGCCATCTCCTTGCTACACTCACTGCAATAAAGGTTCTAATTGTTCCCATCTTTGCAACTGGGCTGAAAGTCTCTTCATAGTCGATGCCATGAGTTTGCTTGAATCCTTTTGCTACTAGTCTAGCTTTATGCCTTGCTAGAGAACCATCAGCATTTCTCTTTATTTTAAACACCCATTTATTTGGAACAATCTTCATACCTTCACCCTTTAGAACTAGCTCCCATGTCTGATTGTCCTTGAGAGCTTTCATCTCTTCTTGCATAGCTTCTTGCCATTCTTTTTGTGTACATGCTTCTTCATATGCATCTGGTTCTTTGTCTTTGACCACCTGTGTCATACATGCAAAATGCTTTGCAATAAAACTATCATAGCTCAGCCTTTGAATTGGATACCTTGCTCTCGAAGACCTCCTTTCATTTTCTTTTGAACATTGCTACTTCAACCGGGTCAACTTTACCTTTTGTGTGATCACCTCTTCATACTCTTCTTCACTTGCATTTGAATCACTATTTTGGACAACACTTTCAGCTTTAGATCTTTCATAACATGATGTTGGTGATGAGGAATGACTCCTTAGTCTTCCCTTCCATGTTGAGGTTTCTCCAAGTGATGTAGAAGCTTATGGACTTGATATTTGAGTGCTTGTTTGCTGAAATTCTTCTTGGACAGCACCTCCATCATCTTCGCAATCTTCTTCAAGAATCTTCTCTTTCCCTTTGTCTCCAAACCATGGTCTTAGCTCATCAAATACCACATCTCGTGAGACTCCTAGCTCCTTTGCCACCGGATTGTAGCACCTGTATCCCTTTTGTTCCGATGAATATCCAATGAAAATACATTTTTCTGACTTTGCCTCCATCTTTGTTTTTAGTTCTTGAGGGATGTGAACATAACACACACATCCAAAAACTTTGAGATGTGTAAGGTCAGGTTTCTTACAAGAATAAACCTCCTCGGGAGTTAGATTATGTACTCCAGCCGTTGTGCACTTGTTCATTAAATAACAGCCATACTAGCTGCTTCAACTCAATACTTTAGTGGCACCTTCATCTCGTTGAGCATGCATCTTGCAACCTCTGTGATATGTCTATTTTTCCTTTGAGCTATTCCATTTTGTTGAGGTGTGTACCTGCATGTAAATTGTCACTTGATGCCATTTTCATAAAGAAAATCTAAAAATTCTTTGGAGAAATATTCTCCTCCTCCAGTGGACCTCAAGGTCTTTATGTAGCGTCTTGTTTCCTTTTCTACGTGTGCTTTAAATCTCTTGAACATGGAGAATACATCTGATTTTTGTTTTATGCAAAACATCCATACTTTTCTTGAATGATCATCGATAAAAGTGAAAAAATATCTATTATTAGCCACTGATGGTTGTTGTGATGGTCCTCATACATCCGTGTGTATCAAGTTGAGGACATTCCTTGCCACATAGTTGCTCTTCTTGAATGGTTGTCGAGTTTGCTTTCCTAGTTGGCATGCTTCACAAAACTCATGTAGTCCAGCATCATTGAATCTTGGAAGACCTCTTACCACTTCATGTTTGCTCATGTCCTTGAGCTTGGGAATGTTGATTTGTCCAAATATTTTGTGCCACAAATCGATTTCAGCAATCCTCTTGTTTCCAAACTAAATATACATCACGTTTCCATGTGGTTGTTGAATGTCCAAAGTGAACATCCTTCCTTCTTTCCTTCCTTGAGCAATGACCTTGAATCCTTCTTTTGGATTCTTTATAAAGTAGCCTTTTTCATTGAAGATAACATGATATCCTTTCTCTACCACTTGTCCTACTGAAATCAAAGTCTTTGCAATAGTAGGAACATGAAGAACATCAGCCAATACCTTTCTATCTCCAAGCTTCGTATCTCCAACATGCTCAATTACATGGTGAGTTTCATCACCGGTCTCCACATATCCTTTTCCACTTGGAGCTTGTAGCTTTGTGAATAAATTTCCTTGGCATGTCATATGGTTGCTGCAACCTGAATCTATGAACCATTTTTGGTCATCACTTCTCGAGTTGTTGTAGTCATGCTTCATGGCAAGCATGGTTTGCTTGTCTCCTTCACTTGATGTACTTGCACAGTTATTTTCGCTCCTTTGGTTGCCTCCATTCAGTCTTCCATTCTTTTGCCAACAATCATTTGCATAATGTCCTAGTTTACCACAATGATAACATCTTATACCTTTATGAGGATTGTATGAACCTCGACCTCTTCCTCTATTTCTTCCTCGACCTCTTCCATGTGTGTTGTCATTTGAGTTCTCCTTGTTGTCCTCCGAGTTGTGTTGACTGAAATTTGTGTTGTTGTAGCTTCTTCCTCTTCCTCTCGAGCCTCCTCTTGAGTTCCTTCCTCTACCTCTTCCTGCATATAACATTTGACTATGGCTGTCCTTACCTTTGTTGCCTTCTCCTTGTTGATCTACCTCTTCAGCCACAAGGTTTGGTATAATCTCGTAGAATGTTGGTAGAGGGTCTCTATAAAGAATGTTTGTGATCAGGGGCTTCCACTTTTCTTCACTCCTCAAGCCATTGAGGGCTGTTTGGACGATGTCTTCCTCTTCCATCTTGCATCCAACTGATGCTAGCTGATCTCGAAGCTCTTTGATCCTCAATGTATACTCACTAATACTTTGGTTTGAGATTTTCTTCATATTGTTGAGCTTGTTCTTGAGTTGCATCCTCCAAGACCTTGTTGAGGTAGCATACACCTTCTCCAATGCTTCCCAAAGTTCCTTGGCTATTTCTAAGCTTTGCACATGACCAATCATAGTGTTAGAAATAACTTTTGAGATGAGGAACATCACCCTTCGATTCCTCTCTTCCCAATCAGCAAATTGTCTGCTTTGTGCCGGAGTAATGTTGGGATCTTCAAGGTCCACCGGTTGTGAATCGTCTCCACTAACTAGACTCCATAAAACTTTACCTTTAAGGTAATTTATCATTCTATACCTCCAAGACTGAAAATTATCTTTGTCTACCTTCTCAACTTGTTGTCCTAAATCAGCCATTGAAAACTTCCAAGATTGAAGTTAACCTCAAGTATGTTGTGGCGTTTTCTCTTGAATTCACAAAGCTCCCCCTTCATTTGTAGCTTCTTCTTTGCTTCAGTTCAGTTCCAATGCTTTGAATCTTCAAACTCCAATGCTCTGATACCAATTGTTGTAGAATTCCTCTCCTAATCGCAGTGGAAAGTGTAGAAGACCTTCTCAAGATCAAGACTCTTGCCAATAGTTGAACCTTGAAATGAAAACTGGTACCAACTGAAAAATGAAATGAACTTGAAACTTTGGTCACTCAAACTAGACACCTATAGCTTTAAACTAAGCTATCAAACACTCAATTTGGAGTAGATTTGGGTTGGAAACGCATTGATACAAAATAGGCTACATGTCCACTCAGTTAGGCTGAAAACTGCACTTCACTAAAAACTAAATAACTCATAGAGCATATAGAATTTCATAAAAGTGTTTTAGCTACAGGAAGTACTTGAGAAAAGCTTTCCAACGAATGTTTAAACACCAAAATTAGATACATATATTCAGAGATATGACTCTCATAGGTAGACTACCTATAAATGAGTGTGCGACTGGACATACTCTATGAGAGTGAACTGAATGAAATGACTCAAAACAAATGAAGTAGCTACAAGGGGACTTCCACGCCTTCTTCCTCTCTCCTTGAGTGTCCTCCCTTCCCTCTTTTATAGGGAACTGACCAAAAACTCTCATGATGAGTTTGAGAGCTCTTCTCCATCATTTCTCCACTACTTTGGACAGCCACTACTCTTACAGTTCAGTTTTTGGATTTGATTCTCTTTTGAATTATTCCCTTTTGGCCTCCACTACTTGCTGAAGTAAATGCTTCTATTTTTCATTTTTGTATTTTCCTTCTACTTGAAGAAAATCCTTTTTGCAAAAATATATACGAGCTTACTTCTTTATTTTTAACACTCCCCGTCAAGCTCACATGTGAGCTTGCACCTTCAGCCATATCCTGCAAGTTAATGTTGTCCTTGAACCTCTTTAGCTTAGAAGCATCTAGGGAATTTGTAAGCATGTCTGCAACCTGGTCATTAGTTCTAACGAACTTTATATCCACATCCTTGCTCAAAACTTTTTCTCGAACATAATGATAATGCACTTCTATGTGCTTGCTTCGTGCATGAAACATTGGATTGTTTGTCAAGTGAATGCTTGACATATTGTCACCATAAATTGGAATGTTCTCCACCTGCACATCAAGATCAGCATGGAGTTTCTTAATCAACATAGCTTCAGAAGTTGCAAAGGCTAAACCCATATATTCAGCTTCTATAGATGATAGTGCAACAGTAGGTTGCTTCTTTGAGCTCCATGTGATAGGTTTGCTACCTATCATGAACACATAACCTGAAGTGGATCTTCTATCTTCCTTTGAACCAGCCCAATCAGCATCACTGAAGCCTTTTACTTGCAATTCTGCATTATATATGTAAAACAAAGCATGATTGACTGTGTGCTTCACATATCTTAGCACTCGTTTGGCTGAATTTAAATGTTCACTTGTTGGAGCTTGCATAAATTGAGAAAGAACTCCAACAGCATAACACAAATCTGGTCTTGTGATTGTAGCATAGATCAATGAACCTATAATACTCCTGTATGTAGTTACATCATGTAACTTCTGTCCATCATTTGAGCATAGCTTCACATTTGTGTCCATAGGTTAAGTGACTGGTTTGCATTCACTCATTCCAAATCTAAAAAGAACATCCAATAGGTACTTTCTTTGCATCAAGTAAATGCCATCTTTCCGATAGACTATCTCAATGCCTAAAAAGTATTTCAGCTCACCAAGATCTGAAATTTTAAACTCCTTACAAAGTTTCCTTTTGATCTCTTGTATTCCTGTAACATTACTTCCTGTTATGATGAGATCATCAACGTATATGCAAATATATACCTGCTTGCCTTCTTCTTTCTTCATGTAGAGAGAGGGATGTGCATTACTTGGACTATACCCACACCTTGTGAGGAACTCGACCAATCTTTGATTCCAAGCATGTGGTGCTTGCTTCAGCCCATACAAAGCTTTCTTCAATCTACAAACAAAATTTGGATGCTTTTTATCTTCGAATCCAATCGGTTGACTCATGTATACCTCTTCTTGAAGTTCACCATTGCAAAAAGCATTTTTTATGTCAATTTGGTACAATGGCCATCTCCTTGCTGCACTCACTGCAATCAAGGTTCTAATTATTCCCTTCTTTGCAACCGGGCGGAAAGTCTCTTCATAGTCGATGCCGTGAGTTTGCTTGAATCCTTTTGCTACTAGTCTAGCTTTATGCCTTGCTAGAGAACCATCAGCATTTCTCCTTATTTTAAACACCCATTTATTTGGAACAATCTTCATACCTTCAGCCTTTGGAACTAGCTCCCATGTCTGATTGTCCTTGAGAGCTTTCATCTCTTCTTGCATAGCTTCTTGCCACTCTTTTTGTGTAAATGCTTATTCATATGCATCGGGTTCTTTGTCTTTGACCACGTGTGTCATATATGCAAAATGCTTTGCAATATAACTATCATAGCTCAGCCTTTGAATTCGATACCTTGGTCTCGAAGACCTCCTTTCATTTTCTTTTGAACATTGCTTCTTCAACCGGTTCAACTTTACCTTTGGTGTGATCACCTCTTCATACTCTTCTTCACTTGCATTTAAATCACTATTTTGGATAGCACTTTCAGCTTTAGATCTTTCATAACATGATGTTGGTGATGAGGAATGACTCCTTAGTCTTCCCTTCCATGTTGAGCTTTCTCCAAGTGATGTAGAAGCTTTTGGACTTGACATTTGAGTGCTTGTTTGCTGAAATTCTTCTTGGACAACACCTCCATTGTCTTCGCAATCTTCTTCAAGAATATTATCTTTCCCTTTGTCTCCAAACCATGGTCTTAGCTCATCAAATACCACATCTCGTGAGACTCGTAGCTCCTTTGTCATCGGATTGTAGCACCTGTATCCCTTTTGTTCCGATGAATATCCAATGAAAATCATTTTTCTCGCTTTGCCTCCATCTTTGTCCTTAGTTCTTGAGGGATGTGAACATAACACACACATCCAAAAACTTTGAGATGTGTAAGGTCAGGTTTCTTACCAGAATAAACCTCCTCGGGAGTTAGATTATGTACTCCAGCCGTTGTGCACTTGTTCATCAAATAAATAGCCATACTAGCTGCTTCAGCCTAATAGTTTAGTGGCACCTTCATCTCGTTGAGCATGCATCTTGCAACCTCTGTGATATGCCTATGTTTCCTTTCAGCTATTCCATTTTGTTGAGGTGTGTACCTACTTGTAAATTGTCGCTTGATGCCATTTTCATAAAGAAAATCTCAAAATTCTTTGGAGAATATTCTCCTCCTCCATCGGACCTCAAGGTCTTTATGTAGCATCCTGTTTCCTTTTCTACCTGTGCTTTAAATCTCTTGAACATGGAGAACACATCTGTTTTTTGTTTTATGCAAAACATCCATACTTTTCTTGAATGATTATCGATAAAAGTGACAAAATATCTATTACAAGCCACTGATGGTTGTTGTGATGGTCCCCATACATCCGTGTGTATCAAGTCGAGGACATTCCTTGCCACATAGTTGCTCTTCTTGAATGGTTGTCGAGTTTGCTTTCCTAGTTGGCATGCTTCACAAAACTCATGTAGTCCAGCATCATTGAATCTTGGAAGACCTCTTACCACTTCATGGTTGCTCATGTCCTTGAGCTTGGGACTGTTGATATGTCCAAACCTTTTGTGCCACAAATCGATTTCAGCAGTCCTCTTGTTTCCAAACTAAATATACATCATGTTTCCATGTGGTTGTTGAATGTCCAAAGTGAACATCCTTCCTTCTTTCCTTCCTTCAGCAATGACCTTGAATCCTTCTTTTGGATTCTTTATAATGCAGCCTTTTTCATTGAAGATAACATGATATATTTTCTCTACCATTTGTCCTATTGAAATCAAATTCTTTGCAATAGTAGGAACATGAAGAACATCAGCCAATACCTTTCTATCTCCAAGCTTGATATCTCCAACATGCTCAATTGCACATTGAGTTTCATCGACAGTCTCCACAAATCCTTTTCCACTTCGAGCTTGTAGCTTTGTGAATAAATCTCTTTGGCATGTCATATGAATGCTGCAACCTAAATCTATGAACCATTTTTGGTCATCACTTCTCGAGTTGTTATAGTCATGCTTCATGGCAAGCATGGTTTGCTTGTCTCCTTCACTTGATGTACTCGCATAGTTATTTTGGCTACTTTGGTTGCCTCCATTCAGCCTTCGATTCTTTTGCCAACAATCATTTGCATAATGTCCTAGTTTACCACAATGATAACATGTTATACCTTTATGAGGATTGTATGAACCTCGACCTCTTCCTCTATTTCTTCCTCGACCTCTTCCATGTTTGTTGTCATTTGAGTTGTCCTTGTTGTCCTCCCAGTTGTGTTGGCTGAAATTTGTGTTGTTGTAGCTTCTTCCTCTTCCTCTCGAGCCTCCTCTTGTGTTCCTTCCTCTACCTCTTCCTGCATATAACATTTGACTATGGTTCTCCTTACCTTTGTTGCCTTCTCCTTGTTGAGCTACCTCTTCAGCCACAAGATTTGGTATAATCACGTCGAATGTTGGTAGAGGGTCTCTATAATAAATGTTTGTGATGAGGGGCTTCCACTTTTCTTCACTCCTCAAGCCATTGAGGGCTGTTTGGATGATGTCTTCCTCTTCCTTCTTGCATCCAACTGATGCTAGCTGATCTCAAAGCTCTTTGATCCTCAATGTATACTTACTAATACTTTGGTTTGACCTTTTCTTCATGTTGTTGAGCTCGTTCTTGAGTTGCATCCTCTGAGACCTTGTTGAGGTAGCATACACCTTCTCCAATGCTTCCCAAACTTCCTTGGCTGTTTCTAAGCTTTGCACATGACCAATCATAGTGTTAGAAATAACTTGTGAGATGAGGAACATCACCCTTCGATTCCTCTCTTCCCAATCAGCAAATTGTCTCCTTTGTGCTAGAGTAATGTTGGGATCTTCAAGGTCCACCGGTTGTGGATCGTCTCCACTAACTAGACTCCATAAACCTTTACCTTTAAGGTAATTTATCATTCTATACCTCCAAGACTGAAAATTATCTTTGACTACCTTCTCAACTTGTTGTCCTAAATCAGCCATTGAAAACTTCCAAGATTGAAGTTTACCTCAAGTATGTTGTGGTGCTTTCTCTTGAATTCACGAAGCTCCCCCTTGATTTGTAGCTTCTCCTTTGCTTTAGTTTAGTTCAAATGCTTTGAATCTTCAAACTCCAATGCTCTGATACCAATTGTTGGAGAATTCCTCTCCTAATTGCAGCGGAAAGTGTAGAAGACCTTCTCAGAATCAAGACTTTTGCCAACAGCTGAACCTTCAAATGAAAACTCGTACCAACTAAAAAATAAAATGAACATGAAACTTTGGTCACTCAAACTACACACCTATAGATTTACACTGAGCTATCAAACACTCAGTTTGGAGTAGATTTGGGCTCAGAACTCCTTGATACAAAATAGGCTACCTGTCCACTCAGTTAGGTTGAAAACTGGACTTCACTAAAAACTAAATAGCTCACAGAGCATAAAGAATTTCATAAAACTCTTTTAGATAGAGTAAGTACTCAAGATAAGATTTCTCCCAAAGGTTTAAACATTAAAATTGGATACATATATTGAGAGATATGACTCTCACAAGTAGACTACCCAGAAATGGGTGTGCTGCTAGACATACTCTATGAGAGTGAACTGAACAAAATGACTCAAAACAAATGAAGTAGCTACAAGGGGACTTCGACGCCTTTTTCCTCTCTCCTTGAGTGTCCTCCCTTGCCTCTTTTATAGCCAAGTGACCAAAAACTCTCATGATGAGTTTGAGAGCTCTTCTTCATCATTTCTCCACTACTTTGGACAGCCACTCCTCTTACAATTGAGTTTTTGCATTTGATTCTCTTTTGGCCTCCACTACTTGCTGAAGTAAATGCTTCTATATTTAATTTTTGTATTTTACTTCTACTTGAAGAAAATCCTTTTTGCAAAAATATATACAAGCTTACTTCTTTATTTTTAACACTCCCCCTCAAGCTCACATGTGAGCTTGCACCTTCAGCCATATCCTGCAAGTTGATGTCGTCCTTGAACCTCTTTAGCTTAGAAGCATCTAGGGACTTTGTTAGCATGTCTACAACCTGGTCATTAGTTCTAACAAAATTTATATCCACATCCTTGCTCAAAACTTTTTCTCGAACATAATGATAATGCACTTTTATGTGCTTGCTTCGTGCATGAAACAATGGATTGTTTGTCAAGTGAATGCTTGACATGTTTTCACCATAAATTGGAATGGTCTCCATCTGCACATCAAGATCAGCCAAGAGTTTCTTAGTCCACATAGCTTCACAAGTTGCAAAGGCTAAACCTCTATATTCAGCTTCTGTAGATGATAGTGCAACAGTACGTTGCTTCTTTGAGCTCCATGTGATAGGTTTGCTACCTATCATGAACACATAACCTGAAGTGGATCTTCTATCTTCCCTCGAATGAGCCCAATCAACATCACTGAAGCCTTTTACCTGCAATTCTTCATCATATCTATAAAACAAAGCATGATTGATTGTGTGCTTCACATATCTTAGCACTCGTTTGGCTGAATTTAAATGTTCACTTGTTGGAGCTTGCATAAATTGAGAAAGAACTCCAACAATATGACACAAATCTGGTCTTGTGATCGTAGCATAGATCAAAGAACCTATAATACTCCTGTATGTACTTACATCATGTAACTTCTCTCCATTATTTGAGCATAGCTTCACATTTGTATCCATAGGTTGAGTGAGTTGTTTGCATTCACTCATTCCAAAACTGAAAAGAACATCCAATAGATACTTTCTTTGCATCAAGTAAATGCCATCTTTCCCATAGACTATCTCAATGCCTAAAAAGTATTTCAACTCACCAAGATTTGAAATTTTAAACTTCTTATCGAGTTTCCTTTTGATCTCTTGTATTCATGTAACATTACTTCCGATTATGATGAGGTCATCAACGTATATGCAAATATATACCTGCTTGCCATCTTCTTTCTTCATGTAGAGAGAGGGATCTGCATTACTTGGACTATACCCACACCTTGTGAGGTACTCGACCAATCTTTGATTCCAAGCACGTGGTGCTTGCTTTAGCCCATACAAAGCTTTCTTCAATCTACAAACAAAATTTGGATGCTTTTTATCTTCAAATCCAATCGCTTGACCCATGTATACCTCTTCTTGAAGTTCACCATTGAGAAAAGAATTTTTTATGTCAAGTTAGTACAATGGCCATCTCCTTGCTGAAATTCTTCTTGGACAACACCTCCATCATCTTCTCAATCTTCTTCAAGAATCTTCTCTTTCCCTTTGTCTCCAAACCATGGTCTTAGCTCATCAAATACCACATCTCATGAGACTCGTAGCTCCTTTGTCATCGGATTGTAGCACCTGTATCCCTTTGATTCCGATGAATATCCAATGAAAATACATTTTTTTGACTTTGCCTCCATCTTTGTCCTTAGTTCTTGAGGGATGTGAACATAACACACACATCCAAAACCTTCGAGATGTGTAAGGTCAAGTTTCTTACCAGAATAAACCTCCTCGGGAGTTAGATTATGTACTCCAGCCGTTGTGCACTTGTTCATCAAATAAACAGCCGTACTAGCTGCTTGAGCCCAATAGTTTAGTGGCACCTTCATCTCGTTGAGCATGCATCTTGCAACTTCTATGATATGTATATTTTTCCTTTCAGCTATTCCATTTTGTTGAGGTGTGTACCTACATGTAAATTGTGCCTTCATGCCATTTGCACAAAGAAAATCTGACAATTCTTTGGAGAAATATTCTCCTCATCCATCGGACCTCAAGGTGTTTGTGTAGCGTCCTGTTTCCTTTTCTACCTGTGCTTTATATCTCTTGAACATGAAGAACACATCTGATTTTTGTTTTATGCAAAACATCCATACTTTTCTTGAATGATCATCGATAAAACTGACAAAATATCTATTACCAGCCACTGATTGTTGTTGTGATGGTCCCCATACATCCGTGTGTATCAAGTCGAGGACATTCCTTGCCACATAGTTGCTCTTCTTGAATGGTTGTCGAGTTTGCTTTCCTAGTTGGCATGCTTCACAAAACTCATGTAGTCTAGCATCATTGAATCTTGGAAGACCTCTTACCACTTCATGGTTGCTCATGTCCTTGAGCTTGGGAATGTTGATATATCCAAAACTTTTGTGCCACAAATCCATTTCAGCAATCCTCTTGTTTCCAAACTGAATATACATCACGTTTCCATGTGGTTGTTGAATGTCCAAAGTGAACATCCTTCCTTCTTTCCTTCCTTGAGCAATGACCTTGAATCCTTCTCTTGTATTCTTTATAAAGCAGCCTTTTTCATTGAAGATAACATGATATCCTTTCTCTACCATTTATCCTACTGAAATCAAACTCTTTGCAATAGTAGGAACATGAAGAACATCAGCCAATACCTTTCTATCTCCAAGCTTGATATCTCCAACATGCTCAATTGCGTGTTGAGTTTCATCGCCCATCTCCACACATCCTTTTCCACTTGGAACTTGTAGCTTTGTGAATAAATCTCCTTGGCATGTCATATGGTTGCTGCAACCTGAATCTATGAACCATTTTTGGTCATCACTTCTTGAGTTGTTGTAGTCATGCTTCATGGCAAGCATGGTTTGTTTGTCTCCTTCACTTGATGTACTCGGATAGTTATTTTGGCTCCTTTGGTTGCCTCCATTCAGCCTTCCATTCTTTTGCCAACAATCATTTGCATAATGTCCTAGTTTACCACAATGATAACATGTTATACCATTATGAGGATTGTATGAACCTCGACCTCTTCCTCTATTTCTTCCTCCACCTCTTCCATGTGTGTTGTCATTCGAGTTGTCCTTGTTGTCCTTCGAGTTGTGTTCGCTAAAATTTGTGTTGTTGTAGCTTATTCCTCTTCCTCTCGAGCCTCCTCTTGAGTTCCTTCCTCTACCTCTTCGTGCATATAACATTTGACTATGGCTGTCCTTACCTTTGTTGCCTTCTCCTTGTTGAGCTACCTCTTCAGCCACAAGATTTGGTATAATCTCATTGAATGTTGGTAGAGGATCTCTATAAGTAATGTCTGTGATGAGGGGCTTCCACTTTTCTTCACTCCTCAAGCCATTGAGGGCTGTTTGGACGATGTCTTCCTCTTCTATCTTGCATCCAACTGATGCTAGCTGATCTCAAAGCTCTTTGATCCTCAATGTATACTCACTAATACTTTGGTTTGAGATTTTCTTCATGTTGTTGAGCTCGTTCTTGAGTTGCATCCTCCAAGACCTTGTTGAGGTAGCATACACCTTCTTGAATGCTTCCCAAACTTCCTTCGCTGTTTCTAAGCTTTGCACATGACCAATCATAGTGTTAGAAATAACTTGTGAGATCAGGAACATCACCCTTCGATTCCTCTCTTCCCAATCAGCAAATTGTCTCCTTTGTGCTGGAGTAATGTTGGGATCTTCAAGGTCCACCGGTTGTGGATCGTCTCCACTAGCTAGACTCCATAGACCTTTACCTTTAAGGTAATTTATCATTCTATACCTCCAAGACTGAAAATTATCTTTGGCTAGCTTCTCAACTTGTTGCCATAAATCAGCCATTGAAAACTTCCAAGATTGAAGTTTACCTCAATTCACGAAGCTCCTCCTTGATTTATAGCTTCTCCTTTTCTTCAGTTTAGTTCCAATGCTTTGAATCTTTAAACTCCAATGCTCTGATACCAATTGTTGGAGAATTCCTCTCTTAATCGCAGTGGAAAGTGTAGAAGACCTTCTCAGGATCTAGACTCTTGCCAACAGCTGAACCTTCAAATCAAAACTGATACCAACTGAAAAATGCAATGAACTTGAAACTTTGGTCACTCAAACTAGACACCTATATCTTTAAATTGAGCTATTAAACACTCAGTTTGGAGTAGATTTGGGTTGGAAACTCGTTGATACAAAATAGGCTACCTATTCACTCAGTTAGGCTGAAAACTGGACTTCACTAGAATCTGAATAACTCACAGAGCATAAAGAATTTCATAGAACTGTTTTATAGAGGAAGTACTCAAGCTATGCTTTCCAACGAATGTTTAAACACTAAAATTGGATACATATATTGAGATATATGACTCTCACAAGTAGACTACCCAGAAATGGGTGTGCGGCAGGATATACTCTATGAGAGTGAACTGAACGAAATGACTCAAAACAAATGAAGTAGCTACAAGGGGACTTCCACGCCTTCTTCCTCTCTCCTTGAGTGTCCTCCCTTGCCTCTTTTATATCCAAGTGACCAAAAACTCTCATGATTAGTTTGAGAGCTCTTCTCCATCATTTCTCCACTACTTTGGACAGCCACTCCTCTTACAGTTCAGTTTTTGGATTTGATTCTCTTTTGAATGATTCTCTTTTGGTCTCCACTACTTGCTGAAGTAAATGCTTCTATTTTTCATTTCTGTATTTTCCTTCTACTTGAAGAAAAACCTTTTTGCAAAAATATATACGAGCTTACTTCTTTATTTTTAACATGCTTGACACCTGGGCAATGCATAAACCTGCTCATCTGTGAGACAGCAAACTGAATATCTGGTCTAGTAATGCATAAGTAAATCAAGCATCCAACAGCCTGTTGATAGAGGACAACATCAAATGCATCTTTAGCATCATGAAGACTCAATCGTAAACCTATCTCCACAGGAGTGGCAAGAGTCTTAGAGTCTTCAAGGCCAAAACGCTGCAATAATGTGTCAATATATTTCATTTGACACAAAGCCATTCCACCATCAACTTGCATAAACTCAATGCCCAAATAGTGATGCAAATGCCCCAAATCACACATCTCAAATGAGGCATTTAAATCAGCCTTAAAATCAGCAATATGCTTCTCAATAGGACCAGTGAGTAGCATGTCATCAACATAGACAAGAGTTATCATAAGCACATCATTAGCACCCTTAACATATAAGGTGCTTTCAGTTGGATTGTTCTCAAAACCATGAGCAATCAGATAGGCATGTATCTTCTCATACCAAGCACGCGGTGCTTGTTTTAAACCATATAATGCCTTCTTTAACATGCACACCTAGTTTTCATGCCCTTTCTGCACAAAGCCACGGGGCTGGAAAACATACACTTCTTCATGTAAGTCACCATTCAGAAATGTTGTTTTAATGTCCAACTGATGTACATTCCAACCATGATGGGCTGCAAGTGAACAAATGCTCCGAATAGTAGTCATACGGCTTGTAGGTGCAAAGGTCTCATCAATACATTTTAATGCTTTATCATCCAATTTTCTGTGATGTTGTTCAGGCACTAATGCATATGCCAAATAACCAAAAACACGCAGATGAGCAACATATGGCTTGCGATCATGCCAAGCCTCAGATGGAGTGATAGACTACAGCGCTTTAGTGGGACACCTATTTAGTACATATGTTGCACACATGACAGCCTCAAGCTAGAAACTATGTGGTAAAGCCTGACTCTTGACCATACACCTCACCATCTCCATGAGTGATCTATTCTTTTGTTCAACAAATCCATTCTATTGAGGTGTAAATGTCACTATACACTGGTGTTTTATCCCATGTTTAGCCAAAAATGCATTAAAATCAGAAGACATATGTCCCCCCCCTCGATCAAAACGGAGGGTGAATATTTTACATGTTGACAGATTTTTAGCCAAAACCAAAAGCTGTTTGAAGCACATGAACACTTCGGACTTTGCCTTCAATGGATATACCCATGCATGCCTAGAAAAATCATTGATGAAAGTCACGAAGTAAAGATAATTTCCAAAAGAATGTCTCTACATAGGACCACAGACATCACTATGTACAAGCTGCAATTTCTGAGTAGCCGGAACTGAACCATCTTTTAAAAAGGACGAATGCTGCATTTTGCCCAAAATACAACCTTCACAAACATGTTTTCTAGGTGCCTCAAGTTTGGGCAAAGAGGACACCATTTCAGATTTTTGCAGGCATAGCAAACTAACAAAATTGAGATGACCAAAGCGTGCATGCCAAAGCTTTGCATCTGACATAGCCTAACCATCATTCACTACAAATGCCAAATCAATTATAGATCTTTCATAGTCTATGAGCTTATATAACCCACAACATAAAATACCAGAAGCAATAATTACATCGCCATTTGACAAATCATGAACTGTACACTTGTCATCAACAAATTTCACAACCAAGCCAATCTTGGCTAATGGAGAAACTGATAATAGGTTCTTCTTGATCCCTAGCACAAATAAAGCATCTGACAAAGGGAAAGAACTGCCATCAGCAGTAGTCAAAATGATCTTACCAACTCCCATAATAGGATAAGAGGAGTTGTTGGCGCATGTAACAGTATTCCCTATAGGGGCAGGCTCAAGTGAAGAGAAGAAACTGTGCTACGAGGTAATATGTTTGGTTGCCCCACTATCAAAATACCAAAAATCTGAGTCTACTGCACACATGCACTGCTCATGAGAAGATGGGTCAAAATTGCAGACAGTAGTAAATGCCCATTCTTCTTCCTGCACAAGATTAGTAGACTCTGTTTTTGGTGTAGAGGCCTCTACAACAACCATTCCAGCCTCTTTCTTCTTTGCCTCTCTAGCAGCCAATTTTGGATAGTTCTTTATGAAATGATCATTCCCTTTATAGTACTTACAAAACAATTTCTACTTTTCTGATTTCTTCTCATCTTTATCTTCCTTCTTCTTTTATGCAGAATTAGCAAATTTTTGCTTACTAGTTGAAGAGCTCCATTTTCCTTTGCCCTTTTGACTAGCCAGGAAAGCTTGATCTATAACTTGCATAATGGACCTATTCTGCCTGGGCTAATCTTCCTACAATAGAACAGAGACTAACTCCTCAAATGATAAGGCATTTGGATTACCTTTCATCATCAACCGAAGAGTAGAAGCAAAACTCTGATATGAATCAGGAAGACCATTTAGAACGGTCTGCACAAGTGAGCTATCTAGTATAACCTCATCAGCAGAAATCAACTGTTCCTTCAAGTCTTTGATCTTCGTTAGGAAACTATCCATAGAATCACCTTCATTCATGTGCTCACTCTCTAATTGTTTTCGGACGTAAGCAACATGAGCCTCATTCCTAACTTGGTACAATGTGGTAAGTGTATCCCAAGCATCCTTATGTGTTCTACAAGAGCGAATGTGAGGAATAATGGCACGTTTGACAGACCAAGCAATCAATGCATGTGCCTGGGCATCTCTGCCATCCCAAGGAATCTGCTCTACAGTAGGTGCAGCAGAAACCGTAGCACGAACAAGAATATGCAGAATATCATCATCTTCAACACCTTCTGCATCACCTTTAGTACTTGCAATTGTAACAGTTGCAGGTGTGATAGGACGTTTTTCAACACCGTGCACAATGTTCCACAATCCTATTGCAACCAACACATGTCGCACCATATAAGCCCATAACGGGTAGTTGGTACCATCCAACTTATCCTCAACAGCCAACATACGAAATACATCACTGCTTTTAGCCATGGCCGGTGACTAAAATACCTACATGCAGTAAATTGATTGTATCTCAAAAAGTTGAACATAACTACCCAGACAAATTCTGCTAGACCCATAGCAGACTTTGAGATGCTTATACTGGCGAGCAGAAACTGGTATATACCTTTGGCACAAAAAGATGAAATAGCCTACACAAGCATTGCAATAGTGCGTTCGGAGGCCGAAACGAGCTCAGATCACGATTTCGGCACCACATAGCGAAGTTGTTTTGATCTCAAAAACACGTTGAGTATGCTCACCAAAATTCGTGCGATTTTGAGACTGCACCCGAAGGAGTGTCGACGGCGCCCTAGATGAAGCGACGACATGCTTTGATACCAATTGTTGAAGTTGGATCTCTTTGGAAGCACGCGAACAGCACAAGGAAGAAGAAGAAGCTTGGAGCACAACACATAATACTGAATGTATTACTAGAGAATGTACAAAGATAAGTAGCCCATTAGGGCAATAGGCGTATATACAAGTCGGGGGAAAAAAAACTCCTAAAGAGGGAAAAAAGTGCCCCGGGAGTCCTAGAGTGTTCACACACATCCCTACCTAAATATATCAACACGTGCAAGTAAGCTAGCTAGTAAGTAATTAAATATGTATGTCTGTTATGTATGTAACACTATCTATAATACATATGACAAGATAAAGTTGGAAAAATTTCCCCTAGGGTAGGAACTTAGTTTGGAAAAATAACCATAAAGATTGCAAGACATAAGTGAAAAAAGGAAAAGAAAAAGACTTGCAAGCTATATGCAAAAAAGGCGTCCATGCAATAAATGAAAAAAAAAATCATTCCATTCGCAAAAAAAAAGACACTCCACCAAAAAACAGCATTTTATCTATATTTTTTGTGTGGTTTTTTAATGTTTTTCATATGCTCCTATATGCATGTGTGGATATATGTATCTATAATAAAGTAATTCTATGATCTACGGGTTGAGCTAGTTGAAATAGATATGAAATTGGACATCCTTTGGTCACCCGTGTCTATGAACAAAGATCTCAAAACTAAACTAAAGGTCATATGCTCTTGTAAACAAGTGATCCACTTGGCTTAGTGGTTCATTCTCAAGGGTGTGAAGGAGGAGGTCTTGGGCTCAACCCCCCAAGCCTACATGGAGAGAGTATTTTGCCCAAAGAGTTCTAGAACCTTTTAGAAGCATCCAATTGAAATAACTCAAGTTAACTTGGACTTGGTGCACATGCAGATACATGGGCAACACATGGATGGTTAGAATCCACCTACCCCAAAAGGCACCCCCTTGGAGAGAGCTTTATATAGAGGCATATGATTGGGAGGAGAGTCATCTCTCTAGTAGGTGGTGGTTGAAATCTTCATTCTCTTGCATTGGTATTAGAGCCATTTGAAGCATCTTCTCCCTTGCTTCCTATTGGCTTGATCATCTTCAACAATTCCTTCCTCGTCTCCATCTATTACGTTGAGTTTTTCTTGCCATAGATATGTAGAGATCAGAGTACAGTTGGAAATGATCGACATTGTGTGTGAAGTCTTTGTAAAAGAGATCTAAAACAACAAAAAACAAGAGACAAAGTCTGATAGCCACCGTGAAAGTGTAGCTTCGAAGAATAAAACCCACAACCTCGCTCATAGGACAATCTCTTGTAAACCAGGACATCGAAGCTTGTTCAATGCCTGTACAAAAGGAGTTTCCCATTGTAAGAAAACATGTTCCATATGGGGTATGCTAGACTCAAACGTGTGTCTACGAGAAAGCCTCCGGTTGAGCAAACCAACTTACCAACTCACGATGATACTGTAGAGGTATTGATGTTGTATATGATTTTGTTCAGTATTAAATGTTAAGTGCCCGTTTGTTGTCGGCTGTTGCAGAAGTGATAATAAGAATGGGTTCATTTCTTCAGCAAGAAAATTTTGATGTTCTCGGGTATTGAACCCGAGATCTTCAAATGGAAGAAGAGTTCCCACCATGAAAGCTCGCTTGAAAGATGTCACATTGCCTCTAATGTTCTTTTTTTGCCATGAATAGCTAAGAGTAGCAAAAGAACACGAAGATATCAACTTCACAGTGTCTAGCATTTGAGACTCCAACTCGGGTTCTTTGTCATAGAGGACAACATCGACGCGCCATGCAACAATCATTGTGTAAATCTGATTTCTTAGTTTTAATTTGTGTGTGCACAAGAAAAAAAATATGAAGCTATTAAAGATAGGTTGCACACGGGAAAAAGATGAGGACATGTGAGCGGAGGATGCATTCAAGATTCGATCCGGTATCCTTTCATATGGACGATGGCGGTATGATCAAGCCATTTTCAGTGCATCAATGATAAATGAGCAAGTCAGAAGGATTCAAACTTCTCAAGCTTCAATGAATCTTCATGTACCATCCTATTGTCTATAGCGTAGTGTGTTCATGCATAGCAGTAGTGTCCATCAATAGTGAAATTTAGAGTAGATGAGTATAATGGATCTTCCGAGGGATGAATGGATGGATGTAGCAGAAATTTGAGATAAGTATTTTTCAATTGATGATTGTTTTCAATTCATGTTGATCTTATTTTCATTACCTTGCGCTTCATCTTAAGAAAAAGTTCAAGTAGGGCAAATAATTTCATAGATTAGGTTAAATCTAATCCAAGGTGATGAAACTAGCTTATCATTTCAAGCATGATAATCATTAGAAACACTTGGTACATGACATGGAAACATAAATTCATGCACATATATGAATTATTGTCGGTGAATTTCTCCTTCCAAAAGTATGTTTTCATGCACAACACGTGCTTCCTTCTTTTTTGGAAAGGAATTTGATGCACTCAAGATTCTACGCTTGCCTCTTTATTTCTTCTAAAGGAATCCAAGTTCGTGTGTTTCTTTTGAATGCATGAAATGCATTCATTGCAAGCTCAAGAGTTCCTTGATTTAGATAACAACATGAAAAGAAAAACATGCCAATACATGCATGCGAAACACATGCAGTTGCATGCAAGCAAATGCATTTGCATATGACAACACATTATTGTTTGATAAGTAGATGAATAAATGTACTTTCCTAGTAGTAGCTTACTTTTAAAAGCTCAAGCTAGACATTTAAGAAAGGAGGAAAACTAGATAGTTGCAACATTAGGCTACCTATGTTGCATCTCAAGTAACTAGTCCATTCTTCCCATGACACTTAGGTATCCTATACTTCTTGGCAAGTCTCATTAATTATGATAGAAGTCTTGCTTAGTAAAAATAGGCATAAGAAAGTGAATCATTCGATTTTCTTGCCATTTTGATAAGCAAGAAAACATGATTACTTACAAACGTACAAGCTTTACGACAACTCTAAGTCCAAGAGATATTTAGAGAATCATCAAGTCAAGTTTAGAATGAGAATTTAATCTTGCTGGTGTAATTTCTCATGCATCCAAGTAGGATGATAACTTTCAAAAAAAAATCTCTAAATTACATGTGCAGTTAGAAGTAAACAGCCTCACTTGATTGTATCCCCAAACATGATGGAAATCAAATAAGAAAATGGAACTTCACTTCAATTGAACTTTTATGATTCACTTGATAGTTGTTACGTTTCATAAGTTGAGTCCCTAGTAAGGATGAAGAGCTCCAACAAACCATGGAATAATTTGCAATTTCACTTGATTCCATCCCAAGCAATGATGGAGATCAAACATTGAACCTTAGCATCAATTGAACTTTGATAGAAGGTTGTTAGGTTCAATGACATCTTTGGTAACAATGCAGCTTGCTAGGCAAACATGGAAACTTTGAAAGACCTCTTTCTTTTAGAAAGATTAGAGAGTTACTTTGTGGTTTCATTTAGGCTCTTGGTAGGTTCAAGAGGAGCCCTAACAAAGAGAATTTTAGGAAATGAGATAAGTTCCCAAAGACACGAACATAAATGAGATATTATAGCCATCTATTTCATGATTTACAATACATCTCTCAAATATAACACTCTCTCCCTCTTCTAAAGATCATTGTCCTCAATGATATAGAAGGAGCTATAAACTTGGGAATCAGAATCGGTGATTCCAAATAATAAGAGTAGAGTGTGCTAGGTATATGAAATATTGGATAATAAAAAAGTAGACAACTCATCTTCTTAGTTCATATCTAGCATTTCCACCAATAAAGTGTGCAGCATAACTACTCGGAATATCCTCCGACTTCCTATGCCTAGACCTTGATCACTAACTTGTGATAGCTTGTCACCTTTAGAGACCTTGGCAACTTGCTCTTGTCTCCCTGAAATACCCGCTGATAGCTTTTCATATGGTGTAGTCATGCAAAATCACTTATTCCACTAGAGTAATTAAAAAAAATACTATGCTCATCCAAAACAATATGACTATGTCCCAGTCTCTATGGGAAAATACTAATAATAAATGAAAATCTTTTCCAAATAGTGCTTAATCTCGAAGCTCGAGTAAATATGCTTGATTTACTATCTCTAAGCTCGAGTAAATCTACTTGATTTAATCACTGTAATGATAGTGAAACTCAAGAAAGTCTCATCATGATCCAAACTATCAATCCAAGATGACAATCTATCAACGATCCAGACTATGCACCAAGATATCAATATGTCAATGATCGAAACTATGGACCCAAATCTCGATCTATCATATATAATAATCCCAAACATGGAACAAAAAGTCTCTTACATAAAGTTAATCCCAATCCACTCTTTGGAACTAAATCGATCATGCCAAGTGAAGATGTGCTAAGAAAATATAGCAACTAGTGGAACTACCATGACCTTCTCAATAATAACATGTAAGATGTTCCAAGTGGATGAAGCTTGCTTTATCTATGACGAGCATCTTATCATTACTATGATCAAATCATTCCTAGCTAGGAATGAGGTGTCTCTAGTAAACTATTGTAATAATCTGGCACTCCCAGATATAATGAGGACCATAATGTGAGTCCACTAAATACACTAAAAAATGGTAACTAGATGTGCGCACACTCATAGCCCACTAGGCTAAGCATCTAGCTCACCTCATACGCACTATGTGTGAACCATGTTCTATTCTCATACATATCAAATAAACTAGTACATACTCTATGAATTTCTTCTTCATGTGATTGCCTATTCATGATTCTTATGTGCAAACCTTGCCTTTCTGCTTCTAGGCTACTTGCATGCAGACTTGCCTTGTTTGCAATCACATATAGAGTGACTCCCTGAACTGCCCCTCTGCTATCTAATAATAAGAAGATCATATGAATGAACTCCAAAACATATCAAAATACAATCTCCGACACCTCTCCCATACCATCTACCCTACACCTAGGTAGAATACAAATTTTGATGTCCCATACCACCAGAATTTATACCCCAAATAGATGCATGTATGAGATTAAAGTCAAACACTTCTCTCAAAAAGACAAGAATAAATTAGTGAGTATTCATGATATTAAATAATAATAAATGCAATCATGAAGTGTTCGTGAAGTGTTTCCTTCCCTCTACAAAAAGAATAGAGTCATTCCTATGACTCTATCACTCATCTTGAGTTGAGAAATGAGAAATTATTATAAATCAACTCAACTAAAGTTGTGAAGGATGCCGCTTGTATCAAATATCAACTCATGTGACTTGAGTCAAATATTAACTCATCTTCCCTCTGTAACATCAACTCATCTTCAGTTGGGAAATGAGAAATTATTATAAATCAACTCAACTAGAGTTCTGAAGGATGCAGCTTGCATCAAATATCAACTCATGTGACTTGAGTCAAATATTAACTCACAAGAATGTTGGGTGTGTGTAGAAGCACGAGAAGCACACACAAGGACCACAAATGCAGCAAGACACATGGAGAAGACGATGGCTAGAATATCTCTCTTTATCGACAATGAACTCAACTGAAGTATGAGGTGAATAATATCCCTAAGTACAAAGTACCACCACATATGAGAGTATCAAGTATGTGGTAACGTAGGGAAAATGATGGAGAGTGTTAATCTCTAAAAGAATAAGCTATCCTTGATGTTAGAACACTTCTATATCAAGAATAACACAAAACCTTGATCAATTTTGGAAGACCGATGCCAAACTATCAAAATTTGCACTAACTGTGAAGAGAGTCACTACTCAGAAAAGTTTGTTGCACCTAACTCATTAATTGACTAATCAAATGTGTAAATTTTTTTTATGAAACTTTATACAAGGTGTTCCTAAGGATTTTGCACCTTCTCCAAGTTAAAAAATCTCAAACGATTCAGTAGATCTTGAGAGATGATCCAAACAATCCACCTATGTCTAAAACTATACTTTTCTACAGTCCAATTTGACACCTATAACTTTTAATTCATAGATCTCTCAAAGTACAACCTGTTTGTTCAAATGCTTTTAGCCATAGGTAGCTTACCTTCCCACTTAAAGAATGAGTGCTTGCTTGCTCAAAACTTTACAGTGTGGAAGGAGAAGTCACCAAAACATTAGCATTAAATTTGTGCCTGTTGCAAACTTCACTTCTTCACATTTACACATGTAAATGTTCCTACTCTCAATTCTCTTAGATTGATCACAATTAGGATCTGAAAACTTGTAGAGAGGTCAATCGATTATAGACTTAGACTTGTACAAAAGCATTTCACAAAAAGATAAAACATAAAAGGAGAACACAACAAAATATCGGGCGTAACGTTTTTCTTCTATTCAGAAAACTTTACATCTAAATGACGAGAGAGATCTTCCTCACTTCTAAAGTGTCTAATGACTCTTACAACTTCTAATTCTTCTCATCTCATGCTCTCTCATACTTGAACCAACTTTCTACTTGTATATATAGGCATATATGTACAAGCTCATGATCATAATAAAGGTATAAGTGAGCTAACTACAAGTTTAATATACATATGTAGACAAGTCTTCATTTCCTGAATATGCACTATCTTCAAGCTTCATTTGTTGATCTTTCCTTCATCTTTTGACTTTAAGTCTTTATCCAAGTCATCAATTGATGGTTGACTTGCACCAACAACTCCCTCTAAATCATCTATTGAGGTTTTCTCTATCTTCTTTATACCTGCCATCCAAGGTCCATCCAAGGTTTTGGTTAGCATGTCTGCAATTTGATCTTTTGTTGAAGTATGTATGACTTCAATCTCCTTATCAATCACCTTCTCTCTTAAGAAGTGATATTGAATCTCAATGTGTTTAGTCCTTGCATGAAAAATATGATTAGCAGCTAAATACAATGAACTCATATTATCTCCATGAATAGTGGGTGTACTCTGAATGATGTCAAAACTCTTCATGAGAGTCTTCAACCATATGACTTCCTTTCCAACTTCAACCATTCCTTTGTACTCTGCTTCTGTGGATGACAAATCAACTGTATGTTGCTTCTTAGAACACCAAGAGATTAACTTATCTCCCACATAACACAAGTATCCATATGTTGATCTCCTATCATCATGATTACCTGCCCAATCTGTATCACTATATATCTTGATGTTTGTATATGATGTAAAACCATAATACAAACCTTCCTTAATTGTACCCTTAATGTATCTCAACACTCTTTGTCCTTCAACCCAATGTTCTTTCGAAGGAAAATGCATGAATTGAGGCAACACTCCAACTGCATATGACAAATCAGGCCTAGTTAATGTAGCATAGATTAGACTACCAACTAGACTTTGATATAGCTTAATATCCTTGAATTTTTCTCCTCCACATCTGCTCAATTTGTGGTTCACCTCCATTGGAGTAGGTGCTACCCTGCAATCTTCCATTTTAAACTTGATCAACAAGTTCTTCAAATACCTTTCTTGAGTTACATATCCTCCATGTTGAGTCTATGAGATCTCCATGCCCAAGAAATATGACAAGTCTCCCAAGTCACTAATCTTGAAATCTTTCTCCATTTGTTTCTTTAGACTTTGTATGCCCATCTTATCTATACCTTTAAGGATTATGTCCTCAACATATGCGCACATATAAATGAACCCATCATCACTTGTTTTGACAAGCAACCTACTATCTGCTTTAGATACTTGGAAACCAAGTTCCTTCAAGAACTTCACAAGTCTATAATTCCATGCCCTTGGGGCCTGCTTCAAACCTTAGAAAGCTCTCTTGAGATTACTTACATATTCTGAAAGCATATGAAATATAACCATTAAGAAAAGCATTCTTCACATCTAATTGACATAATCTCCAACCTATACATGCACCAATGGCTATGAGTGTCCTGATGGTTGTCATCTTTGCCACATGACTATAGGTCTCATCATAATCTATACCATATGTCTGAGCATACCCTTTCACAACAAGTCTAGCTTTATACCTAGACACACTTCCATCTCCATACCTCTTTGTCTTGTAGACCCATTTAAATCCAATGATCTTCTGATTATTTGGTTTAGGAACCAAATCCCATGTCTCATTCTCCATCAATGCATGATACTCTTCGTGCATAGCTTTCTCCGGATTTTCCTTATCTTTTGCCTCTTCATATGAAGAAGGGTCTTCATCTTCTTTCACCATGTAAGCATAATCTTTAGTAGTAAAAAAAGAAGTGTCATAACTATACCTTGTGGGTTGGCATTTGTGTCTTGATGACCTTCTGAGTTCTCCACTTCTTGAAGTTTGTGGTTCATCACATTCTGGATCAAACCTTGGCACTTCTTCAACCTCAACTTGTACTTCATTGTTCTCTTCTTCATCAAATATCTGAACCTTTGATTTACCTTTCTTCTGATTCAAAACTTCTTCATCACCTCCATGATTATTGATTGTTCCTGCATACCAAGTACTTTGCTCATCAAATGTAACATCCTTTGATACAAGGAATTGCTTTGTGGATGGACTCCACCACCTATATCCCATTTGCTTATTGTCATATCCAATGAACACATGCTTTTCAGCTTTAGGTTCCAATTTATGCCTCAATTGAGATGGCACATATGCATAAGCCAAACATCCAAATACTTTGCAATGATCTAAGGTAGGTCTCTTACCCCACCAAGCTTCATATGGTTTCATACCTTGCAAAGCTTTACATGGTAACCTATTAACCAAATATGTAGCTGTATTTAGAGCCTCAGCCCACAAATAATTGGGTCAATTTTTCTCCTTCATCATTGATCTTGCAAACTTAATAAGAGTTCTATTTCTCACACCATTTTGTTTAGGAGAGTACCTATAAGTAACTTCCCTTTTTATACCTGCATTCCATAATTAATCACTCAACTCGTTGGAGAAATACTCTCCCCTCCATCTAACCTTAGTCTCTTCAACTTTTGACCTGTGATTCTTTCTGGATACACATGATAATGTTTAAATGTATTGAATACCTCTCATTTATCTTTAATCACATATATAGTGATCCACCTGGTACCATCATCAACATAAATCACATAATATCTTGAACCATTTATACTCAAATCCTTTGATGGTCCCCACACATCTATGCGTACCAATTCGAGCTTCTTTGAATACATAAATCCATGCTTATTGTATGATTGCTTATGAGCCTTACCTAATTGACATGCCTCACATCTGTATGTCATATGTTGACCTGCAACATTAGGCAATCCAAGCAGTTAACCATTGTTAACCATATCCTTAATACCTCTTTCATTGAAATGTCCAAGTCTTTTATGCCAAAGATCTAACTCAGAGATCTTATGTCCTCCATAAGTAAACAAGGCATGACCAACATTACCTTGAATCTTCAATGTGAAGAGTCTTCCTTCTTTCTTACCTCAAATAATTTTTTTATACCCATTGTTAGGGTCTTCCACAAAAACTCCATCATTAGTGAACCTTAATTCATAAACTTTTTCAACAATTTTCCCTACACCTATCAGTTTCTTTGGAATTGTAGGAACATACAAGACCTTACTCAAAGAGTACTTCCATCCTTGGAGATTAATACTCTCCATCAATGGTATCAGAGCAAGAATCATCAAAATAGAAGAAAGGAGGATCCCAACTACTGTAGTCATACAGAAATCAACATTTGAAGGTTCAAAAGGTGAAAGCTTAAAGGGAAAGCTTGAGAAGGAGACCTGACGCTATCAAGAAGATCTAAAGGAACTTCATTTGAATTAAAGGTACACTTATTCCTCATAAAGCTAAAGAATTTAATACATAGGAGAAGAAAGGATGGGAGATTCTCTTAAGATAGAGAAACTGGATAGAGAAAACTATCCTGCTCATGTCATGAGCAAAGACCTGATAGGCTATATCACAAGTGAAGAAGAAAAACCAGAATTCAGAGATCCTAGTGTTCCAATGAGGGATGAACTCTTAGATTTGAAGACTTGGATGAAGAAGGATGCTCAAGCAAGGAGCATTATCTACATGGGAGTCAATGACTACTTGCTACCTCATGTTAGAGGACTTGAAAGTGCAAGTGACATATGGAATGCTTTGAAGGAGCATTTCCAAAACACTACAAAGTCAAGGAAGGCATCTTTATGGGTAGAGTTCACTACATTCAAGAAGAGGGCCTCTCAATCCATTTCTGATTATGTAAAAAGGATGGACATTGCAGATGCATTAGGAGCAGTTGATGAAGATATTGAGGAGGATAAATTGGTAAGGCAAATCCTCACAGGTTTGAGAGGAGATGAGAAATGGAAGCCATTCATTTTGTCTACTGAATTGTCACTATATCATTTCACTCCTGATTTAAATTAGTTGCTAGGACATATGCTAACTTTTGAGTAGTATGTCAAAGGTGATGGTGATAAGAGTGCAAGTCAAGCAATGTATTCAAAGGATAAGAAGAAGAATAGCAAAGGCAAGCAACAATTAAGAAGAAGCTACAACTAGCCAAGCCAACTTCCTAAGAGGAAGAGGAGGTGGTAAAGGAAGAGGAAGAGACAAAAGCAATAAAGATGGCGCCAAAACTTGCTAGATTTGTGGTAATACAAATCATTTAGCTCATGAATGTTGGCATAATAATCAGAATAATGGAGGATATAGTCAGAACTTTAATTCAAGAGGAAGAGGTGGTAGAAACCAAAGAGGTAATTTCAGAGGTAGAGGTAGTAGAGGTTTCTTTGAAAGAAATGCATGTAGAGGTTTCCAAAGTCAATCCTAACCTATACCTACTACACTTATGCTTTACATCAGAAGGAGGATTCAACTTTGATTATGAATGCAACTTGTGAAACACAAAGTGAAGACCAAAGAGTCTTCTACATTGACTCAGGGTGTAGCAATCACCTGAGTGGTAACAAAGTGTTGATGACTGATTTGGAGAATAAGCTAACTAATCATGTAGTTCAAATAGGTGATAATACAAAGAACAATGTGAAGTCAGTTGGATATGAAGACTTGTATACATATGTACATTAAACTTGTAGTTAGCTCACTTATACCTTTATTATGATCATGAGCTTGTACATATATGCTTATATATACAAGTAGAAAGTTGGGGAAACTATGAGAGAGCATGAGATGAGAACTGAATATGCATTATCTTAAAACTTCATTTGTTGATCTTTCTTTCATCTTTTGAATTTAAGTCTTTATCCAAGACATCAATTGATGGTGGACTTGCACCAATAGAGAAAACCTCTAGCCAACACTAGAGTAAAAAGTGCCCATGTATAGGGAAAAGGTTCACATCAAAGCTACTCGAGCAACACATAAGTGTAAGAAACCCCCTGGAGCAAATGTTGTGAACACATAGAGGGAGTAACAGATCAACCCCCACAAGGTAATAAGCCTAAAACGTTGCGAAAAGATTGAAAATTTTCTAGTGGAACAACTTTGGCGAATATGTCTACCACATATATACCAAATCAATATCTCCTGCATGAAGGCGCTCTCTCACATAGTGATAATGCACCTCAATATGTTTGGTCCTTGCATGAAACACTGGGTTTCATGCAACAACTAAAGCAATCTGACTATCAGTGAGAATATGTTAGTATATTATCAATGTCTACCCCTCATGATTGTATGCACATTTCGTAAGGCCCCCATTATGAGGAGAGGCCAAGCACGCATTACCCAATTGATGGGAATCCCAACTTGCATGTTGGATGGTCATATTAGACCATGTAAGGTATTGTAAGGAAAGGGAGTTACTGTTAGGGGAGCACTAGATTGTGCTCTCTGACTTACAAGAACACCCACATAGGGAAAATGATACTATGTGATTGATACAAGATGTCCCACAACCCGGTACCAATAGGTATGGAAAACTGGACTAGAGATGATACAAGAGATCCCACAACCCAGGATCGTAAGTATGAGACAAGATATCTAGATTACAAGAACTATCTTCTAGGAGATGAACTGGATACACGAAAGAACTCAACAGGATCTCGTACTACGAGATTACAAGGGGACAAGATAGGATGTCCAAGAACTAGACTAGAACAAGGAACAAGACAAAAACTAGAACTCGAACTTGAAGAGTACTTACTTGGCGGCCATGACTCCTTGAGCTCCCAAGACTGGTATTGGCAAGACTGATTATGAATGTGGCCAACCCCTCCTTATATAGGTTTTCCCAGGGCGGTTCTAGGGCGGTTACGAATTGATGATGTCATTGATGATGTCATTGATGATGTCATCAATTCATAGCATGGTCTCTGAATGTCAGAATCAAGCAAGAAGACAGTCGATCTTAGGTTTTTGGCACGTTCCGGAGGCAATGGAAGCATTAGTTTCCCTAAACCAATCATGAGATATAGGATTCACATGGAATATGAGAGTTTCCTTTGTCCATGACATTACCTCCCCCTCAAGCGACGAGTTCCACGAGGAGCGGTCACGTTCTCTGGTCTCGGCTTCATTGGATTTTTCGTATGGAATTATCGAACCTTGATTGGTGCTCTTTGAAGGTTTTTTGCAGGTTCCCAAGTACGATCACTGATGTCATACCCTTTCCAATGAATAAGGTACTCTAATCTTCCTCGGGATATTCTCGAATCTAGGACATGCTCGACTTCAAACTCTTCATGATCATCAATCTGGATAGGTGGTGAGGTCTCTCCCCCCTCAATGGTGAAAACTGATATGGTTCCAACATGGATACATGGAAAACTGGATGTATGCTCATGGTACTTGGTAACTGGAGCTTGAAGCTGACTGGATTAATCTTGGCCAAGATGGTAAATGGACTAAATCTTTGATGATCTAACTTTGCACAAGGCCTTGAAGTTTGCAAATTGTTTCTGAGTAACCATACTTTATCCCGAATTTGATACGATGGATTCTGGACACGATGTTGATCTACATAGTACTTATATTGTTGTTGAGCTTTATGGATCTCTTCCTTGAGTTCTTTGTGAATGTCCATCAGGTACTGGGCCTTGTCTCTGGCAGCTGGGTTCTTGACATGATTTGAGAGTTGTATATCCATCCTTGGATGTTGTCCATAGTTTGCAAAGAAGGGAGTTTGCTTAGTAAATGCATGAACACTATTGTTATAGGCAAACTCTACAAAGGGTAACAACTCAAACCAATCATTTTGGTGATAGTTGCTAGTGCAACGGAGATATTGCTCTAGGACTTGATTCACCCGTTCTGTTTGTCCATCAGTCTATGGATGATTTGCTGTAGATAGTTTAACTTGAACACCAAGGAGCTTGCAAAGAGTGTTCCAAAAGCTAGATATGAACTGTGGACCTCGATCACTGACAATATCATGAGGCAATCCATGAAGCCTAAAGATGTATCTGAGAAAGAGTCTAGCAGTGGCTGCACCTGTGATTGCCATTGTAGTTGGAATGAAGTGTGCCATCTTTGTGAATCTATCCACAATAACAAGGATATCATCATACTTATCTGATTTTGGTAGATCTATGATGAAATCCATATATAATGAAGCCCATGGCCTTTCTGGAATAGGTAAAGGTTGCAAGAGGCCATGAGTCTTATGTCATGGTACCTTAGATCTATTCCAAGTGTCACATGTTCGGATATATTCTTTGACTTCCTTCCACATTTGAGGCCACCAAAAATCCCTAGATATGAGTTCTATTGTTTTATTTACTCCAAAATGTCGTGCTGCATGGTTGTCATGATGTTGTTGAAGTAATTGGATCCTGGACTTTCCTGGAGGGACATATAATAGGCTCTTATAGAATAGTAACCTGTCCTTTTCTTGGAATTCATTTACTTCTTGGATTTTTCCTTCTTGAGTTTTTCACTGAACATTACAAAATAATTCATCTTGTGGTAGATTCTCACGGATCAAATGATTCAAGGCTGAATCTTCAAGATGGGTTGAAGAGATAGCTGCTAACTGGAGATGCTCAGGCTTGAGTAATACACTCTCTTGTTGATCAAAGGCCTCTTCACCCTTCTTTGGTGCAAGGTAAGATATTCTTGACAAGGCATCTGACTGACATTATTGCCGTCCTGGAGGATATGTGATGACAAAGTCGAACCTGGATAAAAGGTTACTCCATCGAGATTGCCTTTTGTTGAGGATGGTGTTCATAAAATACTCTAGGTTCTTGTGATATGTATAGACGATAACTTTATGAGCTGCTCCTTCTAGATGGTGACGCCAAGTATCAAATGCGTCCACTATGGCAAGAAGTTCTTTATCATGAATTTCATAATTAATTTCTGGAGGAGAAAATTTTCTTGAATTATATGCAACTGGATGTAGGTTTCCATCATCTCCATATTGTGAGAGAATGGCCCCTAGGGCAAAGTCTGATGCATCTGTCTCTAGGAAGAAGGGCTTGGTAGAATCAGGATGAACTAGAATTGGAGCAGTAGTGAATGCTGATTTCAAGGTCTGAAATGCTTTTTCTGCTTCTTCGGTCCATGAGAATTTGGAATTCCCTGTAAGCTTGGTAAGAGGTGTCACTATCTTGGAGTAATCTTTGATGAATATCCTATAGAAGTAAGCAAAACCTAGAAAACATTGTACATCTCGAACACATGAAGGTGGTTGCCAATCAAGGATTGTCTGAATCTTCTTAGGGTCCATAAAAATTCCTTTATCTGATACGATGTATCCTAAAAATTCCACTTCTATCTTATGGAAAGAGCACTTCTCCAATTTTTCATATAATCCTTTTTCTCTTAGTTTCTCTAGGACTATCTTTACATGACATTCATGATCCTCAAGATTTTTGGAGAATATCAAGATATCATCAAGGTATATTATAACAAAGTCATCTAAATATTCTCTAAAGATATCATTCATCATATGTTGGAAGACAACTAGAGCATTTGTAAGACTGAATGGCATAACTACATATTCAAAATGCCCATACCTTGTTCGAAATTCCGTCTTCCATTCATCTCCCTCTCTGATCCTGACAAGATTGTAAGCTCCTCGAAGATCAATTTTCGTGAAGAATTTTGCTTTTCCAAGGCGTTCCAAGAGCTCTGATATGAGTGGTAGAGGGTATCTGTTTTTTATAGTGACTTTTATAGAGTCCCATCCTTCTTCTTTACAAATAGAATAGGAGCTCCTGCTGCAGACTTCGAGTGTTTGATAAACCCCTTTGCTAGATTCTCATCAATGTTCTTGTGTAGTTCTATAAGTTCTTCTGGAGATAGTCTGTAGATTGGTCCAAAGGTTGTGCTCCGTCTTGAAGATCTATGGGGCAATCATAAGGTCTATGCTCTGGGAGGATATCTGCATTCTTCTTTTCAAAAACATCTTCAAAGCCTTTGTATTGATTGGGTAGCTGTACTTGATCATCTTTCTTGGATTCTTGAGCTGGTATGGCATAGATCATATATGTAGGTTCCTTCCTTACTGCATGTATGAAGGCTTTGGCTCCGACATATGTTGGGTTCTTCTGGATATCTCGACGGGTGATTTTATTCTTTTCCCAATTAATGTCTGGATTATGCTTCTTTAACCAGGGCATTCCAATGATAACTAGATGTACTAGGCTCGATATTACATTGAAACATATATGGGGTTCATGGTCACCAAGGTGTACTCTTAATGGTGTGGTTTCCATGGTTATATTCCCAGATGCTAGAGGTCGACCATCTACTACTTCAGCTACTACTGGTTTGTTCTTCCGAAGTATAGGAATTCCATGTTTCTTAACCAATCCTTCATCGATGAAACATGAGGAGGCTCCTGAATCTACTAGGGCTGTAAGGGAAAGGGTCTTCTTGGGCATGATTAACTTGACAGGTGCAAGACATGTTTCTATGGGTGTAGCTGGAATTATGACACCCTTTCTTATATGATGGTCCGGCTCCAGGGTCTCTTTTACAACTGGACTTCCTCGTTTCCCTGCACTACAAGGGTGGCTGCGACTCTGGAGTTTCTTCTCTTGTTTGGAAAATTAATTGCAATATGTCCAGCGTTTCCACAGTAGAGACATAACTTATTAACTCTCCTTCTCTGTTTCTCTTCTAGTGTTAAAGGTTGAAACCTAGTTACATCTATTTGAATAGGTTTAGGCATGGACTCATCTTTAGTAGTCGGTTGGAAAGGTTTCCACTGGCGAGATCTTCCTTCTACTTTTTTCTCGTGTTTCCTTTCAAAAAGTCGGTTATCACATTGAATAGCTTGCATGATATATTCATTCAATGTTTTAACCTTTGGCATCGTGAGCAACAGGTCCTTCACATCATCTCTTAAACCCCATCTGAATTGGCTTATGAAATAATCTTCATGCCAAGTGAGATCACATATCAACTGCCTAAATTCAGATGCATAGGTAGAGGCAGGGTGGTTACCTTGACGTAGCTTCCGAAGTTTTTTTTCTGCTACTCGACTTGTATGTGCATCTCCAAATGTGGCGGAGATTCCTTGAAGAAATCCCTCATAGTCCTGAAGTACTACCATGTTCTTCTCCAAGATTGGCGCAAACCATCATAATGCTTGGCCACAGAGAAAGGTTCCAATAAACCCGACCTTGGATGCCTCGTCAGGGTATCTATCAGGTTTCATACGGATGTACAATTTAACTTGCTGGAGAAATCCACGAAACTTTGTGCGATCCCCATCGAACTTCTATGGCATGCGAATCTTGGGTTCCTTCATAAATGATGTACTAAGTCGTTGATTCACTTGAATACTCCCTTGATTTGCTTGAAGACTCCTGATTCGTTCTTGTAATTCTTGGAGTGCATCCTGATACAAGAATATGTGACTGATACAAGATGTCCCACAACCTAGGACCAATAGGTATGGAAAACTGGACTACAGATGATACAGGAGATCCCACAACCCGGGATCGTAAGTATGAGACAAGATATCTAGATTACATGAACTCCCTTCTGGGAGATGAACTGGATACACGAAAGAACTCGACAGGATCTCGTACTACGAGATTACAAGGGGACAAGATAGGATGTCCAAGAACTAGACTAGAACAAGGAACAAGACAAGAACTAGAACTCGAACTTGAAGAGTACTTACTTGGCGGCCATGACTCCTTGAGCTCCCAAGACTGGTATTGGCAAGAATGATTATGAATGTGGCCAACCCCTCCTTATATAGGTTTTCCAAGGGTGGTTCTAGGGCGGTTACGAATTGATGATGTCATCAGTTTATAGCATGGTCTCTGGATGTCAGAATCAAGCAAGAAGACAGTCGATCTTAGGGTCTTGGCACGTTCCGCACGCAATGGAAGCATTAGTTTCCCCAAATTCTGAACCAATCATGAGATATAGGATTCACATGGAATATGAGAGTTTCCTTTGTCCATGACAGTTACTAGGGTCCCCAATTATGGGGTTTCGGGCACCGGTGAGCAGCCCCGAGTGGGGGATCCAAGGGGGCCAATGGGTCCCCTGGCTGGGGGGTCTTGACTGGATGGTAAAGGAAATATTCCATGGAATATTCCCTATAGGAGTCAAAAATCATTTATATTTGTTAGGTCGGTTCAACCAGCCTAAGTCGTGTATGGCAATTACGCGGGCGATGAGCATCCATGCTCTACCACCATTGAATTGTTTAGATCACCATTTAAGCTCTAATTTGAGAGTGCATGGATTGACAATGCCATCATCTTTCTATTTTTTGTTAGTCAAAAATTGTTGAGATTCTCCTATATCTTTTATCTTCTCTGCTACTGCTCTTGTGTTATATTGCGTAACTATTGTCTTACATGGTATCAGAGTCCTAAGGTTCGAATAGCTTGAGAAGTATCTCTATTTTAGCCTACTAGCAAACTAGAATATCAATAGATTATTACATGATGGCTTCATCATCGAACACTAGTCTTGGTGCTTCAGCTAATGTTAATGTTTGTGAAGAGATGGATAGGTATGTGCTTGAAGATGAAGAGGTGTTGCAAAATCCTTGATCTACACCAGCCAAATGAACTCTAGGAGTATGTGGTGGGCGCTTTTAGCTTTCCAATGGATGTATTAGACACCCTATGTACCTTGGAAGATCACTCTCAAAAAGATAGATCAAAACAGATAAGTTGGAGTTAGCTCAAAGGTGAAGAACTTGCTATTTTGGTTCATACACCTGTCCATTGTTTTGCATGATTCTCTGAGCACAACAACAACTAGCTTAATTCCTCTTGGGGAATTCTAGTTAACTTAAAGACCTAACTTTCAAGAGTAATCGCATAAACAATAATGAACCACACACTGAGATTGATGTTTAACAACTGATGACATCATCCCGATTTTCACGGGCTGCTACAGTTTGAGACGAGTGAGCAGAAAAATGAACATAACTCCAGATTTAAGAATCTCATGATTATGAAACTTTGTATCCTTATACAAGACAGTAAGCTGAATCAAACAAGCTTTAAAACATTAAATTTGAATAAGTACCAACTGAGAAACAACTCTGCCAAGATGAGTAAAGAAGTCCGGTACCTGACAGAGAAGTGAAAATGACAGACATGGTTGACTTCAACTGAACATAACTGAAGATTGCAATATGCAAATGCAATGAAACTTGATGAGCATATATAAGACTTATAGAGCTAACGTTACCAAGTTAAATCACTGAAAAGGATGCACCAAGCTTAGAGAAACCATCTCTACAATCTGACTGAGAAAACTGAGAGATATGGCAGTGAGTAGTACACTTCACAAGAACATGGAAATATGAACTCAAATGATCATGAAAATGAAAGTATATTGCTTGTAAAATACAATGGACTTAGTGATACATATGTGTGCTTTGTAATCACATCTTGATATGGCATAAAGCTCAGCTCTTGGAGGTCTTCACATAGGTCTCTCTAACCATGACTAAAGCTGCCATCTATTTATAGTTGACTTTGGGAGTCTAACTTCCCTCAATCACTCTCCAATCAATTAGTGATTGATTTGATTCTCTACCTACCACAAATCACGAATTTGTGGCTCCTCTTTCCCTTTTTGATCAAGTGGAATCAACCACTTAAGATTCTCTCACTTTTACATTAAGTAAACTCTTCAAAAGTTCCAAGAGGTAGTTCACAAGTGAACTTTGCATAGTCTTCATTTTAAAGCTTCTTCTATGACTTTGTGGGACTCAAGCCAATACTTAGGATTTTCATAGACTTGCTCCAACAGCTCCCCCTCAAGCCAAGTATACTTGAGGTCTTCAATCTTCCAAGATTACCTATAAACCAATCATAGCCTTGAATTTGCAAAGCTTTGTACCATCCAATGCTTTGGTTAGAATATCTGCACATTGTTGATGAATGGACACATATCATATTTGAATGTCTTTGCTTAGAACCTTCTCTCTTACAGAGTGATAATGAACTTTAATATGTTTAGTCCTTGCATGAAAACTAGGATTAGCAGCCAAATGAATAGAACTCATATTGTCACCATAAATAGTTGAAGTTCCAAACTCCAATCCAAGATCTTTGAATAATGTCTTCATCCACATAGCTTCTTGTGTAGCTATGGCAAGACCTCTGTATTCAGCTTCAGTAGAAGAGAGAGCAACTGTGGGTTGCTTCTTGGATGACCATGAAATAAGCTTTGAACCTGCAAAGGTAAGATAACCTGAAGTGCTCCTTCTATCTTCCTTGGAGCCAACCCAATCTACATCAGAAAATAGCTTCAAACCTAAATCAGATACATAAGGATAATAAAGTCCTTCATTTATGGTTCCTTTGAGATACTTGAGAATCCTTTTGGCAGCATCCATGTGTGGTTTCCTTTGTGTGTGCATAAGTTGACTTAGCACACTCACACTGTAACATATATCTACTCTTGTCAATGTGGCATAGTTGAGATTACCCACTAGACTTTGATATGATGTGATGTCCTCTATGAGTTCACCTTCATGTGAGCTCAATTTGTGATTGACCTCCATTGGAGTACCTGCAATCTTACAATCTTGCATCTTGAATTTTGCCAACATGTCCTTAATGTACTTTCTTTGAGTGAGAAACAAACCATGATCTTTGTAGACAACTTCCAAACCTAGGAAGTAGGTAAGTGAACCCAAATCACTTATCTTGAACTCTTCTCTCATCTGATCTTTGATCTTCTTCATACCATCTGCATCATTTCCTGTCATATAATATCATCTACATATACACATAGGTAGATGACCTCAGAATTACTCTTTTTGATAAAGAGTGAAGGATCTGCCTTGCTTAGTTGAAAGCCTTTGTCCTGCAAGAATGAAACAAGCCTGAAATTCCAAGCTCTTGGGGCTTGCTTGAGACCATACAATGCTTTGTTAAGTTTACACACATAATCAGGATAAACTTGATTCTCAAAACCAGGTGGTTCTGCCATATATACATCTTCTGTTATCCAACCATTCAAGAATGCATTCTTTACATCTAGTTGAAGTATCTTCCAATTCCTGGAAGAGGCAATACTAAGCAAAACCCTAATAGTAGGCATCTTTGCCACAGGAGATAAGGTCTCCTCATAATAAATTCCCTGAGTTTGTGCAAAGCCTTTTGCTACAAACCTTGCCTTATACCTATTAATGGAACCATCAAAATTCTTCTTGAGTTTATAGACCCATCTTGAGCCTATTACCTTCATGGATGAAGTCTTGGGCACCAAATCCCAAGTGTTGTTTTCCTCAAGTGCTTCAATCTCTTCCTTGCATGCTGTTGCCAGTATATGGGAAGAAGCAAGTACGGACACACACGCAGATCTAGCACTAAGGCAACCCTTCATTTTTTTCAAAACCCTCACATCATTTTAAAGTGATTCTCATCACTACAAACCCTTGTAAATATCATTTCACCTTTTTGTAGCTCCATTTTGTACAAGCCGAGGAGGCCTCGAGCTTGGGGAGCCTTAGAAGTAGTTGCCTGCCAATTTTCATAATTTTTAGATCTCGTTTGGGCCCTCAAATAAGCCCTGGAACCTAATTTTTAACTAGGCCGGACACTAGGTCTGGACAGGGCCAAAGCTAGTCAAAAACTATAAATAGAGCTAGAGAGCTCATTTTTGGGCTAGCTCCTTGTAGTTTTGAGCTTGTATGAGAACTTTGTTGCAATAGAAGTGATTCCATTGTCTTACTCTCTTTGTTCTTGCCGTGTGTGCGCGCGTGTGTGTATGTGTGTGCATGTTAGTGTGCTTCTCACTCACGCACTTGTGCTTCCACTTGCTCGTGGTCTTCATACCATCCTCACGTCTTCCTGGATTGACATTAAAGGAGGTGCTACTCATCACTGAGCTACACCAAATTTTGGCGCCGTTGCCGGGGACTCGAGCTTTGAGGACGAGCGTGTGATGATAAGACGTAGAGAGGACGCGTTGGAATGGTAAGTAGTCGGTAAATTTCTGATTTTTCTCCATCTCCATCTCCATCTTCACCTCCTTCTCCATCTCCACCTCCACCTCCTTCTCCACTACATATTCCCTCTTCCTTGTCATTCCCTTCATTTTTTGTGTGCGAGTTTGAGAGAGAGCAAGCGTGTGTGTTCTTGTTTTGTGTGTCTTTTGCATGTTTCTTGCAGGTGGCAGCTCCATCATCATCTCCAGCAAGCTCAATAGGTACGGAATCTGTCTGCACAGTCCCCGAGGCCTTGAGCTCGAGCTATCGCGACACTCCAAAAACTTCACCCAATCACGATTCTTAGTGCACCACGACACTGCGCATGCCTAGAGCTCCCAGGATCACTAGACAGAACAGAAAAATTCACCATATCCCGAGCTATCGCGACACCTCGAGGTATCGCGACACTCAGGAGCTATCGTGACACCTCACGACCTATCGCGACACCTCACGACCTATCGCGACACCTCACGACCTATCGCGACACTTGGGAGTATCGCGACACCTCACGACCTATCGCGACACTTGGGAGTATCGCGACACCTCACGACCTATCGTGACACCTCACGAGCTATCGCGACACTTCGACCTATCGCGACACCTCACGACCTATCGCGACACCTCACGAGCTATCGCGACACTTCAACCTATCGTGACACCTCACGAGCTATCGCGACACTTCGAGCTATTACGACACTTCCCACCTATCACAACACTTCCCACCTATCGCGACATATCCCACCTATCGCGACACTTCGACCCATCGCGACACCTCGACCCGACCTATCACGATACACGGCCTTTAACACATGAAAAATTTAGGGTTATTTTTGAGTGAATTGAAGGGTAGTTGAGCTTAATGTTAGGCACCTTGGTATAACTTTAGAACCTTGGAAGTGGGCAAAAGACCTAGAAACCAGAGAGGGATCTCCTGAACCCTGAGAGCCTGTTTTAACCCTTTAGTGCCTGAATGGTCATAACTTGACCATACGAACTCTGACTGATGAGATTTTGGTCTTGTTGGAGACTGGTTTTTGTAAGAATCATACGTGGAGTTTTAGAACATGTATTTTTAAGTTGACCTTTAGGTGGAACTAGGTGGTCCTAAGATTGAAGGGGTACAGTGAGTTACTCCAGGGGGGACTGAAAAATATTGATGTGTGTCTTCCAATTACTTGTGGTAATAGAGCTATACTAACTGGTGAGCTTTTGCAGGAACATTGTGTGCACTCAAGGCAATCCAAAGCAAGCTAGCAAGGGTGAGTATCAAGCTTGGGAGAAGGCTTCCTGGGCTTGTGTAGCAGTCTGGTCAACCAGCTAATTGAGGTTGGAAGATCTCTCAACCCTCCTTTGTCAATTCCTAGCATAGGCTAAGTACGACTTAGGTGTGGTAATTAATTAGGGCAACGTTAGGCACGAATCAAGTCCAAGAGTATTAATGAACCAAGTGCAAGAATTAAATAGGTCTTAAGTGCGAAAACCCTAAGGGACAAAAGGTAAACTGGAATCGATCACTTATCAAGTGCGGAAATTCACTTAAGTACTCCTGACGACGCGATTTCAGACAAGACCATAAACATAATATTCAACTCAAAAGAACAAAGTGATTGGTGCAAATTAACCTGCAACGAGAGTGTGCTTGGGTCCAAGGGGGTAGATAAATCAGGCATATGAACCTTAGATCAGGTAGACACTTAGGCCGAGACAGACAAAGCCTCAGATCTTCTGAAGCTAGTGTCAATCACACTGCCAGGTCTTGGGCCCAGCAGTTGAGTGATTACCCATACACTCCCAGATCAGAAACAAGTGATTCTGAGATGTCCTATGACATGGAGAGACCAGTGGGTAGTTCAGGGGTGGCTTATCTAGAAAAGCCAGAGGGACCTTACAAGACTCAATTGGAATATATCAGGACAAATCGTCTAGGTGCTCGCATCTACGAAGACGGACTGAGAATATCGGTGGTCCAGATTAAGAACCCCGATCAACCCCATGGATTAGACCACCCGGTAGTCAAGTTTGAGAATGGAGCATACCTAGATAAAGAGGGGACTATATATGTAGTCACCACTCTTCCTGATAGAACTGATGAGTTTGGAAATGTGATTGCGGAGACTGACATGGGTGATATAGAGCAAGGGAACTTAGAGAGAGAGCCAAGAACTCCCCGTGGTAAATTTGTCTTGACCAGAATCATGACTCCAGAGTGGATTCCACAGGATAATAAAAGCATAGATCTGCTTTTAAACCGAGAGGCTTTTTGGAGATACAAATCTGCTCAACCCCAGGAAGTGAGTGCCCTCACAATCTATGAGTTTAAAGACCCTGATAGCCCAGGCCAAGTAACCTACCTAGACAATGCATCAGAGAGAATCTTCGTGGTCACTGAGCATGGCAGACATGCCTACACATGGAAGGGAGAATTTGTTTTTCCCCAACCAAGGTCTAATGTGTCCTTTGGTCACCAAGGAGCTGGGACCTCCCAAGCTCATGGAGCTCAAAGAGATAGAAGTAGAGACAAACCTGAGGTAAGTTTTGCCAACTCCCTGGGAAGAGAAAGAACGGGAATAGAAAGGAATAGAGTGGAACCTGAGAGACATAGAACCCCATGGAATCAAAGGAATACTGACGATTTTCCTTTGCCAAGGCCGAGAGAACACACTAGGACCCTGCGACCAACTCAACTGGTGAAGTCCATGAAGAATTATTTCGATGGCACGGGAGACCCTTATGACCATGTGGCAGAATTTCGGCAAGTACTGAAAGCTGAATAGGTAGAGGACCTATTCACACAATATAATGCTTTCGGTCTAACCCTTAGGAACACTGCCCTTACGTGGTTTCAACCACTAAACGAGAGGCATTTCAGAAACATAGACCAGCTCTTAGAGGCATTTATCGTTGAGTTTTCTAAGAGTGGAATCAGGTATAACACCTCCTCACTAATTCATAGCTTCAAACAAACACCTCAAGAGACGGTCAGACTAGCTGGAAGAAGATTTAGGCAGTACCTAGAGAGATGCCTGATGCCGGAGTTACCCACATCAGCCAAACAAGTGGCCTTGTTCTTAGATGGATTGTTGAGCACCAAGCTCAGGTCATATGTGTATCTGAAGGACCCCAGAACGATAGAAGAGTGCGTGCGCATGTGCATAGACATTGAGGACAATCTAGGTGAGGAATTAGAACTATCAAAAATCTATAAGGATTCTGATAGCTCTAGTAGCCTAAAATCTGGTCAATCCACATCCATTGAGGAACTTGCAGAGAAGGTAGCTCAAAAACTAGGTGTCTCTAGCAAACAAATTCCGAGATTTGCCCCAGTTAAGCGGTGTTACACTTGTGGCGGTGACCATATGGCAAGTGTATGTCCCATCATGGCCCAACCCCAGGCGAATCCTAGTAGCCAGTACTGCACCATAGAGCGCAGGTACACCAACCACACTGCACAAGACTGCCCATATAAGAAACAAACTATTAGGCAAAATTACCCTCAGCCATATCCACAACAGGGTAGATACCAGAATCAGTACCCACCACAACAATACAACAGACCACAGCAAACTTATCAGCCACCTTATCGAGGGCAGCAGAGACCTCAACCAGTCCTAGTGCAGCAACCCCCTGCTCCAACCAATGTGATCCCAGTGAAATATGCATCTGCTGAAGAAAATCCGAATAGAGCCATAGTCTCAGTCACCCCATTGCTATCAGACAGTGATCCAAGTGACCATAGTTTTGACTCCACACATATTGATAGTCCACAGGCTTATTACATGTAGTCACCCGAGCATAACGAGTCATACTATTATGAGGACCACGGATGCTGGAATACCTCCTTCAATTCAACAGTACTCTCAAGAGTTCTTGCGGGAAATACAAGAAGAGAAATGGGCCAAGGAGAAGGGTAATTCCCCTCCTATTCCTGAGATTGATGATCTTCGTGATCAATTTCCCCAAGACATTCCGTCTATCTATGGAGATCAAACAGAACAACAAGAGGATGAGAGATTAGATTTTGAATCTAATTCTTTACAAGAGTTGCCTCATTTCACAGGCCCATGGGAATCTGAATCTCTCCAGATCAGAGCTCCCACAATATTGGTGAGAAATGAAGACTCAGTGATTCCAAGAAACACTGATGTTGTGAAGAACACTAAGGTTCAATGTCATCTCACTGTAGAGGAGCTGCTCGAGGCAAAACCGGAGCTCTGGAATCATGTGAAGGATTAGACCGTTCCAGAACTTGAATCCAATATACCAAAAGTAGGCTCTAAGCAAAAAGTTCCAGAGATACCTCTCGACAAGATAGGAGACATGAGCGAAGGTGAAGAAGGTAACACTTATCTTCCGATCACCTATCAAGGCTACACAACCAAAGCAATTGTGGATTCGGGTGCTGGTGTTGCTATTGTGACCAACTCCTTGTGGAAGCGATGGGGCAAACCCACCTTAAGACCAACGAGAATGAAACTTCAAATGGCAGATGGTCATTCTGAAAGACCTCTAGGATTGCTTGAAGGGATAACTCTAACCACTTGTGGTGTAGAGTTTGAACATACATTTGCTATATGTGACTTTGAGAAAAATAATGTCTACGAGATGATCCTAGGAAGACCCTTCCTACGACAATTGCAAATAGTACAGGATTGGGGAACCAACTCCTTGTACTTACAGCACTTAGGGGTCACCACCAAGGTCAATTTGAAGGATTACACCTTCAGAGATGTACCACCCCTACAGTGGAATCCTATCCAGAAAGCGAAAGAAGATTCTATCTCCGTGCATTCTGGAAGTTCACCTGATCCATCCTGGCTACATGAAGATACTCACTTATGGATGTGGAAGGTCGCGGAGGAAGAAGAAAAGCGCCTAAAAGTGAGAGAAGAAGGAACTCCCCCAGGAGATAGACCAATAAAAGACCCAGCCTATACACCGATGATATTTCCAGATGAGGAATTTGAGCCTCATGGTTGGGCAGAAATCTTAGCTACCATGGACATTGCAGTCAATGAAGAACAATGGACACCTCATTGTGATGAGGAGGGTTATGATATTTCAGTGTTCATGTGTCAGCCCCTGTTGGAAGAGTGTGATCCTAGTGAGTTCATAGAAGAAGAAGAGAATGACGATGATCTAGAATCCCTTGTGATGGATACTTACTTTGACTCAGAGGAACACTATTTAGAGGACATAGGAGTGTTAACCCAAAAAGAAGAAGAACCCCTCACGAGTATTAAAACGATAAATTCAAAGGAAAAATGTGAAGGAGGTCAAAAGAAAAAGAAAAGAAAAGCAGTGAAACAAGAAGAGGAAGAATCATTGTTTGAAGTGTTGGATGTGATGGCTGGGTACAATCAGAAGATCAAGTTGGTGCAGCTAGACCTGCTTCACACCTGCCCTCTTTTCTCTTCAGATATGGTTAGAAGACTCCTTGAGCTTCCAAATGACACAAAGAAACTATATATGTGCTTTACAAAATGATTGAGTAATGACCAAATCAAAACAGATGATTTTGAACCTTCACAACTCCAAAGACTTTCTATTCCTGTATTGACACCTGCTCAGTCCTAAGCTCAGTGTGACCAGCACACTTGCAATTGGTTTAATTCCTTCTGGGAGTATTAAATTAACTTAACAAGCTACCATTAGCAAGTTAAATCACTCCAATTAACAAACTATACACTGAGCATGATCTTTAGCAAAATCAGAGACACCCCCGACTTTTTAGGAACAACACAGAGAAATACCAGTGACTGCCTCGACTGCAATTTCTCCCAAATGGCTGAATGGAATGACTTGAAATTTTGTAGTGTTGTAGAATGCTTTGAGCTGGTTCCAATGAGCTATAGAACACTCAATTTGGTTCAGTAGATCCAGAGAAATGCTCCTTTGAAGTTGACAGACTTGAAGGTGATCACACAGAGAAAAACAGAGATAATGACTATGAGTATATGTATTGAATCTATCAAATGTACATTCCCATTGGCATGTAAAGTGATGCCCAATGGTACTCAGAGGTGTAGGCTCAATAGTAGCTCTCACACACTCACTAATTTGCTTGGATTAGCCTCAGGGAGTGAGCACCCAGCCCGCGACTTTTACATTGACTTTTATAGGAGTTTAAGTGAGTTTGAATTTCAAATTCAAATATAGGCTCCCTCAAATCTCTCAACTAATCACATGGAGATATTCTCTCCATTCATAACTTCTGATTTCCACGACTTTTGAATGTAGGTGAGATTACAAGAAGTCATATTGACTTTTTACATAAAGTAAAATGTAACTAAACATAGGCATGTGTTCCTATGGTCTTCCTTCAAATGAAGTCTTCATGAATGCTCTTGTGAAACCTTCAAGGTTGATATCCAATGCTCTTCAAGGTACAAGTCAAAGCCAAGTGTTAAGGCTTGTTTTGCACCAACAGCTCCCCCTCAAGCCAAACACTTGCTTGAGTCTTCATCTTTAATCTTCAATGATATCCTGCAATCCTATCATGGATTTAAACCTGCATAGCTTGCTCCCATCCAAAGATTTTGTAAGCAAATCTGCACATTGAATATTAGTGGACACATATGATAATTGGATTTCCTTGCTAAGTAATTTCTCCCTCACATAGTGGTAATGCACCTCTATGTGTTTTGTCCTAGCATGATACACAGGATTAGCTGCTAGGTGAAGTGAACTTGTGTTATCTCCAAATATGATAGGTGGCCTTGTATATAGACCCAATTCTGAGTATAGTAGCTTCAACCATATGGCTTCTTGAGTGGCATTGGCTAGCCCTCTGTACTCTGCCTCAGTAGATGATAGAGCCACTGTGGGTTGTTTCTTGGATGACCAAGAAATTGGTTTATCACCTGCAAAGCATATGTAACCAGATGTACTCCTCCTGTCATCCTTGCAACCTGCCCAATCTGCATCTGAGTATATCTTGATGTCAATGTCTGATGAATATGGATAATACAAACCATGATTTTGTGTTCCCTTTAGGTACTTTACTATCTTCTTGGCTGCCTCCAAATGTGGTACTCTTGGCTTATGCATAAATTGGCTAAGTACACTAACACCATATGAGATATCAATCCTAGTTAAGGTAGCATAATTGAGACTACCTACCAAACTTTGATAACTTGTAATATCCTTGAGTTCTTCTCCTTCATGTGCACTGAGTTTGTGGTTGACCTCCATAGGAATGTTTGAGACTTTAGCTTCCTGCAAATTAAACTTCTTGACCATGTCCTGAATGTACTTCTTCTGAGTAATAAATATACCTGAATTTGTGTAGACTAATTCAAGCCCTAGGAAGTACTTCAATAATCCAAGATCATTGATCTTGAATTCCTTCATCATTTGACCTTTGATGTGTCTAATTCCTTGAACATCATTTCCTGTAATAATGATGTCATCAACATAGACACACAAGTATATTACCTCTGAATTGTTCTTCTTTATAAACAATGAAGTATCTGCTTTACTCATCACAAATCCTTGATCCAAGAGATAGGTTGTCAACCTATAATTCCATGCTCTAGGTGCCTGTTTCAATCCATACAGAGCCTTCTTCAATTTACACACATGATTTACCTTATTGGGATCCTCATAGCCAGGTGGTTGTGACATGTAGACCTCTTCAGATATCCATCCATTCAAGAATGCATTCTTTACATCCAATTGGTACATGTTCCAATTCTTGGATGCAGCTACACTCACCATAATTCTGATAGTTGGCATCTTTGCTACAGGAGAAAATGTCTCCTCATAATCAATGCCTTGGGTTTGTGCAAAACCCTTGGCTACCAACCTAGCTTTGTACCTGCTTATTGTACCATCTGAGTTCCTTTTGAGTTTGTAGATCCATCTGGATCCTATCACCTTCATGGAGTCCTTCTTGGGTACCAAGTCCCAAGTATCACTCTCCTTGAGAGCCTCCATTTCTTCATCCATTGCTTCCTTCCATTCTGGTTTAGTAATAGCTTCCTCAAATGTACCTGGTTCTTCACTTAAGATATCCTTTGCAAGATATACAGAGTGCTTGGTTACAAGTGAAGTATCATAACCATACTTAATTGGTTTCTTCTTTTCTCTTGAAGATCTCCTCATAGCTTGAGTTGAGGATTCTGGATTGTCTTCAAGTTGCTTCATCTTCATCTTCCCTTTGGATTTCCAAGCTTTGAATTCTTCAATGTTGATGGTGTCTTCATCATCTGAACTTGTGTCCTCATTCTGAGTTGGTTCTTGCCTGACAAGCTTTGGAAAGTCTTCTTCCATATCATAAGGTAGGCTAACTTTCCTGCACTCATTATCATACCATGAATCATTTTCATCAAAGATTACATCTCTGCTTACCTTGAAGCCTTTGTTTGAGGGGTTATAGAACCTGTATCCTTTCTGATTCAAATCATAACCAATAAAGATACACTTTTCAGCCTTAGGGTCTAGCTTTCCCCTTACCTGTGAGGGAATATGCACATATGCAACACACCCAAAGATCTTGCAATGATCCAGAGATGGTCTCTTACCATGCCAAGCCTCATAGGGTGTCATTCCATCAAGTGTCTTTGATGGCAACCTGTTGATCAAGTATGTGGCAGTAGATACACTCTCTGCCCAAAGATAATTTGGTAATTTTTTCTCATTAAGCATAGACCTAGCTGTCTCCACAATGAGTCTATTCCTCCTTTCTGCTACCCCATTTTGTTCAGGTGAGTATCTTGTGGTAATCTCCCTCTTGATGCCTCTTTCCTGCAAGAACTCTTCAAAGTCATTTGAGAAGTATTCTCCACCACCATCAGACCTTAACCTCTTCAAATGTCTACCTGTTTGATTCTCAACTAATGCAAGATACCTTTTGAAACAATTAAATACTTCATCTTTATGTTTCATGAAGTACAAGACAGTCCATCTGCTATAATCATCTATAAAAGATACATAGTACCTTGATCCAGATATGGATGGCTCCTTGCTTGGTCCCCAAACATCTGTATGCACCAATTCCAAGTAGTCTTCATGCATAAAACCTTTTTTGGTATATGGCAATCTGTGTGACTTACCAAATTGACAAGCCCCACACTTGTATATCATGTGTTGCTTGGATACATTAGGTATCCCAAGCACACATTGATCCCTACTCATTTGCTTTATGGTCCTCTCTCCAATGTGACCTAATCTTTTGTGCCACATCTCCAATTCTGATAGAGTTTGGTCCTTATAATTGTACAAGGCAATATTCTTAGTATCCTCAAGTTCAAAGGTAAATAGTCTACCTGATTTCTCTCCCTTGGCTATCCTTCTGAATCCATGTCTTGGATCCTCCACATATGCACCATGTTGAGTGAACCTGACCTGTAGACCTTTTTCAACAATCTGACCTACACTCATCAGATTCTTGGTGATTGTTGGAACATACAATACTCTGCTCAGCAAATTCTGATTACCATCACTTGTTTTGACATTACCTACTTTAACCACTGAATGTTTAGTGTCATCACCTGTCTGCACTTGATGCTTGCCTTTAGGTTCTTCCAAATCAGAGAGTAAGGCAACATTCCCAGCTACATGGTTAGAGCAACCTGAGTCAATATAGAACAAATGATCATCATTGATACCTGATTTAGATGTCATGTTCATAATCAACAAGGAATCATCTTGATCCTCTGCATAATTGTTGTAATCCTTTCTGTTCCTGTATCCTCCTTGATAATTGCCATTGTGATTGTAGCTATTGTTGTTGTAATTATTGTTGTAGCCATGGTAGCCTTGAGATTGATTGAATCTGCCTCTGCCTTGGGAGTATCCTCCTCTTTGGTGACCTCTTCCTCTTTGATTCTTGTAGTTCTTGTAGCATTCATCTGTAGTATGATTAGACAAGCCACAAATATTGCATGGAGATTGATTATAGGGTCTCCCCCTACCTGACTTACCTCCTCTGCCCCTACCTCTAGATGATCTACCTCTCCCTGCATAGTTTGCTTGGGAGGTGGATCCTTCTTCATCAACTTTCTTACTTTTACCCTTGTCTTTAGACTTCTTATCTGTATATAGGGCAGAGGGATTGTTACCTTTTGATTGCTCTCCATTCTTTGTGATCTTTGCTTCATGTGTGAATAGTTGTCCAATCAGAGTTGTTAGATCAGGTGCTTGGATGTCCATGTACAAGTCCATTGCAGTGGTAAAGCTTTCCCACTTGTCATCTGCTTTGAGTCCATTGATCACTTGTCTGACTATTTGCTCTTCTTCAATTTCTTCTCCAACACTTGCAAGTTGATCTGCAATGTCTTTGACTTTGGTGACAAAATCTGAGACACATTGTTTTGATTGCTTCCTGAGAGTTGTAAACTCAATCCATAGCTGATTCTTTCTGGCCCTTGTGCTTGATGAGAAGTATGTTGACAAGGTTTCCCAAGTCTCTTGGGAAGTCTTACAGTTCCTAACATGAGGTAGAAGAAAATCAGAGATAGAGTTTAGGAGATATGACCTTGCCAAAGCATCTTTAGCACACCATTGATTAAGTCTCTCATGCTCATCCTTTGTAGGTAGGCCTCTGGTTTTGAATGAGGGCAACTCCTCATCTCCTGATATGTATCCATACAAGCTTCTCCCTTGTAGATAAGTCTTCATTCTTAATGACCATGCCTGGTAGTTATTCCTATCCAATTTGTCAATAAAGGAAGGGAAACCATCACCCATGATTACCTTATTTGCTCTGATACCACTGTTGGATGTGATGGCTGGGTACAATCAGAAGATCAAGTTGGTGCAGCTAGACCTGCTTCACACCTGCCCTCTTTTCTCTTCAGATATGGTTAGAAGACTCCTTGAGCTTCCAAATGACACAAAGAAACTATATATGTGCTTTACAAAATGATTGAGTAATGACCAAATCAAAACAGATGATTTTGAACCTTCACAACTCCAAAGACTTTCTATTCCTGTATTGACACCTGCTCAGTCCTAAGCTCAGTGTGACCAGCACACTTGCAATTGGTTTAATTCCTTCTGGGAGTATTAAATTAACTTAACAAGCTACCATTAGCAAGTTAAATCACTCCAATTAACAAACTATACACTGAGCATGATCTTTAGCAAAATCAGAGACACCCCCGACTTTTTAGGAACAACACAGAGAAATACCAGTGACTGCCTCGACTGCAATTTCTCCCAAATGGCTGAATGGAATGACTTGAAATTTTGTAGTGTTGTAGAATGCTTTGAGCTGGTTCCAATGAGCTATAGAACACTCAATTTGGTTCAGTAGATCCAGAGAAATGCTCCTTTGAAGTTGACAGACTTGAAGGTGATCACACAGAGAAAAACAGAGATAATGACTATGAGTATATGTATTGAATCTATCAAATGTACATTCCCATTGGCATGTAAAGTGATGCCCAATGGTACTCAGAGGTGTAGGCTCAATAGTAGCTCTCACACACTCACTAATTTGCTTGGATTAGCCTCAGGGAGTGAGCACCCAGCCCGCGACTTTTACATTGACTTTTATAGGAGTTTAAGTGAGTTTGAATTTCAAATTCAAATATAGGCTCCCTCAAATCTCTCAACTAATCACATGGAGATATTCTCTCCATTCATAACTTCTGATTTCCACGACTTTTGAATGTAGGTGAGATTACAAGAAGTCATATTGACTTTTTACATAAAGTAAAATGTAACTAAACATAGGCATGTGTTCCTATGGTCTTCCTTCAAATGAAGTCTTCATGAATGCTCTTGTGAAACCTTCAAGGTTGATATCCAATGCTCTTCAAGGTACAAGTCAAAGCCAAGTGTTAAGGCTTGTTTTGCACCAACATGAAGTACCAGAAAATTTCAAGAAATATGAAGTGGAAGACCGAAAAATTTTGGTACGGATGCCTAAGAGAGAGGCCATTATAGGAGAAGCATATGACAATAAAGAAAAGACCAAAAAAATTGTAGTGACCATTGAAGGGAACGAAGAACGATGTACGTACATAGGAGATGACCTAAGTGCAAAAGAAGAAGTAGAGCTTGTAGCTCTATTAAGGGAATATAGGGATGTGTTCGCATGGCACTATAGAGACTTGAAAGGAGTAGATCCAAAGATTTGCTCTCATACGATTCCGATGACCGCTGATGCCAAGCCCACCAAACAAAAACCCTACACATATAATGACAATTATGCAGCCAAAATAAAGGAGGAAATTGACAGGCTGATTGAAGCTGGATTCATCTATGAGATTGAGCACACTGAATGGGTGTCCCCCATTGTAGTGGTGCCCAAGAAGAATGGGAAATTGCGAGTGTGCATTAACCTTAAAAAAGTTAATGCCGCTACGATCAGAGATAGTTATCCACTTCCAATCACCGAACATCTATTGGAGCGTGTTGCAGGCAAGGAAGTTTATAGCTTCCTTGATGGATTTTCAGGTTACAACCAAGTAGCCATTGCCCCCGAAGATCAACACAAAACGGCCTTTGCCACAGAATGGGGAATCGTTGCATTTCGTGTGATGCCATTTGGGCTCACCAATGCACCTGCAACATTCCAAAGGCTCATGTGTCATGTCTTCAAAGAGTTCTTGCGAAAGAGCTTAGAAGTATATGTGGATGATTTATGCGCTCATTCCCAAGAAAGAAGTTACCACATCCCTGAGCTCAGACGAATCTTCAACAAGTGTAGAGATTATCGAGTGTGTCTGAACCCAGAGAAGTGTGTGTTCATGGTACGACAAGGTAAAATCTTAGGTCACATTGTTTCTAAGAATGGAATTTCAACAGATGAGGACAAAGTAAGAGCAATAGCACAGCTGCCTAGGCCAAGGAATATTAAAGAGGTACAAGCCTTTATGGGCCATTGTGGATATTACCGTAGGTTTATCCACATGTATGCCATCATAGCTAAACCTCTTTATGGGTTGCTAACAAATTTTGAGTGGAACGAGGAATGCGAGAATTCCTTCAACGAGCTGAAAAGACGTTTGTGCACAGCACCAATATTGACTACTCCGGATTGGAGCAAACCCTTTCATGTCCATGTAGATGCCTCCAATCATGCAATAGGATGTGTGCTAGCACAACCCACAGGTGAAGGAAACCTAGATTTGCCGATAGCATATGCTAGTAGGCAATTAAATGCAGCTGAACGAAATTATACCACAACGGAGAGAGAAGGCTTAGGCATGGTATATGCTGTGAAGAAGTTTAGACACTATCTATTGGCCAATAAGTTCAAGTTTTTCACTAATCATCAAGCTTTACTATATTTGGTCAATAAACCTTGCAATACAGGCCGCTTAGTAAGATGGTTCCTCTTACTAATGGAATACGACTTTGAAGTTGTTGTCAGGAAAGGTAGAACCCATCTTAGGGCAGACCATCTTTCTCGCATCACTTCAGGAGAGCCACCGCAAGGAGTGTCTGATGAATTGCCCGATGCTTATCTGTTCAATTTGGAAGTTGTTCCTAAATGGGCAAATAAGTTGGTACCAGTCCTAACCTTTGGGCCTGCAAATAAAAATGTGAAAACAAGCAAAGAAGAAATTGTAAAATCACAAAAGTATCAAATATTGGCCGGAAGTATGTACAAGCAAGATACCGAGGGCGTATTAGCTTGTTGTGTTGAGGACGACGAACATACTAGTTGGATGCAACAAGCCCATGAGGAACTGCTAGGAAATCACTACTCTAAATAACGAACATTGCAGAATCTAAAACGTTTAGGAGTGGATTGGCCTAGCATGGACAAAGAAATACAGGAGTGGATCCAAAATTGTCCAGTGTGCCAGAAGAGACCCCCGGTGGAGCATGCCACTCTTTATCATGTGTCATTAGTCCCAGATTGGAGTGCTCCATTGGTTGAGTTCATGAGATCGGGAACATTACCCAATCAGGCTAGTCTTGCAAGAAAACGGAGCATGGAGCAAGAGGCTCAAGACTATGCCTTAGTAGGAGACAACCTATATCGAAGAGGCAAGGATGGTTACTTAAGACTGTGCATTCATGAATCAGACTATTTGAAAGTCTTAGAAACTGCACACAGCGGTGCTGCAGGTGGACACTTTGGGCCTAACAGAGTAATTAAGACCATTCTATTCTCAGGACTTTGGTGGCCCACTCTTCATATGGATGCACATACTTATGTGAAGAAATGTGACACATGCCAACGTGCCCAATATCCGATAAGAAAAGATGAAATGCCTTTAAGGCCAATGATGGGAGGACGTGCATTTTCAAAGTGGGGTATAGACTTTGTAGGTCCCATCAACCACCAGCTAGAAACTCCCATGCAGAATACATTATTGTAGCCACAGATTACCTTACAAAGTGGGTGGAAGTAAAAGCCACGACGAAGAATGACGCTCAAACGACGGCTAAGTTCTTATTCGAAAATGTGTTCACTAGATATGGGTTACCAATAGAGCTAGTTAGTGATAGAGGTACTCACTTCTTGAATGAAGTTATTGAAAATCTGCTCCAAGAATTCTTGGTAGTGCATAAGAAGTCTGCCCCCTATCACCCTCAAGCTAATGGACAAGCCGAAAGCACCAACAAGATCTTATGCAATGTACTGACAAAATTAGTGAACACTAAACGCTCTGATTGGGACAAACAGCTACACCATGCTGTTTGGGCATACCGAGTCGCCTACAAAACGGTACTCCAAGCCACCCCCTTTCAGATGGTATTTGCCAAAACGCAGTGCTACCGTTGGACTTCTTAATACCTACATTGAAAGTAGCACAAGAGCACGAATGGACGGGTCATGAACTCTCCTCGAGACTTTTTGACCTTGAACGATTAGGAGAAACAAGACTGAGAGCAGCTGCAGGGATATATGCAGCTAAGAAGAGACAGAAGGCATACTTTGATGCCCATGTGAAGGATAAGGGCTTGAAAGCAGGAGATCTAGTTTTAGTCTACACATTGAAACAACACGCAAGGAAGCTAGAAAAGAGAGGCTACGGACCTATGATCATCAATAGGATCTCCACGAGTGGAGCAGTACAACTAGCCACTTTAGAGGGTGATGTTCTCCCAAACTATATTAGCGGATGCAGAGTCAAGTTGTATCAGGAACCCCTCACGGAGGAAATGCTAAGTCGACTCAATACTGCTAAGCAACGTAAAGAGGAGGAAAAACGAATTCGAGAAGAAGCAGAGGCAGAGGCCTTAGAGCGTATCAAACGAATGAAGTTGAGGAGACAAGGGAGGGATCAGCCTATGACTGACACTCAAGAGTCTCCAGGCTATCACATGGCAATGTGTGAGACTGCAGGTGAACGTACCCATAAGATAGTGGACCGACGACCTTTTGTGACCCTAGAAATAGGACAAAGAGACAGCACAACAAGCGTGAGAGCATTAATTGATTCAGGAGTAGCCACAAGTGCAGTTCGGCTTTCTTATTGCCAGCAGCTGCAATTGGAGGTAAAACCCCTAGAAGCATACCTGATAGGATTAGGAGGTGTTGAAACCCCTTGCATGGGAGAGGTGGATCTTCCCCTCTACATACAAGGGGTCCTCATGCCAGCAAAAGTGCTAGTGTGTGAAGACGAGGATCTGACCGAACCTCTTGTCTTAGGCCAAGACTGGATCTATGATCACGCAGTCAACCTCAACCTAAGAAGTGGACTTCTTCAGGCTTGGGCCCAGGCCAAAGCCGTCTCACGATTGAATTAGAAAATCAAGCACTCAAACCAATAGAACAGGCACCAACTCCTGGTCCCCCCAGGAATCCACATGAAGATAACAATGTTGTTCTTGTACAAACTTCTATGGTGCAGAGGATTGTCAATCTTACTGAAGGTACAGGAGCCAATGAGGAGTTCCTAACTGATCCAAAGAAGATTCTAGACGAGCAGACCAAACATCACTCGACACAAAGGAGGCTGCTGATCAAGAGGCAGGAGCGCCAACCTGTGCAACACGGAGCATCTCGTGGCGCGAAGCAGATCTGGATACGCAAGGATGGGAAACCCACAACTCTAATAGCAGACTCTCAAGGAGACAAGAAACGAGCCTCACCGTCAAGGAACAAAGTGAAGAAGCCCCCTAGGATAACCCCTAGGCATACCATTTCTATTTGGGTTCCTAAGCGGTCAATGAAGGCCACCCCTAATGCTAGACAGATATGGGTGCCCAAGGCTTGCTTACAAGCCCAAATTACTTCACCTTCAGGCACTAGGATGAAGCAACTTTCACAAGCACTCGTGCCCAACAACTCAGAAAATGAAAAGATACCTACACCTCTCACTGTCTCCACTCCCATCAACCCTAGGAATGTCTGGAAATGGGTACCCAAAAGGTCCCAAATACATCACACTCTCATCCAGAAATCTTCACCTGTCTTTAGCTCTAAGAGCTATGAATCCTCTATCAAAGTTTGGAGAATTAAACTGTGTACTAAACCCCCTGACCCAATTCTGTAAATCTGTCCACTCTAACACAGGAGCATTCTGAGCCCATTGCATAACCAAAGTATGCATCTAGGATGACACTGACCTCTAATCACCACTCACACCTATCACAAACACTTCACCACTAACCACTGACCTCCGGGATTGTCATGTTAGTATTGTGAAGGGAACACCATTACATCTTGTTTCCTATGCAACACTAATGTGCCTTTCTTCTTCCAGCAAATAAGCAACCTACTCTCATGGCAACAGCGGCAGGCACAAGCTCTCAGGCAGGCTCTGGTGCTCAAATCAATTGGGATGCCATGCCAGTGGAGGCCCCACCAACAGCTCGGCCTGAAGAGTTCGTGAATGTGTGGAGAATTCCTATTCCAGATCCACCAAATGGCCTAAGCGAAAGAGTAAAGGGGCATTCTCACTGGTTCAATGAGATGCCAGGAGATTTGGGGGACGCGGATCATATCTGGGAGTCCAAGATGAAATGTGGAGGAGTGTGGTGGACCTTCCAGTTCTTCTCACGAGAATTCGAAGCATTGCAAAATGCAGCTCCACTTCAAGATATCGCGCAAAAAGCAGGATTACAAACTTATTTCAGTGCAGCTCTGCCTAAATCGGATTTCCTCAGGTGCTACTACCTAATTGCCACGCTGAAGCTGACAGGAGATAAAGATCATTCAGGCACATTCTGGGTGCCCTCCTTGTCAAATCTGGAGGAAATGAGGAAGTTCGAATTGAATGTTACTTTAATCAGGGAAGCACTTCAGATGTATGGCACGCATGTACCTTCTGACCGCGACCCCTTGATACCTGAGTCGATGAAAAGCAATAGAATCAAGAAGCTAAAAGAAATGTGCGCCCTCACTCCCAACATCGCCATACCTTTGCAGATGTGCCTCCAACACTTCGCATTCCCAGCTCAGGACCGTTTCACCCAACCTCACAAGAAAATATGGTATGGGCTATATCTAGCAGAGACTGGAAGCTTGCCCATTAAGATGCCTGTATGGATCTTGGACCAAGTGTATGAGGCAGGCAAGCGGGGAGTGAGGAAGCCTAGTTTACATGGCTGTTGTGCGCTTACAAGAATTATCTATAGATGTCTTGCATATGATGTGCCGGTTGCCAGAGCCCTAAAATATGCACAACTGGAGTTGTTCAAAGGGCGGAAGTCAGGGAGCCAGCCTGCAAAACGAATGTGTGGATCGCTCTCCTAGGTAATGATCCCTCAAGAAGCCGCGACCGAAGCTTCCCCCCAACCAGAAGCTCAGGTCGCACCTTTCACGATCCATCTTCAAGGAGTTCAAGCTGGGGAGGTGGTACAACCCGCTCCATCCGCCCATCCACTACCTACCGATGCAGAGTTTGCATCTATGGCCACCTTCACAGAGGATCCAAACTTCGATTTTGAAAGATTCCTGCAGACGGTCCCCCTATCAGACAGTGAAGATTCCCGTGACAATGTTGATCCGGGTGCATCAGTCCAAAGAGAACAGCCACGGGGCGAGACGAGCAGAGTACATGGGGAAGAAGTGGCAAAACATCCTCATGACCCAAACACACAAGTTCAGGAAGGTGCACAAAGAAATGAACCAGAAGACATTGAAGAGGAGGCCCCTGCCTACACGGCACAACTCAGACGGCTATACAAGACAATCAAGCAGGTACAGAGAAGACATAAGATGATAGAAGAGGCGAATAGAGCTCTAGTGAACCAAATGCTTCAAACCGAGAATGTCGACTCACATTTTGTGGAATCATTGAATCTATTGGCAGAGACATGTGGGATCGGGGAAGCATTGAGGACAATGGTCTATCAGGAAAACATGACCTATGATCAACGGAGGATTGATACACGGCCACGAAGAGGGAAAATGATTCAAATGGAAGTCTCTATTGCCTTGCCTACCACAATTTCAGAGGATGTTCACATGACGAGTCCAAGTCCCACTGACGAGCAAGATGTAATTACTCAGGTACCATCTCCACCGCCACCTTCCATTCAACCCTCAGAACCCTTCTCCACTAGCCCTTCTGAACAACCAATATCCACCCATCATGAAACCATTGTACACACCTCCATTTTTACATCCTTCCCTTTACCCACATCCAGCACTTCCACCCAAATTTTTGAACCTCACACCGGTCATCCGGCCATCGATCAAACCATAATAGGTCACCCTTCCTATCTCCCCGCCCTTGGACAACCACTTGCCACTAGCCAGACCTTATCCCATCCTTTTCCATTCACCCACACCCAAACCCTATCCACCACTTCCCTAGTAACTGCCTCACACTCAACCCAAGTCACACAACCCTCATTCTGGACAAACCTTGTAAATATACTCCAACAGGTGGATAATTATAATAAAAAGCCCCTTCCCCAACCCCAATCCCCCACATTCACTGCCACCACTATCACACCACCCACCATCCCTATATTCACAGTTCACGAATCACACACTCTCACGTCCGATCCCATGGACATCTCACCATCCATAGGATCACCCACCACCACTGTTATTCCAACATCACCACATGTCATTTCACTCACGTCACCACTTCCAAACATTGTAGGCACAACATCCACTTTTCCCTTTCCCATCTCCCGACCCCTTGCATCTTCCACCTTTACCCCTGCACCCACCTCATTTAGTCATGCACTCAACACCATGCTCGAAGCTGCTGCCCAACTTAAACAGGAATACAGGTTACTAGAAGAAAACAATAAAGAGCTCTGTACTTTGTCATCCCACCTCCAGGCACGTGTCACTGCCTTGGAGTTGTCTAATACGGAATTACAGCAGGAGGTGACTACCCTCCAACAATATCAGGTGGAGCTCGAGTCCACACATACAGAGAAGAGTAGGGCAACGGAAGAACAACTTAGAGATCAGCTAGCCCGTAACGCTAGACTACAACGAAACATGGATCTACTCCGACGCCATTTAGCGGCTGCTCAAGAAGAAAACAAAAGACTACAGCAACAAAATCAAGACAACCTCGAAGCAGCCATGGAAAATACTCCAGGGGCACCCATCGACCCTGCTAAATTCCAAGCCATCCCCTCAGAAAACATACAACAAATATTGGAAGCTTATGCCAATCTCTTGGAAGCACATGATCAGCTTGCTGACCAAGTCAAAGACCTACAGAAAGCCCAAGTGCCTACACAACACCAACGAGAACCTAAAGAGATGGCCAACGCTGCAACCTCACCAGAGCCGGAATTATCAGTAACCAATGAAGTACTTGAGCTACGGCAACAGGTTGCAGAACTAAAAATTAAGTTGTTACAGTATGAACGACCTCCCTCTCCACCTGATCAAACCATAGAAGAAGAAACAGTAGTCATTCCAGTGGAGGAGACATTTGAAGACAATTATGAGCCTCAACCCCTTCCAGGAGGCAGAATTACGGAGGAAGGCCAGGATACATATGAGGAACCCCCGTCAGCATGGATGAAGCAGGTAGAGGAGATGGGCCACACTCACGAAGAGCGTGTAGCAACTCAGATGCTAGCAATGAAGGCCATTGAGGAAACCATACTTCAATCTGAGTATTTCAGGTACCTTGCTCCTAGACGACTCATCACGAGCTCAGAATTACAATATAAACCATATTTTGTATTGTTGGCCGACTACAACGCAGAGATCAAAAGAGTCACCAACAAGTGCCCTACTTTCACCACCCAGTTCGAACCAGAAGATATACCAGAGGCAGCCAGAAAAGGGGCGATTTTCCAACCTACTTGGAGGCAAAGATTACTGGAAACATACCCGGAAATGCTTAGAACATGGGATCACGCTCCCATGCATTTGAAGTATAACCCTTGTTATGGGCCAGTACAAAGAAGAAGATCATGGAAAGCCTTCGCCATCAAGGTTCAGAACAATGTAAACTGTAGAGAATGGCTTAATTGCCCCGCCATTGCACCCCCAACCGGCACCCCCACAGTATCTTACATGATTGCAACCATGAGACATTGGATGCCACGCCTCCACCGCATGCCAGATGTTGCTGCCCAGATGATGCTCAAGATATTCGATATGATGCAGGTGGTGCTCAAAACTTTCCGCAATGTATGCCATATTCAGCCTCCGATTCCCGGGTTTGTCAATGGTAATTATGACCTGCTATATGATATGAGCACCACCCCGAGCATACGTGTTGCTTATGCATGGCACACACGCATCCGATATCTCCCTCCCTGCTATAAGCAAACTTTCGATGATATGTTCACCACAAGGTTCTAGGAAGCACACTCAGAGGTGTTCGCGCCAAGGCCCACCCATTTGTTACACCTCTTTGCATGCGAACAAACGATGCACTCAGAACTCTACACAACGCCACAACCGGACATACGGGGTGCAGTCAATTGGGAGGCCCTCCAGAGAGACTTGGTTCAGGAACTACGCATCAAGGAACAAGAAGTGGCAACCGACCTCCTGCAGAAGTACATTGATCAAACAGTGGAGCAGAGGTCTGTCAGAGGCGACAGACGCTGGGGGGGGGGGGAGAGTGTTGCCAGTATACGGGAAGAAGCAAGTACCGACACACATGCAGATCTAGCACTAAGGCAACCCTTCATTTTTTTCAAAACCCTCACATCATTTTAAAGTGATTCTCATCACTACAAACCCTTGTAAATATCATTTCACCTTTTTGTAGCTCCATTTTGTACAAGCCGAGGAGTCCTCGAGCTTGGGGAGCCTTAGAAGTAGTTGCCTGCCAATTTTCATAATTTTTAGATCTCGTTTGGGCCCTCAAATAAGCCCTGGAACCTAATTTTTAACTAGGCCGGACACTAGGTCTGGACAGGGCCAAAGCTAGTCAAAAACTATAAATAGAGCTAGAGAGCTCATTTTTGGGCTAGCTCCTTGTAGTTTTGAGCTTGTATGAGAACTTTGTTGCAATAGAAGTGATTCCATTGTCTTACTCTCTTTGTTCTTGCCGTGTGTGCGCGTGTGTGTGTATGTGTGTGCATGTTAGTGTGCTTCTCACTCACGCACTTGTGCTTCCACTTGCTCGTGGTCTTCATACCATCCTCACGTCTTCCCGGATTGACATTAAAGGAGGTGCTACTCATCACTGAGCTACACCACATGCTTCCATTCTGATTTTGCTTTGGCCTCTTCAAATGAAAATGGATCCTCTTGGTTTATGTCCTGTGCTATGTAGATAGAATGTTTAGTTACTAATGAGGTGTCCAACCCATACCTTTATGGTTTTTCCCTCATAGATCTTCTTAGGTCATGATGTGATGATTCTGCCTCATGTCCAAGTTCCTGCAATTTTGCTTTACCTTTAGACTTCCATGATTTGATCTTTTCCATATGAGATTCTTCATCATCCTCTGAGGTGTCTTGTTCTTCAATCTTCGGTTGTTCTCTACCAAGCTTTGGAAAATCTTCTTCAAGATCATATGGTAAATTGACCTTCCTGCATGAATCTTCATACCATGAATTGTTCTCATCAAAAACTACATCTCTGCTTACCTAGAATCCTTTGTTGGTAGGGTTGTATAACCTGTAACCCTTTTGATTGTTGTCATATCCAATAAATACACACCTTTCTGCCTTTGGATCCATCTTGCCTCTAACCTGTGAAGGAACATGAGCAAAAGCAATACATCCAAAAATTTTACAATGATCTAAGCTTGGTCTTCTTCCATTCCAAGCCTCATATGGAGTCATCCCATCAAGGGATTTTGAAGGCAATTGTTAATCAAGTAAGTGGCTGTAGATACAGACTCATCCCATAGATAATTAGGCAAATGCTTTTCATTTAACATGGACCATGCAGCTTCAACAATTGTCCTATTCCTCCTTTCTACCACTCCATTTTGCTTAGGAGTGTACCTTGTAGTTACCTCTCTTTTGATTCATCTTTCTTGAAGAAAAGAATCAAACTCATGGGAGAAGTATTCTCCCCCTCCATCTGACCTTAGCCTTTTTAGTGATTTACCTGTTTGATTCCCACAAGAGCCAAATATCTTTTGAAACATGAAAAAACTTCATCTTTGTGTTTCATAAAGAATAGGATAGGCCATCTACTGCAATCATCAATAAAGGAGACATAATACCTTGATCCGGATATTGAAGCTTCCTTGCTAGGTCCCCACACATCTGTATGAATCAAATCCAAGAGATCTCCATGCATATAACCTTTCTTCATGAATGGTAACCTATGAGACTTTCCAAATTGACATGCACTAAACTTATAAATCATATGTTGTTTTGACAAATTAGGGAGTCCAAGTACACTTTGGTCCCTGCAAATTTGCTTTAATGACCTTTCACCAATATGTGCTAACCTTTTGTGCCATACTTCCAATTCCGTGAGTGTCTGACTACCATAATTAACGAGAGCAATGTTTCTAGTGTCTTTTAATTCAAATGTGAACAATCTACCTGCCTTTTCACCTTTTGCAACTCTTCTGAAATCCTTGACTTGGATCTTCAACAAATGCTCCTACTTTTGTGAACCTAACTTGCAACCCTTTCTCTACTATCTGCCCAACAAGTATCAAATTCTTTGTAATGGTAGGGACATAGAGTACCTTACTGAGTAGGTTGATGTTTCCATCAAGTGCTTTGACATTGCCTATTTTCTCCACAAGATGTCTTGTATCATCTCCTGTTTGTACCTCATGCTTATTCCTTGGATCTTCTAAATCTGATAGGAGTGCCACATTTCCTGCCACATGATTTGAACAACCTGAATCTATGTAGAAAACATGCTCATCAGATTTACCTCGTGGCATAGCCATGTTTATGATCAATAATGAATCCTCTTTGTTTGAGTCTTTTGTGTAGTTATTGAAGTCTCTCCTTCCTTTGTAGCCTCCTTGATAGTTTGAATGATTGTAGTTGTTGTAGTTGCCATGATAATTGTTTAACATTCCTCTTGAGTAGCCATAACTTCCTCTATTGTAATCCTCTTCCTCTTTGATTCCTGGAATTCCTAAAGCAATTTTCAGTTGTATGATTAGTTCATCCAAAAATAGAACATGAGTTGGAGTCTTGGGATCTCCCTTTGCCTTGTCTACCTCCTCTTCCTCTACCTCTACCATGTCTTCCTCTACCTGCATAGTTAGCTTGATATGTACTTGCTTCATCATCCACTTTCTTTGCCTTTCCTTTGTTATGTTTGGACTTGCTTTTATCAGTGTATAGAGCTGAAGATTGATTACCTTTAGAGCTTTCTCCATTTTTTATAAGCTTTGGCTCTTGAGTAAGTAGTTGTCCAATGAGTGTATTGAAATCAGGTACGTGCATGTCCATATACAAATCCATAGCTGTGGTGAATACTTCCCACTTGTCATCTGCCTTCAAGCCATTGATGACGTGCCTTACAATTTGCTCTTCATCTATTACCTCTCCAATGCTTCCCAATTGATCCGCTATGTCCTTGAGCTTTGTGACAAAATCAATCACATTTTGTTTGGGAGCCTTTTTGAGAGTTGTGAAATCCAGCCATAGTTGATGCTTCCTAGCTTTGGTACTTGAAGAGAAGAAGGCTTCAAGTGCATCCCACACTTCTTGAGATGTCTTATAACTTCTAATGTGAGGCAACAAAAAATCTGAGATATAGTTTAGGAGATAAGACCTTGCAAGTGCATCCTTGGAGCACCATGTGCTCAATCTTTCTTGCTCTTCTTGTGTTGATTGACTCTTGTTCCTGAAACTTGGCATTACTTCATCTCCTGCCACATAACCATATAAACTTCTACCTTGGAGATAAGCTTCCATTCTTAATGACCAAGCTAAGTGGTTACCTCTGTCCAATTTGTCAATTGATGAAGGAAATCCATCTGCCATCTTGTCCAACCTTGCTCTGATACCACTATGAAGAGATGGATAGGTATGTGCTTGAAGATGAAGAGGTATTGCAAAATCCTTGATCTACACCAGCCAAATGAACTCCAGGAGTATGTGGTGGGCACTTTTAGCTTTCCAATGGATGTATTAGACACCCTATGTACCTTGGAAGATCACTCTCAAAAAGATAGATCAAAACAGATAAGTTGGAGTTAGCTCAAAGGTGAAGAACTTGTTATTTTGGTTCATACACCTGTCCAGTGTTTTGCATGATTCTCTGAGCACAGCAGCAATAATGTAGTACGTAAAGGCATAAGATGTGATAACTTCTATGAGTTAAGTGCAGTAACTGCTACAGAAGATAAAGATGTCAGCAGGTTATGGCACCATTGATTTGGGCATCTCAGATTTGTAGTTTTGAAGGAGATGCAAAGAACAGGGATGGTTGCTCATTTGCCTGTATTTTCAGAGTTGCAGGAACCTTGTGAAGCTTGTATGATGGGCAAACAACAATGAAAGGCATTTCCAAGAGAGACGAGCAATTGATCTCAAGTTCCTCTAGAGTTGGTACATGTTGATCTCTACAATAAAATGTCTACACCTGCTTTAGGAGGATCTTTCTACTTTTTGCTATTAGTCGATGATTATGGTAGAAAGATGTCAGTTATTTAATTCGAGAGAAGGCTAATGCTTTTGAAAACTTGAAAATGTGGCATAAGTATGTGGAAAATGAATCAAGAAGGAAACTGAAGAAATTCAAAAGAGATAGAGGACAGATAAACTGAAGCAGCTGATTTACAAAGTGTGTGCCTCTATCACTAGTGATTTCAAGTGGGCAAAAAAATCTTGAGAAGATATGTTTACACAAAAATTTAGCTAGTATCAAGGCCATGCAATGAGTAGTGGCTTTAGCTTCTATGGACTTAGTTGCATAACATGTGGCCGTTAGAATATACTTCTTACCCCCCGGTTGACGAGTTGGATTGATTGGTACAATGAAATCAAGACCTTATTGTTCGAATGGTAGCCATCCTGTAGAGATGAATAAAGGCCAAAAATTCAATCTGGTTGGCCTAGGAGCACTTCTCTGGCAGATATCGCATCCTTTAGCAAAGTTGATCACATGTTTGTAGATATGAGGCCACCATAGTCCTTTGTGGATGATTTTGTGAGCCAAATCTACTGATACTCTAGGGTCTCGATTCCCTAGCTTTTATTATGTTTGGAATTGTTGCCCCTTACCTTGAGAACCGTCTCTTGATCAATGGATGCTGCCTGTTATACTTTCGGAACTGATGATTCAGTTGGAAGCCGGGAATTCTCCATGTCACTTCCTGTTTCCTTTGTCTACTGAGTAGGTTTCTCAGCTTTCTTACTAAATTTACCATGTCATTCGTTTTTGAAGATTTTGCTAGAACTGGTTGAGGAACTACATAATACGGTGATACTCCATAGTGCACTAAAGTGGTTATTTAAGTTTCTACCTCTACTCCGCTGGTGCTGGATAATCTAGTCTCTAGCCACTCTGATTCTCTTTCTATGACTCGGTGACCACCGATGTTGAAGGTTCCAAATACTCTAGGATCACCACATTGGCCATAGGTGGCTTAAGCTTAAATTCTTGTTATTGCTGATCATACTCTTTGGCCTCTTCACATTCCCATCTTCTGTGGCCATATTGCAAATAGACCTGGCATTGGATGGGTCTATTCCCTAAAGTGCCTAGTCCCGATTATGAGAACCTCCCACCTCCGCCGAATTCTGGAAAAGTTTGTCGAAAACCTTGTCGTTGTTCTCGAAATTCTATGATTTTGAGTACTACGATGGTTTCAATACTCGAACATCTTGATTTTCCTACCATTGCCAGCTGTGGAATGGTGGCTTATATCTTGTCGAATTTCCTTTCCATGCAAGGGCATCTACTTGTGTGGAAGCGACTAATGTATTCCGTGCATAAAATCAGCATTCCTCGAGACTATGATTATTCTAATTACAAATTGGACAGAATACCTGGTTCAACGCACAGTTGGCCGTGATGTGGCACACATTTTGGTACTATAAACAATACAACTGCTACAATGGAATCATGATTTTTGCATAATTTATAGGTGCTATTTTTTATAATTAGCTATTTTGGGAAAGGAAAATAAAGAGGTATTTTTCATAGATTGACGAGAGCAACCATGTATACATATAGTATAGTGCATGGAATTCCATTTATAATCAATAAATTCAAAGATTGGCTCAGTATGATGGGAGTTTGAAGCTCCACAAAACCCCCTCCCATCACTATTTGAGAAAAACTACAGCACCTGAAGTTAATAAATTCCCATTTTGGAGGAGGGAAAAAGAGGTGCACTAGGTAAGGATGGATGGGAAAAACTATAGATGCTAAGAGCATATCCTATGGGTTTCACCATGGAATCATAGATTTATTTAAAGAATAAGTTAAGGAGAAATTTTACTTCCTCAATAACTCCCTTTCTACACTTTTTGGAAAAAAATTAGATGTTATGTCCACGTCCCGTAGGGCAGTTGGTTGAGCTTTGGCCTCTTGAGGCAGAGGTCCTGAGTTCAAGTCCCGGGCTGGACATGTAATGGCTTAGGCCAGTTGAAACCAGTTGTAATCATGTCTCCTTGTCTAACCCCTGCTTTGTGGGATAAGGGGGGTCCCGCAGGTACTATGCCCACTCACTTGTACAGTTGCAATTTCAAAGTTAAAGTCTGGGGGAGTAGGCTTCGGCTGAACCTCCATTTTTAAAAAAATTAGATGTTAAGTTTAGCAAAAATAAACTTTTAGGAGCTAGAAAAGAGATCATTTAAGAGGCTTCGCATGGACTAATGCATATGTACATGGCATATGGCATATATATTACCATATGAAATAGAAAATCCAAGAGAAATCCACATTAGGAGTGGATTATAAGCTTGCTTAACTCTCCCTCTAACGTTTTTCAAGAAATTAGAAATCTTGGTTTATGCATTTTTTTGGGGAGCAAATTAGCATGCAAGAAGGGATGTTTTGGAAGTGTAAATATATGCCAAAGTATCTTTATATACTACTAACTAAGGTCGTGGAGAGAATTATAGGAATTCCTTGATGGAAGAATGCTTTTATGCACTTCAAAAATCACATTTTCAAACTTTTCTAGCCCCTCCATAAGTCCACTAGTTTGGCATATCATGCTTTGAAAGGCCATATCTTGGGCTAGGAAACTCCCAATTGGATGTGCTATGGCCCTTTTGGAGAGCACAATATCTAATTTCAATTTATTAAAAGAAATTTTGAAAATTATGTATTTTTTGAGGTCTGTATAGGTTTACAAAGCCTGAACAATTTTCAACAACCACCTTATGGGAGCCATATCTTCTAAATTGGGAAGACAATTGAAAAAATCTCACTTGGAGTCACTTGAAAATTATGTATATTGTATCCTATGATTATTGGGAAGTCCTAAAAAAGTTCTTGTAGGTATAAAGATGGATTACATATGCATTTTTTGGTATATTTCCATTATTTCGGTACTCATTTGACTGTGCTTGATCTTTTGGGAAGTGTCTGATGCCATTGGACACTTCAGAGTTTATGTTAGGACACGATGATGAATGCGCAGAGGTCTAGAAGATCATGGAAAAGGATTGGATGTGTGCAATTCCAATATCAAACCATTCAAGGATGTATGGTTTATATTTTAGACATTTTACTTTATATTTTAGGATGTTCTATATGTACATGTATGGATTCAAATGCATACATCCAAGTTGCTCATTTTTTTAATTCTAAAAATATGGATCAACTTGCTAGGTGTAGTCTTTTGATGGTTTGCAGGACAAATAATTGTAGAAAGTACAAGGCCATGCAAGCAAGATATGCTTGCTAGCATTTTATTTTTGTGTAGGTTCATGAGTTCATATTTGAGTATATGACCATGGGCTTGCCAAGCCCTACGTTATATTGGATGGCCTATGTGCCATTGGCCTGCAAGGCCTTAGTAGAACTTAGTCCAAAGTTAATAGATTACAAACCAAAGACTTCTTGGTTGGTGGAATGTAGAGATTGCATTTTGCTACCAAGAAATTCTTATATATGAACTAGGATGATAGTTTTGCATAGTAAACAAGGTAGTTTAGATTAAAATATTACTTGTAAGTAGAATCAAGGTTAGGAAGACCTAGAGTGGATCGATGGAAAATCTATCATTGAGTCCTAGAGGGGTTTGCGATTACTTTTTATGGGACTTTGTTCTTCATTTTAGAGGAATTTAGGGTTTATTATCTCCATTATGATATGGTCAAGACCTTGGCACTTTACACTTACCTTTCATACCATTACTCCATAGAAGATACATCATATTGATTTAGGTCATCACGATGATGTTATATGTCATGTGAGTGATAGTTTGCAAGTTCAGCAAACTTGGGAGATAGTAGGGATTATTCAGAGTACATGGGGTTCAGGGGAGTCCAAGAACTTTCTTCTACCAATATGGGCATTTCATCTACATTTTTGAGGATGAAAATGTTTTCAATGGAAAGGAAATGTTATATGAAATTCATTCGGTGCAGATCACCTTGTGAAGAAGGATGTCACATTGTCACGAGGAAGGAGATAAGGAAGAGAGCTCACACACACACTCTCACTCTCAAGGAGAATCACACACACAGGTTGAGGCAAGGAAGAATGATCTTCTTTTCCTTCTTCTATTACATAAAAAGGAATGTACAAGAATGACCTAAAACAAGAATACAACAAGTGCAATATATAAAGAATAGTACATAAGGAAAAACCTAATGTCCGCGAATCAGTGAGTTGGCAAGCAACAAATGTGCCATCACTCTCAGTGGGTAAATCTAACAAAGCTCAATGAAGTATCCTTGACATATACCAGTGTGACCACTATATATGTTAGAGAAACGAAAAATTGATACGTGTCACCCTTGATCATCACATGTTGAGCCTGATATCTCAACACTCCCCCTCAAGCTCAACGTCATGTCCTCTAATCAAAGCATCTTCTGAAAATTCTTTAGCTTCTCTGCTCCAAGTGCTGTAGTGAAAATATCAGCCTGCTCATTTGTTCTCACATAAACAAGATCAATATCACTTGCTAATACCTTCTCTCTAATGAAGTGATAATGTACCTCGATATGCTTTGCTCTAGCATGAAAAACAGGGTTCCGTGCTAACTCTATACTACTAAGATTATCATAGTGATAGGCTTTTGCACTTCCACACAAAAATCTGCAAGTAGCATCTCTAGTTATGATGCCTCACATGCTGCCATCACAGCACGTCTATACTAAGCCTGTGTACTAGACAAAGCAAAAGTGGGTTGCTTCTTGCTGCTCCATGTAATAGATACACCTCCAAGTGAGAATAGAAAGTGACTAGTAGATCTTCTATCTAGAGTACTAATAGCCCAATCTGCATCCGTGTATCCATGAACCTGCAAATCTACACCAACTTCATAAAACAATGCATAATCCAAATTAGCACTCACATAACATAGAGTGCACCTCAAAGCATCCAAATGTGGCTTCCTGGAAACTTGCATAAAAAGGCTTTCAAGTCCAATAGTGTAGCTAAGATCAGGCCTTGTAATTGTGAGATATATCAAGCTTCCCACGATTTTCCTATACATAGTAGCATTTTCCAATGGTTCACCTAACGTAGTATGTAACTTCAAATTTTGATCTAATGGCATAGAAATTGGCTAACAATCAACCATACCATACTTTTGTAACATATTCAAGGACTATTGCCTTTGTGACATCCATATGCCTATTTCTATATGAATAAACTCAATGCCCAAGAAATAAGATCTTTCATGTCGAATTCCTGCATAAGAAGTTTCTTTACCTCTTTGATCCTTTCTTCATTATCACCACCTATAATCTCTTCATCAACATAAACAGCCACAATCGTGATGCCATCATCAGCCTTCCTTGCATATAGTGAATGATGTGGATCACACATAGAAAACCCAATGCTGGTTAAGTAATCAACGATCCTTGCATGCCATGCATGCGGAGCTTGCTTTAGCCCATAGAAAGCCTTTTGCAACCTACAAACATATTTTGGATGCTTTGAATCTTCATATCCTTGTGGCTGGTCCATATATACTTCCTCCTGTAACTCACGATGTAGGAAAGCATTCTTAACATCCATCTGATGCAAAGTCCATCCTTTTGCTGTAGCTAATGCAACAAGTGTTCTGACAGTAGACATTTTAGCTACAGGGCTGAATGTTTCCTCATAATCAATGCCATATGTCTATGCATATCCTTTAGCTACCAATCGTGCTTTATACCTGCTTATGCTACCATCCGCATTATGGTTTACCTTGTAAACCCATTTGGAGCCTATGGATTTCTTTCCTTACGGCAATGGAACCAGCTTCCATGTATCATTCCCATAAAGTGCAGCCATCTCCTCATCCATAGCTTTTTCCCAATTTGCATTTCCAATTGCATCTTCAAAGCAAGAAGGTTCAACATCTTGTATTACCTTTTTCATGTAGGCACAATGATAAGCCATGTAACTATCATATGTCAATCATTGTTCCGCATCCTCCCACATCTTCTTAGTCAAAGGTCACTTCCACTTGTATCATCTACATATGCGTTTCTTACTCCTAAAGTCTTTAGAAAGGTCAATCCAAGTTTCTCATCAAGAATCTTTTCTGAACGGCTTGAATCTCCATCAATGTCTTCAAAACCTACATGTTTTATGACCAGTAGAAAGCTTTTCTTTACCCTTCTTGGATGTATTTGATAAATTTGCTAGATTGAAATTTCCATGTAATCTTCCACTCCATGGAGTTGAGTTGGAACTATTGCTTGGTGATGCATCCCATCCACTCAAAACGTGAGATTCTACACTTGATTTTTTTGCATTGTCTTTGTCATTTGGTTCAAGTCTCAGTCCTTCTTTGGCATCTGCATAGAAGCTTCACATTTCATCAAATACCACATCTCTGCTCACCTTCACGTGTCGTGTGAGTGGGTTCTAACATTTTTATCCCTTTTGCTCAAGGGGTTATCCAATGAGGATACATTTTTCTACTTTTGGATCAAGCTTTGTCCTCAACTCATGAGGAACATGTACATATGCAATACAGCCAAAAACTTTCATATGTGACAAGTTTGGATTTTTACCTGTGAACTTCTCTTCAGGTGTAACTTGATGTACAATAGCGTTTGGAGTTCTGTTCATGATGTATACAGCCGTACGCACAGCTTCTACCCAATAACAATGAGGCATATTCTTTTCAGCCATCAAGGCTCTTGCTATTTTTGCAATATATCTATTTTTGCATTCAGCAACACCATTCTGCTGTGTTGTGTACATGCATGAAAAGTGATGTCGAATTCCATGACTTTTAAGAAAATTGTTGAACTCATTTGACATGTATTCACCTCCTCCATCAGATCTTAATTTCTGAATATATTTCCATGTCTGCTTTTCCACCATAGCTTTAAAATTCTAGAAGTGAGTGAATACCTCACTCTTCTCTTTCATGAAATATACCCACACTTTCTGTGTATGATCGTCAATGAAAGTAACATAAAACCTGCAATCACCTATAGATCTGGTCTTTGTAGGACCCCAAACATCTATATGTACTAGTTCTAGCACATTCTCAATAACATGCTTGCCATGTGGAAAGGATGATCTTGACTGTTTACAAAATTGACATGCTGCAGATACCTTTTATATCTCTGAAACCTTGAAATTTGGTAGTCCATGAATGATCTCCTTTGACTGCATCAGTTTCAGCCATTGCAGGTTCGCATATCCAATTCGTTTATGCCAGCTCTCTATATCAACAATAACTCCTGCAGCTTTTGCAAACAATGGATGCAATCATTTTAGGAACTTTCACATTTAAGGTGAACATCCTAACCACTTTGTTTCCTTTGGGGATCAATCGTCCACCATGTTTGTATTCTTCTACATATAACCCATCAGCATTGAACCTGACCTGTAATCCCTAGTCAACCATTTGTCCAAAAAAATCCAAATTCTTTGTTATGTTTGGAACATGCAGCACATCAGCAAGATGTTTTACCTTCCCTTCCTCCATATACAATGCTATGTCTCAAGTATGGTCAATAGCATGCGATGTATCATCATCTGTTTCAACATATCCAGGAACTGGCAATTTTTGCAAACTACTAAACCATTCTCCATGATTGGTCATGTGATTTGGAGCACCTGAATCAACATACCAGACATTATCATTCGATTTTGAGATACTAGCAAACATTGTATTCATCATGTGATGTTGAACCATGAATAGCTTCTGAGAATCATTTGCACTTGTGGATGTATAGTTGTTTTGCTACCTTTTGTTATTTTGATTCTTCAACCTGCAATCACGTTCAAAATGTCGAGGTTTACTACAATTCTAGTATCCTTTACTATCATTACCTGAATCACTTGTTTGGAAATTTCTACGACCTCTTTAGCCCCCCTGCCTCGAAACTGTCCTCTTCCTCTTGCATGATTCTATTGTTGACTTTGGTCTTGGTTAGTGTTTCCTCTTCCACTTCTGAAACCTCTACCTCTTCCTCTACCGGAGTAGAATACCTACTAAGAACTGGGATTTCCTTGGGAGTTTGAATCCTCACCAAGATTCTTTTCTTGAATAATCAGCATGGATACCAAATCAGCAAAACTCAGAATATTTTCTCTAGTCTGTACAGACGTTCTCAACTACTTATATGCATCTCCTAAACCACGAAGGCACACTTCCACTTTCATCATCATCTACATTCACGCCAATAGATGCAAGTGACTCACATATGCTTTTGATTTTTAGAGTGTAGTCACTTACCGAAATGCTCGTCTTTTCCAATGTATGCAACTTGTTTTTGAGTTGCAATTTTCGTGCCTTTGTATTAGTCTCATACAAAGTGACCAAACTTTTCCAAGCCTCTTTTGGAGTGTTGGCATCTTGTATGTTCCCAATCATGCTATCCTGTATGTGCCCAATCATGCTATCCTGTATGCTAATAGATAGTCCGATTCTTCTCTAGTAACTGTGGAGCATTTTCGTTATCTCCTTCAATGTACTTCTAGTAGCCTTTTCCCTTCAAGAAATTCCTTATTAAGAATCTCCAAGCATGAAAGTTGTTCATGTCCAGCTTATCGCTCATAAGCTGATTCATTCCATCTGCGTTTCCCATTTCTATAGCATTTCACAACAGTGCAAAACACTACAAGAAACACTCTTGCTTGAACACTGTCGTGCTATGATGTGACAATTCAATCTCAGAAAAAACACAGGTTTCGTGTATCAACAATACATGGAATTGCTTGAAATTCTGAACTAGAATATATGAGTATTGCCAAACACAACGCAAGTCACAGTTTCTGAAACTCACCTAGTTTTTTTATGGGCCCCACCTTGCGGGCTCAAAACAGAGGTCGAGATGGCTCCGAAACTTCGATTTGAAATGAATATTGGTCAGCTTCACACACATGATGCTATTGTTTAGATAAACGCACATAATGCCGTTCTGTGCATGCTCAATCCACTTAATCGAACTGAAGTGCAGGGTACCATGGGCCCCACAAATCCCTCATAAGCACGAGTAGAACACCTCAAACTCACTAAATAGGAAGAGAGAAAAAAATCCCTTTAATGATACGAATTGGAAAACGATGGTCCTAAGCTTAGACAAACAGACCAGTTTGGACTCGTGAACCATGGCTATAGCACGTAAGACCTTTGCTACCATCAATAGAGTCGAAAGGTAACACGTGAAGGCCAAGAAAAGACATCCTTGAAGGAAACCTTGAGTATTTGTATGTTTTGCCTCTCTTTGAGAAAGATTCATTGGTTGGAGAGGTCCTTGACATCAAGGTAAGTCATTGACATGTGTTGATTTTACAATCTAATTTCCATCTCCCTCATGTTTGATGATTTTACAATAGGCAAGCTTGAGATCTTCGAGTTACCATCATTGGTTGTGTGAAAGCCTTCAAAGACATGAACTTCAACAAGCCATTCTCTACGTGGTTCTCGTTGTCTTTGAGGTATTTGAAGATTTTCAAGTTGCAAAAGGGATCCACGCCCTTTGAGAGTGAACTCAAAGATTCATCTGAATAGACACACGATGGTTCTTTGGATCGTCCATGCTCATGATTAGTATAGTCCTGCAATTTAAACTTAACACAAGATTATAACGTCCAATGATAGAATTTTCTCTGCTTTGCTAGGACATTGGGTATGAATGGCCATTTTGCTGACATATAATGAATGCATATCTCTATAGAGTCACAAACATTGTATTTTCACTTCAAGCCAGATCAAATTTTAAAGAAGCAGAACATCTAGAAAACGAATGTTTGTGAATTATCCAATCCATATAAAAAATCGAATGGCAAATAAGCCTCAAGGCATCAAGCCTTTTCTTTTTTGTTAAAGGGGAGTTTGATCTTAAGATTTACACCTCCGAAGGCTTGGATCAATTAAGGGTGAGAATATACAATGAAGGGCATAGTACCCATGGGAACAATACGCAACAACAACCCACCATTTCAATCCCTTTATTTTTTCCCCAAAAGAAGGCTATCCTTGAGCCCATGATAATAATGAGCAAAAATTCCACAACTACCAAACAATCATTTATGTTTTGACAGAATTGGTTTTTTATATTCTCTCTATACCTTCTTGAAATTTCAATAATTCGGTCATTACTATCAGATAATTCCTATCTATAACAAAACCTAAGAGTCACAAGTCTAAGAGCTTAATGGATATATCATGCTATCTTTCAAAGAAGGAGAGGAAAGTCTCACTTTTTTATGATGTGAAGGGTCACTACAACACATGGGCATTTCATGGGGGCTTCTTTCATGCTCATGGTTGAACATAAAAAATAATAATTAATTTTTTAAGCAAAAGACACTAATACTATTGGTTCTCTCTAGAAAAGCGAAGCGATTTTGGTGGAATTTTATAAGTGAGCAAACAAAAAATGTTGATGATAAAAAAGGATTCGAACTTGACCAACAATATTATCAACATTTTGAAAACATTTTATTATTTTATTGATGCCCTACAAAATATTACTACATGCACAATGATTCCTCATTGTATTTTGAATAATGTGAGAGAAAAATGAGTGATTATGGGACTTTGACGTAATCCTTGTTCATAATACAAGGGCACGAGCTCAGAAATATATTTGCGTTTGTACTTTATTATATATTAAAGTAATCTATTATATATTACCTTTAATATTATAAATTCATTTTATTTTAAATTATCTACAGGTTGGAAAGAGGTAGTGAAGATTGTGACTTTCTTAGTCCTATCCCTTCTACGTGATGGTTTCTTGCACTTGCAAGAAACTCTAACTGTCAAATTTATGAGAAAACTCTAATTGCAAGAAATTCTAATTTTCTAAATGTTAGTTTGCAATCCTTGGATTTTCAAGGATCTGCATTCACTCGTTTGCAAATTGTTTATTCAGGTTCCTTTTTTTTATGGTATGTTGAAGTGTTTCTATTAGTGTATAAATATGAAAAATTTGTGCTATTTTTGGCATTACTTTATCAGCAAATAATTTTTCTTTTAAAGTTATAACTTTTATTTAAACTTTTAATATTGGGCTGCACTCACTCAAAAATCCTAAAACCGAAAAAAAAAAACACATGCTTGATTTCATTTCTCACTTTCACACTAAAGAATACATGGATATGCTCTCATAGTTTTGGGACATTATGTTCGCATGCAATTGTGGCATCCATAATTGCAAGTTGCATCAAATACCCTGAAGATCTTTTCATAGAGCTTTTGGAAAGAATAGAATACAAAGGTGGTACAGTTTCTATCGAGTCTCTTATCTTGAAGGGACACTAACCTTGAACTCTGATGTGCTCAAGGAGATTGATGATCACATGGAGCTTTGTATGCTAATATGCTCCATTTATATTTCAATCTAAGAGGGTAAATGAGTCACATGTGTCCTATTCTTTATATCCATGAAGGCGATGACGTCTTTGAAAAGTGTCTCAAGTGCATCATGACCATTTCCTATGATACAAAGCGCTTGTTAGAGGGCATATTGCCCATAATCAACAGCATAAGAAGATAGGGAAAAATACTCAAACTATGTTGATTTTAAAATCTTTGTTATCCACTAGGAGCCTAACCCTAAACTCATGGAACTAGCCGATCTTGTAGCTTGGAAATTAGTAGATGATAAAAACTAACCACAAATAGAAGCTCTAAAGTTATTAGAAGAGAATGATAATCTAACTAGAGAGTTCCCACATGGTGTTTGTAATAAACAACCAAAAGATATTGGTCAAGAAGCACATCCACCATCCAATCGGGAGCCCTCTAAACAGAGACTACTAGAGGTAGAGATGAAAATTTTCTCTCTCATTCTCATAGATAGAGAAACATTTTTTATCTTACAAGATGTTGAGAATGCATTTCGCCTATGACAAATGCATTAGCCTTTTCTGTTTCATATTTGATGTCCTCATGGACAACTCATTAGACTTAATTGGAAAATCAACTATTGAATTCACTCATTTCATTAGAGATATGGTTTCTTTAATATGTTAGGAGCTTTTGAAGCAAAGTTGGATGAAGCACTCTTCAATTCCTCTTGATACATTTAGAAGAGGAAAAGATGAACGTAGTCTTAAATATTGGCTTGTATGATCGAATTTTCTTTCCAATTCCAGTTAGCAAGTTTCTTTGTGCACGAATCTATTGAAGTGGATATATTTATGGAAACGAGTGGTGGTGATTGGGAACCCATGGTGGTCGCTCATCCTTGGAAAACTACATCGAGAAACTACCAAAGGAAGATTTTGTGATTTTGCACATAGATGAATCCCCTTAAGAAACTTTAGGACTTGGTCTTCAGGGTCCATGAGTAGAATTTTGTTTCCATTTCAAATAATACAAGGCATTAATTCTGTCATTATTTTAGGAATCATTTTTCCCTAACTACCCTAGGAGTAAATTTTAGAGAAAAAGTATTAGGTAACTTTATGTAATATGTCACTTGGTCTTCGGGTATTTCTCCAAGATTTCTAGTCAAATATATGTGGTGCATGGGAGTTTGAGGGCACTAGGATATAAAAAAAGGTTTTCCCACAAAAACATGAGAATGGACTGTGCAAAAAAAGTATACGACCCATCTTTGTCTTTGTATCACCACCCATTTTTTGTTATTGTGGATCCCCTTCCCAGACTTAGATCAAATATTGACAAGGACTTGTACGTTTTAAGATGTTTCAATTCAAGAAATTCACCTCTATAAGGTTTCGATGACACATGCACTTTCAAAGGAAAGGTTACATTCTTCAATGCACCTAGAATGCATAAAACATTCTTTGGTTATTCTAGACCATAACAACACCTATAGCACAAATATTCAACTTGAAATACAATATGAGATTCTATGGTCATGAAAAGATTTAAATAATAACATATTCATGTGTAAACAAACTTAATAAAACTCAACAGAAGAACAAATTTTAGAAAACTTAAGAGACCAAATCTAAGGAAAGAAGGATTACATTAACGATTTGTGATAATACAAAAGGCTCTCTCATAAAAGGAGTTCACAAGACTCATGGATCATTTCCTTCAATTCTTCTAGTGAGCTTTATACCCTTAGGTATTGTAACTCTTTTTGCATTGGTGGCACAAAGTTAGAAACTCCCAAAAATGAGATTATGTAATCATCTACAACATCTTTCAGTTCCTTGATTGCTATCCCTTGATTATGAATTCTAGCACAATAGCAAGACTTTCCTTCACAATTCGTGTAGCTTCGCTTTATGGAATTAAAAGCTCCATCACCTTCTAATAATTTCTTATATCTAAAAAAGACTCTTGTTTTATTTTTCTACTTCTTTGTGGTTCGCTTGCATTTGAGTGGATGTTGGGTTATGGTCCTTGTGTTCTATCACATGGTTCATAGTTACCGTTTCTCTTTGGAGGAAGCCTTGATGACCTTGCCTCTTAGAATACTTATTTGGACCTACTTGCATGTTCACTTTGCTCTCTCGCTCTCTCTCTCTCTCTAACAAACCTTAAGAGAAAAAAAACTTTAGAAAAGTTAAGACATAAAATGTAAGGAGAAAATGATTACATTAATTATACGTGAAAATACAAAAGGCTCTCTCATAAGAAGAGTTTACAAGGTTCATGGATCATTTCCTTCAAGTCTTCGAGTTAATTTTATACTCTTAAGTGTTGTAATTCTCTTTTTGTATGGATAGCACAAAAGCTAGAAACTTCCAACATTGATATTAAGTAAGACTCGAGAACATCTTGGAGTTCCTCAATTGCTATCCCTTGAATGTGAATTCAAACACAATAGCATGACTTTCCTTCAGAATTCATGTAGCTTCCCTTTATGGAATAAGAAGCTCCATCAGCTTCTAATTATGTCTTATCTATACAAAAAGCTCTTGTTTTTGTTCTACTTCTTTGTAGTTCTCTTGCATTTGGATGGATGTTGTGCTCCTGTTCTGTATGTAGGTAATATGCAAGAGTTCTTTATGTAGACTTAAGCTCTTGAGCAAAATAAAAAGGAGAATGAAAATCAAATGAAGATTATACGTCATGCTACGTCCTAACTACAATATAATAGGAGAATCAAATGAAGACCTATTTGATATTGGACTTCTATCTGTTGTGAAGTTTTTGTAGCAATAACTTTATTAAATTTATATCGCAATCGAGACAATCACCAATAAGCTTTACAGCTAAGGATCAACCCAAGTGTAAAAAATAATTGAATATGGTTAAAGAAAAAATACTTGATGTTTTTTACATGAGAAGAAACAAATTTCTTTTTGCATTGTATTGGAATAATTTTTCTTATCTTAATTTAAAGTCATATAAACATCTAAGGCTTGCAAATTTGTAAAAATCATTTCTATCATAAAAAATCTATTGCTATGAAATGAAACTTTGTTGAGATGGAAAGATAAATAGGCGCATGCATTAATAGCTTTCTCTATTAAACTTGCCATTATCCCTCATATTGGCTCTTGCAAGTCAACAAAAGATGCTTTGAATACTTTTACAACATTATACCAAGCAAAAAATGAGGCTCGTGTTTCTTACCTCTGAAAAGAGTTGGAGAGTCAGCATATGAAAGAAGGAGATTATGTGAGTTTTTGGAAGAAGATCAAAGATTTGAGAACTTGATTTTGGGTGATGAAATCTTGCAAGATAGTTCATTTATGAAGATTGTTTCAAAGGTTTTCCAGATTCTTATCCGAGTTTTGATTTTACTCTTTGATTCATATTAGAGTTTTGCTTCTACTCTTCAATTGATGATTAAAGGGGATCTAAATCTATTAACATTTGAGGAGCTAGTTTCTTTTTTGTTAACAGACGAAGATCAATCCAAATAGAACAAGTCAATTATGCATATTGTATATCAATCTTTCTTTTCTAATGAGAAGGGCAGAAGTAAATTGAGCTCATCCATAAGTAAACAAAAATCTACAAATGCTGCATAGCCAAAGAAGGAAGAAAAGATGATAAAAATAAAAAAAATCTAAGAAAATTTCACAAGTATTTTAAGGTAAATAATGTTACCATAAAGAGTTGTCTGAAACTAGCTAGAAAGGAGGCAATGAAGAAAGAGGCTGGAATTTTTGTTGTTGAGGCTTCTACACCCAAAGCAAAGTCTGCTAATCTTGTTTAGAATTAGAAATGGACATTTACTACTATTTTCAGCCTATCTTCGCATGAGTAGTGTATATATGTAGTAGACGTAGGTATTTGATAATTTCATAGTGGAGCAGCCAAATATATTAGTTGTAATGAGAGTTGGAAGGATCATTCTAACTACTACCGATGGTAGTTCTCTCATATCATCTCATGCTTTATATCAAGGACAGGATCTTTGAGTGGAGGGATGGCAAGCTAACCAAATTCTTGTGGCAAGGGGAATCTAGTGGGACTGATTAGCAGAGCCAACAGAAGGAAGAAATATACCCTATGGAACCAGGCCAAAGCAGCCGCAATGAACCCCTACTAGACTTGGAGTTAGCCCTAGTTCCATCGACTCAATTGAGTACCTTACGGATGCTTCAAAACCCGATGGTGCATAGAAATCAATTGCTAGGGTTGAATTACAATCATTTTATGGGAGAATAGACGAGGACAGAGATGTGCATGTACACACATTCGAAAATCAATATATCTACAATCATCGTAACTTACACAATGATAAGCATAAGTTTTAGGTATTTCAAGCTATGATGATGGCCGATGCAGTGAAATGGCTTATCGAGTACCCTTCATATTATTTTTCAGTATATGATGAATTAAAAGAGGCTTTTTAAGAGCCAGTTTGGAGTGCTAAGAGAATTTTGGAGCTTTATGCTTCACTCTAGTATATGATGCAAAAAGGAACGGTAGAACAATATGCATCAGATTTCAGATCTACGATGCGACAGTTGAAGGGCTTTGGTGTGTAGAACAAGAGGAGCAAGGAGGAGATAGAGGGAGAGAGAAGAAAGTAGAGATGCGCACAGATGTGTGGGAGCCCCCAAATCCACATACTGATCTCTCTTGAGGCAATGCTCTATATATGATGTATATATATGAATATGGGGTAAAGGTCACATGACCCTTACATCCACAACAATCTCCCACTTAAGGGTCAATGTGACCATAAGTGGTAACATATACAAAGAATGATGTAGGACTATATACTAATCTATAGGAAGAGTCTAGATCTCAACCCATACAGATCAACCTACACCAACTACCTCGAGCATGGTGTATCCATGCAGGTCAAATTGCTCTAGACTCATATCGATAAGAGTCAAGCTCACATCTCACTGATGCAAGAACTGATGAAGTTCCTACAAAGATCCCACGTGCTCTATGCTTGTGTCAATCATCAAGCGACTGACAAATCCAAGTGAAAATGCTCCGACACCAACTACAATGTCTTGTCTCGAGCATAACAACTCATACATCAGACTCCCGAATGCTAACAAAACGTGTGTTATCCTAGCTAACCTAAGCATGTCAACCATGCCTATATCCGAGGCATCCAAAGCACCATCAGCAAGACCAACATGTCTTGACATATCTCTATCAACACTTGGCATGAGAAAATCTAAGAATGATTGCATCATCGTTGACTCATCAACATATGAATCAATCATCATACCAAGCAAGGATGTGTCTAACTGTGCACCTTGAGAGCTAGTATGCTCTAGAATACATTGTGTATCATAAGAGCTCTCCTACTTTACCACACTAAGTGTATCATCATGCTCCACATGAGCTAACTACACAACATGGACACCAAGGTCAAAATGATGATCACACTCTAATTCAGTATCATCACAATGCTCTACATGAGAATCTACATCATGCTCTAAAGCATCGAACTGATCATCCAAGGTATGCTCCATGTGAGCATCCACATGATCAACCAAACCATGCTCTACATAAGCAACATGAGCATCCAAAACATGCTCTACATGTGCATCCATCTAAGCATCTGAATCCTTCAATACATGTGCATCATGAGTGTCAGTAGACCTATGTGTAGGTGGACAAAATGAGACATGACGAGTCTCACATTGCACATAACGCCAAACTCCCACTGAGATGAGACTGTCTCTCACATGAAGTACATGCAGTGTATATATTGCCCAATCCTAGCACCTCTGACAAGCATAAGTTGTCCCAACTACAACTGAAAATGATGCTCATCGAAGAATCCATAACATTTTCTCTCCTGTAACTAGCTATTTGAAATCAAGCTCATAGGGAATGAAGGCACATAACGTACACATCTGAGTATAAGTGATGCTCCACTAGGTAGCATAAGGCATACATCTCCTGCACCCTCAATGTCATATGTCATACCATCAGACAAGTGCACACATCCACGACTCTCACCTGAGAATCGAGAAAACCACTCACAATGTGGAGTAACATCAAAAGTGGCTAATGCATCAAGCAATGAAGCCATATGTGTGCTATCCAATGAACAAAAGGAATCTTGAGATGAACCATAGGAGAAAGTGATATCACCATTGCTAGCATAATCAATTGCCATATGCTCTCCTGAAACCTTTACCTGACTTGCATCACGTGCATATCTCCGACGTCTTCGTCCCATTCGCTTGAAGCAATATCATTAGATATGGCCCTCACGACCACAATGGCAACATTGAAGTCGTTGATGTGATCTATGTCTCAAATCAGTCAATGGATTCTCATACATATCATGTAGTCTCTGCCATAATGTACTACTTGTCTCCTCATACATAACAGACTCATATATAAAATCCATAAGTTGTAATCGGATAGTGGAGCTAGACAATGCATCAATATCCATCCATACATGACCGGGCATGTCACGAGGCCTCTGTGCATATCTATGCACATACATGTATAATCCTGCAGGAACCAATGTATGCCACATCTGAGCTTTCCATCTCAAAAAGTCAGTGCCATCAAACCAAGAAGAAACCATGCGGGAAACCCAAGAGACTGGCAATGTAACAAGCGACCACTCTATCACCATTAGGATCACACCTGCATATCCATATCCATAACTCACATCACATATGTCTCACTGGAGAAGAAAATCATGTGAACCACCTGTCACATAACCATGCATCTAGCATGTACATAAAACCATGAGCATAAGCTTGCTCACCAAGTCTCCAAACTAACCAAATAGATGTGAAAGAATCCTAAAAAAAATCGATATAGTATCTCCTATAAGCTAAGGAATCAAACAAGATAACCAATGGCAAAAGAACAATGAGTAAACTCTCACCACGTATCACTGATCCAATCAAAGATAATGGCAAATACACATGCCAAAAAAACGATGGCAATACACACTAATACAATGGCAATACACCTCCCACTCAAAAATAAATCATGCAAGATGGTCCAACCTATCACGAATAACCTATGAAAAAGTCCAAGTGAATGGAGATAAGCAATGATCCAAAGCTATCAAACAACCATAAACGATCTACTAGAGTACTCTTCTTGCATAAAAGCCCACAAAGTTTAAGTAGCATATCCTTCGTAAAATGGACCCTAAACCAAAATAATCATGTGGGAATCACTGTCCACATTTGCCAAGAATGGGAGTGCCAAATAGATATCAAATCATTAACCATATGCTAAATTAATTTCCAATCAAGGTGACAAATAAGTGTGCTACGAAGGCTCCAATCTGGATCATGTACTTGCAAAGAAAACCAAGGACACAAGTAGAAACCAAGATCCAGAATCAACTCTCTTAAAATTATATGCAATCAACAAGTAAATCCATAACCAAGTGGCATAAACAAGATAGAGACCACAATGCCACTATACATTTACTAACAAAACTAGCACTCAATCCGTCCATTCCCTGAAGCGCCTGGTCGAGATTATCAAAACCTCCGATCTCTGTGGAATTCTTGCAAATTTTGCGAGAAAACGATCCGCTATTCTGGAAATTGTTGTGAATCTAAGTACTATGATGTTCTCAATACTCGAACATCTTGACTGTCCTACTATTGTCCAGAGTGGAGTGGTTGCTTATATCTTGTCAAATTTCCTTTCCATGCAAGGGCATCTACCTATGCAAAAGCTAATAATGTGTTCCATGCATTAAATCAACATTCCTCTAGACTATGATTATTCTTATTACAAATTGGACAGAATACCTAGTTCAATGCATAGTTGGTCATGATGTAGCCTAAATTCTAGGACTGTAAACAATACAACTCCTACACTAGATTCATACCTTTGTTGAACACTTCATTGGTCTTTTTGGAGCCCAAGTTGGCAAATTGTAATTTTTGGCCCATCCTTATCACTACTTCAATTATTTGATCAAGTGTACGAGATTTATCTAGTGTGTACATGTAGATCTTTTTATTTTGCAATATGGCCACAGAAGATGGGAATGTGAAGAGGCCAAAGAGGATGATCAGTAGAAATAGGAATTTAAGATTAAGGCACCTATGGCCAATGTGATGACCCTAGAGTATTTGGAACCTTCAGCATCGGTGGTGACCCAATCACAGAAAGAGTATGAGAGGTGGAATCTTTCATAAAAGAACCACATGGTAAATTCGGTAAGAAAGCTGACAAACCTACTCAGGAGACAAAGGAAAGAGGAAATGAGATGGAGAATTCCAGGTTTCTAGCTGATTCATCAGTTCCGAAAGTGTTAGAGGCAACATCCATTGATTGAGAGATGGTTCTGAGGGTAAGGGGCTACTAGTTCTAGATTGAACAAAAGCTAGGGAACCTATACCCTAGAGCATCAGTAGATGGTACGTATTGCGAATTATTGCAACATTCACATATTAAATTTTTATTAGGAGCTTTATTGGAACTGGACCACACTTTTCAGAAACAGTTATTAAAGCAACTATAGGAATGATATTCGTCATCTATGAGTCTGGAGTATTCAGTCTCGATGGTTAAAGATGTTCTAGACAATAATATATTATGCCGTCCCCACAATTAGTATCCGATATAAGAATAAATCCATCACCAAGGTTTTGATTGATGGCGGGTCTAGTGTTAACATCACCTCTACCACTACATGTAAACAGATGGGTTGCAATAGAATTGATCAAGCCCCATTCTTTGTTCCGATGGCGGATCAATCCTGCACGTAGCGGGTGGGGTTGGTTAAGGATATTCCAATCAAAATGTTATATTCCAAGCATGTACATCTCTAGAATATAACACTATTATATTCCAGAGATGTACATGCTTCGAATATAACACAAAATTTCTCAAGTACTATTCAATATTACTTTTGTAGTGTGGGAACTTAAAAGACATGATTTGGATTATAATTTCTTGTTGGGAAGACCTTGGCTACGAATCCTAAAGTCTGACAAAATTAGGACGAGAAGTCTATCACATTCAAGGAAAGGACATATGAAATTTTTCGTTCCATTAGAAGAAGAGCAACATTGCCTCCTTGGGCATAAACCCGTATTAGCAGAGCCTCCACATATGGTGGACAGACTTGAGGAAGATGAAGAGGGATAGTTTTGGGAGACAATTAGAGATTTACTATCTTTTGGAGTTGTGGATGTGAATTCACTCATCAGACCAGGCTACGACAGTATGGCGGCCACACTGTGTACAAAACCCTTGGGACTAAATGAAGAAGATATTTTTGACCTAGTGATAAAAGACCCCATGGAGATTGGAAAGACTCGGGTTGAAGAGGACTCTTTGGAAGTCATAATTTTCGGCAGTACGGAAGATCCAAAGCCAATCTCCATTTGTTCAAAGCTCGCTCCAGAATTCTGGATGGTGTTGATAGCTCTCCTACAACAATACAAAGATTTCTTTGCATGGACATATGTTGATATGAAAGGTCTTGATCCAAAGTTGTATCATCACCGCATTCTGCTTAAACAAGATGCTACCCTAGTCATGCAACAACGATATAGGATGAACCCCAATTTTGTAGAACAGGTGAAACACGAGCTAGATAGATTAATTAAAGTGGGATACATTGTACCTATTGAGAATCTGGAATGGGTCTCTCCCATTGTCATTGTTTGGAAAAAATTAAACAATTACGGATCTGTGTAGATTGCAAAAAAATGAGCATAACAACTATATCGGATCCCTCTCCACTACCATTCTTGGACAACATGCTCAATGAGTTATCTAGTTGTGAAATGTATTCCTTCCTCAATGGTTCTAATGGTTACAATCAACTTTGGATGGTGGAAGCCGATATACTTAAAACAACATTCATTACAAACTGGGGAGTATTTGCTTTTATGGTCATTTGCTTTGAATTGCGGAACACACCAAGCACTTTCTAGTGGTGTATGCAATAAATATTTGCTCCGTATCTTACATCTTTCATGAGAATCTTTTTAGATGATTTATCAATTTCTGTAAGATTGCCATGAATGTGGAGCATTTATGAGCATGCTTTGATTCTTGCAGAGAGGTACATCTTTGGTTGAATCCTAATAAATCAACCTTTGTTGTCCAATCCAGAAAACTGATGGGCCACGTTATTTCCGAGAAAGGCATCGTAGTCGATCTTGACAAGGTTAAACTTATACTAGAAACCCGAGCACCAGGAAATATGAAGGAGGTCTTACGTTTCTCGGGAAGGTCTGATGGCACGAGAGACATCTAGGAGGGCTAGAGCACATTGCCATTCCATTGAATAAGCTAGCACATGTGAAACTGACAGACTCTATGTGGATGGATGAAGAACAAATTGCCTTTCAGCGATTATGAAAAATGTTAGCCACAATGCCTGTTCTAAAAGCTCTACAATAGAAGGAGCCTTCTCATGTGTTTATGGATGCTTCAGACAAAGATACTGGGAGTGTATTTATGCAGAAGAAAGATCACAATTGGTTTGGCCCTGTTTATTATGTGAGTCGGCGATTAACAACAGCAGAATAGAACTGTTTGACTACGAAATGAGAATGCTTAGGACTCATTTACTCTATAAAGAAGTCTTGGAATTATTCGTTGGGCCAAGCGTTCACCTTCCATGTAGATCATAGTGCTCTGCTGTATTTGGTGACGCAGCAAAATTTAGTTGGACAGCTGGTCAGGTGGGTCCTGTTGTTGCAAGAATTTGAGTAATTTGTTCATCGTCCCAGTGCCAATCATGGCATTGTGGATTTCCTATCTTGCATCGATCATGGAGAACCCCCTCAAGTTGTTGATGATACTCTCCCTAATGTGGAAGTCTTTATGGTGGCCGAAATAAAAAATGCTCTATAGACTTCCCCTACTTGGTACGAGGAAATGTTAAGTTTTCTAGAAAATGGCATTGCTCCATCTTACTTGCACTCAGTGGCAAGAAAGAAACTTTGACTACAAAGTCGCAAGTTTATTGTTATTATGGGACAGCTGTACAAGAAGGACCTGATCGAAATTTGGTTACATTGTGTACCTCCACATGAGGTATGGATAATCATTACGAAAGCTCATGGAGGAGAAGCTAGTGGGCATTTTAGTCCTTTAATTACGGTCCAAAAAATTCAGCAGTCCAGATTGTGGTGGCCACTATGTATGCAAATGTTCAACATGTAGTGCGGAATTGTGATCCATGCCAACGAACTGGTGAACCTTGCGAATGTCACTATTTTCCACTATAACCAACTCTTCCACTAGAACATTTCCAAAAATGAGCCTGGACTTAATAGGTCCAATCAAACCACCAGCAGTCCGAATGGGAGCCCTATATATTTTGACGTGTATAGATTATTACATGTGATGGGTAGAAGCTTGCACAACCAAACAAGCTATAGCACGAACAATAGCGAAGAAACATAAGAATGAAATCTTTCCTCAGTACAGACTTCCTTCGGAAATAGTGTCAAACAGGGGAACTCATTTTTTGAATCAATTGATTTCCAAACTCACTTTGGAGTATCAGATTAAGCATAAATTTATTTCTCCCAATTATCCACGAGTAAACGGATTGGTGGAGAGTACCAACAGGGCTTTACTTCACATGCTACAGAAGATGCTGCTAGATTCGATGGATTAGTGCGAAAGTATTCTTTCCACTGTACTCTAGGTGTACATGACTTCCTACAAAGTTTCATTTGGTAGTACACCTTTTAAATTGCTTTACAAGCAGGAGGAAATTCTTCCATTCAAAGTTTTGGTCCCAAGTCTTTGCATTGCCGTCTAGAAGCTACTGGTTCTGAAAGACTCCTTTGCTAATAGAATGGATCACATATGACCATTGGATGAACAATAATATCACAACTTTTTATTATTATGGGAGTTATAGAGTAGACAAAAGAAGTGGAATGATCAGAATTTACGAACAAAGATTTTTTGGCTTGGCAATTTGGTGCTATAGTTTCACTCTAAAATGAAGAGAAGAATGGGCAAATTAAAATTATGGTGGACCGGTCCATTCTAGATTCAGGAATTGTTCAGAGTAGGTTCTTTTTGGTTGGCCACGTTAGCCAAAAAAGTTTTATCCACAATGATTAATGGGTCTAAAGTGTAGCCTATCAAGCTTCAGGAGGTTAAAGTCCAATATTCAAATATAAATATATATATATATATATATATATATATATATATATATAACTAGAAATACATAATCATGGAATATTCCGCAATAATGAGTGGTGTAACTACTTTACATGCAATTGTACATGCAATCAACAAGCAACAGTGGCCACAACCCTTCAAATCTGATTATGATTCTTATTTTATGAGTCATGAATAAGTGTAGGATAGCAAGAGTTAAGATCCCATAATCTCCAATCATGGCACAGACTCGTAGCTCTCTACACAGGCAAGCAAGGAGGCCCTAAAAGGCTGCATACTTTACCAAATTCAGCTTATTTGGCTAGGTTGCATGCAGAACATACAAAGCAATCACAATTATCAAAGATACAACCTTCTATAGCAGCGAAGCAATGATGTAGTAGTGCAGTGATGGCAGTGACATTCTTTGAATATCATCTGTTAAATATTGTAGAGAAGTCCCACGAAGAAAATGGTGGGTTTGAGTGTAGAGGACTACTACAGTGTGCTATGTTGGATTGGAGAAGCATTAGTTCCCACCCGCTAGCAACGGATATCCTGGTGGAGATAGCATGCCAAAGATATGGCAACGACATTAACTTTCAAGAGATTAGCTTGCGAATAGGGTAGGGAACCTTTTCGTTGTCATCTGCGTTAACCACAAAACAATTTAATGTAGTTAATAATGGAATCACAGCCAACTCCAAGCCGATTGATGGAGCAGAGATTTGCAAGATCCTCAAAAAACCAAGTTCGGGCAAATACATATTTGCTTAGCTCCGAGACAATAATCCTTTTAAGTTAGGATTATTATTGACAATGATGGTCATCAATCTATAGGAAAAACATTACAGAGTTGAGGGGGCAATGTGGATGAGAATCAAAGGATGGAAGCTAAGAGAAAGGCCAAGGAAGAAGCTCAAAGGAAGGCCATGGAAGAAGCGCGGATGAAGGCGAGAGAGGAAGAAGTTCCAAGAGAACAAATGGAGAAGAAGAGGGGACAAAAATAGGAGGAATAAGAAACCAGGAGAAGAGAAGGGGAAGAAATGGGAAAAAGAGTTGTAGAGGAGGAAAGACATAGACAACAACAACAACAAGAAAAAGGAGATCGTTCGGGGAAGACGTGTCAAAAAATTCTGGTACTACACACATTTACATCATGTGGACTAATGGATCGTTGGAGAAAAGAGAAAGGCAAAGTACGGTTAGTTGTAGTACAATGCAGTGATTATATATATCCATGAATGTATAATAGTGAGACCATTCGATCGGAGTTACTCGATGACTTAGCTAGAGGAATAAAGTGGAGTGCATCCAAGCTGGAAGATTTTCAGAGAAAATATATTAATATGATTATGGGAAAGGATAAACGGTTGACGGAGAAGGTGGGGATGACTGTAGAAATTAATCAACTCAGGGCTGATGCAGAACAAGCTAGGACGGAAAGTGAAACACGAGATAGTGTAATCCATGAAGAAATGATGGATGATTTGAATGAGGCTGTTACAGAGAATAATACCTTGAAAATAACTATTGAAGAAAAGTCTGAGATTATAGCAAGGCTTCAAGCTGAAGTAGGTCAGACATAGAAGGCAAATAAGAAGTTGAAGAAGATTAATAAAACGTTGGTGACTAAGTTATAGAAATCAAAACAAGAGGCTCAAAACTTGAAGGCAAAAGTGAAAGAGCAGAGTAGTGAACTTAAACAACAAAATATTTTGATTGTGGAAGTCAAGGAAAGACTTGTAGTATAAAAATCAGAGTTTACTGCCCTTGAAGAGAAACTCCATACTGTCCAAGAAGGTTTTGATATGGTATCTACACAAGTTGCAGGAATTCTAGAGTTGGAGAGGCAGATTACTCAGTGGAAGTAGCATTGTGAAGATGTGAACATAGTTTTGGTAGATAAAGAACTGGAGATGGAGAAGCTAAGGAAAGAGGCCACAGTTTCGAATTGACTTATAAGACAAAATTAGATGAAGCATGGAAATTAACCAAAGGCTATATAAATAAGTTAGTTGATGTCACTATAGTTTTTGATATTTTATTAGATGGATTCTAGTGAGAATACCGGAGTTAGAAGCAGTTGCAGTTAGTTATAGAAGTAGTGGTCTGCAGCTTTTAGATCCAAAGGAATTTTTTGAGGCTGAGATCAAGGTTGCGGAAGAAAATATAGGAGAAATGTTTAATGAGTTGCGGTATGATATCAAACATATAATGTTTTTGGAAATGCAAAATCATGATGATGACTTGTAACATCTTTCTTCTAATTAGTGGGTTCGGATCCACTGTGCGTGCTAGTGTTAGTAGCTGGTGTGGACCACCACTCTATTTGTAAAATGTATTTCTTATGTAATGGAAAATAAGATGTTTTCAGAGATCACAAAAATTTTTGGAGTTTGTGAATTTGATGATTTATTGTATTCCAAAATACGGAATGGTGTGTAGGATACGGAGAAGTTTAAGTATGGCAGATGATAGGAAGAGTATTATATGTGAGAAGACGATGTATCTCACTGCTATGTATCTTTATTAATTAAAGATTTACTTTTTGTCATCGTAATCCGATTCTATCTATATCTTCCTAGTATAACAAAGTGTTGTTACATGAAGTTTGTATTAATGAAAACTGTAAGGAACAAAAATGTATGTTTATGAGTACTCTTGTACTCATAGATCCCAATTTGGGGATCCCATTACTTTGGATATTTGGTGTAGTATTAACTCAATACAGTAATAACCAAACAACTCCAAGCTCATATTTTGGCACAATAGAGAGCAACTACATGAACCATATGGTAGAAGAATGTCCTTAAAAGAAGCACGTAATCAAACAAACTACGAGCAACCATATCTCATATAGGTAACAGAATCACTACTAGACGCAACCTCAATCTAGGCCACAATATAATTACCAGTCACAAAATCACGCCCAGACTATGTTATAGTCAATTGTAAGTCAGCAACCACCCCCTATGAATGCAATAGCACTCAAAATGAGGAGTGAATTGAATCCAGATAGGACTACAAAAGCTCTATAGCAAGCACAATAAGGAATCCAAGGGAAACACTTAAAATCTAGTGACGTAGATGAGTCCAAGAAACAAAAAAACAAAATCATGGAAAGACTCTAGAGAGAGAATCAAGAGAAAGTATTCCAAGAAGTTAGCAAAATTAGGAGGTATCGTGAAAGATACAAAGGAAAAAATTGTAGAGTTAACGTCACAAGTCCCATTAGAGAATCCATCCATGCCTAAGTCAGGTTTGGTATTATTTGACCCCATCCTTAAAGAATTAAATATGATGTTCAAGGCTTCCCATGCATGATTGGGAGAAGTACAAAATGTAGAAGAGTTAGATGAGAGCTACCCTTGAGTAGACGTAGAAGTGAAAAGAATGAAATTTTCCATTAATAAAAAAAAATATTCAAACAAGAATTTCTATGTCAAGGACTATTCGAATGATTAGAGAAAATGGTGTCCCAAAATGGGAACTTGGTTGCTCAAAAGGCTCATTCAATTGAAAGCAAATGAGGAAAGAAATACTCATAAGAGTTCTTGAGAGAAATTCAAGAAGAGAAGTGGGGTATATAATAGATGAATCCACCACCTATTGAGGAAATAAATTATATTCACAATGAATTCCCTCAAGACATTCCCTCACTATATGGAGAGCAGCAAGACATCCAATCAAGTGAACGACTACATTTTGAATCCAATTCCCTACAAGAATTGCCGAATTCGATAGGACCATGGGAATTGAAGTCTATTCAATTGAGAACTACCAAGATAATGATTAGAAAAGAAGAATGATTTATACCTAGAAACAAGAAATTTCTCAAGACCACTAAAGTTTAGTTTCATCTCACTTTGAATTGTTGAAAGTCAAGCCAGAATTGTGGAAACATGTAGAAAATCAAGTGTCTGGAATTGTTAGTTCCCACTCTCATGTAAGATCCCATAGAAAATTTTGAGAGATACCCATAGACAAGAAAGGAGATATGAGTGAAGGAGAAGAAGGAAACACCTATCTTCCAATCACCTATCAAGGATACACTACAAAGGCAATCCTATATTCATGAGAAAAAGCTGCCATTGCTACCACTTTCTTATGCAAGCCTTGGGGTTATTGAACCTTAGCTAGAAATGTTTAGAATTTTAAATAACTTATTCGGATATTTAAATTTTCTTAGTTGGATATTTAGAGTATACTCGAGGAGTACCTCAATTGCTTTGATCATAGTAGATTTAAGACTATAATGAATACCATAAGTGCTACTTGAAGCCGTTTTAGTGTTATATTCTAGTATCCATTATGAGTTAGAACCAACTATGAAGTCAATTCATGTGAATGGGGAGCCAAATCATGGCTTTTTATGAGCTATATCCCTTATTTAGTTTCGCTTCTACGTTATTGTAGGAAAGAGATAGGACTAAGTGTTGGGCAAGCTTGACAACAAGCTTAGCTACTTGAACCAAGGAATGAAATTTAATATTGTGAGGCATGTAATGGTGGCTAACTCATTTCTCATCTTTTCTATCATATACTTTTGGTTGAGTTGGCCACTTAGTGACAAGGAATTGCAAGAGATGCAACAAATTTGTGGAAATTTCATTTGGATGTGTGAACCAAATTGAAGGGAGTGCCTAAGATAAGATGGGAAAATTCCTTTTGCTAGAAGGATTTGGGTGATTTGAGGATTCTAGGCGAGGTCTACTTTGATAACAATCGAGTGGCAAAGAGGATGATCAAAGCCTAGTGTAGAAAAAAATTCTTCTTTGTCCAAGCTCATCTTCAAGAAAGAAAAGCACAACGCCCTCTCTCTTGGGATACCGCGATGGAAGAAAATGATCTTATAATGCTCCTTCTCTCATCTTTCCTGATTCTCTTCAAGGCTTA
>CM035422.1:157981851-158066851 GCA_020310875.1 Ceratopteris richardii
TATGTGGTATGAGGCTCCTTGATATACATATCAAAATCCAATGGAAAACCTTTCTATATTTTTTTATCAACGTTTTATATTCCTTTTGCTCATCTACATTCGGGTTATCTCACAATTTAGGACACTCGTCCTCTCCATTCACTAATCCCCATAGTCCTTATCCCATCAAGAAATTCTCCATCCAATACGACCATATGTGATAATTTTCTTTGTTCATATTATCGCCCACTATTTGTGCAATGTTATCACCCATTCTTATGATTTAAGCTTTTCTCAATGCAACGGTAATCTTATGGTGAGACCTAGAAAAAATTTGGTAGCATTTTTGCTGTATTTCTAGATATATACAGCAAAAAGGTGAATGTTTTTCACAAATAATTTCAATGGTTTTCCTCTTGTTCTTAGCATTACCTGTGTCCCCTATGCACTTATGTGCTCATAGATGACCTCTCCAAAAAAAATTTGGCATATTCTCCCTTGTCCAGAGTCGATATGAGCCAAATCAATTATAGGGAATCCACTGCAAAACCCAAAATCTAGGTAAAAGCATCAATAACATCACATAATGTAAGCGAATATTCTCTGATCGGAGGCCACAAAATCATACAATCCCATGATCGATACACGAGGTCTTTTTGGAATATCTTCTCTTGGGCCTTCCACCTATGTCACCAAGGTATCTCCATGAGATGAGAATACCCCAATTAAAAACCTCACCAGGTCCCTCAGTTTCTATTTAAATTCAAAATGTTCAATAGGGTAATATAATCCTCACAAGGCGCATGAGTTGTCCAGTTAAGGACTCGCAAAATGCATACATTTGTCTCGCAACATGTGATTAATGGCCATTTAGGACCCACAAGTGTATACATATGTCGCCTCCCACATGTACGGAAAAACTGAAATAAAATATGTACCTCGAGTAAAGCCCATAAATTTCATATAAAATATCAAATAAGGTTTGTTGTAGCACTCCAATCTATTTTCTGTCTGCCGATTCATATTGTTTGTTACAGAATTCCACGGTTGCCATCTATATTTTCTGCCCTCAAGTATTTTGCATTGTTTAATTATTTTCTAGGTGCTACTTTCTATCCGTCTCTACACACCCATAGAAGATTCTCCAAATCAGTTGTCAGCAAATGATCCCATCTATCATCTGTCCTCTTTGCAACTCGAGAGCTCGAGAAGTTTGGTGACTATTCTCTCTACTTAGATCCTCGTTCTCTGGGTCTCACCTTCATAGCTGCTCTCTAGTGTTTGCCCTAACATTCTCAATTGCTGCCCGTCACTTCGTTGTGCTGGCAAGAATCGGAATAGAGGGCGCTCGTTTTTTATCCCCTTCAGTCTTGATCTTCGCAATACAAATTTAACCCGACTTCCGTTTGAGTGCTTCGTCACTTGCATGCTCTGATACCACTCCGCATTGTGCATACGCTTCTAAGGTGCCCCTATGCATGCCTATCTAAAATGAAATTAAAATGAAATGTTGTAAGCAATCAATGGGACTTGAGTACAATGCTTGAGAGCTTCTTTCTATCAAAGAATTCTATTGTAAAGGTTTGCAATAGTTCATCCTCAGATGGTTGGTTGGCCTTGAAATTATTAAGGAAGCCCTTTGCTTGTTAGTTGTAGATATTAAAGTCTTCGGTGAATAGATCTTGGAGAGGTTTTGTGCATTGCTTGAAAGATTTCCGCTTGATGATATATTTTCATATTAACCATAAGTTATGTACATGTTTCTATTGTTGGATTTCAACATCTCTTAAACCACACAAACAACACGGAGAAGAAGAAGAAGAAGCTTAGAGAACAAAACAATATTGAATGTATTACCAAGTGCATGTGAAAAGATAACTAAAACCTTAGGGTTATAGGCATGTATACAAGCTAGGAAAAAACCTCATAAAGAGAGAAGAAAGTGTTGCATGGTCTAAAATGTGTGAAAACACAGCAATACCCAAATATATCAAGAAATTCCCCCTAGGAGTGATGAAGTGAACAAGGAGATAGCACTCATGTACAAGAAAGTGTCCAGAAATGTCGAAGGAAATTGATCCACAAAAGGAAGAAAGCCCAAATCTTTGAAAGATGCTTAAAACTTTTCTTAGGTAGACCCTTTGTGAAAAAGGTGTATAGCATTATCCTTTATGGGCACATAAGCCAAATTGATCTTTGTACTAGAAATTCTCTCATGACATAATGATAGTGCACCTTAATATGCTTTGTTAAGCATGGAACAAAGGGTTCCTCACAACTACCAATGTGCTCTGAGTGTTAGTAAAGATGGTGGGCACAAATGAATTACCAATATGCAAATTAGCCAAAAGAAATGTAAGCCATACCAACTCAAGAGTCCTTGTGACAGATGCCCTATACTATCCTCATAACTAGAATTTGCCATAGTAGGTTCCTTCTTGCTCAACCAAAATATGCATGCATTACCAATCATGAAGAAAAAACAAGAAGTGGACACATGGATTGTTTTCTTTTTTAATATAAAGGAAGTTCGGCATTGCCTACTCTCCCGGACTTGAATTAAATAAAGAAAAGTACAAGAGAAGGGGACTAGTGCCCACAGGACCCCCCAAATCCCACAAAGTAGGGGAAGCTTTTACAGAGCTTAGATGGCATTACAAAGAAGGTTAATCACCCTCTCATCACCCTCATGTGGGGCCCACTTGGGTTTAAGTTTGTTATTGATCAAAAGGAGTACTTGATGATGCCTGAAGGGGGGGGGGGGGGATTTCTTACAACTTACAATCCTTTTGCCAAGGAGGAACGATAATTTCTCAATTGACCACTCTTTGGGGGAGTCACCGAAGTTGAAAGCACATCTTTCCCGCGAGATTTTCCATAGGACCTCTTCTCGGATGGCGTTCCAGAGAGTCGCGGAGCAGCCGATCGCTTCTCCCAGCAGGGCTTGCTTCCAATTGAGATGTTTCTGAAATCTAATTTTCTTTCCAACCGTCTGCCAGAGTCTGTTGGAGTTGGGACAAGTAAAGAAGATGTGTGAAACATCTTCGATAGACTGGTAGCAACGTTTGCACCAGGGAGGAATCCCACAAATTTTGCTAGCCTTAAGGTTGGTCTAGATTCCATGATGAAGAATTTGCCATAAGACGACAAACTTTTTGATTTCTATGAGGGGGTGCCAGATAGCCATGAACTTCATGTCCCACCGAAGCTGCGTCCATGACAAGCACCACTTCTTGTTGAGGTTAACCTCATAGTCAATTGTTTCTTTGATGTTCGGGATTTTTGATAGGCTATTCCCATTGTGCAATTTGAGACCAAGCGGTCTCGATGTGTCGTGTCCCATGAGAAGGCGAACTTTGTGTCGGTCCCAGGCGAGACATCTGCTTTGCAAAGTGTTCCATTCTTCGAACGAAATGTTGACACAAGGGTCAATATCCTCGAAGTTGATCTAGCGGTTGGTGTCTTGTTTCCAGAGATGTTTCCATTTTTTGAAGCCTTTGTTCCATAACTTCTTGGCATTTTGAATGTTCCAAGATTCCACACTCCGGATGCCATGGATCGGAAACCAGATAGAGTCGTTTTGTCTGATACCGGCTGCCCACTTCCAGTTTTCACTTATTCTTGCGTAGCTTTTGACTTTATTCCAACTCTTCCATGGGGAGCACACGAGATTTGAGCCTTTTGGGAAGACGGGGATTGGGGAAAATTGCAAGGTCAAGATGTCAAGATTCTTCCAATTTGGGAAACCCATGAGACCCAACTCATTATTGTTTCTGAAGATAAACTTGGCCCACGAGGCCTCCCCGTTGCACCAAGCCTTAATCATCCATTTGGCTACCAATTTGTTAGCCATGCATCTAATGTCCAGGATACCAAGGCCCCCACTATCTCTATGGCTGGTGCAGATGGACCACTTAATTTTAGGCACCCCCCTCCTATTGTGGTCGCCTGTCCAAAGGAAGTTTCTAAAAATACTATCTAGTTTGGACAGATCTTGCTCTTTCGGTCTCCAACAAGAAAGGAAATAAATGGTAGATGATAAGAGGAACGTGTTGATAACCATAGCATGACCAGCAAGATTGATTTGCATACCTCTCCAATAGTTAATCTTGTTTTCGAGTTCAGCCAACACCTAGTTCCACTGTTGTTCCATAGAGACTCCAAACCCCAAGGGAATCCCAAGAAGCCGAAAAATTTGGCCCTATGGAATGATTTGACAGCCTTGATCAATGAGAAGGTCGGGCTATGACCCAACAATAGCTCTAAAGGCGGTCTTAGAGTGGTTGATTGTGGATCCAGAGGCTTCACAAAAAGTAGCCAGACACCTCCAAAATGTCTCCAAGCTAGTACTATCATTGTGAACAAACGCGTTCATATCATCGGCAAAAAGTCTCATGGTGATCTGGCTATGGTCATGAGGAAAAAGGAGGCCTTTGATATTACCAGCTTCCACCTGATGCTCCACCAGCCTGCAAAGCCCTTCTGTGGCGATGGCAAAGAGAAGGGGAGCCAATGGGCACCCCTGTCTGATAGATCTTCTAAGTTTGATCACCTTTGAAAGTTTTCCATTAATGTTAATTTGGGTCGATGCATTTCCGAGAAGGGTCCCAATCATCTTGGTGAATTTTTTATTACATCCAAGATCTTGGAGCGACTGCAGAATATAGTCCCATTCCAACCTGTCATAGGCTTTATCAAAGTCGATCTTGAGGAATACCACATCTTGTTTAGACTCATTTGCAAAGTCAAGACCCTCTCAGATATCTATAATGGTTTCCAAAATTGACCTGCCTTTGATGAAACCTTTTTGGTCCTCGCTTAACCACGCTCTCAAGCGGCAAGAGATTCTTTTGACAATGACTTTGGCAATGATCTTGTATCCTGTTTGGAGCATCGTAATAGGATGCTAGTTCTCTATTCTGTTCTTTTCCCCTTTTTTGTGTATTAACTTGATAATGCCATTGTTGAGACAAGACGGAAGCGCACCAAACTTGAGCGCCTCTTGCCAAACCAGACGAAGAGGGGTGGCAACCACCAACTTGAACGATTTAAAGAACTCATTATTGAGCCCGTCGGGTCCCGGGCTTTTTCCAGAAGGGAGGGCATCAATGACCTCAATGATTTCTACTTCAGAGATAGGGGCATGTAGTAGGGAACAAAGGTTGAGTGGTATCCTGTGGGGGGGAAACCCTAGATATGGCTGCCATACAGTCCCTTCTATGGAGGGAGAGGGGGTTTGAGGTCCCCAAGAGTCTCGTGAAGTGCCCTTCAATGATCCCAAAATTATCTTCTTCTGTATTGCATACATTGCCATTTAAGTCTAGCAATAGGGGGAACGATTCTCTGTTATGTTTCCTTTTAAGGATACGGCACATCTCTTTGGTGGGTTTGTCGGCTTTGCCAGCCCACCACTCCTTGAAGAAAATTTGCAAATTTTTCCTTTGTATTTCTTCCTCGTATCTCAGCAGTGCTCTGATTTTTTGAAGACCTTTCTGGGATTGAGATTTTCCTTTGTTCACTTCCTCCTCAAGCCTCCAGAGACTATGATATAGAGCTTCTCTACGAGCCCGCCCCATAGTCTCGAGCATCTTCCTGGATCTAATCATGATCTGTCGTGACTTATCGACCGCACTTCTCCAGCACTTGGCTGGGGACAAGTCGGAGGTGAACTCCTCCTTCCACACATCAACAATTTCTTGATGGACGGAGGGGAGAGAGAAGGAGGGCGCAGTGGCGTGGAACCAAGGAGCCTTACGGATCTTGGTGAAAGGTTGGAAAGTGATAACGATCAGGTAGTGATTAGAGATGGTGAGGTCAGTGCGTTGCAAGAGGGAAGGGTGGCCCCACTGATGAGTAAAACTCTGAGAAATGTAGCATCTATCAAGTCTAGCTTTCCTCAGGTCCTCGCCCGCTTGGAGATTTGACCAAGAAAAGCCATTCGAATCTTTGAATTCGACGAAATCGGATTTATTTATCAAGCTCAACATGTCATGATTGAGGATGGCACGTACCGTTTTTTATCTCTTTGACATGTATAGTGGTTATGCGGATACATGTGGTGGACACTTTTAGTGAGCTTTAAGAGATCTATCTATCGAGAGTGATGGCACATTTGTTCCTTGCCATCTCACTCATTCCCAAACTGTAGGGTTTTTTTAATGTGATATTCTTTATCTTTTTTACTAGTTGTATTGTTGTATTAGGTCATTCTTGTATCATCTCTTTATGTCATAGAAGTGGTGGAAGCGGAATTTACTTCCTTGCCTCAATGTGTGTGTGCTCCTCTCTTTATGTGTGAGAGTCTATGAGAGCTATCTTCCTTATATCCATTCTCTTGACATAGTATTAGAACTAGCGTGCTTGTAGAGAGCTTGTGAGGAAGGCCAATAGTGAAGAGTCCATGAGAAGGCATGGAGAACATGTGCATCACGAACAATCTCATATTGCTATCAAATTTGTTTTCTTGAATTTCAGTTTTGAAGACTCTTTGACCTCTCTTTCCATCTCTCTTTCAATACTGTAAGGTGGGGCCCACCAAAAAATATGTTTCTTTACAGAATCGTAACTTGCATGCTATTGAGTATCTCCGAAAAATTTCATATCTAAAATTTCAATCAGTTCCAAGTACTATTGATACACAAGCACTATGTTTTTCTAAGATCAAACTATCAAGTCAAGTGTTTAGTTTTCAAGTAGAGGTATTGCTTCTAGTGTTTTTGAAGTATTGTAAATTGTTGCAGAAATGGGAAATGCTCATGGAATGAGTCAAATTATGAGGGATATCTTAGACAAGAGCAATTTTCATGTTTGGAGATTCACAATAACAGATTGCTTGATGGGAAAAGGCTAGTAGAGGTACATTGCAGGAGACAATAAAAGCTCTCCACAGTTACGAGAAAGAATTGGATTGTGGACTAGCTAGGAGGATATGAAGAGTGGAATCAAGTAGAACGAAAGGTAACGTATTGGTGACCCAATCTATCTTGCAGATCGAATGGCGAATCAACCTCACAAGCATCAAGTATTTTCCTTTTGAACATAGGAACATTAGAAGACCAAATACTTTCTTCTAACCATGGCTACAGCACGTAAGACCATTGCCACCATCGATAGAGTCTAAAGATCACACATGAAGGCCAACAAAAACATCTTTGAAGGACATCTTGAGTATTTGTATCTTTCGGCTCTCTTTGAGAGTAATGCATTGGTTGGAGAGCTACATTACATCAAGTTTAGTCATTGATATGTGCTGATTTTACAGTCTAATATCCGTCGTCCTCATGTTTGATGATTTTACAATAGGCAAGCTTGAGATCTTCGAGTTATCATCATGGATTGCGTGGAAGTCTTCAGAGCCATGAACTTCAACAAACCATTCCCTACGTGGTTCTCTTCTCTTTGAGGCATTTGAAGTGTTTCAAGCTGCAAAAGGGATACACGCCCTTTGAGAATGAACTCAAAGGTTCATGTTGAAAAGACACACGGTGGTTCTTTGGATCATCCATACTCACGATTAGTATAGTCGTACAATTTAAGCTTGACAAGAGATTATAACGTCCAATGATAGATTTTTCTCTAATTTTCTAGGTGGCTATGAATGGCCATTTCGCTGATCTAGAAAAAGAATGCTTGTGAATGACCCAATCCATATAGATAGTTGAATGGCAAATAAGCCGCAAGGCATCAAGTCTTTTCTATTTTCTGAAAGGGGGAGTTCGATCTTATGCTTTAAACATCCCCGACTTGGATTAATTGAGGGTGCGAATATACAATGAAGGGCATAGGACCCATGGGATCCCCAAATCCGACATAAGTAGTGGTATAACACATAAAACCTAATAGAGATGAACAAAATACGAAATCCCACTAAGGATAGGAAGTAGGAAAAGATGTTCCTAAGGGTACACAAAGAGATTACTCCAAAACCATGAACCAATTGCTAAAAGATATAGGACCCCTACCACCATCGATAGAGCTTTTGACTTTATTCCAACTCTTCCATAGGGAGCACACGAGATTTGAGCCTTTTGGGAAGACGGGGATTGGGGAAAATTGCAAGGTCAAGATGTCAAGATTCTTCCAATTTGGGAAACCCATGAGACCCAACTCATTATTGTTTCTGAAGATAAACTTGGCCCACGAGGCCTCCCCGCTGCACCAAGCCTTAATCATCCATTTGGCTGCCAATTTGTTAGCCATGCATCCAATGTCCAGGATACCAAGGCCCCCACTATCTCTATGGCTGGTGCAGATGGACCACTTGATTTTAGGCACCCCCCTCCTATTGTGGTCGCCTGTCCAAAGGAAGTTTCTACAAATACTATCTAGTTTGGACAGATCTTGCTCTTTCGGTCTCCAACAAGAAAGGAAATAAATGGTAGATGATAAGAGGAACGTGTTGATAACCATAGCACGACCAACAAGATTGATTTGCATACCTCTCCAATAGTTAATCTTGTTTTCGAGTTCAGCCAACACCTAGTTCCACTGTTGTTCCATAGAGACGCCAAACCCCAAGGGAATCCCAAGAAGCCAAAAAATTTGGCCCTATGGAATGATTTGATAGCCTTGATCAATGAGAAGGTCGGGCTGTGACCCAACAATAGCTCTAAAGGCGGTCTTAGAGTGGTTGATTGTGGATCCAGAGGCTTCACAAAAAGTAGCCGGACACCTCCAAAATGTCTCCAAGCTAGTACTATCATTGTGAACAAACGCGTTCATATCATCGGCAAAAAGTCTCATGGTGATCTAGCTGTGGTCATGAGGCAAAAGGAGGCCTTTGATATTACCAGCTTCCACCTGATGCTCCACCAGCCTGCAAAGCCCTTCTGTGGCGATGTCAAAGAGAAGGGGAGCCAATGGGCACCCTTGTCTGATAGATCTTCTAAGTTTGATCACCTTTGAAAGTTTGCCATTAATGTTAATTTGGGTCGATGCGTTTCCGAGAAGGGTCCCAATCATCTTGGTGAAGTTTTTATTACATCCAAGATCTTGGAGCGACTGCAGAATATAGTCCCATTCCAACCTGTCATAGGCTTTATCAAAGTCGATCTTGAGGAATACCACATCTTGTTTAGACTCATTTGCAAAGTCAAGACCCTCCCAGATATCTATAATGGTTTCCAAAATTGACCTGCCTTTGATGAAACCTTTTTTGGTCCTCGCTTAACCACGCTCTCAAGTGGCAAGAGATTCTTTTGGCAATGATCTTGTATCCTGTTTGGAGCATCGTAATAGAATGCTAGTTCTCTATTCTGTTCTTTTCCCCTCTTTTGTGTATTAACTTGATAATGCCATTGTTGAGACAAGACGGAAGCGCGCCAAACTTGAGCGCCTCTTGCCAAACCAGACGAAGAGGGGTGGCAACCACCAACTTGAACGATTTAAAGAACTCATTATTGAGCCCGTCGGGTCCCGGGCTTTTTCCAGAAGGGAGGGCATCAATGACCTCAATGATTTCTACTTCAAAGATAGGGGCATGTAGTAGGGAACGAAGGTTGAGTGGTATCCTGTGGGGGGAAACCCTAGATATGGCTGCCATACAGTCCCTTCTATGGAGGGAGAGGGGGTTTGAGGTCCCCAAGAGTCTCGTGAAGTGCCCTTCAATGATCCCAAAATTATCTTCTTCTGTATTGCATACATTGCCATTTAAGTCTAGCAATAGGGGGAACGATTCTCTGTTATGTTTCCTTTTAAGGATACGGCACATCTCTTTGGTGGGTTTGTCGGCTTTGCCAGCCCACCACTCCTTGAAGAAAATTTGCAAATTTTTCCTTTGTATTTCTTCCTCGTATCTCAGCAGTGCTCTGATTTTTTGAAGACCTTTCTGGGATTGAGATTTTCCTTTGTTTACTTCCTCCTCAAGCCTCCAGAGTCTATGATATAGAGCTTCTCTACGAGCCCGCCCCACAGTCTCGAGCATCTTCCTGGATCTAATCATGATCTGTCGTGACTTATCGACCGCACTTCTCCAGCACTTGGCTGGGGACAAGTCGGAGGCGAACTCCTCCTTCCACACATCAGCAATTTCTTGATGGACGGAGGGGAGAGAGGAGGGCGCAGTGGCGTGGAACCAAGGAGCCTTATGGATCTTGGTGAAAGGTTGGAAAGTGATAACGATCAAGTAGTGATTAGAGATGGTGAGGTCAGTGCGTTGCAAGAGGGAAGGGTGGCCCCACTGATGAGTAAAACTCTGAGAAATGTAGCATCTATCAAGTCTAGCTTTCCTCAGTTCCTCGCCCGCTTGGAGATTTGACCAAGAAAAGCCATTCGAATCTTTGAATTCAACCAAATCCGATTTATTTATCAAGCTCAACATGTCATGATTGAGGATGGCACGTACCATTTTTTATCTCTTTGACATGTATAGTGGTTATGCGGATACATGTGGTGGACACTTTTAGTGAGCTTTAAGAGATCTATCTATCGAGAGTGATGGCACATTTGTTTCTTGCCATCTCACTCATTCCCAAACTGTAGGGTTTTTTTAATGTGATATTCTTTATCTTTTTTACTAGTTGTATTGTTGTATTAGGTCATTCTTGTATCATCTCTTTATGTCATAGAAGTGGTGGAAGCGGAATTTACTTCCTTGCCTCAATGTGTGTGTGCTCCTCTCTTTATGTGTGAGAGTCTATGAGAGCTATCTTCCTTATATCCATTCTCTTGACATAGTATTAGAACTAGCGTGCTTGTAGAGAGCTCGTGAGGAAGGCCAATAGTGAAGAGTCCATGAGAAGGCATGGAGAACATGTGCATCACGAACAATCTCATATTGCTATCAAATTTGTTTTCTTGAATTTCAGTTTTGAAGACTCTTTGACCTCTCTTTCCATCTCTCTTTCAATACTGTAAGGTGGGGCCCAGCAAAAAATATGTCTCTTTGGAGAATTGTAACTTGCATGCTATTATCTCCGAAATATTTCATATCTAAAATTTCAATCAGTTCCAAGTACTATTGATACACAAGCACTATGTTTTTCTAAGATCAAACTATCAAGTCAAGTGTTTAGTTTTCAAGTAGAGGTATTGCTTCTAGTGTTTTTGAAGTATTGTAAATTGTTGCAGAAATGGGAAATGCTCATGGAATGAGTCAAATTATGAGGGATATCTTAGACAAGAGCAATTTTCATGTTTGGAGATTCACAATAACAGATTGCTTGATGGGAAAAGGCTAGTAGAGGTACATTGCAGGAGACAATAAAAGCTCTCCACAGTTACGAGAAAGAATTGGATTGTGGACTAGCTAGGAGGATATGAAGAGTGGAATCAAGTAGAACGAAAGGTAACGTATTGGTGACCCAATCTATCTTGCAGATCGAATGGCGAATCAACCTCACAAGCATCAAGTATTTTCCTTTTGAACATAGGAACATTAGAAGACCAAATACTTTCTTCTAACCATGGCTACAGCACGTAAGACCATTGCCACCATCGATAGAGTCTAAAGATCACACATGAAGGCCAACAAAAACATCTTTGAAGGACATCTTGAGTATTTGTATCTTTCGGCTCTCTTTGAGAGTAATGCATTGGTTGGAGAGCTACATTACATCAAGTTTAGTCATTGATATGTGCTGATTTTACAGTCTAATATCCGTCGTCCTCATGTTTGATGATTTTACAATAGGCAAGCTTGAGATCTTCGAGTTATCATCATGGATTGCGTGGAAGTCTTCAGAGCCATGAACTTCAACAAACCATTCCCTACGTGGTTCTCTTCTCTTTGAGGCATTTGAAGTGTTTCAAGCTGCAAAAGGGATACACGCCCTTTGAGAATGAACTCAAAGGTTCATGTTGAAAAGACACACGGTGGTTCTTTGGATCATCCATACTCACGATTAGTATAGTCGTACAATTTAAGCTTGACAAGAGATTATAACGTCCAATGATAGATTTTTCTCTAATTTTCTAGGTGGCTATGAATGGCCATTTCGCTGATCTAGAAAAAGAATGCTTGTGAATGACCCAATCCATATAGATAGTTGAATGGCAAATAAGCCGCAAGGCATCAAGTCTTTTCTATTTTCTGAAAGGGGGAGTTCGATCTTATGCTTTAAACATCCCCGACTTGGATTAATTGAGGGTGCGAATATACAATGAAGGGCATAGGACCCATGGGATCCCCAAATCCGACATAAGTAGTGGTATAACACATAAAACCTAATAGAGATGAACAAAATACGAAATCCCACTAAGGATAGGAAGTAGGAAAAGATGTTCCTAAGGGTACACAAAGAGATTACTCCAAAACCATGAACCAATTGCTAAAAGATATAGGACCCCTACCACCATCGATAGAGCTTTTGACTTTATTCCAACTCTTCCATAGGGAGCACACGAGATTTGAGCCTTTTGGGAAGACGGGGATTGGGGAAAATTGCAAGGTCAAGATGTCAAGATTCTTCCAATTTGGGAAACCCATGAGACCCAACTCATTATTGTTTCTGAAGATAAACTTGGCCCACGAGGCCTCCCCGCTGCACCAAGCCTTAATCATCCATTTGGCTGCCAATTTGTTAGCCATGCATCCAATGTCCAGGATACCAAGGCCCCCACTATCTCTATGGCTGGTGCAGATGGACCACTTGATTTTAGGCACCCCCCTCCTATTGTGGTCGCCTGTCCAAAGGAAGTTTCTACAAATACTATCTAGTTTGGACAGATCTTGCTCTTTCGGTCTCCAACAAGAAAGGAAATAAATGGTAGATGATAAGAGGAACGTGTTGATAACCATAGCACGACCAACAAGATTGATTTGCATACCTCTCCAATAGTTAATCTTGTTTTCGAGTTCAGCCAACACCTAGTTCCACTGTTGTTCCATAGAGACGCCAAACCCCAAGGGAATCCCAAGAAGCCAAAAAATTTGGCCCTATGGAATGATTTGATAGCCTTGATCAATGAGAAGGTCGGGCTGTGACCCAACAATAGCTCTAAAGGCGGTCTTAGAGTGGTTGATTGTGGATCCAGAGGCTTCACAAAAAGTAGCCGGACACCTCCAAAATGTCTCCAAGCTAGTACTATCATTGTGAACAAACGCGTTCATATCATCGGCAAAAAGTCTCATGGTGATCTAGCTGTGGTCATGAGGCAAAAGGAGGCCTTTGATATTACCAGCTTCCACCTGATGCTCCACCAGCCTGCAAAGCCCTTCTGTGGCGATGTCAAAGAGAAGGGGAGCCAATGGGCACCCTTGTCTGATAGATCTTCTAAGTTTGATCACCTTTGAAAGTTTGCCATTAATGTTAATTTGGGTCGATGCGTTTCCGAGAAGGGTCCCAATCATCTTGGTGAAGTTTTTATTACATCCAAGATCTTGGAGCGACTGCAGAATATAGTCCCATTCCAACCTGTCATAGGCTTTATCAAAGTCGATCTTGAGGAATACCACATCTTGTTTAGACTCATTTGCAAAGTCAAGACCCTCCCAGATATCTATAATGGTTTCCAAAATTGACCTGCCTTTGATGAAACCTTTTTTGGTCCTCGCTTAACCACGCTCTCAAGTGGCAAGAGATTCTTTTGGCAATGATCTTGTATCCTGTTTGGAGCATCGTAATAGAATGCTAGTTCTCTATTCTGTTCTTTTCCCCTCTTTTGTGTATTAACTTGATAATGCCATTGTTGAGACAAGACGGAAGCGCGCCAAACTTGAGCGCCTCTTGCCAAACCAGACGAAGAGGGGTGGCAACCACCAACTTGAACGATTTAAAGAACTCATTATTGAGCCCGTCGGGTCCCGGGCCTTTTCCAGAAGGGAGGGCATCAATGACCTCAATGATTTCTACTTCAGAGATAGGGGCATGTAGTAGGGAACGAAGGTTGAGTGGTATCCTGTGGGGGGAAACCCTAGATATGGCTGCCATACAGTCCCTTCTATGGAGGGAGAGGGGGTTTGAGGTCCCCAAGAGTCTCGTGAAGTGCCCTTCAATGATCCCAAAATTATCTTCTTCTGTATTGCATACATTGCCATTTAAGTCTAGCAATAGGGGGAACGATTCTCTGTTATGTTTCCTTTTAAGGATACGGCACATCTCTTTGGTGGGTTTGTCGGCTTTGCCAGCCCACCACTCCTTGAAGAAAATTTGCAAATTTTTCCTTTGTATTTCTTCCTCGTATCTCAGCAGTGCTCTGATTTTTTGAAGACCTTTCTGGGATTGAGATTTTCCTTTGTTTACTTCCTCCTCAAGCCTCCAGAGTCTATGATATAGAGCTTCTCTACGAGCCCGCCCCACAGTCTCGAGCATCTTCCTGGATCTAATCATGATCTGTCGTGACTTATCGACCGCACTTCTCCAGCACTTGGCTGGGGACAAGTCGGAGGCGAACTCCTCCTTCCACACATCAGCAATTTCTTGATGGACGGAGGGGAGAGAGGAGGGCGCAGTGGCGTGGAACCAAGGAGCCTTATGGATCTTGGTGAAAGGTTGGAAAGTGATAACGATCAAGTAGTGATTAGAGATGGTGAGGTCAGTGCGTTGCAAGAGGGAAGGGTGGCCCCACTGATGAGTAAAACTCTGAGAAATGTAGCATCTATCAAGTCTAGCTTTCCTCAGTTCCTCGCCCGCTTGGAGATTTGACCAAGAAAAGCCATTCGAATCTTTGAATTCGACCAAATCCGATTTATTTATCAAGCTCAACATGTCATGATTGAGGATGGCACGTACCATTTTTTATCTCTTTGACATGTATAGTGGTTATGCGGATACATGTGGTGGACACTTTTAGTGAGCTTTAAGAGATCTATCTATCGAGAGTGATGGCACATTTGTTTCTTGCCATCTCACTCATTCCCAAACTGTAGGGTTTTTTTAATGTGATATTCTTTATCTTTTTTACTAGTTGTATTGTTGTATTAGGTCATTCTTGTATCATCTCTTTATGTCATAGAAGTGGTGGAAGCGGAATTTACTTCCTTGCCTCAATGTGTGTGTGCTCCTCTCTTTATGTGTGAGAGTCTATGAGAGCTATCTTCCTTATATCCATTCTCTTGACATAGTATTAGAACTAGCGTGCTTGTAGAGAGCTCGTGAGGAAGGCCAATAGTGAAGAGTCCATGAGAAGGCATGGAGAACATGTGCATCACGAACAATCTCATATTGCTATCAAATTTGTTTTCTTGAATTTCAGTTTTGAAGACTCTTTGACCTCTCTTTCCATCTCTCTTTCAATACTGTAAGGTGGGGCCCAGCAAAAAATATGTCTCTTTGGAGAATTGTAACTTGCATGCTATTATCTCCGAAATATTTCATATCTAAAATTTCAATCAGTTCCAAGTACTATTGATACACAAGCACTATGTTTTTCTAAGATCAAACTATCAAGTCAAGTGTTTAGTTTTCAAGTAGAGGTATTGCTTCTAGTGTTTTTGAAGTATTGTAAATTGTTGCAGAAATGGGAAATGCTCATGGAATGAGTCAAATTATGAGGGATATCTTAGACAAGAGCAATTTTCATGTTTGGAGATTCACAATAACAGATTGCTTGATGGGAAAAGGCTAGTAGAGGTACATTGCAGGAGACAATAAAAGCTCTCCACAGTTACGAGAAAGAATTGGATTGTGGACTAGCTAGGAGGATATGAAGAGTGGAATCAAGTAGAACGAAAGGTAACGTATTGGTGACCCAATCTATCTTGCAGATCGAATGGCGAATCAACCTCACAAGCATCAAGTATTTTCCTTTTGAACATAGGAACATTAGAAGACCAAATACTTTCTTCTAACCATGGCTACAGCACGTAAGACCATTGCCACCATCGATAGAGTCTAAAGATCACACATGAAGGCCAACAAAAACATCTTTGAAGGAAATCTTGAGTATTTGTATCTTTCGGCTGTCTTTGAGAGTAATGCATTGGTTGGAGAGCTACATTACATCAAGTTTAGTCATTGATATGTGCTGATTTTACAGTCTAATATCCGTCGTCCTCATGTTTGATGATTTTACAATAGGCAAGCTTGAGATCTTCGAGTTATCATCATGGATTGCGTGGAAGTCTTCAGAGCCATGAACTTCAACAAACCATTCCCTACGTGGTTCTCTTCTCTTTGAGGCATTTGAAGTGTTTCAAGCTGCAAAAGGGATACACGCCCTTTGAGAATGAACTCAAAGGTTCATGTGAAAAGACACACGGTGGTTCTTTGGATCATCCATACTCACGATTAGTATAGTCGTACAATTTAAGCTTGACAAGAGATTATAACGTCCAATGATAGATTTTTCTCTAATTTTCTAGGACATTGGCTATGAATGGCCATTTCGCTGATCTAGAAAAAGAATGCTTGTAAATGACCCAATCCATATAGAAAGTTGAATGGCAAATAAGCCGCAAGGCATCAAGTCTTTTCTATTTTCTGAAAGGGGGAGTTCGATCTTATGCTTTAAACATCCCCGACTTGGATTAATTGAGAGTGCGAATATACAATGAAGGGCATAGGACCCATGGGATCCCCAAATCCGACATAAGTAGTGGTATAACACATAAAACCTAATAGAGATGAACAAAATACGAAATCCCACTAAGGATAGGAAGTAGGAAAAGATGTTCCTAAGGGTACACAAAGAGATCACTCCAAAACCATGAACCAATTGCTAAAAGATATAGGACCCCTACGACCATCGATAGAGTCTACCAACAACAACTAGATCCCATGAAAGATATACATAAGGACACCTTGACTCGTTCAGGCACTTGTCTCTCTTTCAGATGGTTACCTTGTCTCCTTGAGATCAAGTTTATTCATTGATATGTAATGATTTGATGATTTGATTTCAATGGTTGTGGCATTTGTCTCTCTTTCGGAGGGTTGCCTTACTTGGAGAGCTCCTTGGGATCAAGATGTTTCATTAATATTTGATGACTTGATAAGCTATTATAGTACGCAAGCCCGAGGTCTTCAAGGTGTCATCATAGGTAGTCTGAAAGCCTTCAAGTCCATTAACTTCAACATGCCATTCATTACCTCTTTCTTCTTGTCTTTGAGGCATTGTCATTCACTGGTTCAAAACTTCAACACATCACTTTCATGATTTTTTCAATGCGATTTTCCCTTTCCCTCACATGGTGGATTTATCCCCTCCTCTATGTGATTTCACCTCCCTCAGAATGCAACCATTGAGTAGGCATCTCCGATCAAGTTGCAAAAGCAAACCATGCCTTTTGAGAATGAGCTCGAATAGAATCATCTGAACCAACACATGGTGGTTCCTTGGATTAACCATGTCCATGATTGGAATTCTTGGAAAGAAATCTAATCATATTGAAATGCCAAAAGGGTGTGGTTTTTATATGCAACGATATTCTTAAGTTGGTAAGCCTCAAGAGAACCATTCTTTTTCTAAACTTCGACTTGGCTACTTCAATCAGAGGTGTAAACTGAAGCATTCATAAATAAGATAGTGCAACCTAAAATCCTCTTGTGTTTCTAGAACGTTTTCCTTAAGGTCACCTCTAAGAAAAGAGCCTTGAAAGATATATTAAATAACTCATGTCTATTTTACCCCTACCACACTTAGTGGCACATATCTCGACACCAAAAGATGTATTGCAATCCAAAAGAATCTACATGCAAAAAAGAAAATCTACATGAGAAGATAATTTTGGAAAGCCTTATAAGTATGACAATCAGATCACTTTCCAATAATGAGAGGGAGTGCACACCCATACCTGAGTTATTATGTGATGGAACTCTTGCAAGTGAAAACCATAGTAGAACGTTTCATATCTAGCTTAAAGTTAACTTACTTTCCCCCACCCCCTTTTTACCTATCCAAAGAAATTGCCCTTTCGATAAGATAACATGGAGAAGAAAGGGGTGTGTCAATTGGTGGAACCTACATGGCTTAGTGAGAGAAATCGAGAGAAACTTGCATGGATAGAATAACAACTGATATCATATGATTAATTATATTTAAGTGAAATTCAATCTTAGTCAATGCCAAAGAGTAAGTTGTGGTCATGTTAGACCTTAGGGCATGTACAGCTATGGAACCATAGACTAGGACATGTTCCCTCTCTATGATACATGCCAAAAAAACCACACTATGATAGAATAGAATAAGAGATTGAATAGAGTTCCACCAGTACACAAAAAACCCACTATTGATGCAATTGTTCTACCACCAAGATTCAAATATCTTCAACCTAATTTATTACTCCTTCAATCTTTCATTTACATTACTTTCCTTCGATCAAGTTAGAGAATTTTGTTATTTGCAAAAAGGAGTGTTTTTTGTTTTCTTGTTCCTTTCATCACAGTAGCGTGAAGCCAAAGTACTTGGTCCTTCACTAGAGGAGAAAAGATTTATGAATTATGATTCGAATGAATCGGTTCTTCTAATTCATTCGGCTTTGTCGAAGTTAAGAGTATGAATATTAAATCCTCATCATTAATCTAGAATTCAAGGAAACATAAATTCATCGTTGATGTAGAAATCAAATTCATCATTGAATATTATATTTTCATAATTGATGTAGAAATCAAGAATGCATCATGTTGTTTATATTAGCAACGACATTTTTAAAGATGATATGGAAAGTGACAAATAGTCATTGAGCCGATAACAAATGCTTTGGTCCCATTTATATACTAAACAAATCCGGTATGCTTTGGTCCCATTTATCATAGTAGCTATAAGTTTCTTGAGAATGAGAGTTGTAAACCTCTTCATTATATACATTGATACATAATGATCTCTTATACAGTGTTTTTTCTCGTGGTATATCTTTATTATATCAGGTACTTTCATCTGGATCTTGAACGGTTGTCGATAAGTAATTTCTTCCTCTCATTTGGCATGGATATCAAATCATATAAAACAAGATACAAAGTGAGTAAGAAGGTATCCTGCCATGCATTCCTTTTAATATTCTTTGTCTATCTGATCTCCGTTTATACGGAAAGCTAACATATGTGTTCATCATTAGATAGAATTTTTATCATTTAGGGAAAAGATCAGAGAAAAAAATCTCTTAATCGTCGCAAAATAATACTGATGAGTCGGTAGACAGATTTTTTTTTTTAATGCTTCAATTTTTCACTCTTGTTTTTTATAATACTTAAATTATTCTTTTTTCTTTCTGGTCATGGATGTAGTAGAATACTTGGCTTTCCGGATTGAGCTGATCCTCTCCATGATCTGCGCTATCGTCGACCATTAGTTATGTTTAATAGTGATGAAAGATTCAAACAAAGCTCTGTATATATTTCTTGATGCATACACCTTAAGGATCTGTCTTTACCGTATGAACTCGCTTTCTATTGAAAATGCGGCTTCTTAATGTGTTTTTTTTTCTAGTTTTTATGACAAGGTAGACATGTTCAAAGATTTATAGATTATTAAATGTGTAGTAAGTACCTTGATATAGGTCAGTCTGATATACGTCTCTCTCAATGTTCTTCTCTCTCTCTCTCATGTTCATCTCTCTCTCTATCTCTCTCTGTCTCTCTCTCTCTATCTCTCTCTTTTCTCTCTCTCTCTCTCTCTATCTATCTATCTCTCTCCCCTACCTCTATCTCGATCATGCATCATGGAAAACAGGATGGGAAGAAATATGATTTCAATGCAAATTGTGTAACTAGAAGTCAAGGAACTGAATTGATAGAGAAATCAAATCTAGATGGAGAAATCCTATGCATCTAGGCTCACCTGTACTTGAGATGCGAAAATAAATCATTCAAGGTAATTAATGAAATATCAAACTACTCAATGGACTAGTCATTTGCTTAATGAAGGAACCAAAGATCTTCATCCCAAAAACGTTCAATTATGATGACAAAAAACTTTGAAGGACTCTTGTAATGAAATTTAGAGTTGCATGTAGCCTAGAAATTTCTTAAATAATTCATGTAAGGTTTTTTTTTATTGAAATACACCTCTATGGTCAAGAATTCTCATGGCTCATCCCAAACTTAGAAAAGATATGTCAATCTTTAATGATCACGGTTTGTTATTGAAGAGTTTATCCATGTTCAGAGACTGAGACATTGATACACTACAAAAAAAAGCCCTTTCAATGAAATCACCTTGAATGTATTTGTATTACGGAAATTGATATTTGATGTCACAGAAAATAGGGATTCCTTTAGAAGTTTGGATGGTGTTTGAGAGGACATCAAGGAGTTTTTCCGCACAATGCACAAGTTAGAAAAATTGAATGAATGAGATACCCAATACATTCAATGTGATGATTACCTCTTTAAGAGCTTGATGGATGTAGCATGCTACCTTTCAAAGAAGGAGAGCAAAGTCTCATTTTTTATGATGAAAAGTGTCACTATAACACATGGGCATTTCATGGTGGCTTCTTTCATGCTCATGGTTAAACATAAAAAATAGTAATTAAATTTTTAACCAAAAGACGCTTATATATTGGTGCTTTCTAGACACGCGAAATAATTTTTGTGGACATGTATAAATGAGCAAAAAAAAAATGTTAATGATAAAAAAGGATTCGAACCTGACCAACATGATTATCAATGTTTTGAAAACATTTTATTATTTTCTGGATGCCCTGCAAAATATTACTAGATGCACAATGACTCATCATTGTATTTTGAATAATGTGAGACAAGACATATTGCTTATGGAAATTTGACTTAATCCTTCTTCATAATACAAGGAAATTCCAACGAGAGAAATTCCCCTGCATTTTTAAATTTATGCATTTTTAAATATATGTCTTGTACTATGCATTTTTAAATATATAAAGGGATTCGGTGAGTCTTCAAGCAAATTCTTTGTGGAGAGAGAGAGAGAGACGAGGACGTTTACTCTCTCTCTCTCTCTCTCACGAATTTTCCAATGTCGATTTTGAAAGTGTCGTTAGCTTTTGGAAGCTTATCAACATCTTTTGTTTTGCCTCAGGATAAAAAATAAACCACTCCAAAATTATCCTTCTTTTTTTTCTTTGGTCCATCATCGCCGTTTCTTTTGAAAATCTTTTATATCACGAGCTCCCTTGTGGTCGAGTCTTTTATCATCTAGGCATTCTGATAGGATTCAAGGTTTTTTCCACTCAGTGTTAGATTGAATTCTCATCACGCTTGATAGTAAGCTTTGCTTTTGCAAGGGGATGCAATTGAACTTAGCACGGAGGGCGATGGTGATTAACATATTCCTCATACCATCTCCCTTCTACTTCTTGGCATGCTATTAGCTAACTAACAAGGAATTGTCGAATGTAGAGAGAATTTGTAGAAGGTTCCATAGGATGGTAGATTCCAATAGAAGAGGTGTACCAAAGATCGAGTGGGAGATTTTTGTCAAGCTAAAGGACCTTAGTGCCATCTGACAAAAGATCACAATAGAAGAGGTGTGCCAAAGATCAATCGGGAGACTTGTGTCAGCTCAAATGACCCTAGTGCCTAGGGAATTCTCAACATAGAAGTTTAGTGCAACAACTTGGCTGCCAAATCGATGATTTGACCTTTGGGTAATGGCAAAGGTTTGTGGGACAAATTGATATTCAAAAACTAACATTGCATTTCGTTTGATGGTCTTCCCAAATGGAGAGAGCTCGATCTTTTCATCCTCTTGTTCCATACGTTCCTTGTGACTCCAATTTCTATGGTCTCATGTGCTCGGTATGTAAGAGGTTGAATTAAATGAATCCCTACTATGACATCTACCTTGATCCAAAATGTTCCACGGTTATCAGACAACACGATCACTCCATATTATAGCCGGTATCGAGAGAGTTAATTTTGAGCTCCTCCACAGAACCAAGAAGCTCTCAACCGCACGTCTCCACAAATCATGATTAGATCCAGGAAGATGCTCGAGACTGTGCTGCGGGCTCATAGAGAAGCTCTATATCATAGACTTTGGAGACTCAAAGAGGAAGTGAACAAAGGAAAAGCTCAATCCTAGAAAGGTCTACAAAAAATCAGAGCGCTCTTATAATACGAAGGAAAAGCTTGCAAATTTTCTTCAAGGAGTGGTGGGCTGGCAAAGCCGACAAACCCACCAAAGAGATGTGCCACATCCTTAAAAGCAAACAAAACAGAGAATCGATCCCCCTAATGCTAGACTCGAATGGCAATGTATGCAATACGGAAGAAGATAATTTTGGGATCATTGAAGGGCACTTCAAGAGACTCTTGGGGACCTCGACCCCCTCTCCCACCATAGATGAGACTCCATGGCAGCCATACCTTGGGTTTCCCCCCACAGGATACCACTCAACCTTCGTTCCCTGCTTGATGCCCCTATCTCAGAAGCAGAAATCATTGAAGTCATTGATGCCCTCCCTTGTGGTAAAAGCCCAGGCCTAGACAGACTCACTAATGAGTTCTTTAAATCCTTCAAGTTGGTGGTCGCCACCCCTCTTCGTCTGGTTTGGCAAGAGGCACCCGAGTTTGGCGCGCTTCCAACTTGTCTCAACAATGGCATTATCAAGTTAATACACAAAAAAGGGGAAAAGAACAGAATAGAGAATTGGCATCCTATTATGATGCTCCAAACGGGATATAAGATCATTGCCAAAGTCATTGCCAATAGAATTTCTAGCCATTTGAGAGCATGGTTAAGTGAGGACCAAAAAGGTTTCATCAAAGGCAGGTCAATTTTGGAAACCATTATAGATATCTGGGAAGGTCTCGAATTTGCAAATGAGTCAAGACGAGATGTGGTCTTCCTCAAGATCGACTTTGATAAAGCCTACGATAGGCTGGAATGTGACTATATTCTGCAGTCGCTTAAAGATCTTGGATGTACTCAGAAATTCACCAAGATGATCACGACCCTTCTGGGAAACGTGTGGACTCAAATTAATGCTAATGGCAAACTCTCGAAGGTGATCAAACTTAGAAGATCAATTAGACAAGGGTGCCCATTGGCTCCCCTTCTCTTTGCCATTGACACTGAAGGTCTTAGCAGGCTGATGGAGCATCAGGTGGAAGCTAATAATATCAAAGGCCTCCGTTTGCCTCATGACCATGGCCCGATCACCATGAGACTTTTTGCCGATGATATGAACGTGTTTGTCCACAATGATAGTACCAGCCTAGAGATGTTCTAGAGGTGTCTGGATACTTTTTGCGAAGCCTCTCGATCCATAATCAACCACTCTAAGACTGCCTTCAGAGCTATTGTCGGGTCCGAGTCTGACCTTCTCATTGATCATGGTTGTCAAATCATTCTACAGGGCCAAATTTTTCGTCTTCTTGGGATTCCCTTGGGGTTTGGTATCTCTATGGGGCAACAATGGAACTGGGTGCTGGTCAGAGTCAAAAACAAGATAAACTATTGGAGAGGTATGCAGATCAACCTCGCTGGTCATGCTACATTCATCAACACATTCCTCATATCATCGACCACTTACTTCCTTTCTTGTTGGAGACCAAAAGAGCAAGATCTGTCCAAACTAGATATTATATGTAGAAACTTCCTTTGGACGAGCGACCACAATAGAAGGGGGGTGGCTAAAATCAAGTGGTCCATCTGCACCACCGAAAGAGATAGTGGGGGCCTTGGCATTCTAGACATTGGGTGCATGGCTAACAAACTTGCGGCAAAATGGATGATTAAGGCTTGGTGCAATGGGGAGGTCACGTGGACCAAGTTCATCTTCAGAAACAAGAATGAGTTGCCTCTCATGGGATTCCCAAATTGGAAAAATCTTGACATCTTGACCCTGTTGTTTTCCTCGATCCTCGTCTTCCCGAAAGGCTCAAAACTTGTGTGCTTCCTATGGAAGAGTTGGAATAAAGTCAAAAGCTAGACAAGAATAAGTGAAGATTTGAAGTGGGCAGCTAGTATCAGACAAAACAACATCGTCTGGTTTCCGATTCATGGCATCGAGAGTGTGGAATCTTGGAACATTCAAAACATCAAGAAGCTATGGAACAAAAGGCTTCAAAAAGTGGAAACATGTCTGGAAACAAGACATCAACCAGTGGATCAACTCCTTAGTAATTTTGTCATGGGCCTTGAGGAGAGTGGTCTAACCTTCAAGAATAATCTTAATCTTTTTGGAGGCATAGTTTGAAAACACTGACTTACGAGTGCACCTGGTGTATTCATAGTTGATTCAAAATGATCTTTGTTTTGTTCCCTCGCCATAGTAATATGGAATAATAGACCCATGTTCTTGGTCACACGAGCATTTGTTTCCATGTGAATGCGCACTAGCTCTTCCATTTCTTCCACAATCTGTTTATTCTGTGTCCCCATTTGTTACTCTAAAGCATTGTGTGTCTCCTTAAGCTGTGTGCACCTTGCATTATGCGAGGCATTCTCGAAACCAAGCGAGTTCAATTGAGATTGTAAATTGAAGGTATGTTCTTGCAATTGCGTATGTCATTGTGCTAGGCTCGAGAAATCTTCTCTCAATTTTTGCATTCATGGAACCATTTAGTGAATTGTTTGCTATCTATATCCGATGATGTATATACAGGATTATATTGCATGAATGTAGGGTGGTCTAGTGTCGATGTAGAGGGATTGGATAATGTGGATGTAGAAGCGAATACATTAGTGAGTGGTGGTGATGTTGGTGGAGGGGGGCGAGGGGATGGTGGGTTGAGTGGTGGTGGTGGTGTTGTTGTGGGTGGTGAGATGTCAATGGATTCAGACAGGCCAGTGTACGTAGTTGTGATTGTGAACAATGGCACTAATTGTGCCATGCATGGAGATGTGCTCATTGTGCTAGAAAAAAATGAAAATAAAATTTGGATAGATTGGGTAGCGGGTGGTCTCAAGAAGGGAGCTAGATTGATAACGGGCAAAAAGATGTTTTCCCACAAGGAAATGTGTGTGGATGGTGGGTCGAGTGATGCAAAAGATAGAGGGGTGGGGGGATGGAATCGAGGGGGGCAACGTACATTCATCAAGACTAGTCACATAACTATGCTCCTCATTTAGTTTCGTGCGAGTTCATAATATTGCCATGGTGGTGTATGATCGTTGAAGGGTCATAGCATTAGCAGATCAATTTGTTTATGATCCTTCTTTAGTGTGTCTTTGATCATCCTCCTCATCATGCTGGTATGGAGTCCTTTCTTCCACATCTTCGATTAATGGGCATTCTTCATCTTCTTGGTTAGTCCTAATTTTTCCCTCTTCATGGTCTGTCTCAGAGCCAGGGTTTGTAGGTCTCTTGTGCTGTTCTGATACATAGTGCGTGTCTGAAAATTGAAACTCTCTATGCAATGGACCTCGGATCTCAAAATCAAATATGACTACGAAATCTTAAGTGGCCATGTCTGATACTATAGAAAAGCTCTTCTCGAGTTGTAGCTTCAATCTAGAATGTGGTAGTGTTGCCTGCAACTTGTTCATGTGCAACTTGTTCATGTGTGATCTCACCTTGGCCCAAAAACAGATTGGTCATGGGATTCAAATCCGAATAGGTGGTACCACGGATTGTGGTCTAGTTGGTGATGGTTGAGGGGACAGTGAGGTCTTTGTGGGTTGGAGACATTGTATGGTACCTCTCATTCTCTTTGTTTCATGTGCAGTGGACCACTTTTGAAAAATTGTAACTAGGCATGAGTGAGTGGTCTTCCACTATGATATCATAAGCTTAACACATATACATAACTCCTCTTATTGTACAACAACCATTGAGTGTCTGCTTACAAATCGATCTAGTATTCCCAGCATACAACTTATCTATCATCCAATGTGGAAATGAATCTATAGAGATGTTCTGGGCCAAGTAAACGCTAAACAAGGTTTTCTTATGCGATTGAGTAAAGCGGTCCTATCTTGAGAAAGCAAAATGTTGCACGCACATGCGAAGGGATGTAGATAGGTTAGGCGTGATAGCAGACATGTCGGTTAGCTTCACCACGTTTCTGTCTTGGTGTGAATAGGGATAAAGGTCTCCTTATTCAAAGGAACATGCATCCCAAAAAATTTCACTTCTTCGCGTACTAACTTGTGAGTAAGCTTAAACTTCTTTGTCGACTAGTTTGGTTGTAGGAAAGGAAGTAGTGATGTTCCTATCACATCTTTGTTGTTGTGTAGCTTCAAAATATGGACCATAGAATAACATGAATAGAAGTCTCCCTTTGGTGATGGTGCTGCAAAACACTCTACTAGCCCTGCCTTTTTCCATATGGGTCGTAGCTTTGTTGAATTATACAATCCTCAAATTCTTGAGAGAAAAATTAAAATTTGCCACAAGGATGGTCAAATTTCAAATTGGACTCACAAATATACTTTTCATCTGCAAGAGTTCGTGCTAGGCCTTGGGGCTTATTTTATTATTGAAGCACAAAGAAGCTCGCCTTAATTTATGGGAAAAGTATCCACTCGCCTTCTTTTGAATTAATATCCTAAAAAGTAGGCGCATGCTCGCCTTATGGTGTTGTCTCAATAGGAGAAGCTCATGGTTGGCGCACTCTCACCTTGAGAACATTTGGTAGTGCACTCCCGCCTTGAGAGAAGCTCATGGGTGATAGTGCAATAAGGGTTGATCTTACTCCCTCAAAAAAGGCGATGCCAATTTTTGGGCTACAAGACATATGGATGACCTCCAACAAGGCCTCTCCACCATATAAGCGTTCACCTTTTATTCAACCCCATCATACCCCGTGGGCGACCACCCGTTCAAGCACATTGGGCGACCACCTCTCTAGCATCTGGGGTGTCCACCACCACCATTGGCAAAGAGGAGAAAAGGGTGATGCCTTCATTATGCATGGCAAACATGGGTGATGCCCATTTTATGCACGACTAACCAATTTTTCTCACCTCCACTAAGAAGACCTCCAAGATGATTGGGCGACCACCCACCATGAAGATCTCCAACCTAGGCAACCTCCCATGTGGGTTTGTTGCAAAGTTGGGCGACGCCCCTTCTTGATCACATCAACCTTTTGTGAAAGGTTGGGTGACCACTCGTTTTTGTGCATAACTTCCACTTGGGCAAAGCTATAAGACTAGACATTGCGATCTCCTCAATCTTTGTGCTAATGAGGTGACTCCTCTATCGCACAACTATGGCTTATTTTTTTTTTTAATATAAAGGAAGTTCGGCAATAGTCTACTCTCTCGGACTTGAATTAGATAAAGAAAAGTACAAGAGCAGGGGACTAGTGCCCCCACGGGACCCCCCAGATCCCACAAAGCAGGGGAAGCTTTTACAGAGCTTAGATGACATTACAAAGAAGGTTAATTACCCTCTCATTGAGCAAGAGTTTTGAAAACCTATTGAAGGCCTTGGAAATGTGGGTATCTACTTACTGTGGCAATTCCCATTGGGGTGACTACCATTTTTCTTTCTCATCAGAGCATCTAGCATCTAGGCAGCTACAATTAGAAAAAAGGGTGACTATGAATTTGGATGCATGTCACACATGGATGACTTATTTTGGCAAGGAAATTGGGCGACTATCGACTTATGATGGGCACCACCATGAGCTACCTCAGGCGGCAAATGATGGCTAAACAAGATGCAAATGATCATGTGAGGAGATTCATCGCCTTAATGGAGTTTGGATGAATAAGTTATGTCAAATCAAGCTCTTGGGGATCAAAAGAGAGAAATAGGATGCTTCAGAGAATCGCGCTTTTTTGGGAGTCAGAGGGCTAGAAAGTCGCGATTTTGTGAAAGCCAACAACCCAAAGAGTCGTGATTCCTTGCCCAATAAGTACCCAAAAAGTCGCGAATCTCGCAGACTGGCAGAAAATCGCGAATCCCTCAAAAATTGAGTTTAGGAAGTCGCGATTTTGTGGAAACCAAAAGTCAAAAAGTCGCAAATTTCTCAAATTCTGAGTTACAAAAAGTCGCGAATCTCTCAAATGTAAATTGCAAAGAAATCACGAATCTCTCAAAATGGGATTCCAAAGATTCTCAATTTTCTTAATCTAGATTCTACAGAGTCGCGATTTCTTCAAAAAGTCGCCTTGCCAAAGTTTGTGATTTTCTCAAATATTAGATGGCAAAATGTCACGACTTTCTCTTCCAAAGTCCACCAAAAACTTGCTTTTTCAAAGATATCTCCCAAAAAGTTGTGAATTTTCAAAATCCTCTTGGCACAAAGTCCCCATTTTCGTCTTCAAATTCACAATCAGAAAGCAAAAGAATGGTGAATTTCTTCAATACACTAAATGCAAATAATCGTGAATTTCTCAATTTTCTCAAGTCCAAAGATTCGTGAATCTCTCAAAGTAAGAGTTACAAAAAGTCGCGATTTTTTCACCAAGATTCCAAAAAATCACGATTTTCTCAAAATCTTGAGTGCAAAAAGTCGTGAATTTCTCAAAAATGGCCTTGCAAAAATTCAAGTTTTTTTATCAAAACTGGAGTGCCAAAGAATCGTGATTTTTTCACAATCTAAAAAGTAAAAATTTGTGATTTCTTGAGATTCACAAGAGCCAAAAAGTCGCGATTTTCTTCAAAGCCCAATAGCCAAAGAGTGGCAAATTTTTCCATACTTAGAGTCAAAAAGTCACGATTTTTTACAAAAATTCACGATTTTCTGAGAATTTAGGTGGGAATTTTAAATTTTAGCATCGAGACCCAAATATGTAGCTTCCTAGCTCTTTCTTGCATTCCCACACATGAGATATGATGTGAAAATGGTGAAAATGCACTCAAAAACGAAAAATTTCTATGAAGATGATGATGGGCGAAGATGGTAATAATGAAGATGATGAAGAAGGAGAAGCAAAAAATCAGAAAAATAGCAAAAAATGACCATTTCTTACCTTCCAACATCGCAAATCTACAATCTTACCATCACAATGCTCATCCTCGAAGCTCTCTCTGACAACAACACCAAAATTTGGTGTAGCTCAAGCGTAATCACCACCTCCTTGACTTGTCAATCTGTGGAGACGTGACGACTGGTATGAAGACCATGAGCAAGCGAAGGCACAAGTGTCTGAGTGAAAGCACACAAACATGCACACACACACACACGCACAAGGTAAGATCAAAGAGAGGAACAATGGAAAGCTTCGTTTACAAAAGAGTTCTCTTACAAAAACTCAAATCTACAACAAGCTAACCTTCTAACAAGCTAACCTTCTAACAAGCTAACCTTCTAACAAGCTAACCCCAAAAATGAGCTCTCTAGCTCTTTTTATCGTTTTTTGAGTAGTTTTGGCCCTATCCACACGTAGTGTCCGCCTAGTTAAAAATTAGGTTCCTGGGCTTATTTGAGGGGTCAAATGGAGTCTAAAAATTATGAAAGTTGGTAGCATGATACTTCTAATACTCCTCAAGATTGAGCACTCCTTGGCTTGAACAAAATGGAGTTACAAAAAGGTGAAATAATATTTAAAATGGGATCCTATCATTGGAGTATGAGACATTATGCTTATGGATACAAATGGAGGTGTGATTCTCTTGAAAATTGCATTGTATGTGCCCGCTATCAAGAAGAACTTAATTTCAGTTCCCTTGATTGCCAAAGTTGGACTTCATGTACACTTTGTTGATGATAACTGTATGGTTCATGATTTCACCAATGGCAATGTTATCGTGATGTCTAGTACATTATGTAATGGTTTATATTGCATGGATACATACAAGAGGGCTGCCTCGAATGCCTTGGTTGCTCATACTTCTTCCATGGCTGAAATGGAGCTTTGGCATGCTCGTTTCGGTCACTTGAACTTCAATAGTTTGCATTACTTGCAAAAGAAGGACATGGTTATTGGTTTGCGAGCACTTGAGTTCATTGAAAAGCATGCATGCGAAGGTTGCCCTGGATTCGCTTTGAAAGGGAAAGAGCATATGGTTTGTTGCTTGCATAAAGCCTTGTATGATCTCAAGCAAGCTCCATGTGCATGGTATGACAAAATCCATTAGCACTTGATTGCTCTTGGCTTCACATGTAGTCCAATTGAAAGCACACTCTATGTACGCAAAAATGGGGCTGACTTTATAGTGCTTGTTCTTTATGTCAATGATATACTCTTGAGTGGGTCATGTGATGCAAAGCTTGACATTCTTATGGCTGATTTGGAGCATACTTCTGATCTCACTTATCTTGGTCTCTTGAGCTACTATCTTGGCATCCAGTTTGTATCCGTTAAGGGGGGAATTGTTATGCATCAAACAAAGTATGTTGAAAAACTACTTCAACGTTTTTACTTTGAGGATTGCAAGCCAGTTTCCACACCAATTGAGATAGGATTCAAGTTCTCCATTGAGGATTCCAGTGATGCATTTGACACTTCTTTATCAGCAAGTTTTGGGATGTCTTATATATGCATGCAACACAAGGCCGGATATATAGTATGGACTTTCCTAGTTGAGTCGGTTCATGCATGGCCCTGGCACTAAGCATTGGCAAGTAGTGAAATGTGTGTTTAGATATCTCAAAGGCACTTTGCGCTTAGGTCTCTTTTATGGCACAGATATTGAGCCGTGCTTGCATGCTTTTACAAATAGTGATTAGGCTAGTTGTTATGATCCTCACCTGTCCACTAGTGGTAATTGCTTTTTCCTTGGAGACTTATGCATATCTTGGTTGAGTAAGAAGCAACTTATAGTGCTGACATCTAGTTGTGAAGCTGAGTACAAGGCAATTTTCATAGCTATAGTGGAGTGTATATGGCGGAGACGTCTACTGATGGGTCTTTGCATGAAAATTGATGCTGCTATGCATATTCTTGCTGATAATTAGAGTGCTTTGGCTATTGCACAAAACCAAGATATTGATTTAGTTATGTGCCTACACAAGATAATGTGGCAGACATATTCACCAAAGCTCTTCCACAAGAAAAGTTTGAAGCTTTTTGCAAAGCTTTAGGCTTATTACCTTGTGGGGGCTGATCTGTCACTCCCTCTATGTGTTCACATCATTTGCTCCAGGGGGTTTGTTGCACTTATGTGTTCCTCGAGTAGCTTTGATGTGAACCTTTTCCCTATACATTGGCACTTTTTACTCTAGTGATGGCTACACATTTTTTCCCCATGTTACCACATATATGATTCACTCATATGTGGTGGTACTTTGTACTTAGGGATATTATTCAACTCTTACTTTTTGTTCATCCTCAAAAGAGAGAGCTATTTCAGCCATCATCTTTGTCATGTGTCTTGCTACGCTTGTGCATGAAAATAAAGAATTTGCTTTCCAAGCTCTTTAAGTTGGCATGTGGTAGGTTTGGTGTATGACTTTGTGCCTCTTCAAATGGTTCTCATTTTCAACAATTCCAAATCACCACAATTCCTACTCTAGGTAGAGCTACTTAATCTTCCCTTCTTCTTGTACAAATTTGTGAAGGACATTGTTGCACCGATTGGCTACCCTTTGGCCTCTAGGGAAGGTGTCAATGCTTATATTTACAAAGGTGCTTCATACTCCTTGGATGCTAGATGACACTCGCAAATCTACATGGAGACAAATCTCAATCTTTGCCCTCCAAAATCAACATCGAAATTGGTGAAGAAAAGCCCTTAGAATAAGAATTATTTTTCAAAAATCTATCTAATGCTTGCTTCTATTGAGGTATGCCCAGCCACATAATCAAATAATTCCATCTAAGAAAAAAACATAGAGATCAAAGAAAGATTTGATAGTTTAGAAGACTGACAATGTTATGATCACAAAAATGAGTGAAGGAAGTTCATCTAGAGAACCTTCTACAAATTTAGATAAAGTTTAAGATACACATGGTGAATATCTTAATGAGGGGCCCTTCATGATAGTTAGAAATAGAAGGAATCATCCTAGAAAAGGAGATCAACTAGCTAGACTACTCCGGTGAGATGAATTAAATTTTGACTAATGAAGAAGATGTTGTGGTTAATTCCACGACCAAGGAAGATAAGCAAGAACACCCCTACGGAGAAGATAGCCAGGATAATGAAAGCTTGGTAATTGGATTGACGTTTCCCAATCAAGTACCTTATTCTATTATGAGGGTGGTTTCTCACAAACAAAAACAACCCATTAGCTTCACTTGGAAGACACCCTCAAAGGATGCCGCTTGGGCCAAGAGCCATCTTCTTCATAAAGAAAACAAGAAAACAAAAAAAAAGAGAATTTTGAGACTCACAAAGATAAAATGATTATTGTCTCCTTTAACACTAGGGGTCTAACAGACCCTTCAAGAGTGGCAATAATTGCACATTGTCTTCAAGATAAAAATGTTATCCCTCACTTCATCAACCTAGAGGTGATCAAATTTGATGCTAAGAAGCTTCATATAATACACGTGTATTTCTTTGTCCTATTGCTTGCTCTCCACAAAGCACGAGAGGGAGAGGGGGGACATTGCCCTAGGTATTAGAGGGATCTCAAAGGACTCCATCCTACAAATCGTGATGGATCATAACCATCAGTGGATAGGAGCCTCTTTTAGAAACCCTTTCCATTTCACTATTTTTTGGGTGTATGCCTTGAATCAAGAATCCGAGAGATTGGATACGTGGCTAGACTTGGATTCCCTTCCCTTGGAGATTGTCCTTTGTAGGGACTTCAACATGGTGGAAGCCCATTCAGATAGATGCAACCAAAGTGGTTGAATCATTGATAGCCAAGAGAAAGTTGTTTGGGACTAGATCAAATTGCACCTAGATTTGGTGGAAGTCAAAGATGCTCATCGTTTCTCTTCGTTGAGGCTTCAATCGGGGACACAATTGTGAAGAGCTCAAGTTGATAGATTCTATCTATCCTACAATATCATTTATTTTCTTGGTTCCCCTTCTTGCACCCAATGTGAATACCTTGCTCTCTTTGCTCATTATCCTATGGTTCTAGCATTTAAGCATCTAAGGAGAGATAAGCAAGCTCCCTAGTCTCATATAAACTCTTCAATTCTTTCCCTTCATTCTATCCAACAAATGATCGCTTCGACATGGATAAAGTCTTTTGATACCAATGAATCACTAGCTAACTATTGGAAGATGGCTATCAAACAATCCCAATTTCTTCTTACCAAGGCTCAAAGGGAGATTCAAAATATTCATTGCACAAGAAGAGAAAAGATGTATTATATGCTTTGATGTCTTGAGGCGGAAGTGACTAAAGGTAAGGTTCACCCACAAGTTGGACTTCATAAAATTAGAAGCAAACTTAGATATGGAGAAAAACTCCAAAGAAAGTATTTGGAGATGTACTTTGAAGAATGGTGGGCAGGGAAAGGGACCTACAAAGGAAATGTGTAAACTCTTGAAGAAAAACCAACTTAAGGAAAAGATTCCATATATGAATGACAAGAAAGTGAACATGGAATTTATTGCTTGCCACTTCACTCAACTTCTAGGAACATCCATTTCCATGTCCTCTCAAAGATGATATCATGGTTCCCATCTCTAAGATTAGGTCCAAGAAAATTCCTCTTAATTTGTGTTACTTCTGGGACTCCCATATCTCAGATGCTAAGATTTGAGAGATTACTAATTCCTTTACGGATTGGGATAAGTTCAAGTCTGGATGATCTCATTAATGCTTAGCTCTTCAAGATGTTCAAGAATGTGTTGGTGAGACCATTGCATTTGGTATGGTAGGAAGCCCTTCTATTTGGTGCTTTACCTAAATATCCCAATGAAGGTGCTATAAAATTTATCCAAAAAAAAGATAGTAAAAATAGGATCAAAAATTGGACGCCAATCAAGATGCTGCAAACTGGCAATAAGATCTTTACAAAGGTCCTAGCTAATCACACTACATGGCATCTTTAGTATTGGATCAATGAAGATAAAAAAGGTTTCATTAATGGCTGATGCATCCTAGAGGCCATTATCAACCTATGGGAAGGCCTTGAATTTTTTGAGTCATCCCAAGACATTCTTTTTCATCAAGATTGATTTTGACAAGGCTTATAATCTCTAGGAATGGGACTTCATTATGCAATACTTGAGTGATTTAGGATGCTGGCCTATATTCTTCAAGATTCAAGATTATCTCAATGCTCTTAGGAAATGCCTCGATGCATTTTAACATATACAACCAACTCTCACATGTGCTTAAATTAAAAAGGCTAATTACATAGGGCTTCCCCCTCACCTTGTTTCTGTTTGCTATTGCCATTGATGGTGACCACCACTTAGTTAAACTGAGCTTGAGGATATCTAGGGGCTATTTTTTCCCCATAGCCAAAACCTGATGCTATTGAGGCTCTTCATAGACACCATGAATGCTTTTGTTCAAAATGATGACACTAGCACTATGACCTTCTAGCAATGCCTTAATATCTTCTGTATTGCCTCTAGTTCTAGAATTAACAACTCTAAGACCACTTTCAAGGCCATCATGGGGCCCATCCTAAAATTATTGATCAATCAAGTTTGTTTAGTGCTCCATAGTAGGAAAATCTTTAGATTGTTTGGAACATCCATGGTTTTTGAAGTTTCTCTAGGCCGGAGGTGGAATTAGGTGCTCACTAAACTTGAACATAATGTTTCCTACTAGAAAGGGATGCAGCTTAGCATGATTGGGTGCACTATGGTCATTAACAACTCTTTGCTTTCATCTGTGATTTACTTTTTGGTGTGTTGGAAGCGGAAAGGAAAAGATTTGGCAAAATTGGAAATCTCGTGTAGAAACTTTCTTTGGAGGGGGGATTGCAACAGAAGAGGTATGCCCAATGTCAAAAGGAATACATGTACAAACCAAAAAGATAGTGGTGGACTTGGCTTGTGGACATTGTGGGGATGATTGATAAAATGAAATGGCTACCAAATGGATGATCAAAGTATGGTGCAACTTGAAAGCATCATGGGCAAAGCCTTAATCCTAAAAAAGTGTGCTCTTACCTTAATGGGCCTACATGGATGCAAGGATATCGACCTTCTTACTCCATTTTTCACCTATTCTGATGAATCCTAGAGGGTCATACTTATGTTGCTCTTTGTGGAAGCGTTAGAACAGAATGAAAGCATACATCAAGGTCAATGGGGACTAAAAATGGGCTATTAAAATTTTAAAAAAAATGACCCTATCTATTTTCCCATAAAGTGAATCAAAGAAAGTGAATATGTAGACTCGCAAAGGGTGAGAAAGATATGAAATAACGAATTTCATGTTTGGAAATATCTCTGCAATCAAGAAAGAAGCCAATGGATTAGGTTCGAGGATTTTGATCTAACAATTAGAACTGACCATGAGGAGTGGTGCCTTTTGAGGCATAGAATTAGCTCTTGGGACATCTTTAAGTCATATCTTCTACTTCGGCATGATCTAGCTTGCATTGAGGGGCTATCACGGATCAATGGTCACAAATTGGATAAAGTTGTGAATTTTAAGAAGTAGAAGGACCAGCATAACAATGTGAACAAGATATGGTGTCTTGGTTGGCCTAGTACTAAATGGAAGTTTAAGTTGGCATACTTATGGCAACCCCTCATTGAGAATAAAAAGTACACTCTTATGTTGCAAACTCTTCATCGGGCAATTTGGACCAATGCCAAACTGAAAAAATTTGTGGAGTCCCGCATCATTGTAAGCATTGCTACAGGGCTAAAAAATGTTGAGATATCAAGCTCAATATGTGATGATTGAGGATGACATGTATCACTTTTCATTTCTTTGACATGTATAGTAGTTACACTGATGTACGTCAAGGATACTTCATTGAGCTTTACTAGATTTATCTATAGACAGTGATGGCAAATTTGTTTACTGCCAGTTCACTCATTCATAGACATTAGGATTTTCTTTATGTACTATTCTTTATATATTGCACCAGTTGTATTGTTGTATTTGTTTAGTCTTGTATATTCTCCTTATGTAATAGATCAAGAAGAAGAAGAAGATCATTCTTCCTTGCCTCAATCTAGGTGTGCTTCTCTATTTGTGTGTGAAAGATCTCTTCCTTATCTCCGTTCTCTTGACATGGTATCAGAGCCACTATAGCTATAGAGAGATCATGGAGAAGGACGACATTGGAGAGTATGTGAGAAGGCATGGAGAACATGCACTTCACAAAACGATCTTAGATCACTATGAAATTTGGTTTGAAAGTAGAAGGTGGAAGTCAAAATATTTTCAAGACTGAACACTTTAGGGTCACTCATTTTGGTTAGATTTTTGTTTTTGGATCCATCTCGACCTCTATTTTGAGCCACAAGATAGGGCCCATGGAACACACACCAACTTGCAAAACTATAACTTGCATTCTGTTTTGCAGCACTACAATATTGCAAATCTAGAATTTCAAGTGATTTCATGTATTGTTAATACATGAAAACTATGTTTTTCTAAGATCAAACTATCACATCAGAGTGTCATAGTGTTCAAACAAAGGTATTGCTTCTACTATTTTTGTAGTGTTGTGAATTGTTGTGGAAATGGAAAACGTTGATGGAATGAGCTGGCTTATGAGCGATAAGTTGTACCAGAACACCTTTCATGCTTGGAGATTGTAAATGAAAGCTTGATGTGAAAAGCATACTGGAAGTACATTGAAAAGAGAATGAAAACGCTCCTCAGTTAACAGACAGGAATCCGACTACAAACTAGTTAAGAGCATATAAAAAGTGGAATCAATGAGCATCGAAGGTAATGTATTGGTTGTCTGTTTGCATACAAGATAGCATGATTGGGCACATACAAGATGTTAAAACTATGAAAGAGGCTTAGAATAGTTTAGTCACATTGCATGAGACTAATACAAAGGCACGAAAATTGCAAGTAAAAAATGAGCTACATACATTGGAGAAAAAGAACATGTTGGTAAGTGACTATATTCTAAAAACAAAAAGCATATGTCAGTCCCCTGCATCTATTGCATCAATGTAGATGACGATGATGATGATGATAAGGTGGGGGTGTGCCTTCATGGTTTAGGAACTGCATATAAGTATTTCAAAACTTTTATTCAGATGAGGGAAAATATTCTAAATTTTACTGATCTAATGTCCATGTTGATAATTAAAGAAAAGAATCTTGCTGAAGTTTCAAGCTACCAAGGAAAATCTAGTTCTTTGAAGGTATTCTACTCTGGAAGAGGAAGAGGCTAAGGAAGAGGTTTCAAAAGTGGAAGAGGAAACAACAATGAGGACCAAGTTCAACAATAGAATCATGCAATAGGTAGAGCAATTTTGAGGCATGGGGAGCCAAAGAGGCTATAAAAATTTCCAAAGAAATGATTTAGGTAATGAATGTAAAGGATGCTAGAATTTTTATAAACCTGGTCTCTTTCAATGTGTTTTCAAGTTCAAGAATCAAAATAAAAGAAGACAAGAAAACAACTATGCATCAATGATTGCAGATGATTTGAAGAAGCTATGCTGGTCCAACATCACATGATGAATACAATGTTTGCTAATGTTTCAGAATAGAATGCTAATGTCTAGTATTTTGAATCATGTGCTTCAAATCACATGACCAGTCATATAGAATGGTTTCGTACTTTCCAAAAATTGTCATTTCTTGGATATGTTGAAACAAGTGATGATACATCAAATCCTATCAAGCATACAGGAAACATAGCACTATCCATGGAAGATGGGAAGTTAACACATCTTGTGGATGTACTGCATGTTCTGAATATAACAAAGAATCTTGATTCTATTGGAAATAAGGGATTACAAGTGAGGTTCAATGTTGATGAGTTATGTGTAGATGAGTACAAACAGAATGGAGGATTGATCACCAAAGAAAACAAACCGGGTAGGTTGTTCACATTAAATGTGAAATTCATGAGAATGTGCTAAAAATAGTACATAGAGATGTTTGGGGTCCTACAAAGACCACATTGTTGGAGTTAGACGTTTGTAGAAGCATGCGAACAACACAAGGAAGGAGAAGAAGCTTGGAGCACAACCAACAATGTTGAATGTATTACCACTAGAATGTACAAAGATAAGTAGCCCATTAGGGCAATAGGCGTACATAGAAGTGGAGGGAAAAAAACCTCCTAAAGAGGGAAAAAAGTGCCCCAACGATCCTAAAGTGTTCACACGTATCACTACCTAACTATATCAACAAATCCCCCCTAAGAGTGATGCAGTGAACAAGGATCTGGTACTCATGTATAAGGAAGTGCCAAGCTATGTCAAAATTACTCCACAAAAGGAAGTAAGCCCAAAGCTTTGCGGAAAGCTTCAAACTTCTCCCTAGGTAGAGCCTTCGTGAAAAGGTCTGCAATGTTCTCCTACGTGAGCTCATATGCCAAGTTGATCTCTCCAACTTGGCATATAACCTCCTAAAGTGGAGGGAAAAAAACCTCCTAAAGAGGGAAAAAAGTGCCCCAACGATCCTAAAGTGTTCACACGTATCACTACCTAACTATATCAACAAATCCCCCCTAAGAGTGATGCAGTGAACAAGGATCTGGTACTCATGTATAAGGAAGTGCCAAGCTATGTCAAAATTACTCCACAAAAGGAAGTAAGCCCAAAGCTTTGCGGAAAGCTTCAAACTTCTCCCTAGGTAGAGCCTTCGTGAAAAGGTCTGCAATGTTCTCCTACGTGAGCTCATATGCCAAGTTGATCTCTCCAACAGAGAACCTCTCCCTGACATAATGATAATGCACCTCAATGTGCTTAGTGTGAGCATGGAACAGAGGGTTTCTCACAACTTCCAAAGCACTTTGACTGTTAGTGAAGATGGTGGTGGCAGAGAACTGACCAATGCCCAAATCAGCCATAAGGCATCTGAGCCACACACGCTCTGTTGATATATTTAGGTAGTGATGTTTGTGAACACTCTAGGACCGCCGAGGCACTTTTTTCCCTCTTTAGAAGGTTTTTTTCCCCCGGCTTGTATATATGCCTATTTCTTTAATGGGCTACTTATCTTTGTACATTCTAGTGGTAATACAATCCGTATTGTGTGTTGTTCTCCAAGCTTCTTCTTCTTCCTTGCACTGTTCATGTGCTTCCGCATATGTCTAACTCCAACAATTGGTATTAGAGTAGGTCATTGCTTCATCTAGGGCATCATCTACACCTCTCTAATTGTTGTCTGCGATTCACATGAAATTGGGTGAGCATACTTAGGGTGTTTCAGAGATCAAAACTGCTTCGCTTTGTGGTGCCGAAATCACGATTTGAGCTCATTTTGGCCTCCGAACACACTATCGCAGTGCTTGTGCAGGCTATTTCATCTTTTTGAGCCAAAGGTATTACCTGTTTCGGTTCACCAATATAAACATCTTGAAGTCTGCTACAGGTTTAGTAGAACTCATATGGGCAGTTTCGTTCATTTTTTTGAGATATAGTCAATTTTCTGCATCAAGGTATTTTAGTCATCGGCCATGGCTGAAAGAAGTGATGTATTTCGTATGTTGGCTGGTGAGCATAAGCTAGATGATACCAACTACCTGTTGTGCACTTATATGATGCGATATGTATTGGTTGCAAAAGGAAGGTGGAACATTATGCAGGGTGTTGAAAAACGTCCTATCACACCTGCAACTGTTACAACTGCAGGTACTGAAGCTGCACCTACTATAGAGCAAATTTGTTGGGATGGCAAAGATGCCCAAGCACATGCATTGATAGCTTTGTCTCTCAAACGTGCCATTATTCCTCACATTCGCTCTTGCAGAACAGCTAAGGATGCTTGGGATACACTTACCACATTGTACCAAGCTAGGAATGAGGCTCGTGTTGCTTACCTTCAAAAATAGTTGGAGAGTGCGAACATGAATGAAGGTGATTCTATGGACAACTTTCTAACAAAGATCAAAGACTTGAAGGAACAGTTGATTTCTCCCGATGAGGTTATACCAGATAGCTCACTTGTGTAGAACATTTTGAATGGTCTTCCTGATTCATATTAGAGTTTTGCTTCTACTCTTTGGTTGATGATGTAAGGCAATCCAACTGCCTTGTCATTTGAGGAGTTAGTCTCTATTCCCTTGTAGGAAGATCAGTCCAGGCAGAACAGGTCCATTATGCGTGTTGCAGATCAAGCTTTCCTGGCTAGTCAGAAGGGTAAAGGAAAATGGAGCTCTTCAATTAGTAAGTAGAAATCTGCTAATTCTACACAATCGAAGAGGGAAGACAAAGATGAAAAGAAATCAGAAAAGCAGAATATGTTTTGCAAGTACTGTAAAGGAAATGATCATATTATAAAGAACTGTCGCAAAGAAGAAAGAGGCTCGAATGGTTGTTGCAGAGGTCTCTACATCAAAAATAGTCTGCTAATCTTGTGCAGGAAGAAGAATGGGTGTTTACTATTGTTTGCAGTTTTGACCCATCTTCTCATGAGCAATGCATGTCTGCAATAGATTGAGATGTTTGGTACTTCAACAGTGGGGCGACCAAACATATTACCTCACAGCATAGTTTCTTCTCTTTACTCGAGCCTGCCCCTATAGGGAATACTGTCACGTGCACGAAGAACTCATCTTATCTTGTCAAGGTTGGTAAGATCATTCTGACTACTATTGATGGTAGTTCTTTCACTTTGTCAGATTCTTTATTTGTGCCAAGGATCAAGAAGAATTTGTTATCGGTTTTTGCATTAGCCAAGATTGTCTTGGTTGTGAAATTTGTTGATGATAGATGTACGGTTCATGATCTATCAAATGGCAATGTTATTATTGCTTCTACCATTTTATGTCATGGGCTGTATAAGCTCATAGACTATGAAAGATTTGTAAATGATTTGGCATGTGCAGTACATGATTCTCAGGCTATATCAGATGCAAAGCTTTGGCATGCACGCTTTGGTCATCTGAATTTTTCTAGTTTGCTATGCCTGTAGAAATTTGAAATGGTGTCCTCTTTGCCTAAACTTGAGGCACCTGGAAGACATGTTTATGAAGGCTCTATTTTGGGCAAAATGCAGCATTCTTCCTTTCCAAAAGATGGTTCAATTCGGGCTACTCAGAAATTGCAGCTTGTACATAGTGATGGTTGTGGTCCTATGCAAACACCTTCTTTTGGAAATTATCTTTACTTCGTGACTTTCATCGATGATTTTTCTAGGCATGCATGGGTATATCCATTGAAGCAAAGTCTGAAGTGTTCATGTGCTTCAAATAGTTTTTTGGTTTTGGCTAAAAACCTATTCGCATGTAAAATGGGCACCCTCAGTTCTAATCGAGGGGGGGAATATATGTCTTTTGATTTTAATGCATTTTTGGATGAACATGGGATAAAACACCAGTGTACAGTGTCATACACACCTCAACAGAATGGAGTTGTTGAACAAAAGAACAAGTCACTCATGGAGATGGCGAGGTGTATGGTTAAGAGTCTGGCTTTACCACATAGTTTCTAGCTTGAGGCTGTCATGTTTGCACCATACGTACTTAACATGTGTCCCACTAAAGCAGTGTGGTCTATCACTCCATATGAGGCTTGGCATGATCGCAAGCCATCTGTTGCTCATCTACATGTTTTTGGTTGTTTGGCATATGCATAAGTGCCTGAACAACATCACACAAATTGGATGATAAAGCAATAAAATGTATTTTTGTTGGGTACAGTTCTAAAAGTAAAGGCTATCGTCTGTATCATCCACAGACTAAACACATTCTTGTTAGTCGTGATGTTGTTTTTATGGAAGATGCTATTCAACCATTGCTTTCATGTACTAAGGAGACATCTATTAGCTCCAAAGACATGTATGATACTTTGTTGCCTCTTTTTACAGGTGGACAGTCTAGTGTTGGTCCTAATGAGGCAACTTCTCAGCTTTTGCAAGTTTCATGTGCTGATGTAGATCATCCCATTTCTGATGCAGATTTACATGATGCACTTGTTGATGAGAGAGCTGACATTGAGGAGGCAAAAACTATGGCAAAATGGCTTGTGCAAACTTTGCGTGACGACAAATTAGATGCACCTCTCTCATATCGTACTCAATCAGGCTCTCATTGTGCCTCTTTTGCATCAGATTGCTATGCTATGGCTGCATCTACTCTCTGTGATGAGAATGAGCCTGTTTCATTTGACGAAGCACAAAATTCAGAAAATAAGATGGCTGCTATGCAATCTGAATATGATGCTATAATGAAGAACGATACTTGGTCTTTATGTGACTTGCCTCTCGACAAGAAGGCCATTGGCACTAAGTGAGTTTACAAGCTGAAGCATAAGCCTAATAGAACAGTTGACACGTATAAGGTTAGGCTTGTTGCAAAGGGTTATGCACAGGAAAGAGGCATTGATTTTGATGAGAAATTTGCACCTACATGCCGTATGACTATTATTCGAAGCATCTGTGCACATGCAGCCCATCATGGTTGGAATGTACATCAGTTAGACATTAAAACTCCATTTCTGAATGGTGACTTGCATGAAGAAGTGTATGTTTTTCAGCCCGTGGCTTTGTGCGGATAGGGCATGAAAACCAGGTGTGCAGGTTAAAGAAGGCATTATATGGTTTAAAGCAAGCACCACGTGCTTGGTATGGTAAGATACATGCCTATCTGATTGCACATGGTTTTGAGAACAATCCAACTAAAAGCACCTTATGTGTTAAGCATGCTAATGATGTGCTTCTCATCATTGTTGTCTATGTTGACAACATGCTGCTCACTAGTCCTATTGAGAAGAATATTGCTGATTTTAAGGTTGATTTCATGGCTCATTTGAGATGTCTGATTTGGGGCATTTGCATCACTATTTGGGCATTTAATTTATGCAAGTTGATGGTGGAATGGCTTTGTGTCAAATGAAATATATTGATACATTATTGTAGTGTTTTGCCCTTGAAGACTCTAAGCCTATTGCCACTCCTATGGAGATAGGTTTGCGATTGAGTCTTCATGATGCTGGAGATGCATTTGATGCTGTCCTCTATCAGCAGGCTATTGGATGCTCTATTTATTTATGCATTAATCGGTCAGATATTCAGTTTGCTATCTCACAGATGAGCAGGTTTATGCATTGCCCAGGTGTGAAGCATTGGCAAGCGGTTAAGCGCATCTTTCACTGCTTGAGTGATACTCGACTACTTGGGTTACTTTATCCCAAGGGGGGATCACTGCTGCCAGATTTGCATGCTTTTTCTCACTCAGACTGGGCTGGTTGCTATGACATTCGTGTGTCCACTAGTGGCTTTTGCTTCATGCTTGGTAGCTCATGTATATATTGGTTGAGCAAGAAGCAGCCTACTATGGCCACTTCCAGTTGTGAGGCTGAGTATAGGGTAGCTTTCAAAGCGAATGTTGAGTGTGTGTGGCTCAGATGCCTTATGGTTGATTTGGGTGTTGGTCAGTCTTCTGCCACCACCATCTTCACTGATAATCAGAGCACATTGGCAGTTGCGAGGAACCATGTGTTCCATGCTTGCACTAAGCACATAAAGGTGGATTATCATTATGTCAGGGAGAGGTTCTTTGCTAAGGAGATCAGCTTGGCATATGTGCCCACGCAGGAGAACATTGCAGACCTTTTCACGAAGGCTCTCCCTAGGGAGAAGTTTGAAGCTTTCCGCAAAGCTTTGGGCTTACTTCCTTTTGTGGAGTGATTTCCACATATCTTGGCACTTCCCTATACTTGAGTGACAGCTACTTGTTCACCGCATCACTCCCAAGGGGGATTTGTTGATATATTTAGGTAGTGATGTATGGGAACACTCTAGGACCGCTGGGGCACTTTTTTCCCTCTTTAGGAGGTTTTTTTCCCTCGTCTTGTATATATGCCTATTGCATGCTTCCGTAGACATCTAACTCCAACACATTCAACAATCGCTATGAAAGCTGCCTTATACTCATCCTCACAACTAGAAGTGTCCATAGTAGGCTGCTTCTTGCTCAACCAAGATACACATGAGCTACCAAACATGAAGCAAAAACCACTAGTGGACACATGAGTGTCATAGCATCCAGCCTAGTCATAGTCAAAAAATGCATGCAAATCTAGTGCTAGTGATCCCCCCTTGGGATAAAACAACCCAAGTAGCTGGGTACCACTCAAGTAGTCAAAGATGTGCATAACAGCCTACCAATTCTTGACACCTGGGCAATGCATAAACCTACTCATGTGTGAGCCAGCAAACTAAATATATGGCCGAGTAATGCATAATTAAATGAAGCAACCTACAGCTTCCTAATAGGCAACAACGTCAAATGCATCTCCAGCATGATGAAGACTCAATCGTAAGTGACCAGTCTCCATAAGAGTGGCAATAGGCTTACAGTATTTAAGGCGAAGACACTACAATAATGTGTCAATATATTTTGTTTGACACAAAGCCATTCCACCATCAACATGCATAAACTGAATGCCCAAATAATGATGCAAATGCCCCAAATTAGACATCCAAAATGAGGCATGAAAATCAGCCTCAAAATCAAGAATATGCTGGTCATTAAGACTAGTGAGCAACATGTCATTAACATACACAACAAGAGCCTTGATGGCTGAGAAAAATATGCCTCATTCTTATTGGGAAGAAGTTATGCACAATACAATATACATCATGAATAGAACATTAACTATCGATGTACAACAAGTCACACCTCAAGAAAAGTTTACATGTATAAAGCCAAACTTATCACACATGAAAGTATTTGGTTGTATTGCATATTTACATGCTCCAGATGAATTGTGGATGAAGCTTGATCCAAATGTAGAAAAATATATCTTCATTGGGTACTCCCTTGAGCAAAGAAATATAAATGCTATAACCCACTTACATGACAGGTGAAGGTAATCAAAGATGTCATGTTTGATGAAATATCAAGCTTCTATGCATATGCAAAAGAATGAATTAATCTTGACTCAAATGACAAAGGAAATGATAAAAATGCAAGTGCAAAATCTCAAGTTTTGAGTGGATCTAATATGTCACTAAGCAATAGTTCCAACTCAAATCCATGGAGTGGAAGATTGCAAGGAAATTTCAGTCCAACAAATTCATCCACTACATTCAAGAAAGGTAAAGAAGATGTTTGTGGTAGTAGTAGAATGTCTAGATGTTTTGAAGACATTGATGCAGATTCAAGAGGTTCAGACAAGGGCCTTGATGAGGAACTTGGATTGCCCTTTGTGAAGACTCTAGGAGTAAGAAAGGCATATACAGATGAAACAACAAGAAGAAGTAGTCCAAAATCAAGATGATCTAGGAGGATGTAGAATTCAGTGCACTGATTGACATATGCTAGTTACATAGCTCGTCATTGTGCCTACATGACTAAGGTAATACAAGATGGTGAACCTTGATGTTTTGAAGATGCACTTGGAAATGGATATTGGGAGAAAGCTATTAATGACGAGATGATTGCACTTTATGGAAATGAAACATGGAAGTTGTTTCCATTGCCGCGAGGGAAGAAACCCATAGCTAGTGAGTGGGTTTACAAGGTAAAGCACAAGGTTGATGGTAGCATAAGCATGTATAGAGCATGGTTGGTAGCAAGAGGATATGCACATATATATAGCATTCATTTTGAGGAAATGTTTACTTCTGTAGCTAAAATATCTATTGTCATAAAACCATAGCTTCTCTAACTAAAGCTTGTTTTGAGTTCATTTGAATCTATCAAGCCATAAGTCTCCCTATGGCCTGCCAAACCAAAAAACGCCTTAGGCATGAGAAGAACATGTGTCCCAAGTCTTCTCTACCATTGAGGTACTGCTCACACCATGGAGGGACACCATAAATTCTTTTATCTTTAACATTAGTCCAAATTCCTTTTTCAAGGATTCTCCACATCAAATCAACTTTTATATTGTCAATGAGGGGATGTGCCAACCTAGACACCACTTCCCATCAAGCAAGATATAAAACTCTAGATTGTTCTTGAAACTAGGAATGTCTTAGATCTAGAGGCCACACAAAAGTTATTTAAATAGTGTCGAAAGGAGAAGATATTATCTAGACCATTATGTAAGAAACCATTTGTGGCATATGCAAACATTCTTATGAGCAACATTTCCTAGTGATGAGGCAGCACAAGCCTCCATATTTGAGAAATATGGGCATGATATTTAACCAAGAATCTAAGGCCATCATTAGCAATAGCAAAAATTAGTGGAGCAAAGGGCTAGCCTTGTCTCATAGATCATTTGGATCTCATTGATTGCGAGAGTTATTTGCTTCTATTAAAGTGAGTAGAGGCATTTTCCAAAAGCATCAAGATCATATTGATAAACTTCTTATTGTAGACAAATTCTTTTAGAGATTGAAAAATGAATTCTAGAAGAGAGAGAGAGAGAACGAGGGAGAGAGAGAGAGATGAAAGAGAGAGAGAGAGAGGTAAAGAGAGAGATATAGATAGAGAGAAAGAGAGACACATAGAGATACATGCACACAGATGCATACATATTACATACACATATGCATATACAAAGAGAGAGACATAGAGATACATACACACAGATGCATACATATTACATACACATATGCATATGCATATGCATACATACACACACACATATACATGCACACACGTGTACACACACATGCATACATGCACATACACATACACACACATCACATATACATTCACACAAACACACATATACATGTTTTAGGGTTAGGGTTTTAGGATTAGGATTTTTTACTTTTACACATATACACACATAATACATACACACATGCACACATATACACATGCATACACACATACACATACACATACATATACACATACACATACACATACACATACACATACACATTCACATACACATACACATACACATACACATACATACATACATACACACACATGCATACATACATACAAACACACATACATACATACATACATACATACATACATACATACATATATATATACACACATACACATAGAGAGAGAGAGAGTCACACGTACACACATGCATACATACACACACGTGATATATACATACACACATATGCATGTTTTAGGGTTAGAGTTAGGGTTTTTGGCTTTTACATATATACACACATGCATAGACACATATACACATATGAACACATAATACATATGCACATACACATATATATACACGTGCATACACACATACACACACACATACATTCATAGACACACACACACACATATATATATATACACACACACATGCATACACACATACACATATGTGACATATACATACACATATATGCATGTTTTAGGGTTAGGGTTTTTGGATTTTACATATATACACACATGCATGCACACATATACACATATAAACACATAATACATATACACATACACATATATATACACATGCATACACACATATACATGTTTTAGGTCTAGGTCCTCAAAATTAGGGTTTTAGGATTTTTACATAGATACACATATGCATACACACACATACACACATACACACACACACACACATATATATATATATATATATATATATTCACCTACACATATATATACAGAAGCATACACACAGACACCTGTTTTAGGTCTAGGTCTTTAGGATTAGGGTTTTAGGGTTTTTACACATGCAGATAAATATTTACACATATAGAAATATACACACATAATACATGTACACATACACATGTATATACATAGGCAGACACACATATACATGTGTTCTAGTTGTTGTTTATAAATATCATGTCTATGTGTCCCATTTCTTTGTAAACGATTCATGATTCATTTTGCTCATGTCTCTTGTATTTGACAGTACGTTTTGCTTTATCAAATCATTTTTTTGTTGCCTGTCATACATGTCACATGTAGTTGGGTTTTTCTTGGGCAGAGTGGATTGTCTTTTGCTACACAACAGCATGGGAACGTTGCTGTAGCAAGAGACAACACACTCTGCCCAAAAACATTTTGCAGATATGGTCGTCGGTATAGGCGACGGTATAAGCATCGGTATCCCCAGGCACATACTGATGCTTATACTCACTATTTTTCCCAGGGGCATACCATGGCTTATACCGTCGCTTATACGGTCGCTTATAGCGACGCATATACCGATGCTTATACGGACACATATACGGACGCTTATACCGACACTTGTACCGACTCTTTGGTTCCGACGCCTACACTGACCCTTACACTGATGTCGGGGCAAAATCGTGCCCGTTCATTTTCCTCGGTAGAAGCCTCGGTATACGCCTGATATGTTGTAGTGAGATGAGAGAGTGCTGGAAAAATCTTGCCCAAAACCAGACAAAATAACTTCAAGGATACCTAATACACTCCATTAGCTTTGCAAATTTGGATTAAAACCTAAGTCCCTTGGAACATCATTTATAAATATCTATATCTTGAGATTTACACACCCAATATTGATGGAACTTTATATGTAAGACCAAAATAATCCTAATTAAGTGATCCAAGTGATATATTAGACGTTGAGTACTCACATGTTGAGAAATGAGTTAGAGAAGATGACTAAGTAGCTCAATGTACTATAGCAGTAAATAGAGAATAAGCAATCAATAAAAATGAACCATATTGTACGTTGATATTGCACATATGATACAAAAGAGTTGTGGAGCGCTTCTCTCAATTCAAGAGCGTACAATGTATGCTCATAAACTCAGCTCAAATATGACTATAATGTTCTGAATTATCCCGGGACTAGAAGAGTAATTCTTTTATAAATTTTGAGCTTGGAAGTGGTTGGATCTTCCACCTAAAAAAGTATTTCTAATTCTTAGGATTAGTTTGAATTTGAATTCAAAAGTAAAGTAATGACTTTTGGTTCCTTTCAATCACGATATTCCTTCCATCTTTTGCATTTACCTTTTTGACTTAAAGTAATCTAAAGATATAACCTTCGGAACTTATAAACATAAGCTCAAAGTGATTTACATTCATGCATGATAAATCTAAGAGAAATCCAAGAGCATATGGCAAGCTCTTAGCCTTGCTTGGTGCACCAACGTTTGGGCCATTGTGTTTTCTTTGTTGACCCTCATCTAAGCATTTTAATTCTATTGCTTCTTCCTAATGGATTTTAGCATCAAGAAGCAATCTTTAACCTTGTGGCCTTGCATACGACACTGAAAACAAGAAATTAACAATTTCGTGCTCTAGGGGTACCTCTTCAACAATATCTAGTTTGATTTTGGAGGGATGATCCTTTTTTGGGTCCACTTCGGGAAAAATATATTGGTGCCATCTTGCATTAAATGAATGCATCACACCTTTAGAGATGAATCCCTCCATGTCTTCTCTAGAGACCATAGGCCGGCCAATGGGTTGCACAATCTCCCTAATGAACTCATAAAAAGCGAGTAGGGGAGACTAGGGAGCTCTAGCTCCATAGTCTCCCCTACCAAAGTTTGACTTTCACTTATCTTGCTTGAAATTTGGGAACACGTTCGCTGCCAAAGTTTCCAAGTTTTGACTTGCAATGTTTGGAACGTCATTTTATCGTTTTCAAAAATTAATAGAATGTAGTTTGCTTGTAGAATCTAGCACTAGTTAACAACAACCACTCTTTTCTAACCCATTGACGAAGGCATTCCAAAGAATATGAGCTTCAATTTATCTATTCGAGTTACAACTTTCTCCATGTAAAACAAAATGCTTCTTTTGTGAGCAATTTTGAGCTTCCATTTAGATTGTATATGTACAAGCGTGGAATGTTGTACTACTACCTTCAAATTTAGCATTTGATAGTTTAGCTTCAATCTTAATTTAGAGGCTACTTAAAAGTCTTCATTGTTCTGGTTGGATCCAACAGATCCCCAACACTTGCATGATAGCACATAGACTACTTGTATACGTTAAAGCTTCTCATTCGGTTGGGGTGTGAGAGATATGTTTGTCCTCTATATCTTTGCTAACCATGTTGTAAGCCTTATCAAATGCTTTCTTCATATCTTCATGGTCCTATATCAATAGGAATTTACACTTGAGAGGTAGTAATGACTTTGGTATTTGTCTCATTAGGCTTATGAACTTCCTTTGTAATGAACTCATAAATGACATCTTCTTGAGGGATTCTTCCGTTATTCCTTTTATGCACTACCATGGAGTCAATTTCTTCCAAATGAACTATTCTGGAAGCTCCCGAAGGCATACAGGCCTCATTTGCAATGTTTTCCTTATCCATAGATATCATCTTATATGGGGTCTAGATGTGGAATCCTTGTTTTCGAGGCAACACATGGTATAATGATGTCTTACTTGTGGGAAGCTTCAACAAGGTGGAAAAGTCCAAGGTACAAGGAAGCTTAGCTAGCCACTTTTTGACAAAACAAAAATCTTGGGGAGGATCGGATAACTTGGAAAAAAGAGCTTTGGCTTGGGTGACAATTTTGCAAAGGTCTCTCCAACAAAGGTCTCTCCAACACTCAATCTTAAGCTCCCTAGTTCTTCTATTATATTCTTGTAATATTCCCGTCTTGAAAATAGTTCTTAAAAGAATCCTTCATTAAGTCCCATGTTCAAAAATAGTTGTCAAGGAACAAGTTGAACCCTTGTTTGCCAACCCTTCTACTGTTTCCAAAAAGAGCACCAAAAGGGCTTTTTGCCTTTTGTGTTTGTCCCCTAGTTTTGCAAAAGACTAAGAATCTTTAGACATGCTTATCAAGGTTCATTCGCTCAACCTTTGAAAGATGGGAACCTAATGTTTACTCAAGAGTCTAGGGTCTCTAAGTCTATCTGTGCTACCATATTCTCTGCTACTGATGATGAAGAAGAAGGGGGACTAGCTGACCTACCTACAAATTTCTTTTATTGTGGTTTTAAAAGTAATTAACTGAATTTATTTTTGTGATTGTTGCAGTCATGACACTACAACATATGAGGGGTAAATCGGGGTTCTACGAGTGCAAATGCATGGGTGCCATTTTGCCCCGATGTCGATGTAAGCTTTGGCATATGCATCGGTGCCAAAGCGTAGGTATACGCTTCAGTATAAGCATCGGTATCAATGCTAGTATAGTGCTAAGCATTGATACTCCCCTGGGGCAAAACCGTCTGTATAAGCATCAGTATGCAGTTTGGCATATCGATGCTCATACCGATGTCTATACCGGCGACCATATTTGGAAAATGTTTTTTGGGCAGAGTGTGTTGTCTCTTGCTTCAACAACATTATCATTTTGTTGTGTATCAAAAGTGATGGAGAGTTTTAATCTCCAAAAGAACAAGTTATCCTTGATGTTAGAGCACCTCTATATTAAGAACAACTTAAAACCTTTACCAATTTGAAGGATCAATACTCAATTATCAAAATCTTGGACTAGCTGTGAACAGAGTCACTACTCAGAAAGTCTGTTGCACATAACTCACTCATTGAATGATCAAATATGTAAAGTTTTTTATAAAACTTTTCACAAGGTTTTGTCTAATGTTTTTGCACCTTCTCCAAGTTACACCATCTCCAATGATTCAATAAATATTGAGAAATGAATCAAACAGTTCACCTATGTCTAAAATTGTTCTCCTATATAGTCGAGGTTGACACATGCAACTTCTAACACACAATTCTCCCAAACTAGAACCCATTTAAGCAAATGCTTTTAGCCATAGATGGCTTACCTTCCAACTTAGATTTTGACTCCTCATTTGTGCAAAACTTTACACTGTGCACTAAGAACTGATCAATTCTTTGACCATCGAGATGGTGCCTGTTTCATAAGACCCTCAACACTTCTTCACATACAAATGTTCCTACACATAATTCTCTCAACCTGTTTATAATTAGGCTCTCAAACTTAAACCATAGACTCATTACTATGGAATTAGACATCTACAAGAGGAATCTTGAAATGATCAAGCACAGAAGGAGAACACAACAAAATATCCAGCATAACTTTTTCTTCTATTCAGAAAACTTTACATCTGAATGATGAGAAAGGTATTCCTTACTTCTCATGTGTCTAATGACTATTCTAAGTTCTAATTCTTCTCATCTCATGCTCTTCTATATTTTCCCTCACTTTTTTCTTATAAATATAGGCATATATAAACAAGCTTATGACCATACAAAAGGTATATGTGAGCTAAGTACAAAATAATGTACATATGTATACAAGTCTTCATTTTCTAAACATGCACTATCTTCATTCTTCAATTATTTATCTTTTCTTCATCCTTTGACTTAAAGTCTTTATCCAAAACATCAATTGGTGGTTGACTTGCACCAACAAGTCCCCCTCAATCATCAATTGAGGTTTTCTCTATCTTCTTTATACCTGCCATGTCTTGAATCTTTGTAGCTTTGGTCCATCCAAGCTTTTGGTTAGCATATCTACAATCTGATCTTTTGTTAAAGTATGTATGACTTCAATCACCTTCTCTCTTCAGAAGTGATACTGAATCTCAATGTGTTTCGTCCTGGCATGAAAAACAGGGTTAGCAACTAGATACAATGAACTCATGTTATCTCCATGAATAGTGGGTGTACTCTGAATGATGTCAAAACTCTTCATGAGAGTCTTTAACCATATGACCTCCTTTACAACTTCAACCATACCTTTATACTCTACCTCTGTAGATGATAAAGCAACTGTGTGTTGCTTCTTAGAGCACCAAGATATTAGCTTATCTCCCACATAACATAAGTGCCCATAAGTTGATCTGCTATCATTAGGATTACCTGCCCAATCTGTATCACTATATATCTTGATGTTTGTATTTGATGTAAAACCATAATACAAACCTTCCTTGAGTGTACCCTTGATGTACCTCAATACTCTTTGTCCTGCAACCCAATGTTCTTTTCTAGGACAATGCATGAATTGAGACAACACTCCAACTACATATGACGAATCAGGCCTAGTTAATGTAGCATAGATAAGACTACCAACCAGACTTTGATAGAGTTTCCTATCCTTGAATTCTTCTCCTCCATATCTGCTCAATTTGTGATTCACCTCCATTGGAGTAGGTGATACCCTACAATCATCCATTTTAAACTTGATCAACAAGTTCTTCAAATTATAACCATTAACAAAAGCATTCGTCACATCTAATTGACATAGTCTAGCAAGTCTAGCTTTATACCTAGACACACTTCCATCTGCATACCTCTTTGTCTCGTAGACCCATTTACATCCAATGATCTTCTAACTATTTGGTTTAGGAACCAAATCCCATGTCTTATTCTCTATTAATGCATCATACTCTTCCTGCATAGCTTTCTCCCAATTTTCCTAACCTTTTGCCTCTTCATATGTAGAAGGGTCTTCATCTGCTTTCACCATGTAAGCATAGTCTTTAGTAGTAAAAAAAGAAGTGTCATAACTATACCTTGTAGGTTGCCATTTGTGTCTTGATGACCTCCTTAGTTCTCCGCTCCTTGAAGTTTTTGGTTCATCACATTCTAGATCAAACCTTGGTACTTCTTCAGCTTCAACATGTACTTCATTATTCTCTTCTTCGTCAAATATCTGAACCTTTGATTTACCTTTCCTCTGATGCACAACTTCTTCATCACCTACATGATTATTAATTGTACCTGCATACCAATTACCTTGCTCATCAAATGTGACATCCTTTGATACAACAAATTGCTTTGTGGATGGACTCCACAGCCTATAACCCATCTACTTATCATCATATCCAATGAACACATACTTTTCAGCTTATGGTTCCAATTTATGCCTCAACTGAGATGGCACATATGCATAAGCCAAACATCCAAATATTTTGCAATGATCTAAGGTAGGTCTCTTACCCCACCATGCCTCATATGGTGTCATACCCTGCAAAGCTTTACATGGTAACCTATTGACCAAATATGTAGCTGTATTTACAGCCTCAGTCCACAAATAATTTGGATAATTTTTCTCCTTCATCATTGATCTTGCAAACTCAACAAGAGTTCTATTTCTCCTTTCTGCTACACCATTTTGTTGAGGAGAGTACCTGCAAGTAACTTCCCTTTTTATACCGGCATTCCATAAGTAATCACTAAACTCATTAGAGAAATACTCTCCCCCTCCATTTGACCTTAGTCTCTTCAACTTTTGACCTGTGATTCTTTCTACATACATATGATAATGTTTGAATGTATTAAATACCTCTGATTTATCTTTGATCACATAAATAGTGATCCACCTAGTAGCATCATCAACATAAATCACATAATATCTTGAACCATCTATACTGAAATCCTTTGATGGTCCCCACACATCTATGTGTACCAATTCAAGCTTCTCTGAATTCATAAATCCATGCTTATTGTATGATTGCTTATGAGACTTACCTAATTGACATGCCTCACATCTGTATGTCATATGTTGACGTGCAACATTAGGGAATCCAAGCACTGAACCATTGTTAACCATATCTTTAATACCTCTTTCATTAAAATGTCCAAGCCTTTTATGCCAAAGATCTAACTCAGAGATCTTATGTCCTCCATAAGTGAACCAGGCATGACCAACATTACCTTGAATCATCAATGTGAAGAGTCTTCCTTCTTTCTTCCCTCAACTTACAATTTGTTTATACCCATTGCTTGGGTCTTCCACAACAACTCCATCATTAGTGAACCTTACTTCATAACATTTTTTAACAATTTTCCCTACACTTATCAGATTCTTTGGAATTGTAGGAACATACAAGACCTTACTTATAAGAGTACTTCCATCCTTGGCCTTCACTGATCCAATTGACTTCACATTATGCTTTGTATTATCACTTGTTTGAACTACATGATTAGTTACCTTATTCTCCAAATCAATCATCAAGGCTATGTTACCACTCAGGTGATTGCTACACCCTGAGTCAATATAGAAGACTCTTTGATCTTCACGTTCTCTTTCACAAGTTGCATTCATAATCAAGGTTGAATCCTCCTTCTGATCTGAAGCATAATTGTAGTAGGTATTGTTGTAGGATTGACTTTGGAATCCTCTACCTGCATTTCTTCCAAAGTAACCTCTACTACCTCTACCTCTGAAATTACCTCTCTAGTTTCTGCCACCTATTTCTCTTGAATTAAAATTTTGATTATATCCTCAATTATTCTGATTATTATGCCAACAATCATGAGCTAAATGATTTGCCTTACCAAAATCCAGCAAGCTTTGGCTCCATCTTTATTACTTCTGCCTCTTCCTCTACCTTTGCCACCTCCTCTTCCTCTTAGGAAGTTAGCTTGGCTAGTTGTACCTTCATCTTCATTTAATTGTTGTTTACCTTTGCTATTCTTCTTCTTATCCTTTGAATACATTGCTTGACCTACACTCTTATCACCATCACCTTTGACATCCTGCTCAAAAATTAGCATATGTCCTAGGAACTAATCTAAATCAGGAGCGAAATGATCTAGTCACAATTCAATAGAAAAAATGAATGGCTTCCATTTCTCATCACCTCTCAAACCTGTGAAGATTTGCCTTACCAGTTTATCCTCCTCAATATCTTCATCAACTGCTCCTAATGCATCTGCAATCTCCTTCATCCTTGTTACACAATCAGAAATTGATTGAGAAGCCTTCTTCTTGAATGTGGTAAACTCTGCCCACAAAGATGCCTTCCTTGACTTTGTAGTGTTTTGGAAATGCTCCTCCAAAGAATTCCATATATCACTTGCACTTTCAGGACCTCTAATATGAGGTAGCAAGTAGTCATTGACTCCCATGTAGATAATGCTCCTTGCTTGAGCATCCTTCTTCATCCAAGTCTTCAAATCTCAGAGTTCAACCCTAGTTGGAACACTAGGATCTCTAAATTGTGGTTTTTCTTCTTCACCCGTAATGTAACCTATCAAATCTTTGCTCATGAGATGAGCTTCCATCCTCATTGACCATGTTGGATAGTTTTCTCTATCCAATTTCTCTAACTGAAGAGAATCTCCCATCCTTTCTTCACTTGTGTTTTAAATTCTTCAACCTTTATGAGGAATAAGTGAACCTTTACTTTGAGTGAAGTTCCTTTTGATCTTCTTGATAACTTTTGGCCTCCTTCTCCAAACTTCCCTTCAAGCTTTCACCTTTTGAACCTTCAAGTGCTGATTTTTGTATGTTTGCAGCAGCCGGGGTCCTCCTTTCTTTTATTTTGATGATTCCTACTCTGATACCACTGATGGAGAGTGTTTATCTCCAAAAGAACAAGCTATCCTTGATGTTAGAGCACCTCTATATCAAGAACAACTGAAAACCTTTACCAATTTGGAGGATCAATACTCAATTATCAAAATCTTGAACTAACAGTGAAGAGAGTCACTACTCAAAAAGTGTTCTGCACATAACTCACTCATTGAATGATTAAATATGTAAAGGTTTTTATAAAACTTTGCACAAGGTGTCGCCTAATGTTTACGCACCTTCTCCAAGTTAAATCATTTGAAATGATTCAGTAAATCTTGAGAAATGAATCAAACAACTCACCTATGTCTAAAACTATTCTCCTGTATAGTCGAGGTTGACACCTGCAACTTCTAACACACAATTCTCCCAAAGTAGAACCTGTTTAAGCAAAATCTTTTAGCCATAGATGGCTTACTTTCCAACTTAGATTTTGACTCCTCAGTTGTTCAATACTTTACACTGTGCACTGAGAACTCATCAATTCTTTGACCAACAAGATTGCACCTGTTTCATAAGACACTCAACACTTCTTCACATACAAATGTTCCTACATATAATTCTCTCAGCATGTTTACAATTAGGCCCTCAAACTTTAACCATAGACTCATTAACTATGGAATTAGACATTTACAAAAGGATTCTTGAAATGATCAAGCACAGAAGGAGAACATAGCAAAATATCGGGTGCAACGTTTTCTTCTAATTAGAAAACTTTACATTTGAATGATGAGAAAGTAATTCCTTACTTCTCATGTGTCTAGTGACTATTCTAAGTTCTAATTCTTCTCATCTCATGCTCTTCCATATTTTCCCTGACTTTTTACTTATATATATAGGCATATATGTACAAGCTTATGACCATACAAAAGGTTTATGTGAGCTAACTACAAAATAATGTACATATGTATACAAGTCTTCATTTTCTGAACATGCACTATCTTCATTCTTCAAGTGTTTATCTTTTCTTCATCCATTGACTTCAATTATTTATCCAAAACATCAATTGGTGGTTTACTTGCACCAACAAAAAGACAATACACTTTGCCCAAAAAAACATGAGTACATGTGACATGTCCTCTAGTGGTTGATTTAGTCTCCATTTTTATGCATAAAGGTCACTCTAACAAAACTAGTATACTATGCATGTTCTAGATGAAGCTATCATTGCTACTCAAGAGGAAAAGAAAGTTCCTCTTCTAATGAGTAGAAATGTGGAAGTGTTGCACAATCAAAGAAGGAAGACAAAGATGAAAAGCAAAAAAAAAAGGTTTGCAAATACTTTAAGAAAAATGATCATATCATCAAAAATTACGCTAAGATTGCTTCTAAAGGGTCAAAGAAGAAAGAGGTAGGAACCAGGAGTGATGTACTAATAATTGTTCTTTATCTAGATGGTATACACCTTACTTGCCCTAATGAGATGCATATATCTTGTTTTAAGCTTTATTTGCATGCCTTTTTTGAATGTAAGATTTGGTGCATCGAAATCATTATTTGGGTTTACGTTTTTGATGTTGATAGCAACATTTCTTTGTGTCCAACTAAATTCATTGAAACTTCATCGCAGCATTTTTTTTCCTTGGGGATTATAGGCCTATTTCTCATTAAATAGTTTAGAATTGAGTCTTCATGATGTTGGAGATGCATTTGATGCATGTTTCTATGCAAGTTGTTTGATGCCTTATTTGTGTGATGAACCCAATATTTGGGTTGATAGTCTATTTGGTATCTCTTAGATTAGCACATCTATGCATTTCCTTCAAAAAAAGCATTGGCAAGCAATTCGCTACTTATTTGGGATTGGAAGAGGTTGTTGTATGCCAAGGGAGGATCACTACCACCAAATATAGATGTTTAACTCAGATGTGGCTAGTAGTAATGACACTTTTTTCTGCAAGTGGTTTTCAATTCATTATTGATAGATGATGCATACCATTTTTAAGAAAGAGGCTATCTACTATGAGCACATCTACCTTTGAGGCTAAATATACAGAATAGTTTACAACTATTATTATACATATGTCCCGCATGTGCCTTATGGATGACTTGGGTGCTTGTTAGACTTCCGTTACCACCATATTTAATGCCAATCATAGTGCATTGGCCATTGTGAAGAGCTTACACCTCCATGACAACACTAACTAAATTGAGGTGCACTATCATTATGTTAAGGAGAAACTCTCTCTTGGAGAGATCCGTTTGCATATGTACCCACATGGCATAATGTTTTAAAGCTTTTTATAAAGGATATACCTCTTGAGAAGTTAATTCACAAAGCTTTGGGCTTTCTCCCCTTTGTGCATTGACCTCACTTAGTAAACATTGACTCACCCTTCCTTATACATGAGTATTAGCCCCTTGTTTAATGCATCACTTTGATGGGGGATCTATCAATATTTTTTGGACATAATGTGTGTGAACACACTTAAGATGGATGGGGAACATTTTTATCTAATTAAGAGGTGTTTTTCTCTTGACTTGTATATACACACATAAGTATACGGGCTAATTATTTTTGTACATTCTACACTTACAAATACACCCTATATTGTGCTCCCAAGTGTTTTATTCTTAATTTTGTTATTTTTCCTCCTAATCCTCAAACTCCAACAAGAACTACACGTCCTAAATCCTCTATAATTTCTTCTCCTCATCCACACTAATAGTCACTTGCATGAATAGTACTATGTTTTTGTGTATACAGCCATAGATCCAAATTAGTTTCTTTATTAATCATCATTAAAACCAACCAATTTCTTTCTAACAAGCACAAAAGCTGTAAATTCTTTCTATTTTAATTAATTTTATTATTATTCAGATTAAGACCAACTAATTTCTCTATAACAAGCACAAAAGTTGTAAATGCATTTCATTTTCTCATCATCATACAAATTATGAAATGAATGCAAGATCATGAAAGATTCATTTGATTTTTGGTAAATAATTGTTTACCATTTTTTAACATCTCTTCAAGGATAGCTTTCATTGGCATGGAAAGTAATTGTTCAAATGTCTTCCGAATTTCCTTTCTCATCTTTAGATGTTAAATATGAACAAACATACTGTTGGTGCAATTAAAACCAAGCCCACATACTTGGTTAATTAGCACATCTCTTATGGAACCCCACGTGATCAATCTCTTGTAACGATCATTCACAATTACCTTTTTAAAAGTATCGTACAACCACGTGGAGTTAGGAAGCTCTAAAACATGACACATTTGGTTGTTGAGTAATGAGAGAATATATCCTACACTTTAGGATTCACTTTTAGGTAGACATCTTTGAATTTTAATTCAAACTTTGGCTCCAAGCACAACTGTAAGAAGAGGTTCAAATGACCCATGTGTTATCTCGAGTCCATGAGATCATTTTGATGCAGATCTATCGTGAAGTGAGAGCTTATCTCATAGCTCATTCACCTCTCAAACATTGAGCAATGTATGATTGCCAATGACATTGTATGTGTATATGATTTAATAAATATATTATCATTACATTCTCATTTCACTTCTCTAGTATAACTCCATCAAAAAAGTGATCTTCTCAGAGCTTGTTCTCAGTGCATGATTGGTCATTTGCCATGATTTAAATCATAATAGATTCCACATATTGTCTAGTACATGAGTACAAATTTTCATTAGCATTGCTTCTTTGGATCATGAGATATTAACTCATCTTTTCTCTTTGGTATGTTGATTGATGCACCCCGTAATTGTCAGGATGGTTCTGTGATTTGCTAAACACCTTTCTCAATGTGTAGTCGATCATTTTTTTATGAAATCACTCATGATTCGTAGCTTACTAAGCTAACTAGAGTTTCCCAAAAGGAATTAAGTTAATTTCTGTTGTGCTCAGAGAACTATTTAAAACGTTGAACATGTGTATGAACAAAAACAGCAAGTTTCTTGATCTTGGTTCAACTCCTACCTATCTGTTTTGATCCATGGGTTACTGGATCATGTTCCAACATATATGATTATTTATGATCATTATCTAGATAAAGAGACCCACTACAATATCCAACAATCAATCTTGACATGTTTGAAGCAGGATTAAGCAACACCACTTCATGTCTAAAAACCATCCACCATCTCCTCCAATAGTGGTATCAGAGCAACAACAAGCAAGATGGGAGATGGATTTCCATCCTTCATTGACAAATTCGATAGAAGCAACTACTCAGCATGGTCACTTAGGATGCAAGCCTACCTTCAAGGGAAAAGTCTATATGGATACATGTCAAGAGATGAGGAGATGCCAACCTTCAGGAGCAAGCATCAACCTACAAGGGAAGAGCAAGAAAGGTTGACCACATGGTGTGCAAAGGATGCTCTTGCCAGGCCTTGCCTACTAAACTCAATCTCAGATTTCTTGTTGCCTCACATTAGAAATTGTAAGACCTCCCAAGAGATTTGGGAAGTACTCTCATCATATTTCTCATCAAATACAAGAGCTAGGAAGAATCAGTTATAGATGGAGTTTACAAATCTAAAAAGCAACCAAAGCAAGGAGTGGTTGATTATGTAACCAAGATGAAAGATGTGGCTAATTAGCTTGCAAGCATTGGAGAGGAGACAGAAGAAGAACACATAGTAAGGCAAATTGTTAATGTCATCAAAGCAGATGACAAGTGGGAGTCCACCACAGCAATGGACCTCTACATGGATATGCAAATACCACCTCACCTCAACACCTTGATGGGGCGACACTTCACCCATGAGACAAACCTTAGCAGAAATGGTGACAAGAACAAAAGTAAGCATAAAGATAAAAGCAAGAAGAATGAAGAAGAGTCTAGTACCTCTCAAGCTAATGATACAGGTAGAGGAAGAGGTGCTAGAGGAAGAGGTGCTAGAGGAAGAGGTAGAGGAGGAAAGCAAGGTAGGGGGAGATTCTACAACAATTCACCTTGCAACATTTGTGGTCTTACCAATCACACCACCAAAGGATGCTTCAAGAACACAAGGAATCAAAGGGGAAGAGACTTCCATAGAGGTAGCTATGGACAATCCAAAGGCAGATACAACAATAGAGGAAGCAACTATAATCAAAACTACAATCAAGGCTACCACAACAACAATTATTAGGGAGCTTTCAGAGGAAGAAGAGACTACAACAAATATACTAAAGACCAAGAAGATTCTCTACTCATCATGAATGTGACATCCAAGTAAGGTAAAGATGATGGGCACCTTTTCTATATTGATTCAGGTTGTTCCAATCATGTGGCTAGAAATGTGGCTTTATTATATGCTCTTGAGGAGCCCAAAGGGAAGCATGAACTATAGATAGGTGATGATACTAAACACTCAGTCAAGCAAATTGGAAATGTAAAGACTTCTGATGGTAAAATAAACCTCTTGAGTAAAGTTATGTATGTGCCAACTATAACCAAAAACCTAATTAGTATTGGATAGATTGTTGAGAAAGGCTTACTGTTCAGATTTACTAAGCATGGAGCATATGTGGAAGACCCTCAACAAGGCTTCAAAAGGATTGCTAAAGGTGAGAAGTCTGGTAGATTATTTACATTTGAGATTGAAGACATAAGGAACATAGCACTATTCAATTATAGAGATTAAACTCTATCTGAGTTAGAAATATGGCACAAAAGGCTAGGACACATAGGAGAAACAACTCTAAAGCAAATATGAAGGGCTAGAGTGTGCTTGGCATTCCCAATGTGACCAAGCAACATATGATATACAAATGTGTAGCATGTCGATTTGGCAAAGCTCACAGGCAACCATTCAACAGAAAGGGATATATGCATGAAGACTATTTGCAACTTGTACAACTGATGTGTGGGGTCCTAGCAAAGATCCATCAATCTCAGGTTCAAGGTACTATGTTTCATTTATTGATCATTACAGTAGATGGACAATCCTCTAATTCATGAAGCATAAGGATGAAGTATTTACATGTTTCAAAAAGTATTTGGCACTAGTTGAAAACCAAACAGGAAGAAGCTTGAAAAGGATCAGATCTGATGGAGGTGGTGAGTACTTTTCATGTGAATGTGATTCATTTTTCCAGGGTAGAGGCATAAAGAGGAAAGTAACAACAAGATGTACTCCAGAATTCAATGGAGTGGTAGAGAGAAGCAACAGGTTAATAGTTGAAGCTGCTAGGTCTATGTTGAATGAGAAGAAGTTACCTAATTACCTATGGGCAGAGGTTGTTTACACAGCCACCTACTTGGTTAATAGGCTCCCATCCAAATCCTTGGATAGTATGACACCCTATGAAGCATGGAATGGTACGAGACCCTCATTGGACGATTGTAAAATATTTGGGTGCATTGGCAATGCACATATCCCCTCACAAATTAGAGGAAAGCTTGACCCTAAAGCTAAAAAGTGTATACTCATTGGGTATGATCAAAACCAAAAGGGTTACAAGCTATACAATCCCATTAACAAAGCAATTATAGTTAGTAGGGATGTAGTGTTTGATGAAAATAATTCATGGTTTGAAGATGATTGCAGGAAGGTCAAGTTACCTTATGATTTGGAAAATGATTTTCCAACCCTCACTCAAGAAGATTAACAATTACCAGAAGACATCAATTCAGAGGATGAAGAGCAAATGGATTTCAAGGCATGGAAGTCAAGAGGCAAGACCAAATTCAAGCAATTAGAAGATATACCAGAGTCTTCAAATCAAGCACTCAGGAGATCTCAAAGAGAAATCAAAAAGCCCATAAGGTATGGCTTTGATACATCATTAGTCACCAAGCATTCTATGTATATCACTAAAGACTTTATGACAGAAGATCCTTCATCATTTGAAGAAGCTAGGAAAAAGAAAGAATGGAGAGAAGCCATGCAGGAAGAAGTAGAAGCACTTCATGAAAACCATACTTGGGACCTAGTTCCCAAGAAGCCAAGCATGAAGGTAATTGGATCTAGGTGGATTTATAAAATCAAAAATAACTCAGATGGTTCTATAAACAGGTACAAGGCAAGGTTATTGGCAAAAGGATTTTCCCAAAATCTTGCAGTGGACTATGAAGAAACCTTTTCACCTGTGGCAAAGATGCCAACAATTAGGGTTTTGGTAAGTGTTGCTGCTTCTAAGAATTGGAATCTATATCAGTTAGATGTGAAGAATGCATTCTTAAATGGATGGATATCAGAAGAAGTGTATATGGCACAACCACCAGGTTTTGAAGATGAAGATAAAAGAAGTTATGTAGGCAAGCTAAGGAAGGCACTTTATGGCCTAAAGCAAGCTCCTAGACCTTGGAACCATAGGCTTGTTACTTATTTGTAGGACAAGGGTTTTGTGGCTAGCAAGGCAGGTTCTTCTTTATTTATAAAGAAAAATAAATCAAAAGTTATCTACTTATGTGTCTATGTGGATGAGATTATCAATACAGGGGATGATGCTAATGGCATCAAGCAAGTTAAGGCTCAACTAATGGAAGAATTTAAAATCAGTGCTCTTGGTTTATTAACTTACTTTCTTGGCTTAGAGCTTGTGTGCACAAATTTTGGTATATTTATTACTCAGAGGAAGTATATACATGATATGTTGGTAAAGTTCAAGATGGAGAACACTAGAATTGTAGGTACTCCTATAGAACTCAACCATAAGCTTAGTTCTCATGAAGGAGAACTCCTTGATGATGTTACACGTTATCAACAAGTTGTGGGAAGTCTCAACTATGCTACCCTAACAAGAGTAGACATTGCTTATGGAGTAAGTACATTGAGTCATTTTATGCATGCACCAAGGAAGCCTCATATGGAAGCTACAAAAAGGTTGCTAAAGTATCCAAAGGATAACATGAATGAAGGGTTGTTTTACCCCTTCACTTCTGACATAGATATAAAGATGTATTCTGATGCAGATTGGGTTGTCTCCAAGGATGATAGGAGGAGCACTTCAAGTTACCTATCTTTTGTAGGTTCAAAGCTTATATCATGGTCATCTAAGAAGCAACCAATTCTGGCCTTATCATTCATAGAAGCAGAATATAGAGGTTTGGCAAATGCAACTCAAGAATCTATGTGGCTTAAGCAACTATATGCCAATTTGAAGTTACATTCTTGCACTCCAATAATCTTCGGAGACAACACAAGTTCACTTCATTTGGCTACTAATCTTGTATATCATGCAAGGACTAAGCACATTGAAGTGCACTATCATTATGTAAGGGAGAAATTGCTTAGCAATGATATTCAACTATCCTCTGTATTAACTCATTCACAATGTGCAAATATACTCACAAAGTCATTGGATGAAACCAAGATGAACAAATTCAAATTGATGATTGGTTTGTAGCAAATAAAGGAGGAATGAATACCAAGCATGTTAGGCTTGAGGGGGAGCTATTGGTGCAATTAAAACCAAGCCCAGATACTTGGTTAATTAGCATCTCTTACGGAACCCCATGTGATCAATCTCTTGTAAAGATCACTCACAATTTCCTTTGTAAAAGTGTCCTACAACCACGTGGAGTTAGTAAGCTCTAAATCACAACTCATTTGGTTGTTGAGTAATGAGTGAATAGATCCTATACTTTGGGATTCACTTTTAGGTAGACATCTTTGAATTTGAATTCAAACTTTGGCTCCAAGCACAACTATAAGAAGAGGTTCAAATGACCCGCGTGTATGATCTTGAGTCCATGAGATCATTTTAATGGGGATCTATCATGAAGTGAGAGCTTATCACATATTTCTTTCACCTCTCACACATTGAGCAATGTATGGTTGCCAATGACATTGTATTTGTATATGATTTAATACATGTATTATCATTACATTCTCATTTCACTTCTCTGGTATAACTCCATCACAATAGTGATCTTCTCATAGCTTGTTCCCAGTCCATGATTGATCATTTTCCATTATTTAAATCATAATAGATTTAGGATACTGTCTAGTACATGAGTAAAAAGTCTCATTGCATTGCTTCTCTAGATCCTGAGATATTAACTCATCGTTGCTCTCTAGTCTGTTGAGTCATGCACCCCGTAATTGTCAGGATGATTTTGTGATTTGCTAAACACCTTTCTCAGTGTGTAGTCAAATATTTTTTATGAAATCACTCACGATTGGTAGCTTACTAAGCTAATTAGAGTTTCCCAAAAGGAATTAAGCTGATTTCTGATGTGCTCAGAGAACTGTTCAAAATATTGAATAGCTATAGGAACAAAACTAGCAAGTTTCTTGATGTTGGATCAATTCCTTCCTATTTGTTTTGATCCATTGATTAGAGTATCATGTTACAAGCAACATATATGATTATTTATGATCATTATCTAGATAAAGAGGCCCACGAAACTCTCCAATAATCAATCTTGGTAGGTGTGAAGCATGATTAAGCAACACAACTTCATCTCTCAAGACTATCCACCATCTCCTCCAAGACATACTAAATTCAAAATTTTGTGACAATGTCAACATCGTCAAACTATCATCTTCATTCCAATTCGGATTGAAATGCCTCACATAGATATTGCACGCTTCGAACTTCAGAACTTGGTAGGCCATTATCTAGCCTCCTCCTTGTGAAGAGATGGATAGGTATGTGCTTGAAGATGAAGAGGTGTTGCAAAATCCTTGATCTACACCAGCCAAATGAACTCCAAGAGTATGTGGTGGGCCCTTTTAGCTTGCCAATGGATGTATTAGAAAACCTATGCACCTTGGAAGATCACTCACAAAAAGATAGATCAAAACAGATAAGTTGGAGTTAGCTCAGAGGTGAAGAACTTGCTATTTTTGGTTCATACACCTATCCAATGTTTTGCATAATTCTCTGAGCACAGCAGCAATTAGCTTAAATCCTCTTGGGGAAGTTTTAACTTAAAGATCTAACTTTCAAGAGTAATCTCATAAAAAATAAATAACCACACACTGAGAATGATGTTTAACAAGTGATGAGATCATCTCGATTTTCACGGGCTGCTACAGTTTGAGACCAGTGAGCAGAAAAATGAACATAACTCCAGATTTAAGAATCCATAGATTATACAAATTGTTATGCTTATACTAGACAGTAAGCTAAATCCAACAAGCTTTAAATCATTGAATGTGGATAAGTACAGACTGAGAAACAACTCTCACAAGATGAGTAAAAAAGTCGGGTACCTGATAGAGAAGTGAAAATGACAGACAAGGTTGACTTCAACTGAGCATAACTGAAGATTGCAATACCCAAATGAAATGCAATTTGGTGAGCATATAGTAGACTTATAGAGCTAACGTTAACAAGTTACATCACTAAAAGTGATGCACCAAGCTCAGATTAATCATCTCTGCAATCTCACTGAGAAAACTGAGAGATATGGCAGTGATTAGTACACTTCACAAGAACATGGAAATATGAACTCAAATGATCCTGAAAATGAGAGTATATTGCTTGTACAATACAATGGACTTACTGATACATATGTGTGTCTTGTAATCACACCTTGATATGGCATAAAGCTCAGCTCTTGGAGGTCTTCACATAGGTCTCTCTAACCACGACTAAAGCTGCCATCTATTTATAGTTGAGTTTCGGAGGCTAACTTCCCTCAATCACTCTCCAATCAATTAGTGATTGATTTGATTCTCTACCTACCATAAATCAGGAATTCGTGGCTCCTCTTTCCCTTTTTGATCAAGTGGACTCAACCACTTAAGATTTCTCACTTTAACATTAAGTAAACTCTTCAAAAGTTACAAGAGGTAGTTCACAAGTGAACTTTGCATAGTCTTCATTTTAAAGCTTCTTCTATGACTTTGTGGGACTCAAGCCAATACTTAGGCTTGTCATAGACTTGCTCCAACAGCTCCCCCTCAAGACAAGTATGCTTGAGGTCTTCAATCGTCCAAGATTACCTGTAAACCAATCATAGCCTTGAATTTGCAAAGCTTTGTACCATCCAATGCTTTGGTTAGAATATCTGCGCATTGTTGATGAGTGGACACATATGATATTTGAATCTCTTTGCTTAGAACCTTCCCTCTTACATAGTGATAATGAACTTCAATATGTTTAGTCCTTGCGTGAAAAATAGGATTAGCAGCCAAATGAATAGAACTCATATGGTCACCATAAATAGTTGGAGTTCCAAACTCCAATCCAAGATCTTTGAATAATGTCTTCATCCACATAGCTTCCTGAGTAGCTATGGCAAGACCTCTGTATTCAGCTTCAGTAGAAGAGAGAGCAACTGTGGGTTGCTTCTTGGATGACCATGAAATAAGCTTTGAACCTGCAAAGGTAAGATAACCTGAAGTGCTCCTTCTATCTTCTTTGGAGCCAGTCCAATCTGCATCAAAAAATAGCTTCAAACCTAAATCAGATACATAAGGATAATAAAGTCCTTCATTTATGGTTCCTTTGAGATACTTGAGAATCCTTTTGGCAGCATCCATATGTGGTTTCCTTGGTGTGTGCATAAATTGACTTAGCACACTCACACTGTAACATATATCTACTCCTATCAATGTGGCATAGTTGAGACTACCCACTAGACTTTGATATGATGTGATGTCCTCTATGAGTTCACCTTCATGTGAGCTCAACTTGTGATTGACCTCCATTGGAGTACCTGCAATCTTACAATCTTGCATCTTGAATTTTGCCAACATGTCCTTAATGTACTTTCTTTGAGTGAGAAACAAACCATGATCTTTGTAGACAACTTCCAAACCTAGGAAATAGGTAAGTGAACCCAAATCACTTATCTTGAACTCTTCTCTCATCTGTCCTTTGATCTTCTTCATACCATCTGCATCATTTCTTGTCAATATAATATCATCTACATATACACATAAGTAGATGATCGCAGAGTTACTCTTTTTGATAAAGAGTGAAGGATCTGCCTTGCTTGGTTGAAAACCTTTGTCCTGCAAGAATGAAACAAGCCTCAAATTCCAAGCTCTTGGAGCTTGCTTGAGAGCATACAATTCTTTGTTAAGTTTACACACATAATCAGGATAAATTTGATTCTCAAAACCAGGTGGTTGTGCCATATATACCTCTTCTGTTATCCAACCATTCAAGAATGCATTCTTTACATCTAGTTGAAGTATCGTCCAATTCTTGGAAGAGGCAATACTAAGCAAAACCCTAATAGTAGGCATCTTTGCCACAGGAGAGAAGGTCTCCTCATAATCAATTCCCTGAGTTTGTGCAAAGCCTTTTGCTACAAGCCTTGCCTTATACCTGTTAATGGAACCATCAGAATTCTTTTTGAGTTTGTAGACCCATCTTGAGCCTATTACCTTCATGGATGAAGTCTTGGGCACCAAATCCCAAGTGTTGTTTTCCTCAAGTGCTTCAATCTCTTCCTTCATAGCATGCTTCCATTCTGATTTTGCTTTGGCCTCTTCAAATGATGATGGCTCCTCTTGGTTTATGTCATGTGCTATGTAGATAGAATGTTTAGTTACTAATGAGGTGTTAAACCCATACCTTTCTGGTTTTTTCTTTTCCCTCATAGATCTTCTTAGGCCATGATGTGATGATTCTTCCTCATCTCCAAGTTCCTGCAATTTTGCTTTACCTTTAGACTTCCATGCTTTGACCTTTTCCATCTGAGATTCTTCATCATCCTCTGAGGTGTCTTGTTCTTCAATCTTTGGTTGTTCTCTACCAAGCTTGGAAAATCTTCTTCAAGAGTCATATAGTAAATTGACCTTCCTGCATGAATCTTCATACCATGAATTGTTTTCATCAAAAACTACATCTCTGCTTACCAAGAATCCTTTGTTGGTAGGGTTTTATAACCTGTAACCCTTTTCATTGTTGTCATATCCAATAAATACACACCTTTCTGACTTTGGATCCATCTTGCCTCTAACCTATGAAGGAACATGAGCAAAAGCAATACATCCAAAAATTTTACAATGATCTAAGCTTGGTCTTCTTCCATTCCAAGCCTCATATGGAGTCATCCCATCAAGGGATTTTGAAGGCAACCTATTAATCAAGTAAGTGTTGTAGATACAACCTCACCCCATAGATAATTAGGTAAATGCTTTTCATTTAACATGGACCTTACAGCTTCAACAATTGTCCTATTCCTCCTTTCTGCCACTCCATTTTGCTCGAGAGTGTACCTTGTAGTTACCTCTCTTTTGATTCCTCTTTCTTGAAGAAAAGAATCAAACTCATGGGAGAAGTATTCTCCCCCTCCATCTGACCTTAGCCTTTTTAGTGATTTACCTGTTTGATTCTCCACAAGAGCCAAATATCTTTTGAAACATGAAAAAACTGTTAGTATATGATCAATGTCTACCCCTCATGATTGTATGCACATTTTGTAAGGCCCCCTTTATGAGGAGAAGCCAAGCGTGCATTACCCAATTGATGGGAATCCCAACTTGAATGTTGGATGAAGGTCATATTGGACCATGTAAGATATTATAAGGAAAGGGAGTTACCAGGGTCCCCAATTGTGGGGTCCGGGGCAGCGGTGAGCAGCCCCGGCTAGGGGGTCCAAGGGGGCCAGCGGGCCCCCTGGCTGGGGGGTCCCAGGGGGCCAGCGGGCCCCCTGGTGGGGGTCCGGGGGCAGCGCCCCCGGCGCGACGGTAAAGGGAATATTCCATGGAATATTCCCTGTCGGAGTCAGAAATCATTTATATTTGTTAGGTCGGTTCAACCAGTCTAAGCCGTGTATGGCAATTACGCGGGCGGTGGCCGCCCACGCTCTACCGCCCATGTATAGCCGTCCATGGCAGGCCACCCATGATCCTATATATACATGACTTCTGCACTTCCTAAGATACCGAGTTGAGCCAGCATACCTCTACCTTGTATCTCCCTATCTAGAGTTGTCTAGATCACCATTTAAGCTCTACCTTGAGAGCGCACGGGTGGACAACGCCATCATCTTTGTACTTGCTGCTAGTAGAAAATTGTTGAGATTCTCCTATATCTGTTATCTTCTCTGCTATTGCTCCTGTGTTATATTGCGTAACTATTGTCTTTCATGGTATCAGAGCTGTAAGGTTCGAATAGCTTGAGAAGTATCATTATTTTAGCCTACTAGCAGACTAGAATATCAGTAGATTATTCGAGTGATTACATGATGGCTTCATCGTCGAATAGTAGTCTTGGTGCTTCAGCTAATGTTAATGCTGCACCTATTCGAATTCGTCCACCTGCATTCACTGAAGGGAAGCTAGATGGAACCAATTATACACTCTGGAAGTTCAAAATTTCTGCAATTTTGGACTCCTATGAATTACTTGACACTGTCATGGGACCGATGGGATTGGATCCAGAGCCTATACCAGTTGAAGATCCAGCAAATTCAAGATTGATGATTCAGCCAGATCCAGATCTTCTACGAGCTTGGAAGAGGCGGAATGCTGATGCATTATGTGCGATTGTCACTAGTGTAAGTGATTCTGTGCTTACTTTAGTTCAACATACTACTAAAGCACATGAGGCTTGGGGCATATTGGCTCGACAATATGAGACCAAGAACCACACTAGGATACAGAATTTAGAAAATCAGTTGGCAAATGAAAAGCATTCTGATTCTGAAAAGGCTGAAGATTTTATCAAACGGATAAAGCATCTTCAAGATCAATTGGCTGCAGTTGGTGTTGTTATAACACCAGAAGAGCTGGCTCGAAGATCTGTACGTGTTCTTCCAGCAAAGTATGATGGATTAGTAACAGCCCCCGGCGCGACGGTAAAGGGAATATTCCATGGAATATTCCCTGTCGGAGTCAGAAATCATTTATATTTGTTAGGTCGGTTCAACCAGTCTAAGCCGTGTATGGCAATTACGCGGGCGGTGGCCGCCCACGCTCTACCGCCCATGTATAGCCGTCCATGGCAGGCCACCCATGATCCTATATATACATGACTTCTGCACTTCCTAAGATACCGAGTTGAGCCAGCATACCTCTACCTTGTATCTCCCTATCTAGAGTTGTCTAGATCACCATTTAAGCTCTACCTTGAGAGCGCACGGGTGGACAACGCCATCATCTTTGTACTTGCTGCTAGTAGAAAATTGTTGAGATTCTCCTATATCTGTTATCTTCTCTGCTATTGCTCCTGTGTTATATTGCGTAACTATTGTCTTTCAAAAACTTCATCTTTGTGTTTCATAAAGAATAGGATAGTCCATTTGCTGCAATCATCAATAAAGGAAACATAATACCTTGATCCAGATATTGAAGCTTCCTTTCTAGGTCCCCATACATCTGTATGAACCAACTCCAAGAGATCCCCATGCATATAACCTTTCTTCATGAATGGTAACCTGTGAGACTTTCCAAATTACATGCACTACACTTATAAATCATATGTTGTTTTGACAAATTAGGGAGTCCAAGTATACTTTGGTCCCTGCAAATTTGCTTTAATGACCTTTCACCAATATGTGCTAACCTTTTGTGCCATACTTCCAATTCTGTGAGTGTCTGACTACCAGAATTAAAGAGAGCAATGTTTCTAGTGTCTTGTAATTCAATTGTGAACAATCTACCTGCCTTTTCACCTTTTGCAATTCTTCTGAATCCTTGACTTGGATCTTCAACAAATGCTCCTGCTTTTGTGAACCTGACTTGCAACCCTTTCTCTACTATCTGCCCAACACTTATCAAATTCTTTGTAATGGTAGGGACATAGAGTACGTTACTAAGTAGGTTGATGTTTCCATCAGGTGCTTTGACATTGCCTATTTTCTCCACAAGATGTCTTGTATCATCTCCTGTTTGTACCTCATGCTTATTCCTTGGATCTTCTAAATCTGATAGGAGTGCCACATTTCCTATCGCATGATTTGAACAACCTGAATCTATGTAGAAAACATGCTCATCAGATTTACCTTGTGGCATATCCATGTTCATGATCAATAATGAATCCTCTTTGTTTGAGTCTTCTGTGTAGTTATTGAAGTCTCTCCTTCCTTTGTAGCCTCCTTGATAGTTTGAATGATTGTAGTTGTTGTAGTTGCCATGAGAATTGTTGAACCTTCCTCTTGAGTAGCCATAACTTCCTCTATTGTATCCTCTTCCTCTTTGATTCCTGGAATTCCTAAAGCAATTTTTAGTTGTATGATTAGTTAGTCCACAAATATAACATGGGTTGAAGTCTTGGGATCTCCCCCTACCTTGTCTACCTCCTCTTCCTCTACCTCTGCCATGTCTTCCTCTACCTGCATAGTTAGCTTGATATGTTCCTGCTTCATCATCCACTTTCTTTGCCTTTCCTTTGCTATCTTTGGACTTGCTTTTATCAGTGTATAAAGCTGAAGATTGATTACCTTTAGAGCTTTCTCCATTTTTTATAAGCTTTGCCTCTTGAGTAAGTAGTTGTCCAATGAGTGTATTGAAATCAGGTAGATGCATGTCCATGTACAAATCCATAGCTGTGGTGAATGCTTCCCACTTGTCATCTGCCTTCAAGCCATTGATGACTTGCCTTACAATTTGGTCTTCATCTATTACCTCTCCAATGCTTCCCAACTGATCCGCTATGTCCTTGAGCTTTGTGACAAAATCAGTCACATTTTGTTTGGGAGCCTTCTTGAGAGTTGTGAAATCCAGCCATAGTTGATGCTTCCTAGCTTTGGTACTTGAAGAGAAGAAGGCTTCAAGTGCATCCCATACTTCTTGAGATGTCTTACAACTTCTAATGTGAGGCAACAAAAAATCTGAGATAGAGTTGAGGAGATAAGACCTTGCAAGTGCATCCTTGGAGCACCATGTGCTCAATCTTTCTTGCTCTTCTTGTGTTGGTTGCCTTTTGTTCCTGAAACTTGGCATAACTTCATCTCCAACCACATAACCATATAAACTTCTACCTTGGAGATAAGCTTCCATTCTTAATAACCAAGCTGAGTAGTTACCTCTGTGCAATTTGTCAATTGATGAAGGAAATCCATCTGCCATGTTGTCCAACCTTGCTCTAATACCACTATGAAGAGATGGATAGGTATGTGCTTGAGGATGAAGAGGTGTTGCAAAATCCTTGATCTACACCAGCCAAATGAACTCCACGAGTATGTGGTGGGTCCTTTTAGCTTGCCAATGAATGTATTAGACACCCTATGTACCTTGGAAGATCACTCACAAAAAGATAGATCAAAACAGATAAGTTGGAGTTAGCTCGGAGGTGAAGAACTTGCTATTTTTGGTTCATACACCTTTCTAGTGTTTTGCATAATTCTCTGAGCACAGTAGCAATTAGCTTAATTCCTCTTGGGGAAGTTTAGTTAACTTAAAGAGCTAACTTTCAAGATTAATCGCATCAAAAATAAAGAACCACACACTGAGAATGATGTTTAACAAGTGATGACATCATCCCGATTTTCAGGGGCTGCTATAGTTTAAGACCAGTGAGCAAAAAAATGAACATAATTCTAGATTTAAGAATCCAATGATTATGAGACTTTGTATTCTCATATTAGACAGTAAGCTGAATCCAACAAGCTTTACATCATTGAATTTGGATAAGTACACACTGAGATACAGCTCTGACACGATGAGTCAAAAAGTCGGGTACCTGACAGAGAAGTGAAAATGACAGACAGGGTTGACTTCAACTGAACATAACTGAAGTTTGCAATACCCAAATGAAATGAAAATTGATGAGCGTATACTAGACTTATAGAGCTAACTGTAAAAAGTTAAATAACTGAAAATGATTCACCAAGCTCAGAGTAACCATCTCTGCAATCTGACTGAGAAAACTCAGAGATATGGGAGTGAGTAGTACACTTCACAAGAACATGGAAATATGAACTCAAATGATAATGAAAATGAAAGTATATTGCTTATACAATACAATGGACTTACTGATACATATGTGTGCCTTGGAATCACACCTTGAAATGGCATAAAGCTAAGCTCTTGGAGGTCTTCACATAGGTCTCTCTAACCACGACTAAAGCTGCCATCTATTTATAGTTGAGTTTGGGAGGCTAACTTCCCTCAATCACTCTCCAATCAATTAGTGATTGATTTGATTCTCTACCAACCACAAATCACAAATTAGTGGCTCCTCTTTCCCTTTTTGATCAAGTGGACTCAACCACTTAAGATTCTCTCACTTTTACATTAAGTAAACTCTTCAAACGTTACAAGAGGTAGTTCACAAGTGAACTTTGCATAGTCTTCATTTTAAAGATTCTTCTATGACTTTGTGGGACTCAAGCCAATACTTAGGCTTGTCATAGACTTGCTTCAACACTCGTTTGCATGTCCTTGATCCTTTGAGTATTTATATGGCCCATCCTTTTGTTCCAAATGTCAAATTTTGCTACCTCTTTACCGTTATATGTGAAATAGATAGATTCTTATAGGATTGGCTTTATTGCCATGGCAAACTTCCTTCCTTCTCGTTTCCCTTTTTAATTACCTTTTAGACATCCTTAGGGTCTTCCACATAGCACCATCCTTTTATAAATCTAACTTGATAGACTCTATCCCCCATTTATCAAATACATACTAGGTTCTTTGTTATCATAGTGCATGAAGTACATTATTTATGCACCTAACCTTGTGTTTACCTTCATTCATCACATAACATATGTGAGATGTCATGTGATTTGGAATCCCATAAATTATCATCTACTATATTGGTTGATGCATGTAGACTAATCAAGCATGATTTTTTGTAGCTCATGTGATTTTTGAAATTTCATTGATTTCTTCATGCTTATGCATCATGGCAAATCAACTTTCATTATTCTATTGTTGAACTAGAGTTTCCATAGTTACCTTGGTTCTCTTGGCATTGATTGATTTTTGTTGCTCTCTTGACACATATGTAGCACCCATATTCATTGGAGTCTCTGTCATCACAGCTTCTTCCTCCTCTTCCTTTGTAATCTACTCTTCCTCTTGAGCTTGAGGATCCATTTCATCTTTCTTGATCTCATTCTTACCTTTGGCTCCATTCATTCGCTCCTCTAGCTCCACTTTGTCCAATAGTTCTTGCTTTCACTTTTGCATTTTTTGCATAAGAGAATTGGATCTAATTCATGTAGTTTTGTCTATAGCTCAAATTCTTGTCTTCAATTATGAATGCAAATAATGGTTCATGTGGTTGTTACACCTGCCATCAATTTCATATGTATTCTCACCATGTTTTGCATTAATATTCAAGTTCATCATTGAAATAGTTTCCTAAACATTTTCCACTAGCACAATTCCTTGTCCTCAAATTTGGTTTGGATATCCATTTGTTCTTTGAATTCAACAACAATCTTGGAATATATGACCATATTAATAACACTTGTAGCATTTTATATTTATAATACTTGCTATATTTTTTGTCCTCTCTTTTACAAGCTTACAAAATCCTTGCTTTACATATGTATTTGTTCTAAATTTTCTTGAAAATTTATCAATGTTATCAAATAAGTGAGATATGTTAGTATTATTTGGTAATGGTGTCTGAATACACTTAGGACTATAAGGGCACTTCTTTAACCTCTTTGGGAGGTTCTGTCCCTCAACTTGTATACATGATAAACCTAAAGGGCTACTTTTTTTTAATATTCCACACTTAGTAATACCAGTTGTCTTGTGCTCCTAAGCTTCTTCTTCTTGCTCATTTTTTATATGCTTTTGTGATCCCCAAACTCCAACAATTGTAATTTGAGAAAGTTAAGGATTCTTGAGGTGCATTTCCAACAATCACCACTCACTATCTAGACCTCTATGAAAGTTTGTAAACATGATCTTGATGGTACATATTTCATAAATAAACTCTTTTTTTATGAACCTCAAAAAATCAAATTCAATTGTTTTTCACATTTGAATGCAGTATACAAGTGACTATAAGGGACATTTCATTCTTTCATGTTTAACACATATGTAATTTTTGGTTTACAAATACAAGCATCTCAAAGTCTACTAAATATCTAGTGGATCTCAATTGGGTATTTTTTTTGCACGAGTGTATAGACATCAATAATAACTGAGAAGAATGCTATGTTTTTCATGTTGGCTATTGAGGATAAGTTTGATGGTTGCAACTACCAATTATGTCCATACATGATGCAATGTGTATTCGTTGCAAAGGGGTTGTGGAATATTGTGCAAGGTGTTGAAATACATGTTGTGATACTCCCCTTCAATGATTTCAAGAACATCACCTACATGTCTATCCAAAAGGAAAAGAAGAAGGAAATCACAAAAATATGTTTGCCATTTGTAAAGCAAATAAATGAAAAGATATTAGATTTCACACGTTTTTGTGTATTTGGTTTGTCTAGGCAGGATGGTACTCCCCCAAAAAAAACAAAGGAGATGTCGTATTCAAAGAAAAAAATTCATTAAGCTCTAGTCTCTACCCAAAGCCCCACAGGGCACACACCAAGTTAAAACAAAATACAAAGAAAGAATAGAAGAAAAGCAAGCCCCAAAATTTTCAAGAAGTGGCTCATTTTCTTTTCCTAAAAACCCATTGTAAAACTTTGAAATGCCTTGTAAATGCATTAGCGGAGTTCTCTAGATGCATAATCCTTGAAGATTGTAACATTATCTTTGTACAATAGTAGGAACTTAGTGATTTTTAGACAAAGTGCTAGTCTCTTGTGTGAAAGGACCAAAATTAGGGCACATGTATATAAGTCACTTTGTGACTCTTTGTAAAGATGTTTTCCATAATCAAGATCTAACTTTCAGAAATTTCAAATTTGCTTCTTTTTGCCTCTCTACCTTCTTCTTCATGAGCTTGTGTGTGTGTTTGAGGCATAGAATGCTTTCCTAGAGGTGTTGTCTTCCCTATCTCTTTTCACTGTTATTGTGTATGTAAAGCATAGAAAGTCTTGAAGTGAGAGCAGGTTTCTCCACAACTCTCTTTTTCTGGCCATAACTTGAAGTATAGAGGTCTGGTCACTAAAGATATTAGGATTGGATGTGTCTCATTGAGAGCTTCAAAATGAATGTGCTATTGACTGTATTCAGGTATTGGAGCTGGGAGATATTTCTTGATTTGTGTTTGTTACTACACCAAGTATAGTGATACACACTTTTATGTAAGAGGTGTTGTGTGAGGTGGATGTTCCCTTTTTGCATGCATTATTTATTCCTTCCCCACATTAGCCATCATTCACACAGTTATTTTTGTTGGAGATAGACGTCTGCGAAAGCACGCGAACAGCACAAGGAAGAATAAGAAGCTTGGAGCACAAACACACAATACTGAATGTAATACTAGAGAATGTACAAAGATAAGTAGCCCATTAGGGCAATAGGCGTATATACAAGCTGGGCACATACTACCCAAATATATCAACAAATCCCCCCTGGGAGTGATGCGGTGAACAAGGAGCTGGCACTCATGTATAAGGAACTGCCAAGCTATGTGGAAATCACTCCACAAAAGGAAGTAAGCCCAAAGCTTTGTGGAAAGCTTCAAACTTTTCCCTAGGCGGAGCCTTCGTGAAAAGGTCTGCAATGTTCTCCTGCGTGGGCACATATGCCAAGCTGATCTCCCCAGCAGAGAACCTCTCCCTGACATAGTGACAATGCACCTCAATGTGCTAGTGCGAGCATGGAACACAGGGTTCCTCGCAACTGCCAATGCGCTCTGACTGTCAGTGAAGATGGTGGTGGCAGAAGATAGGCTACCACCCAAATCAGCCATAAGGCATCTGAGCCACACACACTCAACAATCACTGTGAAAGCTGCCCTATACTCAGCCTCACAACTGGAAGTGGACACAGTAGGCTGCTTCTTGCTCAACCAAGATATACATGAGCTACCAAGCATGAAGCAAAAACCACTGGTGGACACACGAGTGTCATAGCAACCAGCCCAATCTGAGTCAGAAAAAGCATGCAAATCTGGCGGTAGTGATCCCCCCTTGGGATAAAACAACCCAAGTAGCCAAGTACCACTCAAGTAGCGAAAGATGCGCTTAACCACCTTCCAATGCATGACTCTTGGGCAATGCATAAACCTGCTCATCTGTGAGACAGCAAACTGAATATCTGACCGAGTAATGCATAAGTAAATCAAGCATCCAACAGCCTGCTGATAGAGAACATCATCAAATGCATCTCTAGCATCATGAAGACTCAATCCTAAACCTGTCTCCATAGGAGTGGCAATAGGCTTACAGTCTTCAAGGCCAAAACGGTGCAATAATGTGTCAATATATTTCGTTTGACACAAAGTCCTTCCACCATCAACTTGCATAAATTGAATGCCCAAATAGTGATGCAAATGCCCCAAATCAGACATCTCAAATGAGGCATGCAAATCAGCCTTGAAATCAGCAATATGCTTCTCAATAGGACCAGTGAGCAGCATGTCATCAACATAGACAACAATGATCAGAAGCACATCATTAGCACGCTTAACATATAAGGTGCTTTCAGTTGGACTGTTCACAAAACCATGTGCAACCAGATAGGCATGTATCTTCTCATACCAAGCACGTGGTGCTTGCTTTAAACCATATAATGCCTTCTTTAACCGGCACACCTGGTTTTCATGCCCTTTCTGCACAAAGCTACGGGGCTGAAAAACATACACTTCTTCATGCAAGTCACCATTCAGAGACGTTGTTTTAATGTCCAACTGATGTACATTCCAACCATGATGGGCTGCAAGTGCACAAATGCTCTGAACAGTAGTCATACGACATGTAGGTGCAAAGGTCTCATCAAAATCAATGCCTCTTTCCTGTGCATAACCCTTTGCAACAAGCCTAGCCTTATACCTGTCAACTGTACCATCAGGTTTACACTTCAGCTTGTATACCCACTTAGTGCCAATGGCCTTCTTGCCAGGAGGCAAGTCACATAAAGACCATGTACCATTCTTCAATATAGCATCATATTCAGATTGCATGGCAGCCATCCAATTTTCTGAATTCTGTGCTTCATCAAAAGAAACAGGCACATTCTCATCATAGAGACTAGAGGCAGCCATAGCATAGCAATCTGATGCAAAGGAGGCACTATGAGAGCCTGAACGAGTATGATATGACAAAGGTGCATCTAATTTGCTGTCACGCAAAGTCTGCACCAGCCATTTTGGTAGAGTTTTTACCTGCTCAATATCAGCTCTCTCATCAACAAGTGCATCATGTAAATCTACATCAGAAATAGAATGATCTGCATCATCATATGAAACCTGCAAAGGCTGAGAAGTTGCCTCATTAGGACCAGCACTAGACTGTCCACCTGTAAAAAGAGGCATTAATGTATCATACATGTCTTTGGAGCTAACAGATGTCTCCTTAGTACATGAAAGCAATGGCTGAATAGCACCTTCCACAAAGACAACATCACGGCTAACCAGAATGTGTTTAGTCTGTGGATGATACAGACGATAGCCTTTACTTTCAGAACTGTACCCAACAAAAATACATTTTACTGCCTTATCATCCAATTTTCTGCGATGTTGTTTAGGCACTAATGCATATGCCAAACAACCAAAAACATGCAGATGAGCAACAGATGGCTTGCGCTCATGCCAAGCCTCATATGGAGTGATAGACTGCAGTGCTTTAGTGGGACACCTGTTCAGTACATATGCTGCATACATGACAGCCTCAAGCTAGAAACTATGTGGTAAAGCCTGACTCTTGACCATGCACCTCGCCATCTCCATGAGTGACCTGTTCTTTCGTTCAACTAACTCCATTCTGTTGAGGTGTATAGGGCATTGTACACTAGTGTTTTATCCCACGTTCAGCCAAAAATGCATTAAAATCAGAAGACATATATTCCCCCCCTCGATCAAAACGGAGGGTGCCCATTTTACATGTTGACAGATTTTCAGCCAAAACCAAAAACTGTTTAAAGCACATGAACACTTCGGACTTTGCTTTGAGTGGATATACCCATGCATGCTTGGAAAAATCATCAATGAAAGTCATGAACTAAAGGTAATTCCCAAAAGAGGGTGTCTGCATAGGACCACAAACATCACTATGTACAAGCTGCAATTTCTGCGTAGCCCGAACTGAACCATCTTTTGGAAAGGAGGAATGCTGCATTTTGCCCAAAATACAGCCTTCACATACATGTTTTCCAGGTGCCTCAAGCTTGGGCAAAGAAGACACCATATCAGATTTCTGCAGGCGTAGCAAACTAGCAAAATTCAAATGACCAAAGCATGCATGCCAAAGCTTTGCATCTGACATAGCCTGAGAATCACAAACTACACATGCCGAATCATTCATAGATCTTTCATAGTCTATGAGCTTATACAGCCCACGACATAAAATGCTAGAAGCAATAATCACATCGCCATTTCATAGATCATGAACTGTACACCTGTCATCAACGAATTTCACAACCAAGCTAATCTTGGCTAATGCAGAAACTGATAACAGATTCTTCTTGATCCCTGGCACAAATAAAGCATCTGACAAGGTGAAAGAACTACCATCATCAGTAGTCAGAATGATCTTACCAACTCCCATAACAGGATAAGAGGAGTTGTTGGCGCATGTGATAGTATTCCTTGTAGGGGTAGCCTTGAGTGAAGAGAAGAAACTGTGTTGCGAGGTAATATGTTTGGTCGCACCACTGTCAAAGTACCAAACATCTGAGTCCACTGCAGACATGCACTGCTCATGAGAAGATGGGTCAAAACTGCAAACAGTAGTAAATGCCCATTCTTCTTCCTGCACAAGATTAGCAGACTCTGTTTTTGGTGTAGAGGCTTCTGCAACAACCATTCCAGCCTCCTTTTTCTTTGCCTCTTTTGCAGCCAGTTTTGGATAGTTCTTTATGATATGATCATTTCCTTTACAGTACTTGCAAAACAATTTCTGCTTTTCTGATTTCTTCTCATCTTTATCCTGATTCTTCGAATGTGCAGCATTTGCAGATTTCTGCTTACTAGTAGAAGAGCTCCATTTTCCTTTGCCCTTCTGACTAGCCAGGAAAGCTTGATCTGCAACACGCATAATGGACCTGTTCTGCCTGGACTGATCTTCCTGCAACAGAACAGAGACTAACTCCTCAAATGATAAGGCATTCGGATTGCCTTTCATCATCAACCGAAGAGTAGAAGCAAAACTCTGATATGAATCAGGAAGACCATTCAGAACGGTCTGCACAAGTCAGCTATCTAGTATAACCTCATCAGCAGAAATCAATTGTTCCTTCAAATCTTTGATCTTCATTAGGAAACTGTCCATAGAATCACCTTCATTCATATGCTCACTCTCCAACTGTTTTCGGAGGTAAGCAACACGAGCCTCATTCCTAGCTTGGTACAATGTGGTAAGTGTATCCCAAGCATCCCTAGCTATTCTACAAGAGCGAATATGAGGAATAATGGCATGTTTCATAGAAAAAGCTATCAATGCATGTGCTTGGGCATCTCTGCCATCCCAACGAATTTGCTCTACAGTAGGTGCAACAGAAACAGCAACACGAACAGGAATCTGTGGAATATCATCTTCGACACCATCTTCATCAGCTCCAGCACCTGTATTTGTAGTACCTGTCGTTGCAGGTGTAACAGGACATCTTTCAACACCCTGCACAATGTTCCACAATCCTTTTGCAACCAAAACATGTTGCATCATATAAGCCCATAATGGGTAGTTGGTACCATCCATCTTATCCTCAACAGCCAACATACAGAATACATCACTGCTTTCAACCATGGTCGGTGACTAAAATACCTTGATGCAGAAAATTGACTATATCTCAAAAAGTTGAACAGAACTGCCTAGACGAGTTCTGTTAGACCTGTAGCAGACTTCGAGATGCTTAAATTGGCAAACAGAAACTGGTATATACCTTTGGCACAAAAAGACGAAATAGCCTACACAAGTGCTGCGATAGTGCGTTCAGAGGCCGAAACAAGCTCAGATCGCGATTTCAGCACCACATAGCGAAGCTGTTTTGATCTCGAAAACATACTGAGTATGCTCACCAAAATTCGTGCGATTCTGAGACTGCAAACGGAGGAGTGTCGACGGTGCCCTAGATGAAGTGACGACCTGCTTTGACACCAATTGTTGGAGATAGACGTCTGCGGAAGCACGTGAACAGCACAAGGAAGAAGAAGAAGCTTTGAGCACAAACACACAATAATGAATGTATTACTAGAGAATGTACAAAGATAAGTAGCCCATTAGGTCAATAGGCGTAGATACAAGCCGGGGGAAAAAAACCTCCTAAAGAGGGAAAAAAGTGCCCCGGCGGTCCTAGTGTGTTCACACACAAATATATCAACAATTTCCATGCACTTGAGTTTTCTCACACTTTTTGCTTTATACACCTAGTGTGCGTGTGTGACAAGTTTTTAGGATTAGGTTAGGAGTGGGGAAGTTACGATTATCAAGTAGGTAAGAGAGCTCGGGGGTAGGATAAATCTACCACATTTCAAAAACCAATTTTTTCCTTTTTCTTGAGTTCATTCGCTTGGCTTAGTGAAAAAAACCCAAAAGTCACAACATTCCACTTTTCTTGTGTATGCAAGTATTGTGGAGCACTCTCGATTACCTATATTGTGGATTGTGTATTGCTTAGAACTTTGAGCTTAGATAGATTCTAGTGTTAAAAGTTTGCCAAATTACTCTTTGAGGTGAGCACTAAATTGTGATCAAATCAAATTCTTGCTTGATTACTCACACAAGTAACATGACACCTACCAAGTATTGTATGGAACATATAAGGTGTATTTGGAAGAAGTTGTTAGTCACATGCACATAGGGGTGACAAAGAGAGCACAACCAAAACACTAGCACAAATTTCCCTTAACTTGGACTTGTAGAAGTCCAAGTATCATGATTGTTTGAGATTGGAATCACAATAACAAATTCATATGTGTCACAGATACTTGTTAGGTATCGTGTATCACCAATACCTTACTCCTAGGTGTATCATGTATGGTCTAGTTGAGTATCGCCACGCTCAGAATGATGCAGCATTGATACTCTAAGTATCATGTGTCACCAATTTGGGATGTGTATCTTGTATCATGAGAATCGAGGTAACATGTATTGTATATCCTTGAGGAGCAAGTATCATATCCTGCCTTGTGAGTATCATGTATTATCTTATCTAAGGTATCATGGATCATGCATATCTAGTATCATGTATTGTGGGGTGTGAAGTATCATGTATTGCCTGAGCTTAGGTAGCATATTATGGAGTTTTGGTATCAAATATCGTAAGATTCCAAGTATCATGTATTATGAGTTTCCTTGAGTGTCCAAGTATTGATCGTCAAGCTTTAGTATTGTGTATCATGAGGATCTTGAGTGTCACTTATCCAAAAATTAAGGAACAAAACCATAATTGGCTCTATATTGAAATTGTGAGGAATTTCAGCACTCAAACACCGAAGAAATCCATTTCAAAGACTTGATAGAACACTCGAAGAAAAGAATAGAGAGTTTAAGGTCAAAAAACTAGTTAAGGCCTCAAAGTGTGAATGAGCCTACAATCTGGATGTTTTCGAGGGAGTCAAAGGAGTGTGATATCCTCACCAAGGAGTGTAACTCAAAAGGGCATTTACTCCATTTACTCCAACACTTTGAATTAATTGTTGCCTTAAAGACATGTAGAGCTTTATCCATTCAGTAGAGGTTATATATAGGATAGAAGGTGAATATAGGACTTCACTACAGTATGTCTCTACAAACTTGCATGGAGTTCCTATTTGCTTAGATGAACTTAATAGGTCAGTGGAAAGACTTAAAAAACTCCAACGATTGGGAAGTTTTTCTAAAGCGGACTGTCAAATTTGAAGGAGGTTTTTATATAGACAAATAAGGGCAATTATATTTAGCGACTTAGAATCCAAATAGAATCAATGAAAGAGGAGAAAGTGAACAACCTAGTAATCCAACCAAGAATGATAATAGAGAAGCAATGATACCCCAAGAGGAAGATCAGTAGTAGTGAATGTTTGAAGAGGTGATAAAATCACTCAAGATGATGATATGGTGGATATTTATCTAATACTTGGATCAGATAAATTATTGCAAGCTAGTTCGCCTCTAGTGGGAAGTAATATCAAGAGTGCCACCATTTATGAATTACATGATCAAGAAGGCTCCTTTAGAGTCACTTATTGGGATCAAAATGAAAGAAGATATTGGGAAATTATTGATCTAGAGAGGTCTAGACTATAGTACTTGGTTTGCAAGTGTTCCTACCTAGGGATCAAACAACCACATCCCAAAATCATCAATGGTAGCAACAAAGCCAGGAACCCCTCTATAGGGAAAACTAGCGAGCAAAGTGTTCTAGTCAGACCACATGTTCACTTCCCTATTCAAAATACCAACACTATACCTTATACACACTTAGGAAGCAATATGATGAGCCCACGTTTTAGGGCTGAAATGTCTTTGACATAGACCATCCTGCCAAAAGTTTGGGTATAGGAACGGGGATTATGGCTGTGATTACCAAAATCACAACATGCCTTTATGTTCCTTAACTTATTATCTCATACTTATAGATTTTGGATTATCGACATCACGTAGAAAGAATCATATTAATTTGGGATTGATTATAGACTTCAGAATTATAGACTTTGGAACATTGGATGGCAAAAATTTGTATAAACTTTGCTTTACAGTCTTTAGACTTCGTAAAACATTACAGATACTTTTATGCTTTATAATTATATAAGACAGAGTTTTATTCTTCTGATTTTTGGACTACGTCATTTTGCATAAACAAAATTTTCCAAATACCGCATCGTTCTCTTTCTCTCTCTTTTTTCACTACTTCACACTATTCCATACTTTGTAATACAAGGCACCAAACTTCCGAAAACTATTCAAATCTCCATAAAACTAAACCCCTTTTTCCCATTACAAAAGGTAAATTACAAGATATTGGTCCACCCTTTTTGCCGGCTAAAACAAGCATGCAAAGTGGATCTGATCCCACTAAGTTACAAAATGGTGTTGATTAGAATTCATCATCATTATTTTGAAGCTCCCGGTTCATAATTTTCATTATACCATACCTCAATTCTTTGAAAATATCCTCTAGATTTTCTTCAGCGACTCTAATTTCTGCTTCAAAAAATTCCCTTGGGTCCAATAACTGCTGGCTTGAACTTCTATAACTCATTGTTGCAGCTTCGAGTTTTGAAATCTTATTTTGTAAGTTATCTAACATATTATCAAATGCAATAGTAATATTTGATAATTTCTCAATATATTATTTGATTAACTTTCTCACTCCTTCTAACTCCATCTTGTGCTTTAGTTCCAAATTTTGCACAGTTTTCTTCAACTCGGGGACCTCTGCTTCCTTCCCATCCAGAACAAGGTAAGCATTGGAGCATCTTTGTTTCCACACTTTGACCTGCTTCTCTATATCTTCAATTCTAGCCAACTGACCCTTAGCCATATCAAAA
>CM035422.1:158119688-158162188 GCA_020310875.1 Ceratopteris richardii
CCTTGTATCTTTTCTAAGGGTCCAAACCTCATCATTTAGCACACAAATTGGCACTATGCCTGTCTAAGCCCACCCACAAACTATTTTGAGTCCCTGGCCTATTCTAAGACTAGTGTGGTATGCAATGGGCTACTCTAAGCCCTCCTCTCATGACGACTCGTCTCATTTTTGTGCAAGCATAGGGCTATTCTAAGCCCTCCCTCCTCTCTAAGTGTGGTAACTTTGGGTCGATAGTAGTCATGTCAACGATTTCAAACATCACGTCCTCAACTCACTTGTACTTACCCTCTTTTACGTTGATATTCATGCCGAAAGATAAAAGGCTAAATGGCACAAATTTCAACCTACTATTAGGGTCTTTCTCTATATAAACCTATCGTACGAGGTTGTTGAAGGTAAAAAACGAGAGTCCGATAAGGAAATTGATCTGGGAGCTTGGAATATATGGAATGTAAAAGAGAAGCAAGCATTACCCGAACTTCTCCTCGCATGTGATGAATTGATAAAGGGTCACATCACTGCATGTAAAACTTCAAAAGAAGCTTGGGATACTCTAGCCAATCTATATGAGGATAAGACACCTTCTAAGATTTATACTCTCAAGGATGAGTTCTACAATCTCCGTATACATCCATAAGACACCATCATAAAAGTGATCGCCCAATTGGAAGATTATTAGTACAAGTTAGCACTTTGTGGATGATAAATTTCTAGTGGAGACATGGCTATAAGATTGATTAACAAGCTTTCTAGGTCCTATGAAACATTCGTGATCACTCTATACAACAGAGGTCAAGCACTCACTTGGGAAGAAGTTAGACGATTGTTGCTTCTCCATTATTCTAGGCAACAGACCCAAGCTACCCAAGAAACAGCCATGAAGGCTAAATCCACCTTCCACAAGAACAAAGGACAAAAAGAAGATGAAGAATCAAAGGACAAACACAAGAATAAGTTCACTTGTAATTTTTGTGGCAAGCCTGACCACATCAAAAAATATTCCTTCAAGAAGAAGAACAAGGATAAGTCTAAGTCTACTTCAAAACCAAACATCATTCTAACTACACAAGTGAAGATCTTTTTCTCACAACTCAACATAAGGTACTTGTCGCATCCACTCCTAAGAAAGAATGGATTTTTTATAGTGGTGCTTCATCACATATGTGTAATGAAAAAGATGATTTTCATGAGTTTGAAGAGCATAAAGGTCAAGTGTATCTTGGAGACAAGTGCATTGAAATCCAAGGACGAGAAAAAGCTCAAGTCACAAACTCTGAAGGTGAGACCAAGTCACTCAAAGATGTTCTTTATGTACCAAGCCTTTGTAAAAACCTTCTCTCTGTAAAGGCCATTACAAAGTGCAACATGATGGTGCAATTCGATCACAACAAAGTTCAAGTCATTGACCCTGAATCCAATGAAGTGATAGCTCAAGGCTTTGAAGACAAAGGTCTCTACAAGCTTTCAAGTTTTATGGTCAAAGATTCAAGTCTCAGCTTGTGGCATTGCAGATTTGGACACACCTCTTGCTCAACTAAGATCTCCTCCAATCATCTTGTTAAGGGTTTTACCAAGATCGCACAAGTGGAATTGAACTGCGAAGCATGTGCCAAGCAGAGAGTTTCCTCTCTACCTACAAAAGCATCCATTTCTACATCTAAACCCTTAGCATTAGTCTATGCCGATATTTGTGGACCTATGCATATACCTTCTCTTAGTGGGTCAATTACTTCTTCCTGATAGTAGATGACTTCACTAGATACACATGGGTTTATTCACTCAAGCATAAAGAGGATGCCCTTTCCAAGTTCAAGCAATGGACAAAAACAATTCAAGAAGACTTTCCAAGTTCTTTGAAGATCATCCAATCTGATGGAGATAGTAGTTTCATCAATCACAACTTCTCTAAATACTTGAAGCAACATGGAATCAAGTATCAAGCAATGCAAGATACTCAACATGGTATTGCCTTACACAAGATTCAAAGTGTGATCTAGATGGCCAAGGTTATGCTTATTCAAAAGCAACTTCCACTAAAGTATTGGGGTGAAGCAATACAGACAATAGTACATATTCAAAACAGAGGGTTCTTAGATGTCTTGATGAACCAAACACCATTTGAGGCTTACTTTAAGAAGAAGCCAAGTGTGAGCTATTTTTGCATCTTTGGTAGTGATGCCTATGTGCCAGGCCAATGACTCGTCATTTTCACAGTCCACTTACCTCGTATACAGCAACATTCTGAGCATGCACTTTTCCATTCATGGAGTTGGGCATCTTTTCATTTACCATAGAATACTCCTATATCTACTTAGATTCGTCCCCTCAGTTGGATCATTTTCTAGGCCAGCTTCTCGATTCACAGGGGCCTTTCATGGTCCTACCGACACACATCAGGACTTTGTTCACACCATGGAGGACTACAACATACCAATGTACTACCATGTGACTATGATTTTATGCTTCATGCTTTATATCTCATGCTTGCATGACCTACTTCTTGCTGATACACATCTCGTTGTGGATATTTTCAAAGCTTTGGAGGTTCCCACATACCACATGGAGTCATCCTATCTATCTCACATGGAGGTGATCTCGTCCATTGAGATCTTGTTTCGTTCCTATACCTCATTGTTGGCATCATATGGGAAGACGCCAAGTACGAGCATGTATGCAGATCTAGCACTGAGGCAACCCATCAATTTTTTCCAATCCTTACACATTTTAAAAGTGATTCTCATCACTAAAAACCATTGTAAATACCATTTCCCTTTTTTGTAGCTCCATTTTGTACAAGCCGAGGAGTCCTCGAGCTTGAGGAGCCTTAGAAGTAGTTGCCTACCAATTTTCATATTTTTAGATCTCATTTGAACCCTTAAATAAGCCTTGGAACCTAATTTTTAACTAGGCCGGACACTAGGTCTGGACAGGGCCAAAGCTAGTCAAAAACTATAAATACAGCTAGAGAGCTCATTTTTGGGCTAGCTTCTTGTAGTTTTGAGCTTGTATGAGAACTTGTCTTACTCTCTTTGTTCTTGCCGTGTGTGCGCGTGTGTGTGTATGTGTGTGCATGTTTGTGTGCTTCTCACTCACACATTTGTGCCTTCACTTGCTCGAGGTCTTCATACCATCCTCATGTCTTCCCGGATTGACATTAAAGGATGTGCTACTCATCACTGAGCTACACCAAATTTTGGCGACGTTGCCGGGGATTCGAGCTTTGAGGACGAGCGTGTGATGGTAAGACGTAGAGAGGACGCGTTGGAATGGTAAGTAGTAGGTAAATTTCTTGTTTTTTCTCCATCTCCATCTCCATCTTCATCTCCATCTTCATCTCCTTCACCACCTTATATTCCCACTTCCAAATCATTTCCCTCATTTGTTTTGTGCGATTTTGAGAGAGAGCGAGTGTGTGTTCTTGTTTTTGTGTGCTTTTGCATGTTTCTTGCAGGTTTCAGCTCCATCATCATCTCCAGCAAGCTCAGCAGGTACGGAATCTCTCTGCGCAAGCCCCGAGGCGTCGAGCTCGAGCTATCGTGACACACCGAAAAGTTACCCCAATCACAATTCTGAGTGCACCACGACACTGCGCAACCCTAGAGCTCCTAGGATCACTAGGCAGAACAGAAAAATTCACCATATCCCGACGTATCGCGACACCTCGAGGTATCACGACACTCCTAGGTATCGCGACACTCCCAGGTATCGCGACACCTCGACCTATCGCGACACTCCCAAGTATCACAACACCTCGACCTATCGCGACACCTCGACCTATCGTGACACTCCCAAGTATCACGACACCTCGACCTATCGCAACACTCCCAGGTATCGCGACATGCCCAAGTATTGCGACACCTTGACCTATCGCGACACTCCCAAGTATCGCGACACCTCGACCGATCGCGACACTCCCAAGTATCGCGACACCACAACCTATCGTGACACTCGCAAGTATCGCGACACTTCCACCTATCGTGACACCTCGACTCGATCGCGATACATGGGCTTAACGCATAAAATTTTAGAGTGAATTAATTGAGTGAATTGAGGTATATTTGGGTTTAATTTTGGACACATTGGGATAACATTAGAGCCTTAGGAGTGGGCAAAAGACCTAGAAACCAGGGAGGAATTTCCTAAACCCTGAGAGCCTGTTTTGACCCCTAGGTGCCTGAATGGTCATAACTTCACCATACGAACTCCGATTGATGAGATTTTGGTCTTGTTGGAAAGCTTGTTGAGAATCCTACGTGGACCTCAGCTGGTTTTTGTAAGACTCATACGTGGATTTTTAGAACATGTATTTTTAAGTTGGCCATTCGGTAGAATTAGGTGGTCATAAGATTTTGGGGGTACAGTGAGTTACTCCAAGGGGGGCCTGTAATTGTTGATGTGTGTCAGTCAATCCATTGTGGTAAAGGAGCTATATTAACTTGAGAACTTTTGCAGGAACATTGTGTGCAAGCAAGGCATTCCAAGGTAAGCTAGCAAGGGTGTGTACCAAGCTTGGGAGAAGGCTTCCTAGGCTTGTGCAGCAGTCTGAGCAACCAGAGGATTGAGGTTGGAAGTTCTCTCAACCCTCCTTTGTCAATTCCTAGCCTAGGCTAAGTACGACTTAGGTGTGGTAATTAATTAGGGCAACGTCAGGCACGAATTAAGTCCAAGAGAACTAATCAACCAAGTGCAAGCATTAAGTAGGTCTTAAGTGCGAAAACCCTAAGGGACAAAAGTAAACTTGTATCGATCACTTATCAAGTGCGAAATTCACTTAAGTATTCCTGACGACGTGATATCAGACAAGATCATAAACATAATAATCAACTAAAAAGAACAAAGTGATCGGTGCCAATTAACCTGCAACGAGAGTGTACTTGGGACCAAGGGGGTAGAGAAACCAGGCATATGAACCTTAGGTCAGGCAGACACTTAGGCCGAGACAGACAAAGCCTCAGATCTTCTGAAGCTAGTGTCAATCACACTGCTAGGTCTTGGGCCCAGCAGTTGAGTGATTACCCATACACTCCCCGATCACAAACAAGTGATTTTGAAATGTCCTATAACATGGAGAGACTAGTAGGTAGTTCAGGGGTGGCATACCTAGAAAATCCAGAAGGACCTTACAAGACTCAATTGGAATACATCAGGACTAATCATCTAGGTGCTCGCATCTATGAAGACGGCCTGAGAAGATCTGTGGTCCAGATTAAAAACCCCGATCAACCCCATGGATTAGAACACCCGGTAGTCAAGTTCGAAAATGGAGCATACCTAGATAAAGAGGGGACTATTTATGTAGTCACCACTCTTCCTGATAGAATAGACGAGTTTGGAAATGTGATTGCAGAGACCAACATGGGTGATATAGAGCAAGGGAACTTAGAGAGAGAGAGCCAAGAACTCCCCGTGGTAAATCCGTCTTGACCAGAATCATGACTCCAGAGTGGATTCCACAGGATAATAAAAGCATAGATTTGCTTTTAAACCGAGAAACCGATGAGGCTTTTTGGAGATATAAACCTGCCCAACCTCAGGAAGTAAGTGCTCTCACAATCTATGAGTTTAAAGACCCTGATAGCCCAGGCAAAGTAACCTACCTAGGCAATACATCAGAGAGGATCTTCATGGTCACCCAGCATGACAGACATGCCTATACATGGAAGGGTGAATTTGTTTTTCCCCAACATCGGTCTAATGTGTCCTACAGTCACCAAGGAGCTGGGACCTCCCAAGCTCATGGAGCTCAAAGAGATAGGAGTAGAGACAGACCTGAGGTAAGCTTTGCCAACTCCCTAGAAAGAGAAAGGATGAGAACATGGACAGATAGGGAAGAAACCGAGAGACCTAGAGCCCCAAGGAACCAGAGAAATGCTGATGAATTCCCTTTGCCAAGGCCTAGAGAACACACTAGGGCTCTGAGACCAACACAACTGGTGAAGTCCATGAAGAATTACTTCGATGGCACTGGAGACCCTTATGACCATGTGGTAGAATTTAGGCAAGTCTTGAAAGCTGAACAGGTAGATGACCTATTCACACAATATAATGCTTTTGGTCTAACCCTTAGGAACACTGCCCTTACGTGGTTTCAACCACTGAACGAGAGGCATTTCAGAAACATAGACCAGCTCCTAGAGGCATTTATCATTGAGTTTTCTAAGAGTGGCATAAGGCACAACACTTCCTCACTAATTCATAGCTTCAAGCAAACACCTCAAGAGACGGTCAAACTAGAAGGAAGACGGTTTAGGCAATACCTAGAGAGGTGCCCAATGCCTGAGTTACCCACGCCAGCCAAGCAAGTGGCTTTGTTCTTAGATGGATTGTTGAGCACCAAGCTCAGGTCATATGTGTATCTGAAGGACCCCAAAACTATAGAAGAGTGTGTGTGCATGTGCATAGACATTGAGGATAATCTAGGCGAGGAGTTAGAACTATCAAAAATCTATAAGGATTTGGATAGCTCTAGTAGCCTCACATCTGTTCGATCCACATCCATTGAGGAACTTGCAGAGAAGGTAGCTCAAAAATTAGGTGTCTCTAGCAAACAAATTCCAAGATTTGCCCCAGTCAAGAGGTGCTATACTTGTGGACGTGACCATATGGCAAGTGTTTGTCCTATTATGGCCCAACCCCAAGTGAATCCTAGTAGCGAGTACTACACCATAGAGCGAAGGTACACCAACCACACCGCACAAGACTGCCCTTATAACAAACAAACTGTCAAGCAAAATTACCCTCAGCCATATCCACAACAGGGTAGATACCAGAATCAGTACCCACCACAACAATACGGCAGACCACAACAATCTTATCAGCCACCTTATCAAGGGCAACAGAGACCTCAACCAGTCCTAGCGCAGCAACCCCCTGCTCCAACCAATGTGATCCCAGTGAAGTATGTGTAGACGTGGTACTGGGGTATCCGCTTTTAACAAAAGTAGAGAATGAAGATTAAACACGTCCAGTACATCACCTACTCAAGGGGGGTTCTCTTTAGGGAAGTATACCCTTTAACATTTCTGTGAGCAAGTAGATAACACGAATTGCACTGAGTGGTAAATACTTCAGAAAATATGGACAACCAATGACCAAGGAAGACCATATACTTCTTGATTCGAATCAGACGATTACAAGGTTGGGCAGAGTGATGCTCAAATTAACTCCAATACAACAGATCAGCATAAGGGGCCACTGATATGCAGGCTACTCAGAACAATACAAATGGTAGAATTTCTCAAGAGAATAGAGATTAATCAACACACTCACTCACAGAAAAGAAAATAAATCCAAGCTACTCTCTTACACTATAGTGCTCATAGCCCTCCACTGAGAAGCCTACCCTCTGTATACACACTACAGAGTAGCTCCTACAATAGACTTGAAACCACCAAATAGGCCAAGAGAGCCTTGCCAAATCTTTACGTCCACTGATCACGCACCGGTTAATCACCCAAAATTGAAGGGGTAGGTCAAATATTCTACTTGATTTGAATTAGATCCTCAAAAATAGGTAGTCACCGTGAATGGTTGGCGGCAACATTTGTTTATCCACTTTCACTTTTAACAATTTACTTTTACCTTTTCATACTAAAGAGCTTCCATAATTTAGGAGAGAATCACGAATTTGGACCAGGAAACTGATTTCTAAATGGGTGTGACATTGTGAATTCCCTTGGATGGAAGGTTTTGCAACTCAAGCCTTTTTGTGCATTCACTGTATGTTCTCCTTTGTTATTTCACCTCCAAGGGCTCTTACCACCTCAGCTCAGCACAGCACCCAACCTTGCAGCAATCTTCTAGAGATAACTGGTTCAATATTCCAAAATGTCTTGCTCTTTTCAGGGTCAACACTTCGACAAACCAAACATTCAAAGGACACCAAAATGCACTTCTCCATGTAAAGATTACGGAGCTCTGCATGTTCTTCAACCAAGTTACTAAAGAAATTAAATGACTTGGATTCAGCTTTCTTTCTCTTCTTCGGGAGATCTCTGTGGTTCGGTATTCTTAGCAATCTTTTCAGCCTCCTTGTGTATATGTGTGGGTGCACGTGTGTGTGTGCCGCATGTGTGTATGTGGGGGTGTGTGTGTGGGTGGGTGTGTGTGTGTGGGGGTATATATATATATGTGATTTTGCATATGTGTGCAGGTAAGAGTGTCCGTGCTCATGTGTGCATGTATGTGCGTGAGGGTGAATGTGTGTAGGTACCAGTGTGTGTGTGTGTTTGTGTGTGTGTGGGATGTGTGTGTGTGAGAGAGTGGGGGTGGTGTGAGGGGGTGGTGTGAGGGGGCGGGGATGGTGTGAGGGGGCAGGGGTGCTGTGAGAGGGATGGCGGGGGTGGTGTGAGGGGGTGGTGTGAGGGGGTGGGGGTGGCGCAGCAGGGTTGGGCAGAGGGAGTGGGGGGGGGGCTGCGCGGGGGGCTGCGGGGAATTAGGCGGGGAGAGAGGGGGAGGGGAGCTGCGCGGGGGGTGCGGGGGGAATACAGCGGGGGGTGCGGGGGAATGTAGCGGGGGGTGCGGGGGAATGCAGCGGGGGGTGCGGGGGAGTGTAGCGGGGGTGCGGGGTGGGGTGGGGGTACGGGGTGGGGTGGCGGGGAGGAGAGAGAGAGAGAGAGAGAGAGAGAGAGAGAGGGGAGGGGAGCTGCGCGGGGGGGTGCGAGAGAATACAGCGGGGGGTGCGGGGGAGTGTAGCGGGGGGTGCGGGGGAATGCAGCGGGGGGTGCGGGGGAGTGTAGCGGGGGTGCGGGGTGAGGTGGCGGGGCGGGGGTGCGGGGTGGGGTGGGGGTACGGGGTGGGGTGGCAGGGAGGAGAGAGAGAGAGAGAGAGAGAGAGAGAGAGAGGAGGGTCTGCGGGCTGAGGGAGGGGGGTCTGCGGGCTGAGGGAGGGGGTGGAGGGATGCGGGGGTGGGGGTGGAGGGATGCGGGGTGGGGGGTGGAGGGATGCGGGGGTGAGGGTGGAGGGATGCGAGGGTGGGGGTGGAGGGATGCGGGGGTGGGGGTGGAGGGATGCGGGGGTGAGGGTGGAGGGATGTGGGAGTGAGGGGGGAAGAGAGAGAGAGAGAGAGAGAGAGAGAGAGAGAGAGAGAGAGAGGGAGGAGGGTCTGCGGGCTGAGGGAGGGGGGGGGTCTGTGGGCTGAGGGAGGGGGTGGAGGGATGCGGGGGTGGGGGTGGAGGGATGCGGGGTGGGGGGTGGAGGGATGCGGAGGGATGCGAGGGTGGGGGTGGAGGGATGCGGGGGTGGGGGTGGAGGGATGCGGGGGTGAGGTTGGAGGGATGCGGGAGTGAGGGGGGGGGGGGAGAGAGAGAGAGAGAGAGAGAGAGAGAGAGAGAGGGGGAGGAGGGTCTGCGGGCTAAGGGAGGGGGGGTCTGCGGGCTGAGGGAGGGGGTGGAGGGATGCGGGGGTGGGGGTGTAGGGATGCGGGGTTGGGGGTGGAGGGATACGGGGGTGAGGGTGGAGGGATGCGAGGGTGGGGGTGGAGGGATGCGGGGGTGGGGGTGGAGGGATGCGGGGGTGAGGGTGGAGGGATGCGGGAGTGAGGGGGGAAGAGAGAGAGAGAGAGAGAGAGAGGGAGGAGGGTCTGCGGGCTGAGGGAGGGGGGGGGTGTGCGGGCTGAGGGAGGGGGTGGAGGGATGCGGGGGTGGGGGTGGAGGGATGCGGGGGTGGGGGTGGAGGGATGCGGGGTGGGGGGTGGAGGGATGCGGAGGGATGCGAGGGTGGGGGGTGGAGGGATGCGGGGGTGGGGGTGGAGGGATGCGGGGGTGAGGGTGGAGGGATGCGGGAGTGAGGGGGGAAGAGAGAGAGAGAGAGAGGGGGAGGAGGGTCTGCGGGCTGAGGGAGGGGGGGTCTGCGGGCTGAGGGAGGGGGTGGAGGGATGCGGGGGTGGGGGTGTAGGGATGCGGGGTTGGGGGTGGAGGGATGCGGGGGTGAGGGTGGAGGGATGCGAGGGTGGGGGTGGAGGGATGCGGGGGTGGGGGTGGAGGGATGCGGGGTGAGGGTGGAGGGATGCGGGGGTGGAGCTAAATGGAGGGGGCGGGGGTGGAGATAAGTGGAAGGGAGAGAGAGATAAAACTAATCAGCTGAAATGAAAGCAAAAAGCAACAATCTGCTCGGAATACTGAAAGCATCAACTGCCCAGACACAAATATGTCCAAGAAATGGAACGGACACTCCCTGAAGCTATAGCCCAAGGCATCTGAGAACTCTCCTCTCAATCTCTTTCTCTTCTATCTTCTTTGGATTTCATGCTCAGAGTGCCCGTGGGTTCTGCCCCCTGCTCACATGCCACAAAGAGAGAAAGGGAAAAGAGAAGGGGTACTACAGACCCCCACATCAAGCTTTTGCACCATCCTTGGTGCAATTTCTCCCTTATTTTACTCGTTTCAATGAGATCTAGTTATTCTGCAATTACTGAAAAGAAACATGGTATGTACAAGGGGTGGAATGCTTCCACTTTGACCTAGTTCAGATACTTCTTCACCCTGGAGATGTTAACCAGGGGAATCCTTTTACCCTGCAGATCTTCCAAGTGCACTGCGCCATGTGGCAGTACCTTTATTACCGTGTAAGGTCCTATCCATTTGGGTGCCAGTTTGGTTGGAATTGCTGGAACCTGATGCACTAAAACCATGGATCCTTCCTGTACTTCATTGGACCTCAGATACCTGTCATGCAGTCTTTTGCGCTCTTCTTGTGTTACCTGAAGTTTTTGCATTGCTCCTTCTCTGTATTCTTCTAATGCCACCAATCTCTGAATGGGGGGTTCAATTCCAATGATTTTGATTTCTATTTCCTTTTTGATAATGAACTCGAATGGTGCCAATGCCTCTTTCCCATATACTAACCGAAATGGAGTCTCACCTGTAGTTACCCTTTTCATGGTTCTGAAAGCCCAGATTGCACCGATCAGTGCTAGTGGCCAGGAGCTTTGATGATCGAAAGATAATTTGCAAAGCAATCCAATCAAAATCTTGTTGGAGCTTTCTGCTTGGCCATTTGCCCTTGGGTAGTAGGCACAAGATTTTTTATGGAAGATTTTGTACCTGTCAAATATAAACTGGAGTAATTGATTTACAAAATGTGTGCCCCTATCACTAGTTATTTCCAGCGGGCAACCAAATCTTGAGAAAATACGTTTATACACAAATTTAGCCACTATTAAAGCCGTGCAGTCCACAGTAGCTTTAGCCTCTATCCATTTAGTGGCATAGCATGTGGCCATCAAAATATACTTTTTTCCTCCAGGTTGACCAGTTGGACTAATTGGTCCTATGAAATCAAGACCCCATCGTTCAAATGGGAGCCATCCTGTAGATATGACCAATGGTTGGAAATTCAATCTGGTTGGCGCGGGAGCACACCTCTGGCAGATGTGGCATTCTTTAGAAAACTTGATTGCATCCTTGAAAATATGAGGCCACCATAAACCTTTGTGGATGATTCTATGAGCCAATTCTTCCCCCTTTAGATGTCCTTCATTGTGTGCAGCCTCTAGCAGAAGATTTACCTCCTCTGGATAGACACACCTTCTCAATATATCATCTTGACAGTATTTATATAAATTTCCATTTATAAGAGAATATGCTTTGGTTTTCAGGAGCAATCTTCTCTTTTCTACAGGTGTCAAGTGTTCTGGGATCTTTCCAGTAGTCAGAACATGGAGAATTTCATCATACCAACCAGTCCGGATTGCTACTAGAAAAAGATTGCTATCCACCAATTCATCATTAATACCTGTTGCCTTTTCGCTCATTGCCGTCCTAGACACTTGATCTGCCATGTAGTGCTCTTTTCCTGGCTTAATATGAATATCAAAATTAAATTCTTGAAATAGGAGTAACCATCTCCAAATCCTTCCAGCTACTCTAGGCTTGTTTATCAAATACTTCAAGGGCTGATGATCAGAGATAACAATGAAGTGTACATCGAGGAGATAATGTCTAAACTTCTGAAGAGAAAATACGATAGCCAAACCTTCTCTTTCCGTTGTACTGTAATTCCTTAGCTTGGTTGAGTAATCTGCTGGCATAAGAGATAGGTCTATCCACTTTGTGAGATGATGGTTGAGCTAAAACTGCACCAACAGCATGAAGACTAGCATCTGTATGCACATGAAATTCCAATGACCAATTAGGAACACTTAAAAGTGGAGCAGTACATAGCCTCAACTTTAGTTCACAAAATGCTTTGTCAGCTTCAGCACTCCATGAGAAAGGGATCTTTTTACTGGTAAGCCTTGACAAGGGCTTAGCAATTTCTGAATACATCCTAATGAATCTTCTGTGATACCCTGCATGGCCCAAGAAACTTTGCACTTCCTTTGGACTTTGTGGAATTGGCATGGAAAGAATAGCTGTAACCTTTGCAGGATCAACAGTTATACCTTCAGCAGATACTATGCGACCAAGAAGAGTACCCTTAGTGACCAAAAAGTGACATTTATCAGGATTCAATTTCAAACCCGTTTTGAGACATTGCTCAAAAATTTCTTTTAGATTTTCCAAATGATCATGGAAATCTTGAACTGTCGCCCTTCTATCTGTACCTGAGAATACTGAAAAGTCATCCATAAATATGCGGAGAAAGGTTGTTAACCATTTGCCCAATATCAGATACATCGTTCTATTAAATGAAGCTGGCGCATTCTTCAAACCAAAAGCCATACGAGTATAGACATAAGTGCCCCAGGGAGTAACGAAGGCTGTTTTGTCCCTATCATCAGGGTGAATTACTATCTGGTTGTAGCCACTAAAACCATCCAAGAAACTATACAAAGTGTGACCAGCTACTTCCTCAAGCACTTGCTCTGTGAAGGGCTGAGGAAATCCATCTTGAATAGTCACTTTATTCAAAGCACGAAAATCAACACACACTCTTATTTTCCACTATTTTTCTTGGGCACAATAACCATAGAAGAAAGCCACCTGGAATGTTCTACTGGAACAATTATACCCGTTTCTTCTAGTTTTGTAATCTCTGCTTTTACCGCCTCTGCATACTTCGGATTGAGTCGATATGGCCTACTTCTTACAGGCGCGGCTCCCTCAACTAAGGGTATCCGATGTAACCCAAGCTCTTCTGGTATCCCTGTTAGATCTTTGTAGGACCATGCAAAGACACTTTTATAGGTAAAAAGCAAAGAAGTTACCTTTTGTAGCAAGGGAGGATAATGCCACAACCAGGATGCCAAATGGACCATTTGAGGGTTCTCTTCATCCCCTAAATTTACTTCTTGAACCAATGTTTCAGGACTGGTCTTGCTTGAGAAATCATCTCCACTATATGCAGGAGTGGATTTTAATTTATATTCTGCAACATGTTCTTTCATCCATCCTTGAGGTATATCTGCAAAAGGAAGATCTTCTCTGCTCTTAGGTTCATAATCTTCCCTCTCTGATACTCCTCAAAGCTTGTATTTTCCTTCAATTGCTCATTCCCCAACACCTTGTGGTCTTCATTGCCCTTTTCTGTAATTTCCCTATCTACAACTTCTTCCTCAATTTCATTGATCTCCACTGTGCAACACTCTGCACTTCCCATCATCCAATTTAGCAATGTATCATCTTCTTGGGGTAGAGAGGGCATTACCTGAGTATCCACAGTATATCCAGTGGTTTTTCCTGAATCAAATCCTTCTTCCAAGTGTAGTTGTAGTTGGCTATTGGTGCTTGTTGAAATCCATAGTTTATTTTTCCCCCAATCTTGCAAAGCTTTTTCTTATCTCAGCCAAGGTCTCCCCAGGAGCAAAGGATAGGAAGTCTCCTGTGGAAGTGCAATAACAACAAAATCCAACACAAAGTGGCAACCCTGTACTATCATCCGTACCTTTTCAATAATGCCAAGAGGCGCAACCCGATGTTGATTTGCTAGTGTAACTGTAAATGGTGCCATTTTGGTGGGGTTCAAATTTAGCTTCTTCATTGTAAAATCTGGCATCAAATTGATACCAGAGCCTCCATCTATGATCACACCTGTAAGAGCTTCATCCTTTATACAAACTGATAATCTTGAACTTTGGTAGTCTGCTAAGGGTGCAGGGGGAAAATCAACCATGAATCCATCTATACTAGGTGATTGGACTAAGTGAGCAGAGTGTATAATCTTCAGTAAGTCACTTCTTATTTTTGAATCCATCCTTATAAGTTCATATAGACTAACCTTGTGATGAATACCTTTCAAGATCTGTTCAATGTTTACCTCCTGAGTGTTTTCTTGCAGACTTGTTGGTTGGCCCTTTAGAGAAGTAGTCATCTTATCATAAGCTCCTTCAATTTGTGCTTGGTCCTTCCATCCAGACTCCTTTTCTTCCTCTTTATCCTGAAATCCTTGTTGTTCATTTTTCTGGGTTGCAGCTGCTTGCCTAGCTCTAGTCATCATGGGCATTACAGAGGATGAAACAGCATAAGTCTGAGTGGTTTTTCCTTCTTCATGTGGAGAGACTGCAATCATATGAATTGGAGCAGGACGACCTCTTGGGCAATCTTTGGTATAATGATCCTTGGCCTCTGGACAATGTTGACAAGGAGGTGCATCTTCTGGGAGGGAACACCTATTTTGCATGTGGCCATATTCACCACAACGATAGCACATCAAGGGTCTATTATATCTAGGCTTTGCAGGCCTATTCTCCTCTCTATTAGATGTATTTGAAGTACTAGCATAGTATGAATCCAAAGTTTGAGGTTTACCTCTCTGCTGTGTACCCTTGAGGTAATAGCAATCTCTGGCTTCATGACCATCTTTTCCACAAAATTGACAGCTTACCTTAATAGGGCAATTAGCATTGGAATGTCCATTGTTGTTACAGATTGTACACCAAATTTGTCTCCTTATATCCTGAGTGGTCTTCAAATCTTCTAACTCTCGACGAAGTTGAGCTACTTCATCATCAGTGCGGTGCTGTGGTGGCAAGACCTTCTCTTCTTGTTGATTTTGTTGCATCTTCAATGCTTCCAGTTCCCTCCTTAGTTGCTCAATAGGATCCAGATCTGCAGCATACTTTTGTTGTGTATCCCCTTCAAAATGTTGCCTTGCTTCTTCAATGTGTGATGCCGCTGCAACAAAATCATTGAGGGTCGCATCCAATCTAAGAGATTCACGAAGCTTCTGCTGAGATGACCTAGGCAGAGCCTTTTCGATCCACTTTTTAACCAAAAAGTCACATGGAGCATGTGGCAGACGTGTAACAGGTGCTTTTGTTCTAGTGTGAAGTTCATGAAAGGATTCACCTGGTCTTAGCTTCAAATTCTCTAGCTGATCTAGAGCTCTTTCCGAGGAATCACTTGGTCGGAATGTCTGTGAGAACGCCGCCTTCAAAGCCTCCCATGTAGTGAAATGGCCATCTGCATATTGACTATACCATTTATCTGCAAGACCCTCCAATGTGGATGGAAAGAGTGCCAGCATTGCATCCTCTCTATTTTGCAAACCTCGTCCACGGCATAAAGAGATGAATCTTCTCACATGATCATCAGCATCCTCATAGGCTTGTCCCTTGAAGGTAGGGAATTTGATATTTAATCTGGAGAGTAAATGAGAGAGATCCTCCATTTGTACTGGTGTTTCTTCGGACGTATCTGAGGAGAAGTCTAGAGTTCTCCTATACCCCTCTTTCGACAATGGTGTCGCACCCAAATCAATTGATAAATTTAGGGAGGGCAGAGGGGAGGTAGACTCACTAGTCGTGGTTATGGCTAACTTGTTAAGGCTCCTCCGAACACGAAGAGACTCCTTATCTGCCCGTGTATGGGTCATGTACCTACTTGCAAATGTAATAGGGCAAAAATACCTCTCACAGAAATGCAAAGGTCCCACCGGGCGTGCCAAACTGTAGACGTGGTACTGGGGTATCCGCTTTTAACAAAAGTAGAGAATGAAGATTAAACACGTCCAGTATATCACCTACTCAAGGGGGGTTCTCTTTAGGGAAGTATACCCTTTAACATTTCTGTGAGCAAGTACGAATTGCACTGAGTGGTCAATACTTCAGAAAATATGGACAACCAATGACCAAGGAAGACCATACACTTCTTGATTCGAATCAAACGATTACAAGGTTGGGCAGAGTGATGCTCAAAGTAACTCCAATACAACAGATCAGCATAAGGGGCCACTGATATGCAGGCTACTCAGAACAATACAAATGGTAGAATTTCTCAAGAGAATAGAGATTAATCAACACACTGACTCACAGAAAAGAAAATAAATCCAAGCTACTCTCTTACACTATAGTGCTCATAGCCCTCCACTGAGAAGCCTACCCTCTGTATACACACTACAGAGTAGCTCCTACAATAGACTTGAAACCACCACGTGTAAGAGAGGACTTCTGCACGTACGCACGAACCACTATATCTCTAAAATTGTTGTACCCAAATGAGCAAAAATCCATTGCTTTTATAGGCCTCAATAGGCCAAGAGAGCCTTGTCGAATCTTCACGTCCACTGATCACGCACCGGTTAATCACCCAAAATTGAAGGGGTAGGTCAAATATTCTACTTGATTTGAATTAGATCCTCAAAAATAGGTAGTCGCCGTGAATGGTTGGCGGCAACATTTGTTTATCCACTTTCACTTTTAACAATTTACTTTTACCTTTTCATACTAAAAAGCTTCCATAATTTAGGAGAGAATCACGAATTTGGACCAGGAAACTGATTTCTAAATGGGTGTGACATTGTGAATTCCCTTGGAAGGAAGGTTTTGCAACTCAAGCCTTTTTGTGCATTCACTGTATGTTCTCCTTTGTTATTTCACCTCCAAGGGCTCTTACCACCTCAGCTCAGCACAGCACCCAACCTTGCAGCAATCTTCTAGAGATAACTGGTTCAATATTCCAAAATGTCTTGCTCTTTTCAGGGTCAACACTTCGACAAACCAAACATTCAAAGGACACCAAATTGCACTTCTCCATGTAAAGATTACGGAGCTCTGCATGTTCTTCAACCAAGTTACTAAAGAAATTAAATGACTTGGATTCAGCTTTCTTTCTCTTCTTCGGGAGATCTCTGTGGTTCGGTATTCTTAGCAATCTTTTCAGCCTCCTTGTGTATATGTGTGGGTGCACGTGTGTGTGTGCCGCATGTGTGTATGTGGGGGTGTGTGTGTGGGTGGGTGTGTGTGTGTGGGGGTGTATATATATATGTGATTGTGCATATGTGTGCAAGTAAGAGTGTGCGTGCTCATGTGTGCATGTATGTGCGTGAGGGTGAATGTGTGTAGGTACCAGTGTGTGTGTGTGTGTTTGTGTGTGTGTGGGATGTGTGTGTGTGAGAGAGTGGGGGTGGTGTGAGGGGGTGGTGTGAGGGGGCGGGGATGGTGTGAGGGGGCGGGGGTGGTGTGAGAGGGATGACGGGGGTCGTGTGAGGGGGTGGGGGTGGCGCAGCAGGGTTGGGCAGAGGGAGTGGGAGGGGGCTGCGCGGGGGGCTGCGGGGAATTAGGCGGGGAGAGAGGGGGAGGGGAGCTGCGCGGGGGGTGCGGGGGGAATACAGCGGGGGGTGCGGGGGAGTGTAGCGGGGGGTGCGGGGGAATGCACCGGGGGGTGCGGGGTGGGGTGGCGGGCGGGGGTGCGAGGTGGGGTGGGGGTACGCGGTGGGGTGGCGGGGAGGGGGGAGAGAGAGAGAGAGAGAGAGAGAGAGAGAGAGAGAGAGGGGGGAGGGGAGCTGCGCGGGGGGTGCGGGAGAATACAGCGGGGGGTGCGGGGGAGTGTAGCGGGGGGTGCGGGGGAATGCAGCGGGGGGTGCGGGGGAGTGTAGCGGGGGTGCGGGGTGGGGTGGCAGGGCGGGGGTGCGGGGTGGGGTGGGGGTACGGGGTGGGGTGGCGGGGAGGAGAGAGAGAGAAAGAGAGAGAGAGAGAGAGAGAGAGAGAGGAGGGTCTGTGGGCTGAGGGAGGGGGGTCTGCGGGCTGAGGGAGGGGGTGGAGGGATGCGGGGGTGGGGGTGGAGGGATGCGGGGTTGGGGGTGGAGGGATGCGGGGGTGAGGGTGGAGGGATGCGAGGGTGGGGGTGGAGGGATGGGGGGGTGGGGGTGGAGGGATGCGGGGGTGAGGGTGGAGGGATGCGGGAGTGAGGGGGGAAGAGAGAGAGAGAGAGAGAGAGAGAGAGAGGGAGGAGGGTCTGCGGGCTGAGGGAGGGGGGGGGGGTCTGCGGGCTGAGGGAGGGGGTGGAGGGATGCGGGGGTGGGGGTGGAGGGATGCGGGGTGGAGGGATGCGGAGGGATGCGAGGGTGGGGGTGGAGGGATGCGGGGGTGGGGGTGTGTCACAGCCTGTTTTTTCTATCCAGCCCTTTTCAGTGCTTGGGGGGTATGCCCTGTGGCGCCAAATTGTGCGCAACTATGAGGGGTACTAGTACTCCTCATACCAAGCTCTCATTGCCTTCTTCAACACGAGTTGCTAATCGAATATAAACGTGTTCTGGCAATCTTCTTGGTGTTCCTTTCGTTGGTTTACGTTTTTCGTGGGTTTGAACGTCTCAAGTGGTATCAGAGCAACGACCCTAGGGGAAGCCTTTGGACGGGCGGACTGTCACACCAGTGCTGGCAGCGCCATCTAACGTCCCGGGCCCATCCATGGGAAGTTCTTTGACGTCGCAAGAGGTCTTTTGACCCTCCCCTTCCCCCCCTCAAGCAAGGCAACCCCTTGCCCCCCCCCCCCCCCCCCGACAAGCAAGGCACCCCCTTGCCCCCCCCCCCCCCCCCCCCCCTTCCCCCCCTGCAAGCAAGGCACCCCCTTGCCCCCCCCCCCCCCCCGCAAGAAAGGCACCCCGCCCCCCGCCGTCGTCACCGCTTCCGCGCGCTCTACTGTCGCCTCCGCGCTATTCGCCAAGCCTCGCCGTTCTTTCCGTCAACCGGTGGACCACCCCCTTGTTCCAGTTAGGTGCCCGCGTGCCCTAGCCCCCCTTCATCTTCAGGACCCTATCCCTCCCAAGTTGCCGCCGGTTGGCTCCACGCCACCATGGCCAGCGAACACGACGTTGGCACGGCCGGTCTAACTTCGGGGACGGAACGCGCCAAGAATGTGACTGAACGGCGCCGACGTCACAAGGCCCAACGGGCTGCCCTAGAAGAAGAACTCAACCGTTTGCTCTTGGTGAATGCCGAGCTACACGAACGCCTCCAGGAGGCCGAGCTCAACGCCGAGATCCACACCCAACCCGAATCCGACCCAGCTCACCCGAATCCCGGGCCTGTCCACGACCGCATTGATAGGCTCGAAGACACCCTCTCTAGACTAACTTCCCTAGTAGAAGCCCACCTCTTAGCCAAGGACCAACCTCAACCCCAACCACAACCGCAGTCAAGCACCCAACCGGTACCCCAACCCACCTCGACCCATACGTCCCAACAACCACCAACTCCTTTAAACCCAACTCCGATTACTCAAATGCAACCGGTGGACATCGACGACCCCGATTCCTTCGGCTTCTACAAACCGAACCCCCCCGACAAGTACCGAGGCGGCCGAAGCTCCATTGCCGTCAACCGATGGATCGAAGGTATGGAAAGCTACCTCCAGATGCTCCGGGTTGGCCGCAACCATTGGACGCGCATCGCCGGCCAATTCTTACAGGACGAAGCCTCAGCATGGTATATGGTGGAACATAAGAAGCAAGCCTGGCCCTCATGGGATCATTTCACAGCGGCCATCGTCGACTACTTTGTACCTCGCAACGAAGCGTTCCAAGCACGTGACGAATGGCGCAACCTCCGTCAAGACAAATTCATTGGACCTTATGTATCACAATATCGCAGGCTCATGCTTCGCATCAACGACATGGCGGAAATTGATCGCCTACACGGCTTCCTTTACGGGTGCTCCCCGTACTACCGCAAAGAAGTGGAGAAGCAAGACCCCCAAACCTGGGAGGACGCAGTCCGCATCGCAGAACGGCTCAATGACGCTTACTCCAACCGGCTGGCTCGTTCGACCGACGGAAGCCAAGCTACCCGCAAAGACTCAACCTCTAACAAGGAGCAAACCTCCACATACCGAAGATCAACCGAGCAACAACGTGGTCAAGGTTTCAAAGCCCTCCCGGCCCCAGCAGACAACCGTTCAGGATCCCCTAACTGAAGCAACCAAACGCGGCGCGACCCCCGTCCGGTGTGCAAATATTGCCAAGGCAGTCACCCCACTGAGAAATGCTGGCGGAAACGACCCGACACTAGAGTGCAAGCAACGAAGACCGAAGAGGCATCCACCTCCGGCCCGAAAATCACCGAGATTCACAGCGACGAATCAGACGACTCCTCCCCCCGCGGACCGTCCACATCAAAGGGCAAGGCTCAGTGCCATTCAGTTGCATTACCCATCATACACCAAGTGTTCATTATGGGAGAAGTCACAGGCGAACGCATGCCGGTGATGCTGGACACGGGTGCAACCCACAACTTCATGACTCCGCAGTGTGCTCAACGCCTTGGACTCAAGATCAGTAAACGGCTCCGCATGTCGGTGGTCTTTGCTCAGGGAGAGGCCAGTCATGTGCGTTACGCTGACGGTGTCCCGGTCATGTTAGGCCAATGGTTTGGTCACCTGAACTTCCTGATTATACCGATGGAAACATTCGAAGTCATCCTTGGCCTCGAGTTTATGGATAAACACATGATCTCCTTTTTCGGCAAAGGGGTAGACAAAGTCCTTCTCGATCAGAATGGGCAGGCCATCGTCGTCGACTGCAATCGTGTCCAGGCTCCCCGTACGGACGAACTCTCTGACAATGAACCAAGGGAATCTAAGCAGAAACATACTAGCAAAGAGAAAGCACAAGCTCGAACGTCAACCTCCACACACACGCCATCACCATTATCACACAAGCAATTTCGACGAGCAGTCTATCAAGGCGGAATCGCACACTTATGTGTTCTCAGACCGGTCGCAGAGGAGACGGGACCACGGCCGATCGACGTCTCAAAGATTGGGCACCCAAGTTTCCAGATGCTAATGGAAGAATTTTCAGATGTTCTCACGGATACCCTCCCACCCGGTCTTCCACCCTTACGTAATGTCCAGCATCGGATCGACACGCTCCCGGATCACCCACCACCGTCGCGAGCGCCATACAGGATGAATGAGGCCGACCTTCAGGAGCTGAAGAGGCAGTTACAGGAACTTGAAGTGCAAGGATACATCCGACCAAGTAGCTCCCCATATGGAGCCCCGGTCCTATTTGTGAAAAAGAAAGACGGCTCCTTACGCCTATGCATCGACTACCGAGCACTCAATAAAGGCACAATCAAGAGCAAGTATCCCGTACCCGTGATGGAGGAACTTTTAGATCGCCTGGGCAAGGCACGATACTTCACGCGCATAGATCTCCGATCCGGGTATCATCAAATCAGGGTGCACAGGAACACATCGAGAAGACGGCCTTCCGCACACGTTACGGTAGCTATGAGTGGCTCGTCATGCCATTCGGGCTGACAGGGGCACCGGCCACCTTCTGTCGAGAGATGAACGACGGCTTCCGGGATATGCTTGACCTCTTCCTCATCATCTACATCGATGACCTGCTGATCTACAGCCGAACATTAGAGGAACATTATGAACACGTTCGGGCGGTCTTGTTACGACTACGGCAACGTCGGCTTTTCGCCAAGCCAAGCATGTGCGAGTTCTGCATGAAGAAGGTGGAATTCTTGGGGTTCATCGTTTCCGAACAGGGCCTCCACGCCGACCCCCAGAAAGTAGACGCAGTACTCAAATGGGCACCCCCGAAGACCGTCAAAGAGGTGCGAGAATTCATCGGCTTTTGCCAATTTCTCCCCCGGTTCATCCAAGGTTTTAGCAAGATCGCGGCCCCACTCTTGGAGTTGGTCAAAGAAAAGGAGCCATTCAAATGGGGAGCAGACGAAGAAGAAGCCTTCGAAGCATTAAAGGTGGCTATGTGCAATGCCCCGGTTCTCAAACTTCCAGAGTTCGACAAACCGTTTGAAGTTCACACAGATGCATCAGGCTCAGCCATCGGCGGCGTCCTCTTACAAGACGGACAACCCATCGCATACGAGTCGCATAAACTCACCGGCCCCGAGCTCAGATGGAGCACACACGAGCAAGAAATGTTAGCTGTTATCCACTGCCTACACAAGTGGCGGCACTACATTATCGACAAGCACACAACGGTCTTCACGGACAACATCTCCTTGAAGTACTTTACATCTCAACCCAAGCTAAGTCCAAAACAAGCAAGATGGCAGGATTTTCTTGCCGAGTTTGATATCGAGATCATTCATAAGCCGGGCAAACAGAATGTAATGCCAGACGCACTTAGTCGAAGACCCGAGCTCCAGGCGATGTCCACCGTATCCTCAGATTTGAGAGGCAGAATTCAACGAGCGCAAGCACAGGATGCCCAAGTTCAAGAAATACTTCAGGAGATGCAAATGGCTCAAGCCCCGCAGCGCTACACATTACAAGACGGCATTCTCCACCGCAAAGGCAAAATTTATGTACCGAACGACGTAGAGCTACGCAAAGAGCTACTGTGGGAGGCACATGATTGCAAAGTGGCCGGCCATGGAGGTCAAAATCGCAGCTACGAGACGCTCCATAAACACTTTTATTGGCCCCGCATGAAGGCACAAGTACAAGAATATGTAGAAACCTGCCCAACATGTCAGTTAGTCCGTCAAGATCGAGTGAAGCCTGCCGGCCTTCTGCAACCACTCCCAATTCCCAACCGGCCGTGGGACATGATTAGCATGGACTTCATCACCGAACTCCCACCATCTTTGGGCTTCAACACCATCTTTGTGGTGGTGGACTACTTCACCAAACAAGCACACTTTATTCCGGCTAAGCCCCCGCTCACCGCCAAGGCCGTGGCTCAGCTGTTCTTCACTCACATCGTGAAGTATCACGGGTTGCCCCTCGCCATAGTGTCAGACCGCGACGGCCGTTTCCTAAGTCGGCTATGGACCGAGCTTTTCCGCCTCTTGGGGACGCAACTTAGGTTCTCCTCATCATATCACCCACAAACAGATGGGCAAACCGAACGGGTTAACCAGACGATCGAAGATTACATCCGAAACTATGTCAGAACGGACCAAAAGGATTGGGCGAAGCACTTAGACATTCTGGAGTTTCACTACAATGCTTCCGTCCACTCAAGCACGAAGATGACACCATTCGAGTTGGCGACCGGCAAGGAGGTAATCACGCCCTTGGCTCTCACACAAGACTCCACACTTGCAACAACCGACCCTGATTGCGGCGCCTTCTTGGATCAATGGAAAACAAAGTTAGAAGAAGCAAAGTCCAGCTTGCAAAGAAGCAAAGAACGCATGGCTCGCTACGCAAACAAGAAACGACGACCCGGCGAAGAATTTCAAGTAGGCGACCTTGTCCTCGTCAGCGCACGAAATATCACTCTGCCAAAGAACATCACGCAGAAGTTCAACCATCGCTACTACGGACCATACAAAGTGGAGAAGCGCATCAATGAAGTCACTTATAGCTTGGAGCTGCCCGACAACGTGCAATTTCACAACGCCTTTCACGTCAGCCTCCTGAAGCGGTTCAAACCCGACGCCAAGTACGGACGCGAGATCCCGGTGCTGCACGACGGAGAGAACCAGTTCGAGGCGGAAGCTATCTTACGGGACCGGAACACTCGCGAAGGCCCACAGTTTCTCATCAAATTCAAAGGACGACCTTTAGTCGATGCGGATTGGCTTCCGGCCAACACCTTCGGGCCCGACCATCCATTAGTCCGAAAATACTATCGCCACACTTAAGCCATTTTGGCTATGAGCCCCATGTAATGTTCCCAAACTTTGTATTCACACCAACTTTTGTAAGACCCAAACCCGCTTGTTGAGGACACCAAGCTCTTTAAGCCGGGGGAGGATGTCACAGCCTGTTTTTTCTATCCAGCCCTTTTCAGTGCTTGGGGGGTATGCCCTGTGGCGCCAAATTGTGCGCAACTATGAGGGGTACTAGTACTCCTCATACCAAGCTCTCATTGCCTTCTTCAACACGAGTTGCTAATCGAATATAAACGTGTTCTGGCAATCTTCTTGGTGTTCCTTTCGTTGGTTTACGTTTTTCGTGGGTTTGAACGTCTCAGGGTGGAGGGATGCGGGGGTGAGGTTGGAGGGATGCGGGAGTGAGGGGGAGAGAGAGAGAGAGAGAGAGAGAGAGAGAGAGGGAGGAGGGTCTGCGGGCTAAGGGAGGGGGGGTCTGCGGGCTGAGGGAGGGGGTGGAGGGATGCGGGGGTGGGGGTGTAGGGATGCGGGGTTGGGGGTGGAGGGATGCGGGGGTGAGGGTGGAGGGATGCGAGGGTGGGGGTGGAGGGATGCGGGGGTGGGGGTGGAGGGATGCGGGGGTGAGGGTGGAGGGATGCGGGAGTGAGGGGGGAAGAGAGAGAGAGAGAGAGAGAGAGAGAGAGAGAGAGAGGGAGGAGGGTCTGCAGGCTGAGGGAGGGGGGGGGTCTACGGGCTGAGGGAGGGGGTGGAGGGATGCGGGGGTGGGGGTGGAGGGATGCGGGGTGGGGGGCGGAGGGATGCGGAGGGATGCGAGGGTGGGGGTGGAGGGATGCGGGGGTGGGGGTGGAGGGATGCGGGGGTGAGGGTGGAGGGATGCGGGAGTGAGGGGGGAAGAGAGAGAGAGAGAGAGAGAGAGGGAGGAGGGTCTGCGGGCTGAGGGAGGGGGGGTCTGCGGGCTGAGGGAGGGGGTGGAGGGATGCGGGGGTGGGGGTGTAGGGATGCGGGGTTGGGGGTGGAGGGATGCGGGGGTGAGGGTGGAGGGATGCGAGGGTGGGGGTGGAGGGATGCGGGGGTGGGGGTGGAGGGATGCGGGATGAGGGTGGAGGGATGCGGGGGTGGAGCTAAATAGAGGGGGCGGGGGTGGAGATAAGTGGAAGGGAGAGAGAGATAAAAACTAATCAGTTGAAATGAAAGCAAAAAGCAACAATCTGCCCGGAATACTGAAAGCATCAACTGGCCAGACACAAATATGTCCAAGAAATGGAACGGACACTCCCTGAAGCTATAGCCCAAGGCATCTGAGAACTCTCCTCTCAATCTCTTTCTCTTCTATCTTCTTCGGATTTCATGCTCAGAGTGCCCGTGGGTTCTGCCCCCTCCTCACATGCCACAAAGAGAGAAAGGGAAAAGAGAAGGGGTACTACAGTATGCATCTGCTGAAGAAAATCTGAATAGAGCCATAGTCCCAGTCACACTGTTGCTATCAGACAGTGATCCAAGTGACCATAGTTTTGACTCCACACATTGATAGCCCACAGGCTTACAACATGCAGTCACCCGAGCATAACGAGTCATACTATTATGAAGACCCAAGTGAAAATAGTGGGGAGCCTGAGTATGCTAATGTCATATACACAAACCCCAACTCTAGACCTCAACCTAGGCAGGTACGGACCCCATTTCCTAGAGGACCATGCTTTAGATGCCAGGGAGATGACCTTATACGTGATTGCCCACTGCCTGCCCCTACACAACCCCAACCAGTGACAATTCAAGGTTTCTGTCAAGCCTGCGGAAAAGAGCATCTCTTGCGAGATTGCCCAAAGAACCCTAATAACATGCCTAAAATCACTCCTATCAACGTCATTGGGTTAGTGGTAGACTCTAAGGGAAGTATAACTTCTGCCGCCCCCGTGCATGTGGTCACTAGAGCTCAAGCCTTGCAGCAGACTCAAGGAGTAGGGCAGGAGAAGAGTTCTGAGGTTAGTGAGACAGAGAGTATAACCAAGAAAAGGACAAGAGCATGGAGAGATAGCCGGGAGAGAATGAAAAGACAATGGTCACAGAAAATGATAAGTGAACTCACATCTCAAAACCACTCTCACACCACCCCACCACCACCACCACCCTTTCCATCTTCCCCCAACCCACCACCTTCCATTCCCCAACATTCTAATCCACCACACGTAACCCACCCACCACCCAGAGTAGGATCAGTCCTAGCGGATCCCACTCCTGAGGATCTAGACATGATGCTTAAAGCATATCAGGCCAGAATCCAGGAAGGGCCAAATGTGACAGATCATGACAAATGTTACCCTAGAGCCAATCTAGAAATAGAGAGAACAAAGCTTTGTGCTAAGATGGTCGAATTGGCGCAAGCCATGTTTGAAGCCAGTCGTTTGTTCAATGGCTCTAGCTCCACTAGAACACCATTGCATTTTGACGGTCTATTAGATAGATTGGAAAGGCTACTTGCAAAGTCTGGGAAAGGAGCCTCCTCCCAGCTTGAGGGGAGTGCAAGAGATAGAATAAGCTTTCCTCCCCAGGAAGCTTATGTGCCTAACTCCAATGAACCAGACACTTCCTCTTCTATGAATAGGTATTCACCAGAGTTCCTGAGAGAGATTCAAGAAGAGAAGTGGGCTGTATCCATTTGATGTAATTCTTGTCTCATTGGATAGCTATTAGAGTCTATTTTATGCTCACAAAGTCTCTCGATCATTCTCTGAGTAATCTGGGAGCAACATTCATTTTAGTGAAGTTGTGTGATTGATATCTCTCTTGGTGTGTAGGCTTTGTTGGAAATATTTTGCTCTCTGTTGTAAGGGCTGGTTCTCCTTATCTATGTATTCATTTGCTATGACTTTGGTGTCATTGGGTAGCTATTAAAGTCCTCTAAAGTTGACTCAAGTTTGAGATTCATTCTCTGTATAATCTCTGAGAAAAGCTTGCTGGAGTGAAGTGAGGTATCTGCTTGACTGGCAGTTGTGAGCATTCAACTAGCTCATGTTGTAGACATTGTTTCTCCTTGTGTAAGCATCCATTTGAAGTGAAATTTGTTTTGTTGGAAAGCTCTTGGTGTCTACTACAGGTCTACAAAAGCTCACTGGAGTTCTCTGCATAAGCTGTGAGTAAGAGCATTTTTGGTGTGCAGAGGTCAAAGAAGGATACCTGTGGAGGTCGTTCACGCTTCATCGTTGCTTAGGGGTTGAGATACTTCCCCCATCACATTTACATGTTTAAACTCTTAGGTTAATGCATACACTTAAACACAAATGCATACTCGCACTAAGTTATCTTTATAATACTCATTTTTATAGCTCATAAGTAAAATCATTCATGAAATTAAGAAGATTAAGACTATAGAGGGTTTAAATAAAGATAAATTTAAAGATAACTTCAAGGGTTCAGCCGAACATCTTTTTCCATTGTTCCGAGTTCTGAATATATATTGTCCATCTTTTTCCTGCAGGTACTTCAAGGAAAAATTAGTCAATTTAAATTAAAACATTAAAAAATATACGAGAGAGAGATATCATTTAACCGACTCTAAAGCAAAATATTTTTTATTTTTCCATATGACAATTAAAGTGAGGAAATCCTTCCGACATCTGCCCCCACCAAACCTGCACATCGCCCTCGATGGGCCAACCTGCAGATCAATAGGAAAGTAGTATCAAATTCTTTTGAAAATTATTCATGAGTCAAATGCAAATATTCTATACAAAATGTTTCTATCATTAGTACATCTTCTGATAGCAAATAAACTTATAAAATTGTGTAAGCTTGAATTTCAATCTTTTCGTTCAATGCATGAGTTGGAAAACAGGTTTTAGAAAGAAACTATAGAAGTCATTCAAATAGTGTTCGTACTAACTCTTCTATTAACTCTGTTCATAAGTAAAGCATATGTTATATAAGCCCTCTATCCTCATCTCCTAGCCACTTGCCATTAAGATACAAAAAACTAATTTCCCTCTAGCATACATCCGCCTTATATAGCCCGCTTTTCAATTCAGAAGTGATTTCAAGACCACAACTGATTCATTGGAATGATTTGATTTTTCTTTCATTTCTTTTTTCATCATAATTTTTCTTTTTTGACATTTTTTTTTCTTTTCATATGCAGCAACTATTAATGTACTGCTTTCAATTTTTCTTCGCAACTTTTTTTTTATGAAGGGGAAAGGCTTAACCCCTAATCAGAGCAAAGGATCTAGAGGTAAGCTAAAGCGGAAACTAGGATCTCTTTAGTAAAATGGGTCAGATTTAAGGAAGCTTACCTATATAAAACAAGCCTACTTCTACTAGGAGTTGCAAGTTAAGGGTTCGATCAACTATTCATATGAAAGCCATAGGGTCTCTAATTCCTATCTTCTATTCAAGCACGTTTCTACTTCAGTGTAAATTCTACTTTTCATAATTTTAAGAAGTTTCTTAACCTATCTGAAGAATTTACATATCTAATTATGATAATGCATGAACTTTCTTAATAAATTAAAACATAAATCAGGTTTAGAACTTTTTCACCTGATCTATTTTGACTCCATCTTCAGCTCTCTTTAAGTTCATCAGAACTTTTGGTATAAAATCTTCAATTGCTTTGATCAATTCATCTTCAGGACCTGTAAGCAATCATAAAGTAGAAACTACAAAACAAGTAATCTTCATTATCATTTAACTTGCAATTTCATAACTCATCGTCAATTCCTGTAAGTACTCATAAAGCAGAAGATACAAAACAAGTAATGTTCATTATCATGTATCTTAAAAATATAAATTCATATATTCTATCAGATTCATCTTCATCATGTAACAAATTTCATCATAAGAAGTCATAGTGGGTATAATTCATAAACAAAATTCATAAATTCATAAATTCATAAATTTCACATTAGCTTTTTCAACCTTTGAAACAAAGTTCATAAATTTCAAAAAAAATCATAATGTTCATAGTCTAATATAACCATCATATTTGTTGTAGACAAAATCATTTTATTCAAAATATTCATCATTTCATTATAATATTGTTCTTCATAATTGTTTATCATAATAGATTTCTTCCTATTTGTGAAAGAAAGAAAATCATAAGTTCATCAAAGCATAATGTAAAACTTTATCATAAGCTAACTTTTCCAAGCATACAAACTTCATAAAACAAAGCAATTTAGGTATATGTTCATCTTCTTTAGGAAAACTGGCATATATGAAGCAAGCAAAAACTTGAAAAATTTTATCTTCAATAGACAATTTCTCTTAAATTCTTCTCCTTTTTCTTAACTTTAGATGCGTTTTTTATATTATTTTCAATCTTACATATGGCTTCTTGTATCCATTTTTCCATATTCTTGTCATATTCTAATGGAATTTGAAGATTTTCATCTTCAGGTGTTTGAACTATTCTTTCATCATTTTTATTTTTGTCACATTTATTGTCATTTTCTATGACTTTAGGTTCTGTTTTACCCGCATGTATATCTTCATTTCCATCAATTGATTGTTCATTTTCATCATCTTTTATCCTTACATCTTCTTCTTTCTTAAACTTATTCAATGTATCTTGATCCTTAAATGTAGTTTGAATATCAATGTTACTCATAGATTTAGGTTTAAGAAAAGTTTGATCATTATCCAAGCATTCGCCTTTAGTCACAATTTTGGTGTTCATAGAATGTAATTGACATACATTATTTTTCTCATTATGATTCTTAGGTTTCCATTGTTTTTGAAATAAATTTATTTAATTAATGTAAATATTTCGAATAACCATTTAAGGTAACTCTCTTAACCATAGGGTTCCTATAATCACATGAAGTACTCATATTAAAATATATTTTAACCACACCATAAATAAACAACCATAGGTACATTTACATGTTTAAACTCTTAGGTTAATGCATACACTTAAACACAAATGCATACTCGCACTAAGTTATCTTCATAATACTCATTTTTATAGCTCATAAGTAAAATTATTCATGAAATTAAGAAGATTAAGACTATAGAGGGTTTAAATAAAGATAAATTTAAAGATAACTTCAAGGGTTCAGTCGAACATCTTTTTCCATTGTTCTGAGTTCTGAATATATATTGTCCATCTTTTTCCTGCAGGTACTTTAAGGAAAAATTAATCAATTTAAATTAAAACATTAAAAAATATACGAGAGAGAGATATCATTTAACCGACTCTAAAGCAAAATATTTTTTATTTTTCCATATGACAATTAAAGTGAGGAAATCCTTCCGACAACGCCCCAACCTGACATGCCTAGTGCAGTTAACTGGGAGGCCTTGCAAAGAGACCTGGTCAAGGGACTGCGGATAAAGAACAAGAATTGGCAACAGACATACTACAGCAATACATTGAGCAAACCGGGGAGCAGAGGTCTATCAGAGGCGACAGACGCTAGGGGGGGGAGAGTGTTGGCATCATATGGGAAGACGCCAAGTACAAGCATGTATGCAGATCTAGCACTGAGGCAACCCATCAATTTTTTCCAATCCTTACACATTTTAAAAGTGATTCTCATCACTAAAAACCATTGTAAATACCATTTCCCTTTTTGTAGCTCCATTTTGTACAAGCCGAGGAGTCCTCGAGCTTGAGGAGTTTTAGAAGTAGTTGTCTACCAATTTTCATATTTTTTAGATCTCGTTTGAACCCTCAAATAAGCCCTGGAACCTAATTTTTAACTAGGCCAGACACTAGGTCTGGACAGGGCCAAAGCTAGTAAAAAACTATAAATAGAGCTAGAGAGCTCATTTTTGGGCTAGCTTCTTGTAGTTTTGAGCTTGTTTGAGAACTTGTTTGTAAAAGAAGTAATTCCATTGTCTTACTCTCTTTGTTCTTGCCGTGTGTGCGCATGTGTGTGTATGTGTGTGCATGTTTATGTGCTTCTCACTCACACATTTGTGCCTTCACTTGCTTGAGGTCTTCATACCATCCTCATGTCTTCGCGGATTGACGTTAAAGGAGGTGCTACTCATCACTGAGCTACACTCATGGAGGTGATCTCGTCCATTGAGATCTTGTTCCGTGCCTATGGAGCATCCGCTTGATCCATCTAGTGGACATCTTATGGAGTACCTAGTGATCCCACATGGTCGATACCACTTGGAGGCTATGGATTTCTATATGGAGACTTCCTATTTGGTGCTCATGCTACCAGTGCTACATTCTGGGTGGACCTTTCTCTTATACCCTAGCAACCTCCATACTCTACAAAATGGAGCTGCAAAGGGGGTGTTGAGAATATGAGAGTGCATCTCCCTTATGTATCTTGGAGTCACTCTATTTCTATTGCATTTCCATTTTATATTATATCCTTTGTATTTGGGTACCTTGCCATTTGCGTCTACCATTGTATTCATTCTCTTTTGAGGGGAATTATCCCACATGAGATGTACTTTGGAGAGTTGCTCCCAAATCTATATAAGGAGGGCCTCTCCCCCCATTTGTACTTGGCTAGAAGCTTGAGGAGCCTACTCCATGCTCTTGACAAGCTCATTTCTAATCCATGTGAGTTTACCCATTTCTTGGTGTACTCACTTTGAGTCTCTCACACTCTTTCTTTTGTGAGTACACTCACTACAAGGAATACGGGCACGTAGCGGCGGTTAAGGCGACACAATTTCATCGTAATAAAATTCCAAAAAGCATGGCAAGAAGCATCCAGCATGGACAGTTGATTAAACAATGAGCAAAATGATGTTTTTTTCGATGTGTGGTGTGACGGGATGTGCGACGCTCGTAGTGAGCGTTGCTAAAGCAACGATTTAAAAAAGTGTCGCATAAACGATGCTCTTTTGCATCGCATAAGTGATGGTAAATAACGTCGCTTATGCGATGCCAATTGTAGTGCTTTTTAGGATGCCTTACCATTGCTTACACGATGGCTTGTTGACGAAAAAATAATAAAACATTGGAGGCTCTTCGATCGGCATGTTCATGCATCTGATCGAAGGGCTCTCCAACATTCGCAATTGCGCTGCGCTTATGAGTTGAAACAAGTATACGTGGAATCGTTGTTTTGCCTAATCTCTATCTTATTATCTCTTTCTATCTTTGTTTCTTTCTTTCTACCTCTTTCTATGTTTGAATTGTCTCTCTCTCTTTATTGTAGGTTATTCAAGAAGCTAACCAAGCAAAAAATATGGCTAACTATTGTAAGTACAATTTCCATTCTCTGTATATCATTTGAATTGTGTTATTTTCATTAATTAGCATACTCACACTTATTGATATGGACATATACACTTATACATGATGAAGATGCACGTTCACACATATACACATGCACATACACACACATATATACACATACATATATACACACACATACATATATACACACACATACATGTGCACATACACTTACACATACACACACATATACATGCATATGCACAAACATTTCTACAACCACATAAAAAGACTTGCATGCATGCATTATTGCATATATATATATATATATATATATATATATATATATATATATATATATATATATATATATATATATATATATATATATATATATATATATACACACACACATTAACATATACTTAAATACATGTATATGCACATCCACATGCATGCACATGGATGCAAATGGAAATGCATCCACACGCACATGCATGTTTCATACATATACACATGCATATACATACACTTGTATATGTTTTTACACATACACATACATATGCACATATGTATATATACACACACATACACATATATATGCACATACATACACACACACATACACACACATGCACATACATACATACATATACACATATACATGCACATTCACACATATACACATACACTTACACATATACCTGCACATACATATACACACACATACACATGCACATGCACATATGCATATACACATATATATGCTTACACATGCACATGCACATACATACATATACACATATACATGCACATACACACATATACACATACACTTACACATATACATGCACATACATATACACACACATACACATGCACATGCACATACACATATACACTTACACATGCACATGCACATACATACATATACACACACATACACATGCACATGCACATACACATACATACACATATACACTTACACATGCACATGCATATACACATATACATATGTACATACATTCATATACACACACATATTACACACATATACATGCACATACGTACACACACATATTACACACATATACATGCACATACGTACACACATATGAATGAATTATATAATTAAAGTACTAAAACACATGCTTAATATAAACAATAAAAACAATCAATAGAACAAAACTTTTCATTACTTAATACAATACACACAATTCAAAACATAACTGAAATGAGCAATATATATATATATATATATATATATATATATATATATATATATATATATATATATATATATATATATATATATATATATATATATATATATATATTAATGTCATAATCAAAAATCCTAATCATCATCATCATGATCATCATCATCAGTAGCAGCATCATGATCATCCTCACCCTCATCCTCATCATCATGATCACCCTCTGACGATCGAGATCGTCCCTCTTGTGTCTGTCTCTCCACCTCATCCATATCTGCCTCTCCATAATACTCTTGTATTACATATCACAAACATAAATAAGTAAAAACAATTAAAACATCCATAAAAATAAAATAATTATATAAAATTTAATAATACTCACAAAGGCATTTGGATGATCTCGCATATACTCGCTCAAACGTTGATATCCAAAATGTGTAGCATACTCGATCTCATGTTTCGTAGGATCTCGGCTATAATCCTTTCACTTCATTGAAACAAATAAAAAAAATTAGTTTCTTGCATTTTAACTAAAATAAAAAATATACTCACAATAACACATATACTTACAAATGTAGCTACAAAACCATGATGGCCCATTTGGCTTAGGTGGGGTGTGTGGCCCGACTCGACTCTCTTCTTTGCAGCAGCCTATTTATTTAAAGAAAAAAGAAATACATAAATTAAATGTAAAAAAATACTAAAATAAATGAAAATTATAAATATAAACTATTAATTTGTATACCTTCTGCTGAGGAAATGACTCCTGAAGACGTAGCTATCTACGAAAAATTTGCCACGTCTCAGGTGGTATGTTAGGTCGCCTCTTATTTTTTTCCACCTTACAATATCTCCTGTTAATTTAATCTCAAACAGAAAAAAAGAATCAGAATACATACACATAAATACACACACATACACATACACATACCCACATACACATATACATGCAAACATATACACATACATATATACATACATATATGCATACATATACACATATACATACATATAACATAAACACACATATACATATCCACATATATATGTACACACATACACATGCATGCATATACACTCATTCATACAAAATACATGCATTTATCCCACAATAATGTGTATTTGTGTATATGTGAATATGTGTGTATGTGTAAATATGTATTGGTCGATGATGATGATGATGATGATGACGATGATGATGATAATTTTTCTGATAATGTTAATATACCTATACACATTATGGACTTGTTGTTCATCAATTACAAGCACATGTTTCTAGAAATCCTCTACCTCCTAGTTTATAGACTAAAACGGCTAGAGATTATCCATTTCTATCTCGTGATCGTTCTCTAACTTATATGATAGAAGAAGATATGGAGGATGGAATAGAGGACCACTTCCTTTAGATGGAGAGGTTTTCAACTTTTGGGGTAATCGCTATATGATTGCTCCATCCACTATTACTAATGTTGGTCGTGGTCTCTTTATTGTATGATAGAAGAAGATATGGAGGATGAGATTATCCATTTCTAGCTCGTGATCGTTCTCTAGTACAAGCATATGATAGAAGAAGATATGGAGGATGGAATAGAGGACCACTTCCTTTAGATGGAGAGGTTTTCAACTTTTGGGGTAATCTCTATATGATTGCTCCATCCACTATTACTAATGTTGGTCGTGGTCTCTTTATTGTAGAGGATTTGTATGTGCCTCCGAACTCTGAAGTCACTCTTATGTCATTTTGTGGTCCTATATATGGATGGGGAGATTGGCATCGACTTGCACGTCATGTTCAAAGCATGAGTACTTATGGAATATGCTTGAATGCAGCATCCCTTACTAGTAGAAGGATTTCACATGCAAAAAATGAAAGATTATATATTGATGGAAGACCTTACACACATGGAAGTATAGCAGGTTTAATAAATAGTAGTCGAGGGTTACATAATAGTTCAAGACTAATTGTACATTTGAGGAGCGTGAAAATAGTCATGAATCACCATACATGACTAGAGATGTATCAAGATACATAGTTGTCAATGATATTACTACATTACATGCTAGTGATGAATTATTAGTGAATTATGGATGGCATAGACCTCTAAGATTTAGCTAGAGAGAGAATGAAAGTTTTCTATCCATATTTTATAACTTATATATTTAATTTTATGTTTAAAGTTTACTTTTTATTCATTTATGGAATACTAATGATTTTTATTCATGTGTGTTCCAACATATGATGTTGATGATATTCCTCCACACCATTCACAATTGCTAGTAAGACCTCATTTATCAGAAGCTTCTATGAGGAGGCTACGTAAAATTGATCCTATGGAATATGCAAGGTTGAAAGATCTATATTCAAAAGAAGATAAAGTACAAGATTTGTGCGAGAATTATGAAGATGATGGCATGGCAGATTTTATTGAGGATTGGTATCAAAATGATAGTGAGAGCATTGATACTTCTAAAAATGAGAAATATCTTCGAGAGGAATGTCTAAAGCATGTATATGAAGGAACTCATTTGACACGACTAAGTGTGAGCTTACTTATTCTCAATCTTCAAAATTGTTTTGGATGGAGTAATGTATCTGTTTCGACACTATTAAGGTACAATTTTCAATTTTCTATCTATTTATATATATACATGCATATATGTATACATATAAAGACATGCATATATAGACATACACATAATTATACATGAATGCATACACACATATAAACATACACATACATATACACACATACGCATGCTATAAAATGGGAGACAACTAGATGATTCAGTGGTCTAGATATCTATATGAAAGTCTAAAAACCATAATAAACAAAAAGAAAAATAGAAATGAAATCAAATATACATAGCTACACATGCAATCATACACATACATACATACACATATATATACACATAAACATACATATACACATGTTATGAGAGTAAAGTCAAATTATACATACCTGTATCGAATGAAGATATTTTGTCCATCTAACCTTTGGAATTGTTCGCCCAACCATTAGAATCTTCTTGACACATCTACTTCTCCTATTTTAATCGACCTAATAACTTTGCATACAAATATTAAGTATGAGTTAGCTATGGAGGTATTAAGTCATTTGAAAAATAGAAGTAAATTTACCTCAAAGAATTTGAACGATGGAAGAATAATTCTAAAGGATGGGCGGACACAAAGTGTTCATTCAGTGCAGGTTTTTGTTTTTACCTTAGCTACGGTAAGAACAAGAACTTGCATTGAATGAACACTTCATGTCCACCCATACTTTAGAATTATTCATCCATTTTCCAAAATCATTGAGAGAAATTTGCTTGTCTTATTTTCAAACAACCTAATATCTCCATAGTTAGCTGATACCTAATCCTTGTAAACAAATATGTAAGTCTTAGTTCGCAAGGCAGGTAATAGATTGACTATAAAATGGGAGACAACCAAATGATTCAGTGGTCTAGATATGAAAGTCTGCAAACCACAATATACAAAAAAAATTAAAAACAAAAGCAAATATACATAGCTACACATGCATACATACATACACATTCATACATACATACACATACATACATACATACATACATACACATATATACACATATACACATACATATATGCATACACATACGCATAAGTATATATACATACATATATACCTATAAAACATATACATACATATACACATACGCATACGTATATGCATGCACATGCATATACACATCCATATACACATAAGCATACACATATATAAAATTATATGCATATATATATATATATGTGTGTGTGTGTGTGTATGTGTGTATATTTATTTATTTATTTTTATTAATATATCTTTTTTTGATGAACTTAGAGGTTATTATCTGAAACGCTTTTACCAAGTCAGAATATTCTTCCTAACTCACATGATGAAATGAAGAAGATAATCAACAATCATGGTATAGATTATCAATGTATACATGCATGTCCTAACGATTGTATTTTATATAGAGGTGAATCTACAGACTCTTTGACATGTCCCAAATGTCAATCTCTTCGATATAAAGGACAAAGAAGGTAAAATTCCAAAAAAGGTATTGAGATATTTTCCATTGGCTCCACGGATTAGACATATGTTTCAAAGCCCCGAATTATCAAAGCTTTTGACATGGGGACATGATTATAAAAGTACTGATGGAATAATCAGAATTCCTCATGATAGTGTTGCTTTTCATCATATTGATTCTACATGGCCTGAATTTGCACAAAATCCACAGAATCTAAAGTTAGGAGTTGCATTAGATGGGGTTAATCCATTCTCCATGAAATCCAGTAAATGGTCAACATAGCCAGTGGTAGTCATAAACTACAATCTTCCGGCATATCTTAGCATTAAAAAGGAACATTTAATGCTTTCACTTTTAATCCGAGGAAAAGGACAAGTTAAAGATATGAATATCTATCTTGTTCCTCTCATTGAGGATCTCTAAGAGTTATGGAGAGGTATTAATGTCATTGATGTATCCAAAAGCATCAATGAAAGACATATTACGGTTCATGGCATTGTGCCTTGGACTATTCATGATTTTCCAGGATATGGTCTTTGTTGAGGTATTGATGTAATTTTTTTATTTAATATGCATACAAATAAATGTGATTTAATCTAATTATATTTTTATCGTTTTCATGATGCAAGAATATCTACTAAGGGTTATAAAGCTTTCCCATATTGTGGTGATTGGTTGAGATCAATCTATAGTAAGAATCTCAACAAAAATATTTATCTTCGACATCGACAATTCTTGCTTGGTGATCATCCATTAAGATCTAAAAGAGAAGCGATACATTTTAATGGAAAGCTTGAAACAAGTCAGTGTCCAAAACCTACGACACCTATGGATTGGTATAAAAAATGGACAGATGAACCTTTGATAGATCGAAAATCACAAATCTTCAGTGATGATGAAGATAATGAGTATGTGAAGAAAGGTAAAGGAAAATTGGCACTCGCAAAGAAGATATCAATATGGTATCCTTTGCAGTATTGGAAAGAGTTAAAAGTATGTCATCTTCTTGATCCTATGCATATATTCAAGAATATTGGTTATTCACTATGGCAGCATCTTCTTGGACTAAAAGATACCATAGCATCAAGTAATGATTTGAAAGATCAAAACTCAAAACTAAAGTTATGGCCAGTTTTTTATAAACATCGACAGGAAACAACTTATGCACCTGCTCCTTGGGTACTTACAACAAAAGAGATACATACTATCAACAATAGAATTCAATTGATTCGGACTCCTATAGGATATGGAGCATCTTTCCAAAACATGTTTCATATGGATGATAAGAGCTTATCTTGGTTAAAGACCCATGACTGGCATAACTTTTTGAAACATATTTTACCTTTGGTTATTGATGGATATACAACAAAAGGAGTATGAGATGTGATCTATCATTTTGATAATAATGAGATTACAAATATATCTTCTTTCACGGATTGGCTATATAATCGTTTGCAATACGCCAACGCAAATAATGAAGAAATCTCAGATGAGCAGAGAGAGTTAATGATAGGTTGTGAACGAAAGGTAATTTTATTTTAATGATATTTTTTTTTTCATATAGGTATATTAGTTTCTATTTACTAATTTAATTTCTTTTGCAGGCTCGAATGTTCACTAATATGTGGGCTTTTGGATAGCATATTAGAATCAACGCCATTGATTCGTTACGTAAAATAGAGGATTTTAGTATTGTTGCACATTAAGAAAGGAATTATCTAGGTTTTGGGCAATTGATTCTTTCACGGTAATGCGATCTACTAAAGAACCATATATTCTTCCTAGGCATATTGAACAAGCATTTCTTTATTTTATAAAAACCCAGATGCTCACCCTTGGTGGCAAGTCATTCATGTTCCTAGAGGTAGGTCATTGTTTGAACACTTTATTGTTTGAGAGATCGAAGAAAGTCCTCTTGATGATTCACCATCAGATACTGATACATCAACATCTGAAAGAGAAATTAGAATCATTATACGTGATAATGATACTAATCTTTTTTATGAAGAGGATAATGCTCTACATGTTGATTCTATTGATGATGAAGAGGAATTACCAGAAATCGATATTAATCCATCAATAGATGATGTGACTCATAAGAACACAGATCTAACAATAGAAGAAATAAATGAAATCAATAAGGATAATGAAGATGAGACTATATTGATGTCTTACCAAAATGATGGCAATAATTAAAACATATAAGCAGATTAGATAGTAAATTCTACTCTAGTTATCAATCAATAACTTGAAGCTTCTTAATGAATATCAGATAATAGATTCTTTGTTCAACTTGAATATCGATGAATCCTACAAGAGAGATGAAATCATGTTCTTTTAAGTTAGAACATGAAGCTCAAGAGTATGCCTAATTATTTTATATATAGCTTTATCTTCGAGGAGTAAATTTTTCTCATGTATGTATGCATATGTGTGTGTATTCATGTGTATTATATATATACATGTGTTAGTACGCATATATATGTGTTTTATGTATATGTATGTGTGTGCATGTGTGTGATATATGTATACATATGTTAGCATGCATACCTGTATATATGCATATGCATTTGTGTAAAATATTCATTTATTCATGTAATATATGCAAGTGTTTATAATTGTGTATGCATGTATAAGTATACATGTGTGCATGTAGGCATGTATATGTGATGTGTACATGTATATATGTGTAAATGTGTACATGTAAATATGTATGCATGTATATACATTTATGTGTGCATTTAGGCATGTATGTGTGATGCATAATGTATCTACTCCATTTTATATTTATGTATGTGTATCTACATGGTGTATATATCTTTATAGAGGCATAAGGTTGGGAGGAGAGACATCTCTCTAGTAGGACGTCGAAGGAATAGAGGCAATGTGTACATATACTTCAATCATATGGCTAAAAGGCTGAATTAGAGTTTCTAAATTAGGGGTTTTAAAACCCTAATATCAAAATTAGTGTTTTTGAATTAGGATTTTTGAAATAGGATTTTTGAGTTAGAATATTTATAATAGGGTTTTTGAAGTAGGATATGTATATATGTATATAGATATATATATATATATATATATATATATATATATATATATATATATATATATATATATATATATATATATATATATATATATATATATATATATATATATATATATATATATATATTTATTTATTTATTTATTTATTTATTTATTTATTTATTTATTTATTTATTTATTTATTTATTTATTTATTTATTTATTTATTTATTTATTTATTTATTTATTTAGTTATTTGTATATAGATATATGAGTATATATATACATAGGGATATATCAGTATATATATATATATATATATATATATATATATATATATATATATATATATATATATATATATATATATATATATATATATATATATATATATGCATGTGTGTGTATGTATGTGTATCTATACATGTGTATGCACATGTGTGTGTATGTGTATCTATATGTGCATATGCATGTGTTGTGTGTGTGCGTATGCATGTGTATATGTATATATGCATGTAAATATGATTATGTGAGTTTATGTGTGTGTACATATGATTATGTATGTGTATGTGTATGTGTATGTGTATGTGAGTATGTGTATGTGTATGTGTATGTGTATGTGTATGTGTATGTGAGTATGTGTATGTGTCTATGTGTGTATTCATTATACGTGTGTAACTGCATGCATGTGTATGTGCGTGTAAAAATGTGCATGTATGTGTGTGTATGTATAAATGTGCATGTATGTGTATATGTGTGTAAATGTGCATGTATGATGTATATGTGTGTGTATGCGTGTATTTGTACCTCTAGTCTCACTCTTTTCTCTCTCCCTCTTTCTCTCATATACATACATACATACATAAACACACATACTCATATCCACATATATATACATGAAAGCAATGCGTACCGTGCATTATCGCAACGATGAGCCATAAGTGTCCGCATCTCTTTTAGACACCACTTATGTGACCATCCTGTCCCAAACTCTGTCTCAAGTGAACTAAATACGTATTTTTTATCCCTCTCATCATGCTCACTACAAAAATAAAAAAAATCATGTAAATAAAACATATGATATTTATTTCAATTTATATGTAAAATTTATACTTACTTCCACTGTAAGTGGACAAGGTGTAGGTAAGAGTCGCATAATGCTCGCATTCTTCTCTTGAACTCCAATCCATTCCCTTTGTACACAATGTTCCCCTCTAGCTCTGTATTGCACTCTAGCCCTACGGTGCCTATGCATGTCCTCATAGGCACCTGTGCTCTGTTATCATGATCTGGAGGTGGTATAGGTGTCCTGAAAATGGATAGATAAAAATAAAGAAAATATGTGTTATTCCATGTGTGTGTGTATGTGTGTGTGTGTGTCTATGTGTGTGCGTCTATGTGTGTGTCTATGTGTGTATATACGTGTGTATCTATATATATGTGTCTATATGCATGTGTATGTATGTGTGGAAATGTGTGTGGATGTGTGTATGTGTGTGCATATGTGTGTGTTTGTGTGTGTGTGTAAGTGTGTATGTGTCTATGTGTGTATGTGTGTGTATATGTGTGTGTCTATGTCTGTATATACGTGTCTATCTGTATATATATGTCTATACACATGTGTATGTGTGTGTGTGTAAATGTGTGTGGATTTGTGTATGTGTGTGTAAGTCTGTATGTGTCTATGTGTGTATGTGTGTGTTTATATATGTGTGTGTGTATCTCTATGTGTGTAAGTTTGTGTGTCTATGTGTGTATGTGTGTGTGTGTGTCTATGTGTGTAAGTGTGTGTGTGTCTATGTGTGTATGTCTGTGTATGCATGTGTAAGTGTGTTTGTGTATGTGTGTGTGTGTGTCTATGTGTGTGTGTAAATCTGTGTGTATATGTGTGTGTATGTGTGTATGTGTCCATGTGTGTGTATGTATCTATGTGTGTGTATGTGTCTATGTGTGTATGTGTATGCATGTAAGCATGTATCTATGCATATACATGTGCATTATGTATGCATATGTGTGTGTATGTGTGTGTATGTTTGTGTATGCATGTAAGTATGTATGTATGCATATGCATTATGTATGCATATGTATGCATGTATGTGTATGTGTGTGTATGTCTCTTTATGTGTGTGTGTGTATGCATATATACGTGTGTATGTGTGTGTGTCTCTCTCTACGTGTGTGTGTGTGTGTGTTTCTAAGTGTGTATATGTATGTGTGTGTGTATGCATGTAAGCATGTATGTATGCATATGCATGTGCATTATGTATGCATGTGTGTATGTGTGTGTGTATGTGTGTGTGTATGTGTGTGTGTATGTGTGTGTGTATGTGTGTGTATGTCTCTCTACATG
>CM035422.1:158164688-158267188 GCA_020310875.1 Ceratopteris richardii
TGTGCGTGTCTATGTGTCTATATACATGTGTATCTATATATATATGTGTCTGTATGCATGTGTATGTGTGTGTGTAAATGTGTGTGGATGTGTGTGTGTGTGTAAGTGTGTATGTGTCTATGTGTGTAAGTGTGTATGTGTCTATGTGTGTGTGTGTATATTTCTGTGTGTATGTGTATGTGTGTGTGTGTGTCTATGTGTGTACGTGTGTGTGTCTATGTGTGTATGCATGTGTCTATGTGTGTATATATGTGTGTGTGTGTATGCATGTGTATGTGTGTATGTAAATTAGTGTGTATATGTGTGTGTATGTAAATTAGTGTGTATATGTGTGTGTGTGTGTCTATGTGTATGTTTGTGTGTATGCATGTGTACGTAAATTAGTGTGTATATGTGTGTGTATGTAAATTAGTGTGTATATGTGTGTGTGTGTGTGTCTATGTGTATGTTTGTGTGTGTCTATGTGTGTATATGTGTGTGTATGCATATGTATGTGTGTGTATGTGGGTGTATGTGTTTGTGTGTAAATATGTGTGTGTATGTGTGTGTGTGTGCATACCTTGCTTCACGGGATGAGCTCTTGTCGATCTCTCTCTCTTTGTCTCTCTCTCTGTCTGTCTCTCTCTCTCTGTCTCTCTCTATCTCTCTCTCTCTCTCTCTCTCTCTCTCTCTCTCTCTCTCTCTCTCTCTCTCTCTCTCTCTCTCTCTCTCTCTCTCTCTCTCTCTCTCTCTCTCTCTCTCTCTCTCTCTCTCTCTCTCTCTCTCTCTCTCTCTCTCTCTCTCTCTCTCTCTCTCTCTCTCTCTCTCTCTCTCTCTCTCTCTCTCTCTCTCTCTCTCTCTCCCCTCTCTCTCTCTCTCTCTCTCTCTCTCTCTCTCTCTCTCTCTCTCTCTCTCTCTCTCTCTCTCTCTCTCTCTCTCTCTCTCTCTCTCTCTCATGCATCCAAATCCCAGCACAAATGTACCGGGAAAAACCAAATTTCTTTTTTAACATTCCAGAGCGTTGCTTATGCAACGCCTTGGAACACCAGGATATCGATGCAGGCAGTTTGCCAATGTCGTTAAAAGTGTCGTTGTTTAGTGATGCTATTTGCGACACATGGTTTTATCATCGCATATGTGACACTCACATTGCTTATGCGACGACATGTCTTTAAAAAAAAAAATAGGCCCATTGTTGGGAGCAGTCAGGGCATCACAAGACAAGGGAGCCAATCCCATCCTTCGCGATTAACAGACCATGACGGACAGTTCTGTCCATCGCGATTTTGAGCCCTATCGATCACGATTGACAGCCAATTTCGGCCAAATTTCAAGGGTTTTTATTTTTCAAATTTTGGCCAATTTGGAACATAAAATTCAAGCCATTAGAGCATTTTGAGGCCCCTATACAAGTAATTTGAAAGATCTTGTTTGCTTGTTAGCCTGTTTTAACCCTGTTTTAATCCCAGAACCCTGAACTGTCATAACTTCTTCATACGAACTCCGTTTCTAGTGATCTCAAGGGTGAGAAGTGTTGGAACATCAAGCTTACACTATGCTTGAGGTGGATTTGATCTACATCAAAGGCTATCGCATCGAAAGAATATCCGTTGGAGAGTTCTTTTTCATATGCTCATTTATTGTATTTTTTTGAGAGATTTTTGATGGTTCATTTACCGTTGTAAAAGCATTGAGCTTTACACATGTAAATGTAGAAAGATAAAGCCCAAATACCACGAATTTTTGGTGGTTGAAGTTGCATTTAATCAAGCAATCAAATCAGCTAAAAGTAGATCAAACTAGATCTTCACTTTTCCTAGATTGTAGGAAAGTGAATTGATTCCCTCCAACAACCATTCCCACCTTCATTTGAATTCAAATTTCACTTGTAGAAGTCATGGAACACTCCTAGAGTCTATATAAAGACTTGAAATCACTTGTACATTACATGGAAGCAATATACATACACTTGTGACCATCATTGTCTTGCTCCTTCAATTCTCTCCATCATCTTCTTCGCCAAGAGTAATCTTGCAGAGGTTGCTGCTCTCTCTCCAGAGCTCCAAATTGATGCAAAATAGCTCACTAGAAAGATATAAATGTCTAGTTTATGCCTGTAAATTTTCAAAGAATTTGGCTCAGTAGATTGGGAGAAATCTGAGTTTTTCTATCTCGGGGTCAATCTCTGCATATTCCTGAAAAATAGGAAGTACCACCGGTGAATGTCGCAATCATTCCTATAGCATATTTTTCTTATTCCTTATACTTTTGTGCATTCCATACACTCAACCCTATGTGTATCACTTCCATAAAAGGATTTTTCCTAATTGTAATCACGTTGGTCGCTATGGGCATTTGAAGTTCATTGTCTCTTCCATAGATAGTAAGTTTTTTGAGCTAGTCGACCCGCGAACCTATCTGTTTTGTATCGGCTCATTCTCCTTGCTGCTCCAAAGTACATAGTGGATTTCTTTGCACTTATCGCATGCCTATAAGGTCTATTTGAGTCTCCATAAGCTCAAGGGCTGGTCTTGTGCTGGTTGGCTTGACCAAACATCGTCGCTTCGCAACGCACTTTTCTACCTTCTACAAGCTTCTCCAATTTCTTTCATTGGTATCAGAGCTAGATCAAGATGAGTGACGGCTTTCCCTCAATGATCGAGAAGCTTGATACGTGGCTTGGCAAATCAGAATGGAGGCCTATTTGCAAGGTAGAAATCTTTATGGAATTGTAGCAGGTGATGAAGCTATGCCTATTCCAAGATCCAAAGGAGGACCTACACAAGAGGAGACAGATAAGCTCACACTTTGGTGCGCAAGGGATGCTCTAGCAAGGTCGTACATACTAAACTCTATCTCTGACCTTCTATTACCACATATTAGAGGATGCAAGACATCTCAAGAGACTTGGGATGTCCTCGAGACTTTCTTTTCTGCTAGTACCAAAGCAAGAAAGAATCATCTTTGGAACGAGTTCAACCAAATGAAGAAGACGCCTAAACAAACCATCACAGAGTTTGTTTCCAAGGTCAAGGAGGTTGCGGATCAGTTAGCATCCATTGGAGAGCTGATTGAAGAAGAGGTCATCATGAGGCAAATTCTCAACGACATTCGAAGTGATAAGCAATGGCAATCCTTAACGACGGCTTATGATCTCATCATGGATGTGCAAACTCCAGACTTCAACATCTTTCTTGGACAACTCTTCAATCAAGAAGCCAACAATAGCATAAAGGAAGGTAACCCTTATCATGGTAATTCAACTAGTGCTCTATATGCAGATAAGAAGGATAAGAAGCAGAAAAGCAAGAAGAAGGAAGAAGCTGAAGAAGAGGCTTCCCAAGCAAACTTCGCAAGCAAGAGCAAGTGGAAAGGGAAGAAGAAAGGACCAAAGCAAGACAAAGCGAAAGGTCAGAACGTTCAACCTTGTGCCATATGTGATAAGACCAACCACACCACTCAGAATTGTTGGTTCAATGGGAAGACCCAGAAAGGAAGTGGAAGAGGTGGATATGGCAGCAATAGAGGCAAAGGTAGACACAACGTCAACAATAACAATAGAAGCTATAATAGAAGGGACTACAACAATTATTCAGAAGATCAACCACATGAAGACTCATTGCTTCTTATGAACCTAAGCCACAAAGAAGGTAAAGAAGATGATCATTTGTTCTACATAGATTCAGGATGTTCGAATCATGTTGCAAGCAACATTGCTCTTCTATCTGATTTGGAAAGTCCAAAGCATAGACATGAAGTGCAAACAGGGGATGACACAAAGCACAATGTGGAGAAGATTGGTAATGTCAAAGCTTCCAATAGCAGGACAAACATTCTGAGTAAGGTTCTCTATGTATCCACTATCACTAAAAACCTAATAAGTGTAGGCCAAATAGTTGAAAAAGGCTTGCAAGTTAGGTTCACCCAACATGGAGCTTTTGTGGAAGATCCATGTCAAGGCTTCAAAAAGATATCCCGAGGTGAGAAGCATGGTAGGCTCTTTACTTTTGAAGTAGGAGAAACCAGGAACATAGCTCTATTCAACTTTGGGTCTCAAACCCTAAGTGAGCTTGAAGTGTGGCATAAGAGACTTGCTCATGTGAATGAAAGAACCTTGAAGGATATATGCAAGGATCAAAGTGTTCTAGGACTGCCGAACATATCAAAGCAACACATGATCAACAGGTGTGATGCATGTCAGATTGGGAAGGCACAAAGACAACCATTCAACCACAAAGGCTACATCCACAACAACTTATTGGACTTAGTACATACAGATGTATGGGGACCAAGTCAAGAACCTTCATTGGCAGGATCAAGGTATTATGTCTCATTTATTGACGACCATAGTAGATGGACTATTCTATACTTTATCTAGAGTAAGAGTGAAGTGTTTGATTGCTTCAAGAAGTATCTTGCACATGTGGAGAATCATACAAGTAGATCACTAAAGAAGCTTAGATCTGATGGAGGGGGAGAATACTTCTCCAAAGAGTTTGATGAGTTCTTGCAGGAAAAAGGTATCAAAAGGGAAGTGACTACTCGGTACTCTCCTCAACTAAATAGAATTGCAGAGAGGAGAAACAAGACATTGGTTGGATCAGCCCGAACAATGCTTGAAGCGAAGAAGTTGCCACATTATCTATGGGCAGAAGCTATTTCAATTGTTGTGTACCTTGTCAATCGACTACCATCCAAATCACTTCAAGGTATGACTCCTTATGAAGCATGGCATGGAAGAAAACCTAGTCTTGGACATTGCAAGGTTTTTGGTTGTTTAGCTTATGTTCATGTACCATCACAAATAAGAGGTAAGCTAGATGAAAGGGCAACAAAGGCAGTGTTTATTGGATATGATTCAACTCAGATGGGTTACAGGTTCTTCAATCCTTCAATCAAGCAACTCACTACAAGTATAGGTGTTGTGTTTGAAGAACACAGGTCTTGGTATGATGAAGACAAACAAAAGGTAACACTACCATATGATCTTGATTCTGACTCTTATCAATTAGGAAGCAAGCATGATACACAGGTCCAGGATCCAATAAGTGATACAGACGATGACCAAGATGAAAGAGAAAAGGATTACAAGGTATGGAAGTCGAGAGGCAAAGCAAAGATGCAAGAGGTTGGAGAATGCTCCAAACAAGCACCTAGAAGATCAACAAGAGAGAAGAAACAACTAGAAAGGTATGGATATGATTCCACATTTGTTACGAAGCATTCAATCTACTTGGCAAAAGACTCTATTTCGGAGGAACCCTCAACTTATGAAGAGGCAAAGGGAAACCCTAATTGAGAAAAGGCCATGAACGAAGAGATAGATGCATTAAAGGAGATGGACACTTGGGATTTGTTCCAATGTTGCCGAATCAAAAGGTAATTGGTTGCAGATGGGTATATAAAGTTAAAAGAAATTTAGATGGATCAGTTTGCAGGTACAAGGCAAGATTAGTTGCTTAAGGATGCTCACAAACTCATGGTATAGACTATGAGGAAACATTCTCACCGGTTGCAAAGATGACTACAATCAGGACATTGATAAGTGTAGTTGCTGCAAGGAATTGGAGACTCCTCCAACTTGATGTGAAAAATGCATTCTTAAATGGTTGGATAAGTGAAGAGGTATACATGTCACAACCACCAGGTTTTGAAAACCCTAATCATCCATCTTATGTTTGCAGACTTAAGAAAGCATTGTATGGATTGAAACAAGCTCCTAGAGCTTGGAATTACAGGTTGGTTACATATCTTCAAGATCAAGGGTTCAAAGCTAGCAGCTCAGATCCTTCTCTATTCATCAAAAGGGATCACAATGAGGTTATCTATCTATGTGTATATGTGGATGATATTATTGTGACAGGTGATGATCTAAATGGCATTCAAAGGATCAAGAGACACATGCAAGAGGAGTTAAAAATCAGTGACCTAGGTGAGCTCACATATTTCCTAGCTATGCAGGTGATATATACAGATGAAGGAATGTATTTGACTCAAAGACGATACATTCAGGATCTTCTTCTCAAGTTCAAAATGGAGAACACTAAACCTACAGGTACACCTTTGGAGATGAATCATAAACTAAGTGTTTATGAAGATGAGAAAATTGAAGACATTAAAGAGTATCAAAGCTTGGTAGGTAGCTTGATATATGCTACTCATACAAGGGCAGACATCTCATATAGTGTGGGAGTGCTTAGTCAGTTCATGCACTCACCGAGAAGACCACACATGGATGCGGCTAAGAGAGTACTTAAGTATCTCAAAGGTACAATCAACGAAGGTATATTCTATCCTTACTCTTCAGATTTGGATATCAAAATCTATTCAGCTGCAGATTGGGCAGGAGCTAAGGATGATAGAAAAAGTACATCTGGTTACTTAGCATTTGCAGGTTCAAAGCTAGTGTCATGGAGTTCCAAGAAGCAACCAATAGTTGCTTTATCCTCAACTGAAGCAGAGTATAGAGGCTTGACCATAGCAACTCAAGAGGCAATATGGTTAAAAGCATTGTATATAGATTTGGGACTTGTGAGTTCCAAACCTCACATATTTGGAGATAATGTAAGTTCCATGCATCTAGCGGCAAATCCTATTTTCCATGCGAGAACCAAGCACATAGAAGTCCATTACCACTTCATCAGGGAGAAGCTCATGGCAAAGGAGATTGACATTTCTTTTGGTCCTACTGAAAAGCAAGTAGCATATATGATGACGAAGGCACTTGATGGAATAAAGCTTTGTAGATTCAAAGCTATGGCAGGTATTCAACCTATCAGAGAATGAAGAATCAAGCATACTTTAGCTTGAGGGGGATCTGTTGGAACATCAAGCTTACACTATGCTTGAGGTGGATTTGATCTACATCAAAGGCTATTGCGTCGAAAGAATATCCATTGGAGAGTTCTTTTCATATGCTCATTTATGGTATTTTTTTGAGAGATTTTTGATGGTTCATTTACCATTGTAAAAGCCTTGAGCTTTACACATGTAAAGGTAGAAAGATAAAGCCCAAATCCCACGAATTTTTGGTGGTTGAAGTTGCATTCAATCAAGCAATCAAATCACCTAAAAGTAGATCAAACTAGATCTTCACTTTTCCTAGATTGTAGGAAAGTGAATTGATTCCCTCCAACAACCATTCCCACCTTCATTTGAATTCAAATTTCACTTGTAGAAGTCTTGAACACTCCTAGAGTCTATATAAAGACTTGAAATCACTTTTACATTACATGGAAGCAATATACATACACTTGTGACCATCATTGTCTTGCTCCTTCAATTCTCTGCATCATCTTCTTCACCAACAGTAATCTTGCAGAGGTTGCTGCTCTCTCTCTAGACCTCCAAATTGAGTGCAAGATAGCTCCTTGGAAAGGTATAAATGTCTAGTTTATGCCTATAAATTTTCAAAGCATTTGGTTTAGTAGATTGAAAGAAATTTGAGTTTTTCTGTCTTGGGATCAATCTCTACATATTCTTGAAAAAATAGGAAGTGCCACCGGTGAATGTTGCATTCATTCCTATAGCATATTTTGCTTATTCCTTATACTTTTGTGCATTCCATACACTCAACCCTATTTGTATCACTCCCATAAAAGGATTTTTCCTAATTGTAATCACGCTGGTTGCTATGGGCATTTGAAGTTCATTGTCTCTTCCATAGATAGTAAGTTTTTTGAGCTAATCGACCCGCGAACCTATCTATTTTGTATCGGCTCATTCTCCTTGATGCTCCAAAGTACATAGTGGATTTCTTTGCACTTATCGCATGCCTATAAGGTCTATTTGAGTCTCCATAAGCTCAAGGCCTGGTCTTGTGCCGGTTGTCTTGACCAAACGTTGTCGCTTTGAAAAGCACTTTTCTACCTTCTACAAGCTTCTCCAAGTTCTTTCAAGAAGTTGAGGGATCTCTAATAGAATTTTCATAAAAGCAAATCAAAATTGGGTCTTTGTATTACATGAATGGACATGGTTTATTAAGTCAATTAAATTGAAATCTTGAGCTAACTTTGGGACTTTTACAGATTCATCGAGAGCACTAAAGGGCATCCAGAGCACGAGCATACTACAAGCTTGAGAACGGTGTTCTTGAGCACTCAAGAGAAAGGGATAAGCAACTTAAGGTTGGATCGTTCTCAACCCCCTCTATCAATTCCTAGCTTAGGCTAAGTACAGATAGAGCTTTTGATTAATTAGGGTGACGTTAAACATGATCAAGTTCAAGAAACCCTAATTACTCAAGTGCAAGCATAAATAGGCTAGATTTGCAAAAAACCCTAAAGTAAAAGAACAAATTAAGCGATCAAAATCAAGTACGATAAAACACAAGTGTCCCTTGCTATGAAAATTGGGTGGAAAAGAAGTGACATACTAAGAAAGTAAAAAAGAATAAGGAACTAATACAAAAGAACTCTGCAACGAGGTTTTATTGGGAAAAATTGTGATATTAACCAAGGCTTATGAACCTTAGGTCAAGAAGATATTTAAGACGAGATAGACAAAGCCTCAGATCTTCTAAAGCTAGTGTCAATCATACAGCTAGGTCTTGGGCCGAGCAATTGAGTGATTACCCATACGTTCTAAGTTCATAAACGAGTGATTTTGAGATGTCGTATAACATGGAGAGACCCGTAGGTAGCTCAGGAGTGGCATACCTAGAAAAGCCAGAAGGACCTTACAAGACTCAACTGAAATATATCAGGACCAACCGTCTAGGTGCTCGCATCTACGAGGATGGCCTGAGAAGATCTGTTGTCCAGATTAAAAATCCAGACCAACCCATTGGACTAGAACATCCAGTAGTCAAGTTTGAAAATGGTGCATACATAGATGAAGAAGGAATAATGTATGTGGTCACCACTCACCCAGATAGGACAGAAGAGTTTGCCAACGTGATCTTAGAGGCTGAAGTAGGTGACATAGCCAAGGGAACTTAGGAAGGGATCCCAAAACCCCTCGAGGAAAATCCATCTTGACAACAAGAGCATAGATCCACTCCTAAACCAAGAGACGGATGAGGCTTTTTGGAGGTATAGACTTGACCAGCCTAATGAAGTGGGAGCACTCACCATCTATGAATTTAAAGATCCTGATAGCCCAGGCAAAGTGACCTATTTAGACAATACTTCATAGAGAGTCTTTGTGGTCTCAGATCATGCTAGGGATGCCTACACTTGGAAGGGTGAATTTATTTTTCCCCAACCAAGATCCAATGTCTCTTATGGTCATCAAGGACTTGGAACATCTCAAGGTCATGGAACTCAAAGGGACAGGAGTAGAGATAGACCCGAGATAAGCTTTGCTAACCCAATAGGAAGAGAACGAACAAGAACTGAGATGGATATAATGGAAAACAAGAGACCTAGAGATCCAAGGAATCAAAGAAATGCAAACGAATTCCCTTTGCCAAGGCCTAGAAAACACATGAGGACCTTAAGGCCTACACAATTGGTCAAATCTATGAAGAATTATTTCGATGGTACAGGAGACCCTTATGATCATGTGGCAAAATTTAGGCAAGTATTGAAGGCTGAACAAATTGATGACTTGTTCACGCAATACAATGCTTTTGGTCTAACACTCAAGAATATTGCCTTGACTTGGTTTCAACCACTACATGAGAGGCAATTCAGGAATATGGACCAGTTACTAAAAGCCTTCATTACAGAATTTTCTAAGAGTGGCATCAGACACAACACCTCCTCACTGATCCATAGCTTCAAACAAACACCTCAAGAAACAGTGAGACTTGCAGGACGAAGATTTAGGAAATAGAGATGCCCTATTCCAGAGTTACCCACTCCAGCCAAACAAGTGGCTTTATTCTTAGATGGATTGTTAAGTACCAAATTGAGATCTTATGTGTACCTGAAGGACCCTATAACCATAGATGAGTGTGTATGCATGTGCATAGATATTGAGGGTAATCTAGGGGAGGAATTAGAGCTTTCAAAAATCTATAAAGATTCAGATAGCTCTACTAGCCTCACCTCGAAACAATCAATATCTATTGAGGAACTTGCAGAGAAGGTAAGAGTCTCTAGCAAACAGATACCTAGATTTGCCCTAGTGAAAAGATGTTACACCTACAAAGGAGACCATATGGCCAGCCAATACTGCACCATAGAAAAGAGGTACACTAACCACACTGCACAAGACTGCCCTTATAACAAGCAAGCTATTAGATAAAAATATCCACAGCCATATCCATAACAAGGGAGATATGAGATTCAGTACCCACATTAGTATGGTAGGCCACAACAGCCCTATCAGCAACCCTACCAGGCCCAACAAAGGCCTCAACTTGTGTTAGCTCAACAACCTCCAACTCCGGCCAATGTAATCCGAGTGAAGTATGCAGCTGCTGAAGAAAATCTAAATAGAGCCTTAGTGCCAACAACACCATTGATTTCAGAAAGTGACCCAAATGATCATAATTTTGACTCTACTCATATGGATAGCCCATAGGCTTAGTATATGCAGTCACCAGAGAAAAATGAAATTTACTATTATGAAGACCCTAGTGAGTCTAGTGGAGAGTCTGAATATGCCAATGTCATGTATGCAAATCCTAATTCTAGGTCTCAACCAAGACAGATGAGACCCCAAGCCCCTAGAGGACCATATTACAGATGCCAGGGAGATCACTTCATTTGTGATTGTCCTTTACCTGCTCCGACGCAGCCCCAATCAATGACAATTCAAGGGTTTTGTCATGATTGTGGGAAAGAGCACCTCTTAGGAGACTGCCCAAAGAACTCACACAATGCGACGAAGATCACTCCCATTAATGTGATTGTGTTAATAGTAGACTCTATAGGAAGTGTCACTTCCATTGCCCCACTGCAAGTGGTCACGAGAGCTCATCCATTACAACAAAACCAAGGCTTAGGCTAGGAAAAAAACTCAGAGGTTAGTGAGACTGAGAGTATAACAAGGAAAAGGAGGAGAGCTTGGAAAGATAGCCGAGAGAGAATGAAAAGGCAATGGTCTAAGAAAATGAGTGAACTTGAGGAAAGCTTAAGAGAAACAAAAGCCAAGATAGTCGAAATTGCCTCTCAAATGCACTCTCACACACCATCACCATCACCATACCTATCACCTTCTAATCCACCACATGTAACCCACCCACCACCTAGAGTAGGATCAGTCTTAGCGAATGCCACTCTAGAGGACCTAGACATGATGCTTAAAGCATATCAGGATAGAATCCAAGAAGGGCCAAATTTGACAGATCATGAAAAATGTTACCCTAGAGCTGATCTAGAGAAAGAGAGAACAAAGCTTTGTGCTAAGATGGTAGAGATGGATCAAACCATGTTTGAAGCCAGTTGCCTTTTCAACTACTCTAGTTTAGCTAAGACACAATTGCATTTTGATGGACTGTTAGAAAGATTGGAGAGCCTAATTGCTATAGAGTGGGGCATATTTGCCTTTTGAGTAATGCAATTTGGTCTTACCAATGCGCTAGCTACCTTTCAAAGGCTGATGTGCCATGTGTTCAAAGAGTTCTTGAGGAAGAACTTGGAAGTCTATGTTGATGATCTCTGTGCTCATTCCAACATTAGAAAAACACATATCCCTGAGCTTAGAGCTATCTTTGACAAATGTAGAGAATATCAAATTTGCTTGAACCCAGAAAAGTGTGTTTTCATGGTTAATCAAGGCAACATTTTAGGACACATAGTGTCGAAGAATGGCATATCCACAGATGAAGAGAAAGTGTGAGCTATTGCAGAGCTACCTAAGCCAAAGAATGTCAAGGAAGTACAAGCCTTCATGGGGCACTGTGGATATTATCGATGCTTCATTCACATGTACGCAATAATTGCAAAGCCTCTGTACTCCCTCTTGAATAACTTTGAGTGGATGAATGAATGTGAGAAATCCTTCAATGAGCTTAAGAGACGATTGTGTTTAGCACCAATCTTGACTACACCAGATTGGAACAAGCCCTTTCATGTTCATGTAGACGCATCCAATTATGCTATTGGGTGTGTCCTGGCACAACCTATTGGTGAAGGCAATATGGATCTTCCCATTGCCTATGCAATTAGACAATTGAATGCCGTTGAAAGGAATTATACCACTACCGAGAGCGAAGGATTAGGCATGGTATATGTGGCTAAAAAGTTTAGACACTATTTGCTTGCAAATAAGTTTAAGTTTTTTATAGACCATCAAGCATTGCTATATCTAGTGAACAAACCGTGCAACACTGGCCGATTAGTAAGATGGTTCCTCTTACTAATGGAATATGACTTTGAAGATGTGGTTAGGAAAGGTAGAACTCACTTGAGAGCTGATCACCTTTCTCGACTGACTTTAGGGGAGTCCCCTCAAGGACTATCAGATGACCTTCGTGATGTTTTTTTGTTCAATCTAGAATTAGTGTGTGAATGGGCTAAAAATATAGTGCCTATCCTCACCTTCGGACCTAAACATCCTGTATTGAGAGCCAAAGATAAAGAAGTAGTGAGGTCTCAAAACTATCACATAATGGCACGCACCATGTATAAGCACATAAATCAAGGCATAATGGCTTGCTGCGTAGTCGACAATGAGCATGCAAAGTGGTTGCAAATTGCACATGTCGGTGCACTATAGCAACATCACTCAAAACAATGAACTCTACAAATGCTACAAAGACTAGGTATGTATTGGCCAACAATGGAAGCAGATGCACATAAGATGTGCAAGGAATGCTCAAGTTGTAGCACTAGAACCCCAGTTGAACATGCCACTTTGTATCAAGTAGTGCCAGATTGGAGTGAACCCTTGGTAAACTTCTTGAGGACGAAAACATTCCCTCAAGAGATGAGATTGGCCAGACAACAAAGTTTAGAACAAGAAACACTAGATTACGCACTCATTGGTAGTAATCTATACAAGTGTGGAAAAGATGGATATCTTAGGCTATGTGTCCATGAGAGTGAATATCTTAAGATATTAGAGACAGCTCACCAAGGTGTGGCAAGAGTGTTGAGATATCAAGCTCAACATGTGATGATCCAGGATGACACGTACCAGTTTTTTGTTTCTCTTACATGTATAGTGGTCATGCCGGTATATGTCAGGGATACTTCATTGAGCTTTATTAGATTTATCTACCGAGAGTGATGGCACATTTGTTCCTTGCCAGCTCACTCATTCACGGACATTAGGTTTTTCCTTATGTACTAATCTTTATATATTGTACTTGTTGTATTCTTTTTTCTTAGCTCATTTTTGTACATTCCTTTTTATGTAATAGAAGAAGAAGAAGAATAAGATCATTCTTCCTTGCCTCAATCAGTGTGTGTGCTTCTCCTTGAGAGTGAAAGTGTGTGTGTGTGAGCTCTCTTCCTTACCTCCTTCCTCGTGACATGGTATTAGAGCCATCGTGGCTGTAGAGAGCTCGTGGAGAAGGCAATGGTGAAGAGTATGCAGCAAGGCATGGAGAAAATGTGATTCACAAACGACCTTCGTTTCGAGCCCGCAACGTGGGGCCCACAAAAAAACCAGGTCAGTTTTAGAAACTGTAACTTGCATCCTGTTCGGCAACACTCATATATTCCATATCCAGAATTTCAAACGACTCCATGTACTGTTGATACACAAAAACTATGCTTTTTTGAGATCGAAGTATCACGTCATAGTGTGATAGTGTTCAAGCAGAAGTGCTGCTTGTAGTGGTTTGCAGTGTTATGTATTGCTGCAAAAATGGCAAACGCAGATGGAATGAGTCAACTTATGAGGGATAAGCTAGACAAGAACAACTTCCATGCTTGGAGATTCAGAATGATGAATTTCCTTATGGGGAAAGGCTACTGGAAGTACATCGAAGGAGAGAACGAAAATGCTCTGCAGTTACCAGAGAGAAATTGGACTGCAGAATAGATAAGAGCATATGAGGAATGGAATCAAGGAGCACGAAAGGTAATGTATTGGCTATCTGTTAGCATACAGGATAGCATGATTGGGCACATACAGGATGCCAAGACTCCGAAAGAGGCTTGGAACAGTTTGGTCACATTGTATGAGACCAATACAAAGGCACGAAAATTGCAACTCAAGAACGAGTTGCATACCTTGGAGAAAAAGAGCATGTCGGTAAGTGACTATACCCTGAAAATCAAAAGCATATGTGAGTCACTTGCATCTATTGGAGTGAATGTAGATGATGATGATGATAAGGTGGAAGTATGCCTTCATGGTTTAGGATTTGCATATAAGCAGTTCAGAACTTCTATACAGACCAGGGAAAATATTCCAACTTTTGTTGATCTGGTATCTATGTTGATTATTAAAGAAAAGAATCTTGGTGAGGATTCAAACTCCCAAGGAAAGCCCAGTTCTGAGCAGGTATTCTACTCTGGCAGAGGAAGAGGCAGAGGTAGAGGTTTTGGAAGTGGAAGAGGAAACAGTACCAAGACCAAGGTCAACAATAGAATCATGCAGGAGGAAGAGGACAGTTTCGAGGCAGGGGGAGCCAAAGAGGTCGTAGAAATTTCCAAAGAAATGATTCAGGTAATGATAGTAAAGGATGTTGGAATTGTGGTAAACCTGGACAGTTTGAACGTGATTGCAGGTTGAAGAATCAAAATAACATAAGGCAGCAAAACAACTATGCATCCACAAGTGTAGATGATTTTGAGAAGATATTTATGGTTCAACATCACATGATGAATACGATGTCTGTTGGTGTTTGAAAGTCAAATGATAATGTCTGGTATGTTGACTCAGGTGCTTCAAATCACATGACCAGTCATGCCGAATGGTTTAGTACTTTGCAGAAATTGCCAATTCCTAGATATGTTGAAACAGGTGATGACACATCACATCCTATTGAGCATATAGGAAACATAGCACTATCTATGGAGGATGGAAAGGTAAAACATCTTGTTGATGTGATGCATGTTCCAAATATAACAAAGAATCTGGTTTCTGCTGGACAAATGGTTGACCAGGGATTACAAGTCAGGTTCAATGTTGATGGATTATATGTAGAGGAGTACAAGCAAGATGGATGATTGGTTGCCAAAGGAAACAAAGTGGGTAGGATGTTCACCTTAAATGTGAAGATTCCTGAAATAAATGCAACCATGTTTGCAAAAGGTGCAAGATTTATTGCTGATATAGAGATCTAGCACAAACGAATTGGACATGCAAATCTGCAAAGGCTGAAATTGCTGCAATCAAAGGAGATTGTCCATGGACTACCAAATTTCAAAGTTGCAGAAATGCAAAAGGTATGTGCAGCATGTCAATTTGGTAAACAGTCAAGAGCATCATTTCCACATGACAAGCATGTTAGTGAGAATGTACTAGAAGTAGTACATACAGATGTTTGGGGTCGAGCAAAGACCACATCTATGGGCGGTTGCAGGTTTTATGTTACTTTCATTGATGACCATACACGCAAAGTATGGGTATATTTCATGAAAGAGAAGAGCAAGGTGTTCACTCACTTCCAGAATTTTAAAGTTATGGTGGAAAAGTAGACAGGGAAGTACATTCAGACATTAAGATCTGATAGAGGAGGTGAATACATGTCAAATGAGTTCAGCAATTTTCTAAAAAATCATGGAATTCGACATCAATTTTCATGCAAGTACACACCACAACTGAATGGTGTTGCTGAATGCAAAAATAGACATATTGCAAAAATAGCAAGAGCCTTGATGGCTGAGAAGAATATGCCTCATTGTTATTCGGCAGAAGCTATGCATATTGTTGTATACATCATGAACAGAACTCCGACTGCTATTGTACATCAAGTTACACCTGAAGAGAAGTTTACAGATAAAAAGCCAAACTTATCACATCTAAAAGTTTTTTGTTGTATTGCATATGTACATGTCCCAGATGAATTGAGGACGAAGCTTGATCCAAAAGCAGAAAAGTGTGTCTTCATTGGATACTCCCTTGAGCAAAAGGGATATAACTGTTATAACCCACTCACACGACAGGTAAAGGTGAGCAGAGATGTGGTATTTGATGAAATGTCAAGCTTCTATGCAGATGCCAAAGAAGGACTGAATCTTGAACCAAATGACAAAGAAAATTCTGAAAACCCAAGTGCAAAATCTCAAGTTTTGAGTGGACCGAATGCATCACCAAGCAATAGTTCCAACTCAAATCCATGGAGTGGAAGATTGCATGGAAATTTCAGTCCAGCAAATTCATCAAATACATCCAAGAAAGGTAAAGAAAAGCTTTCTGCTGGTAGTAAAATATGTGCAGGTTTTGAAGACGTTGATGGAGATTCAAGTGATTCATAAAAGATTCTTGATGAGGAACTTGGATTGCCCTCTATGAAGACTCCAGGAGCAAGAAGGGCACATGCAGATGATACAAGGAGAAGTGACCCAGGACCAAGAAGATCTAGGAGGATGCGGAATTCAGTGCAACGATTGACGTATGACAGTTATATGGCTCGTCATTGTGCCTACATGACAAAGGTAATACAAGATGTTGAACCTTCTTGCTTTGAAGATGCAATTGGAATTGTAGATTGGGAAAAAGCTATGGATGAGGAGATGGCTGCAATTTATGGAAATGATACATGGAAGCTGGTTCCATTGCCGCAAGGAAAGAAACCCATAGGTTGCAAATGGGTTTACAAGGTAAAGCATAATGCTGATGGTAGCATAAGCAGGTATAAAGCACGATTGGTAGCTAAAGGTTATGCATAGACATATGGCATTGATTATGAGGAAATATTCAGCCCTATAGCTAAAATGTCTACTGTCAGAACACTTGTTGCATTAGCTACAGCAAAAGGATGGACTTTGCATCAGATGGATGTGAAGCATGCTTTCCTACATGGTGAGTTACAAGAAGAAGTATATATGGACCAGCCACAAGGATATGAAAATTCAAAGCATCCAAAATATGTTTGCAGGTTGCAAAAGGCTTTGTATGGGTTGAAGCAAGCCCCTCGTGCATGGCATGCAAGGATTCATGACTACTTAACCAGCATTGGGTTTTCTATGTGTGATGCAGATCACTCACTATATGCAAGGAAGGTTGATGATGGCATCACTATTGTGGCTATTTACGTTGATGACCTGATTGTAGGTGGTGATAATGAAGGAAGCATCAAAGAGGTAAAGAAACTTCTTATGCACAAATTTGACATGAAAGATCTTGGTGTGTTGTGCTATTTCTTGGGCATCGAGTTTATACATACAAAAATAGTTATATGGATGTCGCAAAGGCAATATGCCTTGAATATGCTGCAAAAGTATGGTATGACTGATTGTAAGCCAATTTCTATGCCATTAGGTGAAGCATTGGAAAATGCTACTATGTACAGGAAAATTGTGGGAAGTCTTATATATCTCACAATTACAAGGCTTGATCTAAGTTAAATTGTTGGACTTGAAAGTCAGTTTACGCAGGTTCCCAGGAAGCCACATTTGGATGCTCTAAGGCACACTCTATGTTATGTGAGTGCTACTTTGGATTATGCATTGTTTTATGAGGCTGGTGTAGATTTGCAGGTTTATGGATACACCGATGCCGATTGGGCTGGTAGCATTCCAGATAGAAGATCTACTAGTGGTTTTTAATTCTCACTTGGGAGTGCAGCTATTACATGAAGCAGCAAGAAGCAAACCACTGTTACTTTGTCGAGTACAGAGGTTGAGTATAGAGGTGCTGCAATGGCAGCATGTGAGGCATCATGGTTGGAGATGCTACTTGCAAATTTAGGTGTGGAAGTGCAAAAGCCTATCATCATTTATTCTGATAATCTTAGAAGCATACAGTTAGCATGGAACCCTATTTTCCATGCTAGAACAAAGCATATCGATGTACATTATCACTTCATCAGAGAGAAGGTATTAGCAGGTGATATTGATCTTGTTTATGTGAGGATAGATGAGCAGGTTGCTGATATTTTCACCAAAGAACTTGGAGCTGAGAAGTTGAAGAAGTTTTGGGAGATGCTTGGATTATAGGATATGGTGTTGAGCTTGAGGGGGAGTGTTGAGATATCAAGCTCAACATGTGATGATCTAGGATGACACGTACCAGTTTTTCGTTTCTCTGACATGTATAGTGGTCACATCAGTATATGTCAGGGATACTTCATTGAGCTTTATTAGATTTATCTACCGAGAGTGATGGCACATTTGTTCCTTGCCAGCTCACTCATTCGATGACATTAGGTTTTTCCTTATGTACTAATCTTTATATATTGCACTTGTTGTATTCTTTTTTTTTAGGTCATTTTTGTACATTCCTTTTTATGTAATAGAAGAAGAAGAAGAAGATCATTCTTCCTTGCCTCAATCAGTGTGTGTGCTTCTCCTTGAGAGTGAGAGTGTGTGTGTGAGCTCTCTTCCTTATCTCCTTCCTCGTGATAAGGAGGACACTTTGGACCAGATCGTGTGATCAAGGCAATACTTTTTGCAGGTCTTTGGTGGCAAACTCTTCACATGGATGCACATACCTATGTGAAGTGGTGTGATATTTGTCAGTGAACTCAGTACCCGAGTGCATTCTCTAAGTGGGGAATAGACTTTGTCGATCCTATTAATCCCCCAGCTAAGATTTTTCATGTTGAATACATCGTTGTTGCAACTGATTATCTAACCAAGTGGGTACAAGTGAAGGCCACAATGAAGAACGATGCTCAGACGATGGCTAAGTTCTTATTTGAGAATGTATTCACAGATATGGATTACCAATCAAGCTAGTGAGTGATAGAGGCACACACTTCTTGAATGAAGTCATTGAAAATCTTCTCCAAGAATTCATGGTGGTTCACAAGAAGTCTCCATATCACCCGCAAGCCAATGGCCAAGCTGAAAGCATGAACAAGATACTTTGTAATGTGTTGACAAAATTGGTGAATAACAAATGCTCTGATTGGGATGAATTGCTACACCATGTTGTTTGGGCATATAAACTTGCCTATAAAACGGTACTCCAAGCCACACCCTTTCAGATGGTATTTGGCCAAAATGTAGTGCTATCATTGGACTTTTTGATACCCACATTGAAAGTAGCACAAGAGCATCAATGGACCGGCCATGAGCTCTCATCTAGAATCTTTGATCTAGAATGCTTAGGTGAAACAAGATTGAGAGCAGCAATAGGGATTTATGTAGCTAAGAAAAGACAAAAGGCATACGTTGATGCCCATGTGAAGGATAAGGGCTTGAAAGTGGTAGATTTAGTTCTAGTGTACACCCTAAAGCAACATGCAAGAAAGTTGGAGAAGAGAGGCTATGGACCTATGATCATCGATCAGATCTCAACAAGTGGAGCAGTCCAATTAGCCACCCTAGAAGGTGATATACTACCTAATTATATCAGTGGATGCAGAGTGAAATTATATCAAGAACCCCTCACAGAGGAAATGCTAAATCGACTTAATACGGCCAAGAAATGCAAAGAGGAAGAAAAACGAATTTGAGAAGAAGCACAGATAGAAGCCTTGGAACGCATCCGAAGAATGAAATTGAGGAGACAAGGTGTAAATCAGCCTAGGACATATGCTTACAAGGCTCTGAGATATCACATGGCCATGTGCAAAGCATCAAGAGTACGTTCCAATAGAATAGTTGACCGACGTCCTTTTGTGACCCTAGAGATAAGACAACGAGAAAGTGCAAGGACTATGAAAGCATTGATTGACTCAGGCGCATCCACTAGTGCAATTAGACTTTCTTACGGTCAAGAATTGCAATTAAGTTTCAACCCTATAAAGGCATATCTCATAGGACTAGGAGGTGTGGAAACCCCTTGCATGGGCAAGGTGGAGCTTCCCATCAACATTCAAGATGTTCTCATGATAGTAAAGGTGCTAGTGTGTCAAGACAAGGATCTCACTGAGCCTCTTGTCTTGGGTCAAGACTGGGTCTACGATCATGAAGTCAAGTTGAACCTAAGAAGTGGAATTCTTCAGGTCTAGGTAGATCAAAATTGTATCACGATTGAGTTAGAAAATCAAGCACTCAAGGAACTAGGAAAGGCACCAACTCCTGGTCCTTCCAAGAGTACACATGAAGATAAAGATGTTGTTCTTGTCCAAAACTCCGTGATGTAAAAGGAGGACGTTCTCAGCAAAGAAATCAAGGATCATATGGAACTTTGTTGTTTTCCAAAAGCAAGCAGAGTGAAGCAGATAAGGGAGCACAAGAAGCCGAGGAAGCAAACGGTCTATGCTCATTGTCAATGGAATGAGCGAAGTGAGATGACTCAAACAGTGAAGCAGATTTGGATCTACAAGGGTGAACAACCCCCCTCCCCAAGAGATAGCACCCCAACAATGCACCCAAGCAACTATTCAAGCAAGAACTACAAAGAAGGAGTATTCGAGGAATCTCCCAACACAGACCATTTCTATTTGGGTCTCAAAGCAGTCAATGAAGGCTGACTCCAATGCATGACAAATTTGGGTGCCCAAGACCTACTTACATGCTCAATTTGCTTCACATACGATTAGAAGCCTGAAAGCACCGATCACAATCATTCACATCATGCACTTCAGAACACACATCTACATTCCAACAAAATGGGTACCCAAAAAGTCCCAAATCCAAAAAGATATAAGTCCAAAACATAGAAAAGTCATCAGAGTTGAAAGATCCTATCTCACACCTACAATTTGGAGAGTTAAACTCTGTGTTAAACTTCCTGACCCCACCATGTAAACTATTGTGCATAGTTGTAGATGCATTCAAGTACAATGCACATCTAGAGTATGCATCTAGGGACAAACCACTAACTTACTAACTAACACTCACGGTCACGCAAAACATCTCACTCACTAACTCCCTAACCACATCGATACCATGTTGGTGTTGTAGAGGGAGCACAGAATTATCTTGTTTCATATGCAATGCTAATGCGGCTTTCTTCTTCCAATAGATAAGCATAATATGGCTCACGTAGTAGGAACCAGCTCTGAGGCAAGAACTAGTCAGCAGGTGGTTGATAAATCATGCCTAAAATGACTGAAAGATCGAAAGAGTTGTAGGCCATTCAGATTATACCTATACAAGACCCTCCAAGCGACCATACGATGCCTATCGGTAAAGCTTCTCATTGGTTTAGTGAAGTCGCAGGACCCTTGGGAGAAGGATCGTACCTTTGGGAGGTAGAGTTGGAATTCAATGGAAAGTGGGGAAAGTATCATTTTTTCACAAGGGAATTTGAAAAGTTAAAAAATGCAGAAGGACTCCGCCCTGTGTGGGAGAAAGCAAGATTGGACGCATAATTTGGTGCTCAGCTCCCAAAGCGTGACTTCATGAGATGCTACTATCTTATCAACACCTTGACTCCGAGCAAGCACCCCAAAGGTAGGAGTACATTTGTGCTCCCATCTCTGACAAGGGGAAATGAGCTAAAGAGGTTTAAGTTATCCAAAAACTTAGTGCAAGAGGCCCTAGACATGAGAGGCATGCAAATACCTACAGAGAAGGAGTTCCTAGTGCCCGATAACATGAAGAATCGAAGCCTCACGAAACTCAAGGGCATGGTGGCCATGACACCAAACATCGCAGTTCACTTGAGAATGTGCACGCTGTCGGAGAGAATTTGTTACTCTTAAAATATTACAAAAATTAAAAGATTAAATGATTGTTATTAGTTTGGTTAATTTATGAAATTTTGACTAATATTTGACCTTAATTTTGCAGGAAAAGAAGTTTGCTGACCAAAATCAAGATGGGAAGTATTCATTTAAGTTTATTTATGGGTTTAGATAAAAATTCAAGGGTTAGTTAAGGGTATGTTTATGATTTGAAAGTAAATCTAGGGGTATTTAAGGGTTACATATAGGTTTTGGGCATGAATTATGGGGTTCTAGTTTAAATGCAAGGGTAATTATGGGTCAAATGCATGTTCTAGTTAAAATTTATGGGTAATTAGGGGTTAAAAGTATGTTTAAAGCATGAACTTTAGGGTTCTAGTTAAGTTTTAAGATTAATTATGGGTTAATTATTCATCCTAGAGGATTATGGAAGGTTAGAGAATAGGTTTATGGGTTAGTTAGAGTTAATTGATGTGGTTTAAGGTTAGTTGTAAGGTAAACCTAAGGTTAAATAATTAAATAAGTGGGTTGTAGTCCATAAATGAATTATTCAATAGGTTAATTATATCTTAAGGAACCTTAGCAAATTAAACGGAATATATATTGATTAGTTATTTTCACTAAGCCTAAGGTAATAATTAAAAGGGGTTAAATTAAATTTTAGCCTAAGGTATAGTATTTATTCTAAAGTTTAGTATTTAAATAAATAAAAAAGAAGAAATGAAAAGTTATTTAAATTCTAAAGTATTTGGTCCATAGGATATTTAAATAGTTGGTTGAAATTGGGGAAATTCAAATGGGGAAAAATCCCACGCCTAAAAAGTTGTTGGAGTGATGTGGAGTCAAATTTGGTAAATTGGTTGAGTTATCTAAAGAGAAAAGTAGGCTATGGTGGGCTACTCACATCTATATAAAGAGGGGAGTACGTGCTCACAAGTTCATGTGTTTTATTCAGGTAATTGCTATGCTCTAGACTATAGTCATATTTGTTCTCAGCTTTATGTCAGTCCTCTGACAGGAGGAGAGAGAGAAGTCTATCTCTCTTGTCCTTCAGTTTATGGAAAGCAAATTTTTTTGGAAATGCAGATATTTCTTCTTTTTTCTTCCATTCTTTTTTTTCCCCTCTCTGTCTTTTTCCCTCCATTAAATTGATTTTTTTATTTTATTCTCCCTCTCCCTTCCTTTCTCTGCCGGCGGCGCAGCGCTGCTGCGCGCGCAGCACAGAGAGAGAGAGAGAGAGAGAGAGAGAGAGAGAGAGAGAGAGATTTTTTTAATGTTTTTTTTTTTTTTTCTTTTCTTTTTATTTTATTTTTGTTTTTTTTGTCCCTCCCTCTCCCTTTCTCTGCAGCCGACGGACGCAGCCGTCGGCGCAGTAGAGAGAGAGAGAGAGAGAGAGAGAGAAAGAGAGTTTTATTTATTTGTTTTTTTATTATTTTTTATTTTTTGTTATTTTATATTATGCATCTTATTTCTTTTTAATGTTTGTTTATATATGTTTTATTAGTTACTATAAATACTAGTCATTACTTATATATTAAAATATATACATGAAATAAATAGAATTTACTAATGTTTATATTTATTTGACTATATATATATTTAATGTATGTGAATGAATATTTTAAATGAAAATATATATGTTTTAATATATGTTTATGTGTTAATATATGTATAAGTATATATGTTTATGTATTATATATATGTGTATGTGTGTGTATTTAAGTTATGAGATTGATTGTTTATTGTATGATGTTATCCTAATGTTTTTTGTGTTCACAGGTTAGCAAAAAGAAGAAGTTTAAGAAGAAGTTTAGCCTTGATTCCTTCCAAAGATCTCATCATTCCTTCCACCTCTCTTTATCCATATAATTTTCCTAATCTATCTTCTTTTATCTTTTCCTTTCTTTACCTTACCCTTAACCCAAGCTTCTTCAACCTTTAGTATGATATGATCCTATTAGAAATGCATTTACTAAATGTATATACCCATGATAAATGTTGTTAGAGATAAGTTCATTCATGTATCATGGTAGGCATGTTTAGTCATTGATTGAACCCATGTTAGTTGTTAGTGCATGAACCCATGTTAGTGTTAATGCATGAACTCATGTTAGTTGCTAGTGCATGAACCCATGTTTGATGTTAGTGCATGTAGGGTATGTTAGTTAATATTAGTGCATGTTAGTGCATGATAAGTATGTTAGTGCATGTTAGGTATGCTAGTTAATGTTGATGCATGTTAGTAAATGGTAATACATGTTAGATCTTAAGCAATGCATGCTAGATGTTAGAAGTTAGGAATGTTAATTCATGTTAGTTAAGAAAGTGCATGTTAGATGTTAGGTTATGCATGTTAATGATAGGTATGCTTATGAATGTTAGAAGTATATTAAGTGCATGAATATGGTTTTGCATGTAAATGTATATTTAGCTAATGCATGTTAGAAATTTATCCATGTTAGTTCATGCATGTCATTTAATGTATGTACTTTAGATGTTATGTGTAGATCATGTGTGCATGAATGTATAATAGTGCATGCATGTATATGTATATGCATGTGCATGTATGTTCATGCATGTGTGTGAGTATGTATATGCATATTCATGCATGTGTGTGTTAATGTATGTTTATGCATGCATGTGTGTGCATGTATGTTTATGCATGTGCATGTATGTTCATGCATGTGTGTGCATGTATGTTCATGCCTATATTTGGTAGTTTAGGTTCATGCATGAGTATGTTAGTGTATGGTATACATAAGTATATTAGTGAAAGTTCATTTATGCATTTGTTTGTATGCATGTCATGTATGAATGCATGTATATGTATGTCTATGCATATGTGTGTTAGTGCATGTGCATGTATGCATGATCATTTCTGTGTTTATGTTCATGCATGTGTGTATTTATGCATGTGCATGTATGCATGTTCATCTATGGTAATGCATGTATGTTGTGTGTGAATGTATGTTTATGTACGATTATTTATACATGTATGTATGTTAGTTAAATACATATTTATGAGTAAACAATGAATGTTAATGTATATTAAAAATAATTATATAAATGATTTTTTTATAATAATGTATATATTTAAATAAAGAAATGTATTTATTATATATGTGTTTTTTTTAGGAAGATTAATTACTTTAGTAAAATGATAAAAGAGAGTTAATTTCTATAAAGATATACTAATTTTTTTCATGTGTTTTATTCAGAGAGCAATTGGCGAACTGGAGATTCACATGTGACCTGAAGTTTGAAAAGCAAAGATTACCCTTAGTTTGAAACTTTTATTAGCTTGTATAGGCTATATTTTAGACTATCATTTAAAAACATCATCTTATGATTTGTATAGGAATTTGGTTATTAATTTAGCACCATTAATTTTATGTCTAAAGAAAGTTCTTCTAGTAACACCTTTCTACCTTCATCAACTTTTGAATTACTGTTTCCTAAACCAATAGAAGATAAAGAATTAATAAAAGAAGTAATAGTAGAAGAATCTTTGCACGATCCTAGAACAACTATAACTTTACTTTCTACTGTTCCTCCTAGTGTTAGTGAAGAAAATTTTCCTCCAACTGTAGATAGAAACGTAGAAAATGTCCAAGAAGAAACAAACGAAACTATAAAAGATCAAATAGTTAGTGAAAAGATTATCCTACCTTCTTATTTTGATGCAGTTGAACTTTATAGGAACGCTTCACCTTACGGACCTTAGGAGAAGTTATACTTGTACCTATTCCGCATAGTCACCCCGCGTGCGCCGTTAGCGAGGCGACTGAATTGATCCGCCAGTCGTCAGAAATCGCGCCCACACTTTGAACCCGACGTGAAAAAACGGCACAGTGGAACAGGTATAAAACTTTTCTTCTCCTAGCATATGCATTAGCTTGGTTTAGACGACGTGGTTGCGGCAGCTTGAGGTGGTCATCGTGCAGGGGCAGATAATACAAACCTTGTAATTCCCTGGTTGTTGAGGGCTGAGCTTATGCTCTGAGCGCCTCCACGGGAATAGGCAAGTAGTAAACCTCGTTTCTACACCTTTACCATCAAGATTTTGAAGAAAAACGTTTGCACTCACAGCACTTAGATTTTGTATTAGGCATTTATGATCAACAAATGTAACTTGAAAATTTCACATGCACACTAGCTTCTGCTCCAACTGTCAGGTGTGAGGTATATTTTCTTAACTTGCATCTGTTTGTGTCAATTTAAGTAGAATTTTAGGAAAGTTTAATTGCTAGATTTAAATTTCATTTCATTTAAAAGCTAGAATTTCTTTTCATTAAGATAGTAGGAATTGATAGATTTAAAATTCATTTTATTTGAAAGATAGAATTTATTTTATTAAGATAATAGAAATTGCTAGATTTAAATTTTATTTGAAAGTTAGAATTTATTTTCTTTAAACTAGTAGGAATTGTTAGACTCAAAATGTATTTTATTTAAAAGATAGTATTTATTTAAGATTGTTTGATTAGTGCAATTTTAATTAAAACAATCAAAAAGAAATTTATTTGAAAAGTTAGTATCTAGATTCATTTTAAAGGATTGTTAAAATAGCTTAATTTAGCTGAAAATTCATTAAGAATTTTCATTTGGGAAATTAGTTTTATTTTTTTTTCAAAGACTGGTTTAAAAAGTTTAAAATTTAAGTAAAGCTGGAATCAGGTAACTTAGTTAGTTTGATAAGGGAACAGAAATCCAAAGTTCAAGAAGAAGTTAAGGAATATATTAAGAAACTTAGGCCTAGTTCTATTATTCATATCAACATGGATGAGTTATTTAAAAATATGATGTCAGAAACCCAAGGCCAAAAAGTAGTTGAGGCTATGTTAAAAGAAAAAGGGAAGTTCACAGGAGTTAATACAACGAACTACTTAGACACTTTTGAAGACCTAGCAAAATTACATGGGTTACCAGTAGATAAATGGGTATCATTTCTAGTTAGACTTGCAATAGGCTCAACTAATAGTGTTATTGAACCTTATAAAGCACTTGAATGGGAAGAATTTAAAAAACAAATGCACAAAGATTTTTACTTAGAAGATTTTAGTCAACACAGTAGGGAGGGATTTATGAAATGGCTTAGCTCACCAAAAACCCAAATTTCACTTACTCAATTACATGGAGAATTTATGAAGAGATTTTCACAACTGCCTGAACAAGATAGGACTGCCCTTACACCAGATATAGTGCTTTATTTCCTAAAAGTATTACCGACAGATATTAGAAGTGAAGTAGAAAGAAGACTAGAAGAACCAGGAAAAAGATATGGTTTGACAGAAGACTGGGGGGTACTTAAACAAGTAGTAGAAGTTGTAGCTCAGATGAAACAAAGACAATCATTATTATATGATATGAATTTAAGTTTTCCCACAGTAGAACCAACTACTCAAAATGCAAAAATTAATATAAACTCTAGTTTAACTGAACAGGCATCAACATCAAAAGTGCCTATTGAATTACAATTTGAAATATTATTCAATAAAATAGATAATATGATGCAAATGCATACGAACATATCTAGAGAAGTGGCAACACTTCAAAATACAGTTCATTCCTTAGTTAGCCTGCAAGATAGAACGATTCTAGGACCACAATTTACTCATGCCCCGCAAATGAATCCTATACCTTTAGCACCTGTATTGAATCAACCAGTAGCTCAGGATAATGAACGAAGAAGCGCACCCATCCGACGATGTGTTTGGTGTGACTCCACTGAACATATGTCTTATGCTTGTGAATCATTAAAAGAGGCAAAAGAAAGAAAACTAGTTATTGATATTGATAAAAAACTATGTGACTATCGCACCCACCTCCCTCTAGCTGTAAATTGGGGAAAAGGTGGAATGCAAAAACTATATGAAAATATATCAGAAGCACAAAGAAGCTCATCTGGGGTTAGATTAGAATGCGATGAAAGTGACTTAGATGATGATACATCAAAAGAAACCAAAAATTATTCAATAGAAGCCTTTATAAAAGCAAGAGATGATATAATGAACAAAACTGCATGGAACTCACCTATAGATAATTTCTCTATCTTTTCACATATTGCAAATGTGGAAGAAAAGAGAAAAAGAGATGAAACTCAAGATCTAGATGAATCTAATCAAAGAGTAACTAGAAAGCAATTGAGACAAGAACCTAAAAATGTACAATTTAATGAAAAAATAAATTTAGATTCAAATGAGCAGAGAAGAAGAGAGATACGGGAAGGCAAACAACTTGAAACATCAAACAAACCTAGTGAATTAGATTCAAAGACTAATGAAGAAATAGATAAAAATGAGGAAAAAACCAAGAAGCCTAAAAGAATTCCAAAAGCTATTTTAACATCAGAACTTGAACAAAAAAATGACACAAAGGAAATACTGTATGATATTCTTTTAAAAAGTCAAGTGACTATATCGCTTGAACAATTATTTACTATAGCTAAATTAGAATTTAAAGATAACTTTATTAAAATGATAAAAAGAAAAAGATTTCCTTTAAATACCGATACTGAAATGACTGACAATATAAATGTAACTCACATTTCTAAAGATTCCTTTCTTTCTGACTCTGATGATGAGAAAGAAAGTGAAGGATATGTTAATAAAAATTTTCTAGGACCTATAATTCCAGATAATATACAGGAAAAATCTGAAAGCAATTACAAAAAGAGTTTTTGGGCCAGGGGAACACCAGAAATCAAAGTAAACTTAGGAGATAGGAAAAATTCTTGTACAGCTTTAGCCTTACTAGATTCAGGTTCAGAAATAAACGTAATATCAAAAGAACTATATGATAAATTTAGATGGCCTATAGATAAACAGCATGGGTGGATTATGAGAACAGCAGACAACGGATGTGGTGCACTTCTAGGAGCATGTGCCAACATTCCAATATCAATAGGAGGTATTAGTGAAACATTTCATTTTTTTATACAAGATAACTGTTCATATGAAATTATCTTAGGACAACCTTTTATCTGTGAAACTAGAATGGAAACTAAAATAATGGACGATGGATCCGCGTATGCTAGATTTAGATCAAAAGATGACTTACAATCCTTACAAGTAATGACTCTTAACCCGAATCATATTAGAAACAGAGAACAAATTAGGAAAACACCTATCAGATCACAAGAAAAAATGCACGAGAGTCATTTACCTCTTAGTGATTCTGGAACATACTTTGATCAAAATTTTTACTAGAGACCATTGTTGAGCGAGACAACAGTGGTAACTGGTTTGATATCTCGCATAAATGTGTAAATAAAATAGAAAATGTATCTGTTTATTTTTCATCTTCAAAATTACAAATTCTAAATAATAAAGATATTCCTAGAAAAACAATAAAAAAATATGAAAAATATTTTGAAGATAAAGGATATATGTCTAAAACTGAAAATATTGAAAACATAATTGAAACTTCTTTTCCCTCTACTTTATTTGATGAAATTGACGAAACTTTACATGATGAAAAATTATTACATGTTATTCTTTTAAACTCATTAAATGAATATGATTTAATTTCAAAATTTGTTTCTGACTTTCATGAAGTTCAAATTAATACAAAATATAAAACAGTAGATAAAAAAGTGAAACCTGTAGCTCAAGCTTTACCTGAAGAAAGTGATTTAAAAATTAAACAAGTAGCTAACGATCCTATCTTACGTGACATGTCTAAAATAGGTCATAAATTTACTGAAGAAACTGTTAAATTAATAAAAATTGGAAATGAAAATTCTTTTTTATTACCAACTGAACAAGAATTATTTCGTGAAATGATTAAAAAACATGGTAGAACTTTTTCTCTTTATCCTCAGGAAATAGGATGTGTTGACCCTAGATTAATTTCTCCTATGATCATATTTACTGTAGCCCACATACCTTGGAATCTTCGCCCTATACCAGTTCCAAAGGCTCATTTACCTGAGCTAATGAAACTGCTTAAGGAGAAGATGAAAATGAAAATATTAGAACCTTCCTCTGCACCTTATTCTAATAGATGGTTTACTGTTCCTAAAAAGAATGGTAAACTTAGATTTATTCAAGACTTACAACCCGTAAATAAAGTTACTATTAGGAACGTGGGAACCGGCCCTATTGTAGGAGAATTTGCCGAAGCTTTTGCTGGGCATTCTATCTACTCTATGGGTGACTTATATTCAGGATATGACCAGTTTCAGCTTGCTACTGAAAGTAGAGATATTACCACGATGAAGACTCCTTTAGGATTAGTTCGTATGTGTACTCTTCCCCAAGGAGCTACAAATTCGGTAGCACATATGATGAACGCGATGAATAGGGTTCATCATGACTTTATTCCTAATGTGACCATGCCGTTTATAGATGATATCCCAATAAAAGGATGTGAAGAAAAAGAAAAAGATGAGACATTAGATGCATTAGGATGTAGGAAATTTGTAGCTAATCATATTTTAGATTGTGAAAAAATTCTAAAAAGATTTGAAGAAGTAGGATTAACTTTTTCTTTAGAAAAATCAGTTTTTGGAGTTAATGAAGTTTTAATTGTAGGACATTTATGTGGTTATTACGGTCGTAGGCCTTATCCTCAAAAAGTAGATGCTATTAATAAACTATCTGAAACCTGTAAAAACATTAGTGAAGTTAGACGTTTCTTAGGAGCATGTGTATTTTATGCAATTTGGATTCCGCATTACGCCCATGTAGCTAATCCATTGTACGATTTACTTAGGAAAAATAGAAAATTTAAATGGACTGAAACTCATGTTAAAACTATGAAAAAATTAAAAAATTTGCTTTCTAATGCACCAGTTTTGAAACGTGTAGATTATTCAAATAATAAACCTATTATTTTAACTGTAGATACTAGCCCTATAGGAATAGGCTGGGTAATAGGTCAGGATGATAATGAAGGAAATAGATATGCTATTAGATTCGGGGCTAAAATTTTGCATGCAACTCAGAGAAATTATCCACAAATAAAACGAGAATTATGGGGTTTAGTTACTTCATTAAAAACTGATAAAGAGTATTTTATAAGAGCTAATGTCATCATAGAAACAGATTGTTTACCTTTAATAGGAATGATTACTAACTGTTCTTCTCCTGATATAGCTATGTTAAGATGGATATCATATATTAAGTTTATTAATCCTATTTTAAATCATATTTCTGGTAAAACTAATTCCGTAGCAGATATGCTTTCTAGGGCTAAATTTGAAGATGATGAATTGATTGAAACTGATTTAAATGTAATTAACTATATTTCTGATGTATATGAATATGAAAAATTTAATAAAAATGAGTATGAAGGGATTTGGTATGACATAGGTTATTACCTTAGTACATTAAAGAAATTACCTATTTGGTCTACTAATAGATTTCGAGATATTAGGAAACGTGCATATAATTTTTTTCTAAAGGATGGTTTGTTATGGCGTCACGCGAAGGGAAAAATTAGATATCCACAACGTGTTGTAGGTAATAAAACTCTTCAGATTAAAATTATGGAAGAAATGCATGACACTCTTTGGGCAGGTCATAAAGGCTTTTATGCAACTTATGACAAAATTAGAGAAGCCTATTGGTGGCCGGGAATGTATGTGAATGTACGTGACTTTGTTAGTTCTTGCACTACTTGTCAGGTTCATTCATCAGTTAGACATAGAGAACCTTTGCACCCTACCTATCCTCCTTGTATTCATTACAAGTGGGTAGTGGATTTAGTGACTATGCCTAAAGGTTTAGATAAAATGAGATATATAGTTTTAGCTAGGGAAGACTTAACTAATCATGTAGAGGGTAGAGCACTTCGTACGAAAACTACTTTTAACGTATGTAAATTTCTATTAGAAGAAGTTATATCTAGATTTGGTTACGTAGAGAAGATAGTAGCAGATAGAGGAGAGTTAGATGCTAGAGAGGCTAGAGAATTCTTTGACCAGCATGGGATTCGTCTGTCTCTTACTACTGCTTATAATCCAGAGTCGAATGGAAAGATTGAGCGGGGTCATCCCTCTATTGTGAAGGCAATTTCTAAGGCCTATAATGGTGATATAGTGCAATGGCCTAGATACCTTCCTTTTGCATTATGGGCAGACAGGATGACGTACACTAGATCTACAGGTTTTATGCCTGCAGAACTCATGTATTGTCAGAAACCGATTTTTCCTATCCAGACCCAGATTATTTCATGGACGACACTTCCATGGAATAATGAGATGACTCGTGAAGATCTAATTTCTGTTAGGATTATGCAGTTAAATATAGGAAATAAATTAATTAAAGAAGCTGTACAGAAAATTAAAAATTCACGTCTTAAAAATAAAATCTATTTTGATAAAAAACATAGACTTAGACCTTGTACTATAGAAGTAGATGACTGGGTTTTAGTTTATGATAGCACTTTTGATTCTCAGTATGATGCTAGAAAAAAATTAATAAAGAGATGGTTTGGACCTTATGTAGTTGTAGCTGTATTTGATAATGGTACATTTAAACTTAGAGAATTTGATGGTTCTTTATTAAAAAATTTGATTGCAGGAAAAAGGGTTAAACTATTTAAAAAGAGAAATAATGAAGAATATGAAATTGAAGAAAATGATTGTGAAGATGCTGCTGATGAAAATGAAGATGATGATTAAAAATCAGGTGAAACAGTTTTGATTAAAGATTCTTTAATTTTTTGTGTATATGCATAGCATTACTGCATGGATTAAAAGGATATGTTCTAATTTATTTAAAAAATTCAAATAGAATTAAGATATATAAATATCTGAAATATTTATGATTGAAGCATAAGAATTCATATTTATATGAACTAAATCAGAAAGTTAAATAGAAATTTTGGAATTGGAATCTTGTAAAAGAAAAGGTAGTCTTATTCTGAATATATGTATATGCTTAAAAGAAATATTTTATTCATTAGCAAATGGAATTTTGAATCTTGCTTTTATTTTTTATGAGATCTGACCTCTAAATAAAATAAAAATTAATTAAAAACTTCATACCCAACTAGTTTATATGTATGTGTCTGTTGTTAGTGTGCTATGTTGGGCTAGTAGGCGGGTGGAACAACCTTGGTCGGGTGATCAAGGCCACGAGCTGCAGCTAGTTTCATCATAGGCCTAACCTATATGTTGTCATGCGCCTGCATGGGTCGGTAGGCGGGTGGAGTTACTCTGGTCGGGCGATCAGAGCCATGAGCTGACGTCGATTTCATGTAGGGCTGACATAGTTTGTCGTGCGCTATACCGGGTTGGCAGACAAGTGGGGTAAACTTGGCCGGGTGGACAAGTCCAGGAGTCGCATCCAATTTCGGTATAGGCCGATTTGTTAAAAATTAAAGAAAAAGCTGAGTTGGGATGAAGTAAGAAAAATGAAATGATTTAAGCAATAAAAGAGAGTCAGACCATAGGAAATAAAAGTAGGAGGCATATAATTCTGTTATCTGATGGGAAAAGTTTTCTTTTTGTATATGCTGTTATGAAGGATAAGTTACTTATTCTTAGCAAGTGACATGAACAGAAGGACTATAAGACTTATGATTTATTCTTATAAATATTTGTTTAAATGTGGATTCAAAAATATGACATGATATTTTATAACTTATTTCTATGTTGATATTTTTAAATGATTTGTACAAATCTTTTTAATTGCATAAAGTTTGAATGTATGATGTAATAAAAATTTTTTATTAATTTCAAAAGAATTTGATCTATTCCACTTGAATCTGCAGGTTGGCCCATCGGGACGATGTGCAGGTTTAGTGGGGGCGGATGTCGGAGAGAATTTGTTACTCTTAAAATATTACAAAAATTAAAAGATTAAATGATTGTTATTAGTTTGGTTAATTTATGAAATTTTGACTAATATTTGACCTTAATTTTGCAGGAAAAGAAGTTTGCTGACCAAAATCAAGATGGGAAGTATTCATTTAAGTTTATTTATGGGTTTAGATAAAAATTCAAGGGTTAGTTAAGGGTATGTTTATGATTTGAAAGTAAATCTAGGGGTATTTAAGGGTTACATATAGGTTTTGGGCATGAATTATGGGGTTCTAGTTTAAATGCAAGGGTAATTATGGGTCAAATGCATGTTCTAGTTAAAATTTATGGGTAATTAGGGGTTAAAAGTATGTTTAAAGCATGAACTTTAGGGTTCTAGTTAAGTTTTAAGATTAATTATGGGTTAATTATTCATCCTAGAGGATTATGGAAGGTTAGAGAATAGGTTTATGGGTTAGTTAGAGTTAATTGATGTGGTTTAAGGTTAGTTGTAAGGTAAACCTAAGGTTAAATAATTAAATAAGTGGGTTGTAGTCCATAAATGAATTATTCAATAGGTTAATTATATCTTAAGGAACCTTAGCAAATTAAACGGAATATATATTGATTAGTTATTTTCACTAAGCCTAAGGTAATAATTAAAAGGGGTTAAATTAAATTTTAGCCTAAGGTATAGTATTTATTCTAAAGTTTAGTATTTAAATAAATAAAAAAGAAGAAATGAAAAGTTATTTAAATTCTAAAGTATTTGGTCCATAGGATATTTAAATAGTTGGTTGAAATTGGGGAAATTCAAATGGGGAAAAATCCCACGCCTAAAAAGTTGTTGGAGTGATGTGGAGTCAAATTTGGTAAATTGGTTGAGTTATCTAAAGAGAAAAGTAGGCTATGGTGGGCTACTCACATCTATATAAAGAGGGGAGTACGTGCTCACAAGTTCATGTGTTTTATTCAGGTAATTGCTATGCTCTAGACTATAGTCATATTTGTTCTCAGCTTTATGTCAGTCCTCTGACAGGAGGAGAGAGAGAAGTCTATCTCTCTTGTCCTTCAGTTTATGGAAAGCAAATTTTTTTGGAAATGCAGATATTTCTTCTTTTTTCTTCCATTCTTTTTTTTCCCCTCTCTGTCTTTTTCCCTCCATTAAATTGATTTTTTTATTTTATTCTCCCTCTCCCTTCCTTTCTCTGCCGGCGGCGCAGCGCTGCTGCGCGCGCAGCACAGAGAGAGAGAGAGAGAGAGAGAGAGAGAGAGAGATTTTTTTAATGTTTTTTTTTTTTTTTCTTTTCTTTTTATTTTATTTTTGTTTTTTTTGTCCCTCCCTCTCCCTTTCTCTGCAGCCGACGGACGCAGCCGTCGGCGCAGTAGAGAGAGAGAGAGAGAGAGAGAGAGAAAGAGAGTTTTATTTATTTGTTTTTTTATTATTTTTTATTTTTTGTTATTTTATATTATGCATCTTATTTCTTTTTAATGTTTGTTTATATATGTTTTATTAGTTACTATAAATACTAGTCATTACTTATATATTAAAATATATACATGAAATAAATAGAATTTACTAATGTTTATATTTATTTGACTATATATATATTTAATGTATGTGAATGAATATTTTAAATGAAAATATATATGTTTTAATATATGTTTATGTGTTAATATATGTATAAGTATATATGTTTATGTATTATATATATGTGTATGTGTGTGTATTTAAGTTATGAGATTGATTGTTTATTGTATGATGTTATCCTAATGTTTTTTGTGTTCACAGGTTAGCAAAAAGAAGAAGTTTAAGAAGAAGTTTAGCCTTGATTCCTTCCAAAGATCTCATCATTCCTTCCACCTCTCTTTATCCATATAATTTTCCTAATCTATCTTCTTTTATCTTTTCCTTTCTTTACCTTACCCTTAACCCAAGCTTCTTCAACCTTTAGTATGATATGATCCTATTAGAAATGCATTTACTAAATGTATATACCCATGATAAATGTTGTTAGAGATAAGTTCATTCATGTATCATGGTAGGCATGTTTAGTCATTGATTGAACCCATGTTAGTTGTTAGTGCATGAACCCATGTTAGTGTTAATGCATGAACTCATGTTAGTTGCTAGTGCATGAACCCATGTTTGATGTTAGTGCATGTAGGGTATGTTAGTTAATATTAGTGCATGTTAGTGCATGATAAGTATGTTAGTGCATGTTAGGTATGCTAGTTAATGTTGATGCATGTTAGTAAATGGTAATACATGTTAGATCTTAAGCAATGCATGCTAGATGTTAGAAGTTAGGAATGTTAATTCATGTTAGTTAAGAAAGTGCATGTTAGATGTTAGGTTATGCATGTTAATGATAGGTATGCTTATGAATGTTAGAAGTATATTAAGTGCATGAATATGGTTTTGCATGTAAATGTATATTTAGCTAATGCATGTTAGAAATTTATCCATGTTAGTTCATGCATGTCATTTAATGTATGTACTTTAGATGTTATGTGTAGATCATGTGTGCATGAATGTATAATAGTGCATGCATGTATATGTATATGCATGTGCATGTATGTTCATGCATGTGTGTGAGTATGTATATGCATATTCATGCATGTGTGTGTTAATGTATGTTTATGCATGCATGTGTGTGCATGTATGTTTATGCATGTGCATGTATGTTCATGCATGTGTGTGCATGTATGTTCATGCCTATATTTGGTAGTTTAGGTTCATGCATGAGTATGTTAGTGTATGGTATACATAAGTATATTAGTGAAAGTTCATTTATGCATTTGTTTGTATGCATGTCATGTATGAATGCATGTATATGTATGTCTATGCATATGTGTGTTAGTGCATGTGCATGTATGCATGATCATTTCTGTGTTTATGTTCATGCATGTGTGTATTTATGCATGTGCATGTATGCATGTTCATCTATGGTAATGCATGTATGTTGTGTGTGAATGTATGTTTATGTACGATTATTTATACATGTATGTATGTTAGTTAAATACATATTTATGAGTAAACAATGAATGTTAATGTATATTAAAAATAATTATATAAATGATTTTTTTATAATAATGTATATATTTAAATAAAGAAATGTATTTATTATATATGTGTTTTTTTTAGGAAGATTAATTACTTTAGTAAAATGATAAAAGAGAGTTAATTTCTATAAAGATATACTAATTTTTTTCATGTGTTTTATTCAGAGAGCAATTGGCGAACTGGAGATTCACATGTGACCTGAAGTTTGAAAAGCAAAGATTACCCTTAGTTTGAAACTTTTATTAGCTTGTATAGGCTATATTTTAGACTATCATTTAAAAACATCATCTTATGATTTGTATAGGAATTTGGTTATTAATTTAGCACCATTAATTTTATGTCTAAAGAAAGTTCTTCTAGTAACACCTTTCTACCTTCATCAACTTTTGAATTACTGTTTCCTAAACCAATAGAAGATAAAGAATTAATAAAAGAAGTAATAGTAGAAGAATCTTTGCACGATCCTAGAACAACTATAACTTTACTTTCTACTGTTCCTCCTAGTGTTAGTGAAGAAAATTTTCCTCCAACTGTAGATAGAAACGTAGAAAATGTCCAAGAAGAAACAAACGAAACTATAAAAGATCAAATAGTTAGTGAAAAGATTATCCTACCTTCTTATTTTGATGCAGTTGAACTTTATAGGAACGCTTCACCTTACGGACCTTAGGAGAAGTTATACTTGTACCTATTCCGCATAGTCACCCCGCGTGCGCCGTTAGCGAGGCGACTGAATTGATCCGCCAGTCGTCAGAAATCGCGCCCACAACGGGGCATTTTGCATTTCCAGCACAAGATAGGTTCACCATGCCACCTAAGAAACTTTGGTTTAGCTTGCACCTTGCGGAGACACGGAACCTCACCATCAACCTACCCCACTAGATCATTGACCAGATACACTTGGCTCACAAGAGATGGCCACGTAAATCAATCTTGTATGGATGTTGCGCTTTGACAAGAATCATTTATAGATGTTTAGCTTATGACATTCCTATTCAAAGGGCCCTAATGTGGACCAGAGTGTAGTAGTTCAAAGGCCAAATCTCCACTGGACCCCCTTCCAAGAGGATGAGAGAAACTGTACAAGTACCTTGTGCTCAACCCCGTGGAGCAACACTAACCCCCGACGTCACCCTTCCACCTAGATGGATCAGGCCATTCACATTACGACTACCCCAGAAAAGCTCTGAAGGTCCAAATCTGATATTTTTGACCATTCGCACGGATCTAGGATTCCCTGGAGGAGCACCCTTGGAAGAGCTCACCAATGAAGACTTTGAGCAAATTTTACAGGAAGTGAATCTTGAAGCAGAAGAAGAACAAGTGGAAGGAGCTCAACTACAAGGAACAACATCCCAAGTACCCGTTACCACGATTGATGTGGAGGAAGAAGAAGATGAAGACGATGTAGAAGATGAAGAATCTGAAGAGGGTGAGGAAGGGCATGAAGAAAGATACCCAGATGAGCAGCAAGGAGTACCAGAACTTGTAGGTGCTCCTGCATACATAGCCCAGTTGCAAAGGTTATATGACACGATCAGAGTAGTGCAAGAGAGCCATAGACTTTCCTTTGCATCAAGCCAAGCCCTAATAGAACAGATGTTGGCAGATGAAGGAGTGGATCCCTCACCCACATCCCAACCTCGTCCACATCCTTCTCCTTTTGTGATCCAACCTTACAAGCCACCCTCTTCTCTTCCATCACCAATCCTTTGTACACTTTCCCATTTTTGTCCTCCGACCCCATCATTGGCCATCCCATAATACCTAGCATTATGAGATACCCCCAACCTACTGACGACATTCTTGGTCTTCCAGCTTACCCCCCTTCGCATGTAACCCCATCCCATGATCCTTACTTCCCTTTCACATCCTCAATCTTTTCCCACACCATAGCCACAACCATCACCCCATCCCCCTACGTCTCATTCATGGAGGATTTTCTTCACTAGCATAATACACAATTGTTCAGACAACACTTACCCACACTCACTTCTCGACACACACACACCACGATCACTTCACCTACCATCACCACATACATGGTAGCACCTGCACGCACCACATTGTCAGATCCTATGGACATTTCACCATCCACAGCACCGCCGACTCCCCCCACTCTTCCACCATCCCCCACTCCCCTACCACAAACCTCACCAATCACCACATCATTGGTAGATACCGCATACAAAACCCCCATTCCCTTTGCATTACACACTATTTCCCCTACATCTCATAATATAAATAATATGTTTAATACATTAATTTAGTGTGCACATCAACTGCAACAAACATGCCACCAATTGGAAGAGCGCAATGTTGCCTTCCAGGCAGAGTCTCAGTGGATGCAAGCTAGAGTCAGTATCTTGGAGGCTGATCACCAAACACTCCTAGCACAACATACCACTTTACAAAAGGCTCACAGCAAAATGAGTCAAAGCTATCAAACATAGATGATCAAGCAGTCAAGGACTTAGAAAACATGCTTGAAGCACAAATGTTCATAAATGCCAAATTATGTCAGAATTTAGGACTTCTCCGCAAACACATGGCCGCGGCATTAGATGAGAACAAGCGCCTCCAACAGCAAAACCAAGAACCTTGAAGCTGCTATGGAAGGCAACTCAGGTGCAGAAATTAGTCCAACAAAGTATTGTGTTGTTCCCTCTGAAGACATCAGAATATTACTAGAGGAGAATGCAAATCTTTTGGAGTTCTTTGAAAAGTTAGAATCAGAATATGTTGATCTAAAGAAGTAGTTAGCAGATGCCAATACAACTCAGCAGGACTCGACCATCCCTCGACAATCTACAGAAGAATTAGAGGCCCTAAAGAAGCAGGTGGTAGAACTACAAACACGTTTATTACCATATGAAAGGCCTCCCTAACCAGTCGAAGAACCAAAACCTGAAACGGTGGTTGAGATTCCTATCAATGAAATTTATGAAGAGCCATACGAGCAAATGCCAGTACCTAGTGGGCGAGTCACTTCAGAGGGAAGAGACACCTTGGAAATTGAAGTCCTAGATTGGTTCAAGAGGGTCGAGCACGTGGGACAAACCCATGATGATCGTGTTGTAGTGCAGATTCAATCCCTCACCAATCTGGAAGAAACCCTTCTCAAATCTTTGTACTTTAAACACCTATCCCATCAGCAATTAATAACAACATTAGAGCCGCAATACATGCCCTACTTTGTCTTATTACACGACTATAATGCAGAAATTAAAAGGCATACAGGGAAAGAGCCCACCTTTGCAACACAGTTCGAGCCTGATGACTTACCTCAAAATGCACGTGTTGGCTACATCTTTCAACCTACTTGGTGAGAATGGCTATTAACCGACTACCCTGAGATGATGAGCACTTGGGCCACCATGCCAATATATATCAAGTATAACCCATGTTATTGCTCGATGGTCCGTCACAGATAATGGAAAGCTTTTGCAATCAAAGTACACAACAATAAAGGATGCTTTGTTTGGGTCAACTATCCATATTTTGCTCCACCTCGACTGCCACCAACTGCAAAGGTGTGTATGAAAATATTTGAGCTCATAATAGTCGTCTTCAAAACCTTTCAAAAGGTCTAGGCTCCATACATCTCCGCCCCCGGATTTTCTGAAGGAAACAAAAAACTAGTATACGACATGAGCCAGACCCCCTTGGTGAACATAATCTTTGCATGGCATGCATGCATAAAGTATTTACATGCTTGCTACAAGCAGATCTTTGAGGAAATGTTCTCTACTGGGTTCTAGGAATATCATTCTGAAATTTTCATTCCTAGACCAACACATTTCCTGCATCTCTTTGCAGTAGAACAAGCCATTCAGGTCAATCAACTGCGTGTGCCACGTCTAGACATTCCAGGTCCAATTGATTGGGATAAGCCAATGATAGATTTGGCTCGAGGATTACGCATGCAAGAACATCACCTAGCCACAGATGTTATCGAGTATTACATCAAGCAATCCCACCAACAAGGGTCTATTAGGGAGGATACACGCGAGAGAGGGGGGGTGTTGGTAGCAGTCATGGCATCACAAGACAAGGGAGCTGTTAGCAGCAGACAAGGAACTGAAGGACTGACAAGGCATGGCAGTCAGAGAAGAGAGTCAGAGGGGAGAGAAGGCACAAGCAAACAAGGGAGTCAACGACGATCTGGCAAGTAGGCCAATAATTTTCTTCATGAAGAAGCAAGTACGAGCATTCACGCAGATCTAGCACTAAGGCAACCTTTAATTTTTCAAAATCCTTACACCAATTAAAAGTGATTCTCATCACTAACAACCCCTGTAAATACCATGTTCACCTTTTTGTGGCTCCATTTTGTGCAAGCCGAGGAGTCCTCGAGCTTGAGGAGCCTTAGAAGTAGTTGCTTACCAATTTTCGTATTTTTTAGATCTCATTTGAGCCCTCAAATAAGCCCTGGAACCTAATTTTTAACTAGGCCGGACACTAGGTCTGAACAGGGCCAAAGCTAGTCAAAAACTATAAAAGGAGCTAAAGAGCTCATTTTTGAGGTTGGATTGTAATTGAAACGAACTTGTAAGAGTTTTTTGAAAGTAATCTAAGAACTCCATTGCTTCTCACTCTTTGTCTTACTGTGTGTGCGCGTGTGTGTGTATGTGTGTGCATGTTTGTGTGCTTCTCACTCACGCACTTGTGCCTCCACTTTCTCGAGGTCTTCATACCATCCTCACGTCTTCCCGGATTCACATTAAAGGAGGTGCTACTCATCACTGAGCTACACCAAATTTTGGCGCCGTTGTCGGGGATCGAACTTTGAGGACGAGCGTGTGATGGTAAGACGTAGACTTGACGCGTTGGAGTTGTAGGTATTTTCTTCACTTTCATCTATTTTCTTGTTTTTTCTTCACCATCTTCATCACCATCATCATCATCACCATCTCCCACCTCATTCTCCATCATCACGGAAATTTTCAGTTTTGATCATATCACCATCTCCACCTCATTTCCTTCATTCTACTTGTGAGAGAGAGCGAGAGAGCGATATTGCTTGCACTATTTTTGCATGTTTCTTGAGCATTTTGCAGGTTCTTGCTGAATCATCATCCTCAGCACTCTGCGCAGGTACGAAACTCGTCGAATCTGTCTCGCAGTCGCCAGCCTCTGTCGATCGCGATCGACAGAAAATTCGATCATTTGGTAAAACAAAGTTCACCACTAGCACAAGCATGATGAGCACATCCCAAATCACCTAAAACAGTAGAAAAATTCCGTGTTTTTCTGTCAATCGCGACCGACAGACCCTGTCAATCGTGACCGACAGACCCTGTCAATCGCGACCGACAGACCCTGTCAATCGCGACCGACAGACTTCACGACCGACTGAAATTCAACGATTGATTGACTTTTACGCGTAGCCACGTGTCCATCGCGACGGACACATCCCCGATTGACTGAAATCACGGCGAAAAACCCGGAAAAAGTGTCGATCGCGATTGACACCATCAATCGCGATTGACAGGACTCACGACCGACTCTGTCGATCGCGATTGACACTGTCAATCGCGACTGACGTGTCGATCGCGATCGACAGGCCCCGACGGACACCTCTGTCAATCGCGATTGACAGACCTGTCGATCGCGATTGACAGGCTTTTCGGCCAAAAAATTAGGGTTTTTATTTTAAGCTTTGGGGATAGTTTTTGGGCATATTGGTCTAGCAATTAGTGAGTTGTGAGGTCCCTACACATGTGCTTTTGAGAAAAATCCTGTGATCTGTTAGCCTGTTTGAACCCTGTTTTAGCACCAGAACCCTGAATTGACATAACTCTCTCATACGAAATCCGTTTGCTGTGATTTTTGTTTTGTTGGAAAGCTCGTGGGGAGCACAACCAAAACATCGACTGGTTATAGTTAAATTAAGATCAGGATTATTAGATTGGGTATTTTGAAGTTGACCATACCCAGGGGGAACAAAATTGAGGGATCTCTAGAATTGTTTTTCAAAAACTCACAGTGCAAATTGGTCTTGAGCTAACTTTGGAACTCTTACAGATCTATTGAGAGCATCGAAGGGCATTCTAAGCAAGAGTAAGTGCAAGCTTGGGAACACGCTTCCTGGGCACTCAAGGGCAACCAAGAAGAAAACAAAAGGTTGGAAATTCTCAACTCCCTTTGTCAATTCCTAGCTTAAGCTAAGAACGACTAGTGATAGGAGTAAGCCAGAGCGGCGATAGGCATCTATCAAGTTGAAGACTACCTAAATACTCAAAGTTCAAGATAACTACATAATCTTTGTACGATTGAGAATCCTAAAGGAAAAGTGTTTAACGTGGAACGATCAACCTAAAAGTACGAAGAACATTCAAGTATTCCTGACGACGTAATATCAGACAAGACCTTAAACACGATAAAAATAACTAAAAAGAATCAAGTGACTGATACCAATTGATCGGCAACGAGGTTGTACTCTGGGCAAAAATCGGGCTACTTAACTAGGCATATGAACCTTAGATCAGGACGGCATCTAGTAAGGGATAGACAAAGCCTTAGGTCTTCAGAAGCTAGCGTCAATCATACTGCGAGGTCTTGGGCCCAGCAGTTGAGTCACCACTCGCATTACCCTAGCTCCGATACCAGTCAATCAGAGATGTCTCAAGGCATGGACAGACCTACGAGAAGTTCAGGAGTGCCATACTTGCACAGAGTAGAAGGCCCTTAAAAAATGCAATTGGAATACCTTAGGACCAACCGATTAGGTGCTAGCATCTATGAGGACGGCCTAGGAAGATATGTGGTACAGATTAAGAATCCTGATCAATCCATTGGATTAGAGCACCCAGCTGTCAAGTTTGAAAATGGAGCATATTTGGACAAAGAAGGAACCATATACGTAGTCACCAGTCACCCAGATAGGACGGACGAATTTGGAAATGTAATCCCCGAAGCAGACTTAGGTGACCTGGAGCAAGGAAACATGGGTGCAGAACCTAGAACCCCTCGAGGTAAATCGGTTCTCACTAGGATTATCACACCGGAGTGGATTCCCCAGGATAATAAGAGAATAGATTTGCTCCTCAATCGAGAGACTGACGAAGCCTTTTGGAGGTACAAACCCGATCGGCCAATTGATATAGGAACAATCATGATCTATGAGTTTAAGGATCCTCACAGCCCAGGTAGAGTGACCTACTTAGATCACGCTTCGGAGAGGATCTTTGTGGTGACAGAAAATGATAGGCATGCTTACACTTGGAAGGGTGAATTCATTTTTCCCCAACCAAGATCGAATGTATCCTATGGTCACCCTGGAGCTGGAACATCCCAAGCTCATGAAATGCAAAGAGACAGAAGTAGAGATAGACCGGAAGTAAGCTTTGCCAACCCAGTGGGCAGAGAAAGAACGAGGACGGAAACAAATAGAGTAGAAGCGGAGATACTTAGAGCTCACAGGAATCAAAGAAATGCGGATGAGTTCCCTCTACCACGACCTAGAGAGCACACAAGGACTTTAAGACCGACTCAGCTAGTTAAGTCCATGAAGAACTACTTCGATGGCACTGGAGATCCATACGATCATGTGGCTGAATTTAGGCAAGTCTTGAGAGCTGAACAAGTGGAGGATCTATTCACGTAGTACAATGCCTTTGGTCTGACCCTTAGGAACACTGCCCTGACATGGTTTCAGCCACTAAATGAGAGGCAGTTCAGGAGCATAGACCAACTCCTAGAGGCGTTCATTATCGAATTCTCTAAGAGTGGCATAAGGCATAATACCTCCTCGCTGATTCACAGCTTCAAGCAAACCCCTCAAGAAACTGTGAGACTTGCAGGAAGAAGATTTAGGCAATACTTAGAAAGATGCCCTGTTTCGGAGCTACCCACACCAGCCAAGCAAGTGGCTTTATTCTTGGATGGATTGCTAAGTACCAAATTGAGATCTTATGTGTACCTGAAGGACCCTAGGACCATAGAAGATTGTGTACGCATGTGCATTGATATTGAGGATAACCTAGGGGACGAGTTAGAGCTTTCCAAGATATACAAAGATTCGGATAGTGCTTCTAACCTCTCTCCCACGCAATCCACATCAATCGAGGAACTTGCAGAGAAAGTAGCTCAGAAATTAGGTGTCACTAACAAACAAATCCCAAGGTTCGCCCCTGTGAAAAGGTGCTATACTTGTGGTGGCGACCACATGGCGAACGTATGTCCCATTATGGCTCAGCCCCAAGTAAATCCTAGTAGCCAGTACTGCACCATAGAACGGAGATACACAAATCACACAGCGCAAGATTGCCCATACAACAAGCAAGCAGTTAGGCAAACCTACCCTCAGACATACCCTCAACAAGGAAGATATCAGAACCAATACCCACCACAACAGTACGCTAGGCCTCAACAAACCTTCCAACCACAATATCAAAACCACCAAAGGCCTCAGCCTGTGTTAGCACAACAACCCCCTGCCCCAGCTAATGCGATCCCAGTAAAATATGCAGTAGCCGAAGAAAACCTGAATAGAGCTATAGTCCCCGTAACACCTTTGCTTTCTGAAAGTGACCCCAGTGACCATAGCTTTGATTCTACACATGTCGATAGTCCCCAGGCCTACTACATGCAGTCTCCTGAGCATGGTGAGTCTTACTATAGTGAAGAGCCAAATGAACCTAGTTGGGAGTCAGATTACTCAAACGTCATGTATACGAACCCCAATCCTAAGCCTCAACCTAGGCAGGTAAGACCCCCATTCCCTAGAGGACCATGCTACAGATGTCAAGGAGATCACCTCATTCGTGATTGTCCTTTACCTCCATCTACACAACCCCAGTCAGTAACAATTCAGGGCTTTTGTCAAGAATGTGGAAAGGAGCATCTTTTACGAGATTGCCCTAAGAATCCTACTAATATGCCAAAAATCACTCCTATTAACGTTATTGGGTTGGTGGTAGACTCCACAGGAAGTGTGACATCCACCGCACCAGTACAGGTAGTGACTAGAGCTCAGGCATTGCAGCAGAACCAAGGGGTAAACCAGGATAAGAACCCAGAGGCTAGTGAAACCGAGAGCGTGACAAAGAAAAGGACTAGAGCGTGGAAAGATAGTCGGGAAAGAATGAAAAGACAATGGGCTAAAAAGATGAGTGAACTTGAGGAAAGCATAAGGGAAACCAAAGCAAGGATAACTGAACTCACATCTCAAACTCCCTCTCACACTACCCCACCACCACCATTCCCATCGCCATCCGATCCGCCACCTTCCAACCCATCTCATACGAGTCCACCACCCCCTAGAGTAGGATCAGTATTGGCTGATCCCACTCCTGAGGACATAGACATGATGCTTAAAGCATATCAGGCCAGAATCCAAGAAGGGCCAAATGTAACGGATCATGACAAGTGCTACCCTAGAGCTGACCTAGAGATAGAAAGAACCAAGCTTTGCGCGAAAATGGTCGCATTGGCTCAGACTATGTTTGAAGCCAGTCGCCTTTTCAATTACTCAGGCTCAGCCAAGACGCAATTACACTTGGATGGACTTCTAGAGAAGTTAGAGCGCATAATTGCAAGATCTGCCAAGGAAGAAGAAAATCAAGAAAGAGATAAAGCAAGCAAAAACATGACCCATCCCCCATCGGAAGTTTATGTGCCCAATCCCACTGAACCAAACAACCCCCCTTCCCTAGGAAGAATAGAGAATCTAATGGCACAATCACAAAAGGAACTCGCCCCTCAACACCATGACAAGGCTAGTGAAAGAGCAGGTCTTCCTACCCAGAAAGCCTATGTGCCTGAGGCCTACGTGCCTAACTCTACGGAGCCAGACACCTCTTCTTCTATGAATCAATTCACACCAGAATTCCTACGCGAGATTCAAGAAGACAAATGGGCTAAAGAAAGTGAAGTCCCTCCTCCCATTGAACTTGTGGATGATGCACATGACCGATTCCCACAAGATATCCCATCCATTTATGAGGAGCAGGAGAGCACCCAATCTCAGGAAAGATTAGACTTTGAGTCTAACTCTCTACAAGAATTACCCCATTTCACAGGCCCATGGGAAGCAAAGTCCACCTGTATGAGAACACCTACAGTCATGGTAAGAAACGAAGATTCAGTCATACCTAGGAACACAGAGGTAGTGAAGAACACCAAAGTGCAGTGCAATCTCACTTTGGAAGAGCTGCTTAAGGTTAGACCAGAAGTGTGGAAACATGTCGCCAAACAAGTACCAGAGATAGCAAAACCTCGTTCCCAGGTAGGATCCCAAAGGACAGTGCCAGAAATACCCTTGGATAAGATAGGAGATATGTGTGAAGGTGAAGAAGGGAACACCTATCTTCCCATTACCTACCAGGAGTACACCACCAAGGCAATTTTGGACTCAGGTGCAGGAGTTGCAATTGCCACCACTTCCCTAAGGAAGCGTTGGGGCAAGCCAGCACTCAGGCCAACGAGAATGAAATTGCAGATGGCTGATGGTCATATTGAGAGACCCTTAGGATTGCTAGAAGGAATAACTCTCACCACCTGTGGTGTCGAGTTTGAGCATACATTTGCTATATGTGACTTCAGTAAAAATCATGCCTATGAGATGATTTTGGGAAGACCATTTATGCGACAGTTGCAAGTGGTACAGGACTGGGGAACCAATTCCTTGTATTTGCAACACTTAGGTGTTACAACCAAAGTAAATCTCAAAGATTACTCTCATAGAGATGTACCTCCCATCCAATGGAATCCCATCCATAGAGCCAAAGATGATACAGAATCGGTGCATTCCATAGGGTCAGGATCCTCATGGATGCATGAAGACACCCACTTATGGATGTGCAAAGTAGCAGTAGAAGAAGAGAAGAGAGAAGAAGCCAGAGAGATAGGTGCAAAAGAAACACATAGATCAATTCAAGACCCGGCCTATGCACCTGTAGTTTTTTCTGACGAAGAATTTGAACCCCACGGCTGGGCAAAAATCCTAGCAACAATGGATGTAGCCATCAATGAAGAACAATGGACACCTCACTGTGATGAAGATGGCTATGACATTTCAGTCTTCTCCATAGAGCCAATCATGGGAGAGGCAGTGTTAGAAGAGTGTGAACCTAGCCCTGATGCATTTGAGGATGCGAGCGACTCCGATCTAGAGTCAATCATCATGGATCCACCTTTTGCATCAGATGAAGAATACTTCTATGAAGTAGAATTTCAACCCCAGAGGTATGGAGAGCTTACAAATGATGTAAGGCTTGCCACACATGTGACCCCGAAGGAAGAAGGAAAGAAAAGAAAGAAGAGAGAAGTCTCACCAGAAGAGGAAGAATCTTTGTTTGAGGTCCCGGAAAATTTTAAGAAGTATGAGATAGACGACAGGAGAGTCATGATAAGAATGCCTAAACGAGAGGCACAATCAGGAGAGGCCTATGATAACAAAGAAACCACCAAGAAAATAGTTGTGGCCCTAGAAGAAGGAGAGGAGAGATGCACTTACATAGGCCATGACCTAACTGAGGAAGAAGAGCATGCATTAATAGCCTTGCTAAGAGAATACAGAGATGTATTCACTTGGAGTTACAAGGATTTGAAAGGAGTGGACCCTGACATATGCTCACACACCATCCCCATGACCTCAGATGCTAAACCCTCTAAGCAAAAGCCCTATACATATAACGATAATTATGCTGCCAAGATTAAAGAGGAGATAGATAGACTGGTTGAAGCTGGATTTATCTATGAAATTGAGCACACTGAGTGGGTATCCCCCATTGTAGTGGTGCCCAAGAAAAACGGAAATCTGCGTGTGTGCATTAACTTGAAGAAGGTTAATGCAGCCACAATTCGAGATAACTATCCTCTTCCTATCACAGAGCATCTCTTAGAAAGAGTAGCAGGCAAGGAAGTGTACAGCTTCCTCGATGGATTTTCGGGCTACAATCAAGTAGCCATAGCTCCAGAAGGTCGGCATAAGACAGCTTTTGCCACAGAGTGGGGTATATTTGCCTTTCGTGTAATGCCATTTGGGCTTACCAATGCACCAGCTACCTTCCAAAGACTAATGTGCCATGTATTTAAAGAGTTTCTGAGGAAGAACTTAGAAGTCTATGTTGATGATCTTTGTGCTCATTCCAACATCAGACAAACCCATATTCCTGAACTCAGACAAATCTTTGACAAATGTAGAGAATATCAAGTCTGCCTGAACCCAGAAAAGTGCGTTTTCATGGTCAGGCAAGGTAAGATTTTAGGACACATAGTGTCAAAGAATGGCATATCCACCGATGAAGAGAAAGTAAGAGCCATAGCCGAGTTACCTAGGCCAAAGAATGTCAAGGAAGTACAGGCCTTCATGGGGCATTGTGGATATTACCGACGGTTTATACACCTATATGCCATCATAGCAAAGCCTCTGTATGGACTTCTGACTAACTTTGAGTGGACTGATGAATGTGAGAACTCCTTCCAAGAGCTTAAACGAAGATTATGTTCAGCACCAATCTTGACCACACCAGATTGGAACAAGCCATTTCATGTTCATGTGGATGCATCCAATTATGCTATTGGGTGTGTACTCGCGCAACCTACTGGTGAAGGTAATATGGATCTTCCAATTGCCTATGCTAGTAGACAATTGAATGCGGCTGAACGAAATTATACCACTACAGAGAGAGAAGGATTAGGCATGGTATATGCAGTTAAGAAATTTAGACACTATTTGCTTGCAAACAAGTTTAAATTTTTTACTAACCATCATGCATTGCTATACCTCGTAAACAAGCCATGCAATACAGGAAGATTAGTAAGATGGTTTCTCTTGCTAATGGAATATGATTTTGAGGTAGTGGTGAGAAAAGGGAGGACTCATTTGAGAGCAGATCATCTCTCTAGGCTCACATCTGGAGAAGCCCCACAAGGAGTATCAGATGATCTTCCTGATGCTTACTTGTTTAATTTGGAAGTTGTACCACAGTGGGCTAAGCCATTGGTACCAGTATTGACATACGGGCCTAACCATCCAGTAGTAAACACACAGAATAGAGAGGTTGTGAAAGCCCAAAAGTACCACATCCTGGCTGGAAGTATGTACAAGCACACAGATCAAGGAATCTTGGCCTGTTTGTTGGTGCATGACAATCATCAATTGAAGAATTATGGAGGAATGAAGACAAGGAGTCAAGAAGAAAATAAAGTCAGGTGATTGAAGGAAGGACATGTTCAGAAAATCCAAAGATATGTACACATATGTACATTAGCTGACTTATATCTTTGTTTAGTCATACACTTGTATATATTCATCTATAAATATGTTGGAAAATGTCGGGCAAAGAGAGTAGAAGAAGATTAGAGAATAGGGAGAGAGAAATTAGTGTCATTAGACACATTGTAAGTGAGTGAATCATCCATCCTCACTAGTATGTAATTTTCTGAAGAAATCGAGAAACTTGCGCCCGATGTTTAGCAGTCTGCTCCTTCTGTGTTTAATCTTTTGAGAAATCCTTCTGCACGTGTCTAAGTCCATAGCTAATCTATCTATGGCTAAAATTTGAGAGGTTAATTGTAATCAGGTTGAGAGAATTTTGATTAGGAACATTCATATGTAAGAATGTTCTAAGAGTCGAAAAATCTGGCGCACATTTCATCTTCAAAGAAATGGTCAGTGCTCAGTCCACAGTGTAAAGTTTTACCCAAGTGAGGGCTCAAAATCTAAGTTGGAAGGTAAGCCATCTATGGCTAGAAGATCTTGATCAAACGGGTTCAGAGTTGGGAGAACCAGTGCTAAGAAGTTGCAGGTGTCAAAGTCGCCATTGCAAGGAAGCAGTTTCAGACATAGGTAAAGTGTTTCACATATTTCTCACAGTATACTCAATCATTTTGAGAGATTTAACTTGGTAAAGTTGCGCAACCTCAAGGCGAAGTGTTGTACAAATTTTTATCAAAAACTTTACAGGATTGATTAGTCAATGAGTGATTAATCTGCAGCAGACTTTTCTGAAGAAACTAAATTTTTCAGAATAATCAATTTTCTGATAAATTGGTGAATGATCTCTAAGTTTGGTGGAGTCTAAAGTTAATCTTGATATAGAGGTGATCTAAATTCAAGGTTAACTTGTTCTTTTGGAGATTAACACTCTCCATCAGTGGTATCAGAGCAGGTTGTGTCAAAATTGAAGTGAAGAAGACTCCGACTATTGCAAAAATACAAAACTTTACATTTCGAAGGTGCAAAGGTCAAAGTGTGAAGAAAGATTAAAGGAAGACATACAAAGAGCATCAAAAGGATCAGAAGGAGCAACATTCGAAGTAAAGGTACATTCATTATCTGTAAAGGTTAAAGATTTGAAGCTACAGGTGAAGTAAAGATGGGAGATAGTCTCCAAATTGAGAAGCTAGATAGAGAGAACTATCCTGCATGGTCTATGAGGATGGAAGCTCATCTTATGAGCAAAGATTTGATAGGATACATCACAGGAGATGAAGAAAAGCCAGAATTCAGAGATCCTAGTGTTCCAACTAGGGAGGAGCTTGCAGATTTGAAGAATTGGATGAAGAAGGATGCTCAAGCAAGAAGCATCATCTACATGGCAGTCAATGACTATTTGCTTCCTCACATTAGAGGACTTGAAAGTGCATGTGACATTTGGAATGCTTTGGAAGAGCATTTCCAAAATACAACCAAATCAAGGAAGGCTTCACTATGGGCAGAGTTTACTACCTTCAAGAAGAAGGCCTCACAATCAATTTCTGATTATGTGACAAAGATGAAGGACATTGCAGATTCTTTAGGTGCAGTGGATGAAGATATTGAAGAAGACAAATTGGTAAGACAAATACTCACAGGGCTAAGAGGAGATGAGAAATGGAAGCCTTTCATTTTATCTACAGAACTTTCATTAGATCACTTTACTCCTGACTTGAATCAATTGTTAGGTCATATGCTAACTTTTGAGAATGATGTCAAAGGAGATGTTGATAAGAGTGCAGGTCATGCAATGTATTCTAAAGACAAGAAGAAAGCCAACAAAGGGAAGCAACAATCAGGTGAAGAAGAAGGTACTTCAAACCAAGCAAACTTCATAAGAGGAAGAGGAAATGGCAGAAGTAGAGGAAGAGGCAGAAACAACAAAGAGAATGCAAGAGCTTGTTGGATATGTGGTAAGACCAATCATCTATCTCATGATTGTTGGCATAATAATCAAAACAATGGTAATTATCAGAACTTTAATCAAAGAGCAAGAGGTGGTAGATTTCAGAGAGGAAACTTCAGAGGTAGAGGTGGTAGGAATTCTTTTGGAAGAGGTGGAGGAAGAAGCTTCCAAAATCAATCCTATAATAACACCTACTACAACTATGCATCAGATCAAAAGGAGGACTCGACTCTCATTATGAATACATGTGAAACTTCACATGAGGACATGAGAGTGTTTTATATTGATTTAGGATGTAGTAATCATTTGAGTGGAAATATTGCTTTGATGACTGATCTAGATCATAATGCAATTAATCATACAGTTCAGACAAGTGATAATACAAAGCATAAGGTAAAGTCAATTGGTTCAGTCAAAGCTAAGGATGGGAGCACTCTTCTGAGTAAGGTACTTTATGTTCCCACAATTCCAAAGAATTTGATCAGTGTAGGTCAAATTGTGGAAAAAGGTTATGAGGTAAGGTTTACCAATGATGGAGTTTATGTGGAAGACCCTAGTCAAGGGTATAAACAAGTTATTGCAGGAAAGAAAGAAGGAAGGCTCTTCACATTGAAGGTACAAGGAAATGTTGGACATGCTATGTTCACATATGGAGAGCAGAAGGTGTCAGAATTGGATCTTTGGCACAAAAGACTTGGACACCTTAATGAAAGAGGTATCAAAGAAATGATTAACAATGATTCAGTGCTTGGAATGCCTAACATTGCAGGTCAACACATGACATACAGATGTGAGGCATGTCAATTAGGTAAGGCTCATAAGCAATCCTATTCCAAGCATGGGTTTATGTATTCAGAAAGACTTGAATTGGTGCATACAGATGTGTGGGGTCCTTCAAAGGACTTTAGTATAAATGGTTCAAGATATTATGTCATATATGTTGATGATGCTACCAAGTGGATCACAATTTATGTGATTAAAGAAAAGTCAGAAGTGTTTAATACATTTAAACACTATCATGCATATGCAGAAAGAATTACAGGTCAAAAATTGAAGAGACTAAGGTCAGATGGAGGGGGAGAGTATTTTTCAAATGAGTTCAATGATTATTTATGGAATGCAGGTATAAAGAGAGAAGTTACTTGCAGGTATTCTCCTCAACAAAATGGGGTAGCAGAAAGAAGAAATAGGACTCTTGTTGAATTTGCAAGGTCCATGATGAAAGAGAAGAATTGCCCAAATTATTTGTGGGCTGAGGCTGTTAATACAGCTACATATTTGGTTAATAGATTGCCTTGTAAAGCTTTGCAGGGTATGACACCATATGAAGCTTGGTGGGGTAAGAAACCTACCTTGGATCATTGCAGAATATTTGGATGCTTGGCATATGCATATGTGCCATCTCAATTGAGGCATAAGTTGGAGCCTAAGGCAGAAAAGTATGTATTCATTGGTTATGATGATAAGCAAATGGGATACAGGTTGTGGAGTCCATCCACAAAGCAATTTATTGTATCCAAGGATGTTACATTTGATGAGCAAGGTACTTGGTATGCAGGTAAATATAATGTACATGCAGATGATGAAGAAGTAGTGGATCAAAGAAAAGGTAAAGCAAAGATTCAATTACTTGATGAAAGTGAGAGTAATGAAGTGCAGATTGAAGTTGAAGAGAGGCCAAGGTTTGATCCAGAATGTGATGAACCAGAGACCTCAAGAAGTGCAGAAGTTAGGAGATCATCTAGGCACAAATGGCAACCTACAAGGTATAGCTATGACACTTCATTCTTAACTACTAAAGATTATGCTTATTTGGTAAAAGCAGATGAAGACCCTTCTACATATGAAGAGGCCAAAGGGAAGAAGAATTGGGAAGATGCTATGCAAGAGGAGTATGATGCATTGATAGAGAATCAAACATGGGATTTGGTTCCTAAACCTAATAGTCAGAAGATCATTGGTTGTAAGTGGGTTTACAAGACTAAAAGATTTGCAGATGGAAGTGTGTCTAGGTACAAAGCTAGACTTGTTGTGAAAGGGTATGCACAGACATATGGAGTGGACTATGATGAGACCTATAGTCCTGTGGCAAAGATGACAACCATCAGGACACTCATAGCAATTGCTGCTTGCAAAGGTTGGAAGCTATCTCAATTAGATGTAAAAAATGCTTTCTTGAATGGTTACATTTCAGATGAAGTCTACATGGAGCAACCAGATGGGTTCAAAGATCAAGTGAGTCCAAACTATGTGTGTAAGCTCAAGAGAGCTTTGTATGGGTTAAAGCAAGCCCCAAGGGCTTGGAATTATAGGCTTGTAAAATTCTTGAATGATCTTGGATTTCAAGCATCAAAGGCAGATAGTAGCTTGCTAGTCAAAGCAAGTGAAGATGGGTTCATTTATGTTTGTATTTATGTTGATGACATAATACTTACAGGAACAGATGATAAGGGAATACAAATGATCAAGAAGCAGATGGAGAAAGAGTTCAAAATCAGTGATTTGGGGAACCTATCATTCTTCTTGGGAATGGAGATTTCTTATACTCAACATGGAGTATATGTGACCCAAGAAAGGTATCTTAAAAATTTGCTAACCAAATTTAAAATGGAAGATTGCAGGGTTGCACCTACACCTTTGGAAGTGAACCATAAATTGTCTAGGTTTGGAGGAGAAGAGTTCAGAGATATGAAACTCTATCAAAGTTTGGTTGGTAGCTTGATTTATGCTACATTGACAAGGCCTGATTTGTCATATGCAGTTGGTGTGCTTTCACAATTCATGCATTGTCCTAGAAAGGAACATTGGATTGCAGGACAAAGAGTACTTAGGTACATCAAGGGTACACTCAGAGAAGGGTTGTACTATGGGTTTACTTCAGATACAAGAATCAAGATATATAGTGATGCAGATTGGGCAGGTAATGTGGATGATAGAAGATCAACACATGGATACTTGTGCTATGTTGGAGACAAATTGATTTCTTGGTGTTCCAAGAAGCAACACACAGTTGCTTTGTCATCTACAGAAGCAGAATATAAAGGTATGGTGGAAGCTGCAAAGGAGGTAATATGGCTAAAGACACTTTTGAAAGTTTTTGATGTGATTCAGAGTACTCCTATTATTTGTGGAGACAATATGAGTTCATTATACTTGGCAGCTAATCCTGTATTTCATGCTAGAACTAAGCATATTGAAATACAGTATCATTTCCTGAGAGAGAAGGTCATTGAGAAAGAGATTGAAGTCATACACACTCCCACAAAAGATCAAGTTGCAGATATGATGACAAAAAGTCTAGATGGACCAAAACTACAAAGATTCAAGGATATGGCTGGAGTAAAGAAGATAGAGAAGAACCTCAATTAATGATTGAGGGGGAGCTGTTGGTGCATGACAATCATCAATTGAAGAATTATGGAGGAATGAAGACAAGGAGTCAAGAAGAAAATAAAGTCAGGTGATTGAAGGAAGGACATGTTCAGAAAATCCAAAGATATGTACACATATGTACATTAGCTGACTTATATCTTTGTTTAGTCATACACTTGTATATATTCATCTATAAATATGTTGGAAAATGTCGGGCAAAGAGAGTAGAAGAAGATTAGAGAATAGGGAGAGAGAAATTAGTGTCATTAGACACATTGTAAGTGAGTGAATCATCCATCCTCACTAGTATGTAATTTTCTGAAGAAATCGAGAAACTTGCGCCCGATGTTTAGCAGTCTGCTCCTTCTGTGTTTAATCTTTTGAGAAATCCTTCTGCACATGTCTAAGTCCATAGCTAATCTATCTATGGCTAAAATTTGAGAGGTTAATTGTAATCAGGTTGAGAGAATTTTGATTAGGAACATTCATATGTAAGAATGTTCTAAGAGTCGAAAAATCTGGCGCACATTTCATCTTCAAAGAAATGGTCAGTGCTCAGTCCACAGTGTAAAGTTTTACACAAGTGAGGGCTCAAAATCTAAGTTGGAAGGTAAGCCATCTATGGCTAGAAGATCTTGATCAAACGGGTTCAGAGTTGGGAGAACCAGTGCTAAGAAGTTGCAGGTGTCAAAGTCGCCATTGCAAGGAAGCAGTTTCAGACATAGGTAAAGTGTTTCACATATTTCTCACAGTATACTCAATCATTTTGAGAGATTTAACTTGGTAAAGTTGCGCAACCTCAAGGCGAAGTGTTGTACAAATTTTTATCAAAAACTTTACAGGATTGATTAGTCAATGAGTGATTAATCTGCAGCAGACTTTTCTGAAGAAACTGAATTTTTCAGAATAATCAATTTTCTGATAAATTGGTGAATGATCTCTAAGTTTGGTGGAGTCTAAAGTTAATCTTGATATAGAGGTGATCTAAATTCAAGGTTAACTTGTTCTTTTGGAGATTAACACTCTCCATCACTGTTGTGTGGAAGAGGATGAGTACGCTAAATGGTTGCAATTAGCACATGTAGGTGCATTAGAGCAACACTACTCAAAGCAACGAACCCTGCAGACACTAAGGAGACTCGGAGTGCATTGGCCGACTATGGAAGCTGATGTCCAAAAGTTGTGCAAGGAATGCCCAATCTGTCACACTAAACCACCTGTGGAACATGCCACTCTTTATCAAGTGTCCATAGTTCCAGATTGGAGTGAACCACTAGTATCCTTCCTGAGGACAAAAACATTCCCTCCAGATATGACCTTGGCTAGGAAAAGGAGTTTAGAACAAGAAGCCCAGGATTACTCACTCATTGGTGATAATCTATATAAGCGTGGTAAAGATGGTTACCTAAGGCTATGTGTCCATGAAAGTGAATATCTCAAGATCTTGGAAACTGCTCACCAAGGTGTAGCAGGAGGACACTTTGGACCAGATCAGGTGATCAAGGCAATACTATTTGCGGGCTTCTGGTGGCCGACCCTTCACATGGATGCACATACCTATGTGAAACGATGTGATGTCTGTCAGAGAACTCAGTATCCTATACGTAAAGATGAGATGCCACTGAAACCTATGATGGGTGGACGTGCATTCTCTAAGTGGGGAATAGACTTCGTAGGTCCTATTAATCCCCCAGCTAAGGGTTCCCATGCAGAATATATCATTGTTGCAACAGACTATCTAACAAAGTGGGTAGAGGTAAAAGCCACAACGAAGAACGATGCTCAAACAACAGCTAAGTTTTTATTTGAGAATGTGTTCACTAGATATGGGCTACCTATAGAGCTAGTTAGTGATAGAGGCACTCACTTCTTGAATGAAGTTATTGAAAATCTGCTCCAAGAATTCTTGGTAGTACATAAGAAGTCTGCCCCCTATCACCCTCAAGCAAATGGCCAGGCTGAGAGCACCAACAAGATCTTATGCAATGTACTGACGAAATTAGTAAACAATAAACGCTCTGATTGGGACAAACAGCTACACCATGCTGTTTGGGCATACCGAGTCGCCTACAAAACGGTACTCCAAGCCACCCCCTTTCAGATGGTATTTGGCCAAAACGTCGTGCTACCTTTGGACTTCTTAATACCTACATTAAAAGTAGCACAAGAGCACGAATGGACGGGTCATGAACTCTCCTCTAGACTTTTTGACCTTGAACGATTAAGAGAAACAAGACTAAGGGCAGCTGCAGGGATATATACAGCTAAGAAATGACAGAAGGCATATTTTGATGCCCACGTTAAGGATAAAGGTTTGAAGGCAGGCGACCTAGTACTAGTATACACTTTGAAACAACATGCGAGAAAATTAGAGAAGCGTGGCTATGGACCTATGATCATAAATAGGATCTCCACAAGTGGAGCAGTGCAACTAGCCACATTGGACGGTGACGTTCTCCCAAGCTATATAAGCGGATGCAGAGTCAAGTTATATCAGGAACCTCTCACAGAGGAAATGCTAAGTCGACTCAATATCGCCAAGAAACGCAAGGAAGAAGAAAAGCGGATTCGAGAAGAAGCTCAAGCAGAAGCTTTAGAACGCATCAGAAGGATGAAGTTGCGAAGACAAGGTAGAGATCAGCCTAGAACAAATGACTATGCAGATCAAGGATATCATATGGCAATGTGTGAAGTCGCAGGAACAAGTTCCCATAGAATAATTGATCGGCGACCTTTTGTGACCATAGAGGTAGGACAAGGAACTAGTGCACAGTCCGTGCGAGCATTGATTGACTCAGGTGCAGCCACTAGTGCGGTGAGACTCTCTTACTGTCAAGAATTGAAATTAAAGGTCAATCCTATAGAAGCTTATCTCATAGGATTAGGAGGTGTGGAAACCCCTTGCATGGGCGAGGTGGAGCTCCCCCTCTCCATTCAGGACATGTTAATGGCAGTTAAGGTACTAGTGTGCCAAGACGAAGACCTCACGGAACCTCTTGTCTTGGGTCAGGACTGGATCTATGATCATGCAGTCAACCTAAACCTAAGAAGTGGACTTCTTCAGGTATGGGTCATTCATAGTCGAATTACAGTAGAGTTAGATAATGGAGCACTCAAGGAACTAGGAAAGGCACACACTCCTGGTCCTTCCAGGAGTACACATGAAGATGACCATGTTGTTCTTGTCCAAAACTATGTGTTGCAGAGGAATGATGTTCGCAAAAAAGGAGTCAGGAATGCAACGGAACTCCCTTCTTTTCCAAAGGCCAGAGGGAGGCAGCAACCAAAGGTGGATCAAAGGCAGAAGAAGCAGAGTACTACCTATGTCGGAGATCAAAAGTACCTGCGCAGCAAAATGTCTCAGCTAGTGAAACAAGTGTGGGTGCGGAAAGGCGAACACCCGGTTGCACTCAAGCCAACCACACGGGCAAAGCCTCTTATTAGTAACCAACAACACGACACCAATAAGAAGTCTTTCAGAAGTTCTTCTGCTAACATGAAGTCTATTTGGGTGCCCAAGAAGTCGATGAAGGCTAGCCCACAATCAAGATAAATTTGGGTGCCTAAGGCTTGTTTGCGGGCTCAAATAGCTACACCAAGGCCACACCCTATACAGCGTGACCCATTCACTCGCACCGCCGGCATCCACTCGTTTTCAACACTCAGGAACACACCACGGCCCATGAGCACGAACATAATCACTTGTAAATGGGCCCCTAAAAGGCCTCATTTTCAAGCCGACACACCTATAAAGCTCTCGAGAGTCTCTACAAAACGAAGAGCAAAACCCATCCACTGCATTTGGCAGCCTAAGACTTGTAACAAACCCCCGGACCCCATTTGTAAATCCATGACAACCTACTAACCACATCACTATCACACTACATCATTCCACTTAGCTCTTAGGTCTACCGAACTCCTAACCACACACACACTCGCACCGAGCACTTACTAACCCATTAATCTCTCCCGACCCTCATGATTAATGTTGTAATGGGAACAACGGTTCTCTCTTGACCTGTACAATGTTAACACATGTTTCTATATTCTCACAGAGACAGGAAGCAAGAAGTAACATGGCAGATACGGTAGGAACTAGCTCCCAGGCAGGCACCAGCCCCCAAGTTGTGGACATTGAAAGCCTTCCGGTTGAGGAGGAATTAAAGGAACGACCAGCGGCATTGAGGGCATTACATGCCATACCGGTTCAGAACCCTCCACAGGGGCACACAATGCCAGTCAGCAAAAACTCTCATTGGTTCAGTGATGTGGCAGGACCCCTAGGTGAAGGCACTCATATGTGGGAGGCAGAGATAGAATTCAATGGGCACTGGGGCAGGTATCACTTTCTTACCAGGGAATTTGAAAGATTGCAGAATAATGAAGGATTGAAACCCATATGGAAGAAGGCAGGACTCTACGAGTATTTCAAATTCCAATTGCCCAAGCCGGATTTTCTAAGGTGCTCGTATCTGATTAGCACCCTTACTCCGAACAAAGACAAAAAGGGATACAGCTCCTTTGTCCTCCCGTCTCTCACAAGGGGCAATGAGCTCAAGCGCTTCAGATTAACTATCAACTTGGTAAGGGAAGCTTTGGACATGAAAGGTATGCACATTCCTACGGAGAAAGAGACTATGGTTCCAGACAATATGAAGAACAGAAATTTGACGAAATTAAAGGACATGGTCACGATGACACCTACGATCGCCATTCATTTACGCATGGTCATGCAACATTTCGCATTCCCCGCGCAAGAAAGGTTCACAATGCCTCCCAAAAAGATCTGGTTTAGCCTCTACTTAGCAGATGCCTTTGATTTGACAATCAATATGCCCCACTGGATTATCGACCAGATCCATTTGGCTCATCAAAGGTGGTATAAGAAACAAAAATATGTACTGTATGGATGCTGTGCGCTTACCAGAATTGTGTATAGATGTCTCGCATATGATGTACCGGTGCAAAGGGCTCTCATTTGGACCAGAGCACAGGAGTTCCAACGTAGACTGTCAGTCGCAGGGCCTCCCTCAAAGAAGATGAGAGGCGCTGTCCAGATGCCTTGTCCACAAGCCCGCGGTGCAACCCTAACACCCGAAACAACTCCAAGGCTTCCCAGACGAGTACAACCATTTACTATCAGGTTACCCAGGCACAGCACAGATGGCCCTAACCTTGTGTTTCCACCAGTACCTACTGATCTGGAATTTCCTCACATATTCACTTTGGAAGATCTAACGGATGAAGAAGTTGCCAGAATAATTGAAGCTGTTAATGCGGAAGTCGAAGCAGAGCAGGGTAGTGGACAACAAACGGCTACACAACAACCCCAGACAAGACAACCAGAAGTGGTGGAAGTGGAGGATGAAGAGGAAGAAGACCAAGAGGATGAACAGGAAGGATTTTCTGATGAGGAGGCGCATGACTATGAGCGAGAAGTTATACAGGAGCTAGAGGGTGCCCCAGCATATACAAAGGAGTTGAAAAAGCTCTACGATACCATCAACAGGGTCCAACAACAACATAAGTTATCCCTTGCAGCACGAAAGGCTATCATGCACCAAATCCTTGAGGAGGAAGGAGTCGACGAACAATATCGTGCCACACTGGATATGATCTCTGATGCTTTAGGAGTACCTGAGACAGTGCATACTGCCCTGGCACAATCACGCAGAACGGAAAGAAGATACGGAAGACGTCCCCCACGAGCAGGGAAACAGATGAATGTCTTAGTATCCGAAACACAAGGGACAGCCACGACCACGGGCATAGCACACACTGTGCACGATACTGAAGAGACCCATGTGTCCAGTGCACCCCCATCACCCCCCTTGCCACCCCCGCCTCCCACTCCACCACATTCACCTCCCATTACCAATGTAACAACCACCGTCACCGCCTCCGAGTCCACTGCCACGACTGAAGCACAAACCGCCAATCAACCCACACACCCTCTCAACACCTCCCTTGTATACACCTCCACTAACACTGTAATCCTAACGGCAGCTACTGACATCCCCATTCCCCCACTCACACTTCCGGGTAGTTCATATTCACAACTGCACACACCACTATACACATTCACCACAATCACTGCACCCACAATTCCACTATTCACAATCACTCCCACTACTGCGTCCACCGTGGATTTTATGGACATATCACCCCCCACCGCACCTCTCCCTCCCCCCATACGGCCACAATCGCCCATTCCCCCACCACCCACTTCACCATTTTCCAGCACCGCATTCACACTTCCCTTCCCCTTTCCCTTTCCTTCTGCATTTAACACCCTTCCTGCATCCACCCCCATTAATAATGTATTTAATAACATGTATCAGTGCATGTCTCAGTTACAACAACACTATCAGCACCTCGATGCTCAGCATACAAGTTTGTTCAGGAGTCATGAAGCATTACAAGGAAGATTCATTGATTTAGAGAAAGAGAAGAAACAATTACAACAGCAGTTTAGTGCATTGCAAGAACAACATGAGCAATTAGTGGCAAATCCACCGCAGCCAGATGCAGAAGAAAGACAACAAATGGATGCTCTGCTACACTCCCAAATCACAGAGAACATCAAGCTCCGCCACAACATGGCTCTATTACGGAAGCATATGTCTGCAGCCCTGGAAGAAAATAGACGGCTTCAGACACAAAACGAAGAGAACTTGGAAGTAGCCATGGAAGGTTCCCCACAAGAAATTGACCCGGAGAAGTTTAAGGCTATTCCCTCGGACAATATGCAAATCATATTGGAAACCCATGCTGATCTCCTCGAAGCCCATGCAGCCTTAGAAAAGGAAAGAGACGAACTACTAAGGCAATTGGCAGCTCAACCACAGCTGACACAACTGACGAAGTTGCAGCGCTCAAAGCACAACTCAAAGAATTACAAAAGAAAGTGCTTGAGTATGAACGCCAACCCTCCCCCTTGGTAGAACCAGAACCTGAAGACCTAGTACCAATCGAAGTAGAGGAAACTTTTGAGGACCCGTACGTTCCGATGCCAGCACCTGGAGGCAAGCAGACAGCGGAAGGCATGGACACCATTGAGATAGAGGCCCCTGAATGGATGCAGAGATTAGAGAAAGTGGCCACCACCCATGATGACAGGGTAGCAGTTCAAATAGCATCCATGTCACGATTGGAAGAGGTAATCATAAAATCCGACTACTTTAGAAACCTCTCACATCACAGGTGGATCGGCACCTCCGACGACTTGTATGTTCCTTTTTGTGTCTTAATGGCGGATTATAATGTTGAAATCAAGCACCACACCTCACGGGAACCAACCTCTGCCACACAGTTTGCACCAGACGACATCCCAGAAAGTGCCAAGCAGGGAAATATTCGCCAACCGACTTGGAGAATTCGGCTGCTTGAAACCTACCCGGAAATGAATCGCACATGGAATAACATGCCCCTGTATATCAAGTACAATCCCTGCTACTGTCCTGTTTTCCAAAGAAGGTCGTGGCCGGAATACACAAAGATGGTGCTGACAACCAAAGGATGTGAGAAATGGCTCAATTATGTCTACTTAGCGCCACCCAAAGGCCAACCTACCGTAGGATACATGATCTCGACTATTCGGCATTGGGGTGTCAGGTTCAAAAACGTACCAGATGTCATGACACAGATGTGCCTTAAAATTTACCTCACCTCTTTGCGCTCGGATTCAATGAAGGCAATCAGGATCTTGTTTATGACATGAGCACAACGCCCTCTATTAATGTTGTTTATGCGTGGCATGCCCGCATCAAATACCTACCGGCCTGCTTCAAACAGACATTTGAAGAGATGTTTGTCACAGGGTTCTGGGAATATCACTCAGAGATCTTCATTCCCAGGCCCTCACATTTATTACAATTGTTTGCAATGGAACAAGCTCTCCATTCAGACAAGTTACGTATGTCACATCCAGAGGTTCCCGGGCCGGTAGATTGGGATGCTCTACTCACAGACTTGGCCAAAGGATTGAGGATTGCCGAGCATCACTTAGCGCAAGACGTTGTCGAATACTACGTCCAACGACCCTCCCAACAAGGGTCTGTCAGGGATGACAGACGCGAGAGAGGAGGGGGTGTTAGCAGCAGACAAGGAACTGAAGGACTGACAAGGCATGGCAGTCAGAGAAGAGAGTCAGAGGGGAGAGAAGGCACAAGCAAACAAGGGAGTCAACGACGATCTGGCAAGTAGGCCAATAATTTTCTTCATGAAGAAGCAAGTACGAGCATTCACGCAGATCTAGCACTAAGGCAACCTTTAATTTTTCAAAATCCTTACACCAATTAAAAGTGATTCTCATCACTAACAACCCCTGTAAATACCATGTTCACCTTTTTGTGGCTCCATTTTGTGCAAGCCGAGGAGTCCTCGAGCTTGAGGAGCCTTAGAAGTAGTTGCTTACCAATTTTCGTATTTTTTAGATCTCATTTGAGCCCTCAAATAAGCCCTGGAACCTAATTTTTAACTAGGCCGGACACTAGGTCTGAACAGGGCCAAAGCTAGTCAAAAACTATAAAAGGAGCTAAAGAGCTCATTTTTGAGGTTGGATTGTAATTGAAACGAACTTGTAAGAGTTTTTTGAAAGTAATCTAAGAACTCCATTGCTTCTCACTCTTTGTCTTACTGTGTGTGCGCGTGTGTGTGTATGTGTGTGCATGTTTGTGTGCTTCTCACTCACGCACTTGTGCCTCCACTTGCTCAAGGTCTTCATACCATCCTCACGTCTTCCCGGATTGACATTAAAGGAGGTGCTACTCATCGCTGAGCTACAGGAGCCAACGTAAAGAATTAGAGTAGAGACATTAGGGCAAAAGACGGCCCAAAAAGGGCCATGTAAGGATTTCAAATCCTTGAAGAAATTCCGTGTAAGTTCATTTGAAACGTATCTTATGCAAATTTTGAAGAGAGAGAAACTCGTATGATAATCATGAAAAGTTTGTGTGATATCTTACGCCTCGAAGTTTGTGCTCATCGGGCGCTGATCAAAATTTGAATTTTCCTCTTGCTCACGGACCTATATAATGTGTGTTGATGACGTTTTGCGCTTTTTTACTCTACTTTTCATAGCAGGCCTGTTTCTCTCTTTCACGTCATTTTAGACACTTGCCGATCACTTTTCATAGCAGACCATGGAGAACCTTAACCCAAATACTCTCGTTGAGCTTTCAAACAATCGAAATCATTGTGAAAAGTTCCATATGAACATTGCACTTAGTCAGGAGTATGCGACGACAAGAAAAGTATTCCAAAGGCCTCTTCATCCTCCTGAAGTGGATGGATTGCGAAAGGAAGGCAAGAAACATATCGACATATGGGCAGATGGATCTGTTTATCCAATTGATCCACAAACTGGAAGGTATCCCCCTTTTCATAACCTTCATGATTTGATTAGATTTGTAGGAGATGGTGAGGATGGTTTACGAGGCTATTGTTCAAGGCTCTGGGATATTTCAAGGAATTATGTACCATACATAAACTATCTACAAAACACACTACATCAGAAGGATTTAGATATGAGGGAGCTAGAAAACAAATTATCCACTTTATCTTCTCAGTTAGAGTCTTTTAAAAAAATGAAAGAAACTCCTACAGGTTTGAGAATGCGGTCAAAACGAATAAAACCTTTTTTAGATTTGACTGAAAAATCTGGCCAAAAAAAGAAAAGAATGAAAATTGTTAGACGTCATGTGACAAATGTGCTAGGTTTCAATATGTCGAGCAGTTTTGAGCGTGTACATTTCTGTAATGAAATTTTGAGTCAAAATGATGTTTTAAGACTATTGAAACTGAATGAAAATACATGCTTGAAATGCTTTGTTTTCCAAAAACTCATGACAGAAATGAATCTGTTATTAGAACCATCTCAAATTCAGAAGATTTGTGATAGCGTCGGAGTGACTAGGAAAGGTTATAGAGCAATTTCAAAAGTTGGGTGTGAATTTTTAAAATTTAACAAAGTTAGAAGTTTTGGATTGCCTAGACCCCATCATGTAGGAAAGTTTCGGCTCTGCTTGAATAAAAAGATCACATCAGTATTTGGTGAATATAAACATATTCACGGTAACATGCCTTACGAAGTAGGATAACAAAAGTTACATTTCACTTACAATGCATTTAACAACATATGGATAGATATTATAAAACTTCAAACATACATGGTTCAATTCTATAATATAAAAGAACATGAATGTTCTGGTCTATTGAAATTTGTAATCAAACTTGATGAAGCTGAGCTTAAAAAACATCAAAAGATGGAGAGAATAAGTATTGCACTGATGAACAAAGCTTTGGACTATAGCCTTGGGAAATTGGATACTCCGTCTCTCAAAGTACAATCAGAAATGGAGTTATGGTGGGTTGGTTGTGCTCAAGTTCCATCTGAGAGCCATAAAACACTTAAATGGTTATTCTCACAGACAAACATTCCAAATGTTATCCCAAAGGCATCATGCAGGAGAATTGTTGAATGTCAAAGACTACGGGAACTTTCAAGTTGAGTGGCATTTGAGTGGAGACCTAAAGACGCTCAATTGCATGTTTGTTATAAGTGGGGGAGAAAATTCTAAGTACCCTTGCTTGTACTGCATGCAAAGCCCAAGCACAAATGGATGGATTGCTAGAGCTGAGGCTGAAGAGGCTCCTTCCAAAAAAAATATTATTCTTCATAACTAGTCATCTTCTTCAATGATTTGGGATCCCATACTTCCAACAGCATTGACAAATGTACACATATGTACACTATATGCAGAGTTAAGAATCATTGACAAGTTGGTCCGTCTTCACTTGGATTATGCATATTCTATCAAGCCTACAACTCTTGCAGATGAGTGCATAAAAAAATTTGAATGTCTTCTTTCAGAAATGGGATTTCATGGTGGTGATGTTCATCTAAGAAAAGATCCAAAGCTTTCACAAAATACAGGTGATGTACCATAGGATGTCTCAATGGGAGGTGCAAAAGCAAGGAGATTCTTCAGCAACCATGATGACAAACAACTAAATGCCATGTGGGATTGTTGGAAAAAAATTTGTGAGGTCACGACTAATGTAAAAAGCAAACCAGAAATAGCAAAAAAGAGAATGGAGGTGTGGCTCAAACTAGATAATCTTTTTAAGTTCATGAGGCAGCAGGTAACATCAAAAAGTTATGCGACAGATTTCAGAAAGGCGACCACAGAGCTTATAGAAACCATCATAGGGGCATGGGGTGCCAAAGACATAACATACTACTTGGTGATTTCCAAAGATATTTTGTTCAATTTATTTATTTTTAATTGAAATAAAGATCTAATGAGATTCTTCTGCTCTTCTAGCATATTCTTCTTGTGCATGGTGCATTCTTTGCACAAAAAGAACCACTTGCCATGTGGAACACCCAAGGCATGGAAAATTCTCATTATCAAGCAAGGACAAGCTTCTTTAGGTGTACAAGAAAAGGAGGAGGAGTAACAAAGAGCAATGCCTTCAGAGAGCTTTTTGATTGGTTCTTTAGAAGACAATTACAAAGGACCAAATATAATCAGAAGGATGTGACTATCACCAAACAAAATCATCATGTATCAATATCACAAAATGAAAAACACTACATTTCAAACAGAGCTTTAATATTTGCAATGTCTTTTATTTCTTTTATTTCATGTATGTACATTTCATGATGTATTGAGCTTTGAAAAGAAATATGTCTATTACCATCAGATGACTTTGACCAGAGAACTCTTCATGGATCAATAACAATTAATATTAGGCCATGGATCAATTACACCAAAAAAGTTTGCAATGCCTTATATCACATTGGGCAATTTCTCTATATGTACATTTGTTGAGATATAGAATTTGAAAAAATGAATTCATTCCTTGAGCCTCTTTAAAGAGCTTGGCTCTGGCAAATCACCTCTATATCTGAGGAACTCTTTTCTCCTGTATCCAGCAATGCTTTTTCAATCTGACACCCTTGCAGCCATTGCATAGCTTGAATAACAAAGAAAGTACCCTACCCTTGAAGCATTGAGTCCTAGGGCATATCCAAAAATTCTGAATGCAGCTGCTCTTTCAAGCAGCAAAACTCTGAAAGCATTAAAGGGTATTGGAGTAAAACCCATGTATTATGATAGAGTCATCAAGCAAAACAATGCAAAGTCTGGCTTCTCACTATAGTGCTTGTGAATAACACAAAAAGTGTCTGAGTTCAAGTTTGGAAGATAGTGGATAATAGAATGAATATCCACCCTTGCTTTTCCTTTCTCTTCGATGGCTTTTCTTGTTCCCTTGCCCGTGCCAAGGTAATTGTCTTCATCCAATAAAGTTAATTGTGGTAAAAATGAAAAACAAGGTCAGATGAAGTGCAAGCAAACTTTAGGAGTCATGAAAAGTAACTTGAAACAATTAGACATAAAGCAAGAGACACGACTGATGCAAGCGATAAGGGTCTTTAGAGAAATTCAGACGATCGTTATTGCTTGCATCGGTCGTCATCAATATCTCTTTGCAAACTACCTAGAAACAATGCTACATGCAAATCCTAGACATGACCGATACAAGCGATAAGGCCCAACGGAAAATATCCGATGGGCCTTGTCGCTTGCATCAGTCGTGATCGATTTCTGACACTTCTGATGGAGATCTTGGACAAATCCGATAGAAGCTAGAGATTTTGCATCAGTCCCATCTCATATCCTTAGCCTAAAATCTTTGAGAATATTTTCAATTGTATACCTTGACGTCATCTTCCTCAAGTCCAAATACGATCGATGCAAGCGATAAGGCCCAATGGAAAATATTTGATGGGCCTTATCGCTTGCATCGGTTGTGATCGACTTCTCAAAGTCTAAATGGAGACCTTGGAGAAAACCGATTGCCCGCATCTCATCTCCTTAGCCTAAGAATCATGAGAATATATTTTACTCTATACCTTGATGCTAGAGATTTTGCATCAGTCCCATCTCATATCATTAGCCTAAAATTCTTGAGAAAGCAAGCGATAAGTCCCATCTCATATCCTTACCTTAACACGACCGATGCAAGCGATGAGGCCCAATGGAAAATATTCAATGGGCCTTATTGCTTGCATCGATCATGGTCGATTTCTCACTAAAAATGGCGGTCTTGGACAAAACCTAAAATTAATAACATTAGGGAAAAAAGTGAGCCCTGGATGGGCCTTGTAAGGATCCCTAATTTTTAGGGATTAAAGTTAACTTTTCTGAGATTAAGGAGACATTCTAAACCACTAGTGGTATTCTAGATTAAATTAATATTTGTTCAAATGCAATAGATCATGGCCTTTGGATGCTCCAAGATGTATGGTTGGCATTCATAGGCGTGGATGACAAAATTTCAATGATGACAATCGGGACCCATATTGTGCACATACTCTACAAAGTTTTGGACCATTAGATCTACCCAAATCCAAGGGCAAGGCGCATTTGGGGCTGATCCATCTTGGGGTGCAACAAGAGCCCTTGGATGAAGCTAAAATTGGAGGGAGAACAAGGCATCTTATGAGGGAAAATGCGCGATCAACTAACAGCCGTCCGATCATGTTACGATCCAAGGGATCACATCAAAAGGCGCATTTCTAGCCTCCTTTCAATGTGAGCCATTGGATGAGACAACCAATCCAAGGGTCCAGGTGTATAAGCGCCTTTTTCTAACGGATATGAATAGAAGCCACACGATTTCAAGCTGATCTAAGGGCCTAGAATGCATCCCGCCTTGACTTTTGCAAAAGTGTATAAACCATTGGATCTTTTGGATCATCCAAGGGCTCGTATGAATTTTCAAGCTCTCCCAAACCACCCAAGTCCGAAAAACCACGAATTCATGCTTGTTTCATGCCTTTGACTAGAGAAAAACCATGGAAGCCTATGCCTAGTCTAGTACTAGACTTTGGCCACTACCCTTCTCTCATTGTTGGATCCTTAATCATCCCTTAATCTAAAAGGCCCAAGGAGGGCTCATTTTTTCCCCTAATGAGAATATATTAAACAACATACTTGACCTCATCTTCCTCCTCGATGAGCTCTTTTGAGTCAATACAAAGTTCCTTTGTCCTCAGCAACATCCAAGAATGAATAGCTGCGCCCAAACGAGTATATTCCAAGTTGCTTCTGATGCTCATCAAAATCTTCATCAACAAGTCTTGGCTTCTCTGAGATAGCTTTCTCAAAGCATCTTGAAAGGGCTTGTGATGAATCTTTGAATTCTTCATTAGACAAATCCAAATCAAGACGCAAAAATTCTTCTTTTCTTTCTCCTTTCTTATTGATGAATCTCCTTGCAACTTCTTCTGACTCAGTTATAGCTGCAAGGCAGTAGTCCTCCCTTAGATTGAAAAGTTCCTGAATGTAAAATAGAGGTATAAACTCTTTTTCAGAGATAAAGTAAAAAGGTAGATTTGGGAGAAGTAGGGACTTCTCAGACACTTGAACTTCTTCAGTTGGCTCCCTTATTGTAGTCTCTGCTTTAAAAGTGGCCACATCAAAACCTTTGACCAGCTCTTCTTCTGCTTGGAGATTGATCTCCTCAACAATCTCCATGACACCTTTCATAGTTTTTGAGCTTCCCTCAAGTGTCAACTCTAAGAAAGGCTCGTCTTCAACATGAACATTTTCCTCCTTTTCAACTGAGATGTGATCATGCCATATCAAGAAGGCAATGTTTAAAGAGAGCAAGCAGCAGTCCTTTTCATGCTCTGGGCATAAATCAAGCTTCCCTGGCAAAGGGGATATCCTTTTGCATTTTCTTATGATTTTTGCCCTATCTATTGGATCCTTCCCAAAGATGTGAGGATGGACATGGGTTTTCTGAGAAATAGAAAGGATCTTTCCATTGATCAACCCCAAGAAATTCTCCCACTCATCCTTAAGAAAACATTTTTTGATTTCTCTTGGAGTTTTTCAAAATCAATTTTGGGTTGAATATCGTCATTGCATCAGGAAAATAATCTACAGTTAAACCCTCTTGAACCATGAAATCAAGAAGTTTCTCTGATGGAGAGACACTAAGGATCTCATTCATTCCCTCCATCTTAGCTGCAGCTTCTCTTGTATGTCTATGAGGAGAACACAACCAATGCAAGCGACTGCAGCAAGTCAACGTAGGTCAAACGGGGAAAATCGCTTGTATCGATCGTGTCGGGGATGAAAACAAAATACGCATGTAACTAAGACAAATTCTCTGAAGGTTCAAAATTTGAATTTTTGAAGGAAGTTGCTATTTATAGGCGAGGAGGGAGGAAGTAACGGTCGAATGACGTGGACCAATCACTGAGTGCCACGTGGCAGAGCGTACGATGGATGATCCAACGGATAGATGATGTGGACCAATCAAATCATGCCACGTGGCAAAAGACGTTGGAATTCGCAACGGCTATATGATGTGGACCAATCATGGCATGCCATGTGGCACCAACGGTCAACTCACTTCTCGGACCTATTTAAGCTTCCTTATTCATTTCTTTCATTTTTTTTGTCAACACTTTCCAAGCGTTGAGGTTCCATCGCCACCAAGTTTTCAAGCTGCTTCTTCACAATTCAACTATAGAGAGCACTCTCTATGTTAGGTAATATGGACACAACCGATTGAAGCGATCAGGGTACATCCGAGATTTTTGGATAACCCTAATCGCTTGGATCGGTCATGTTTCTTAAATGGCATCGAGTCCTTGTATGCTTGAGTATTATGCATTGTAACCTATATTTGAAAGCAATTTGAGTATTATGCTTGAATTCAAGGACGACCGATGCAAGCGATTAGGGACATCTGGGCAACTACAGACGACTCTTATCGCTTGGATCGGTCATGTCTCTGAAAGTGCAAAGAGTCATTGATCATAGCTTGCAAATTATGTTTTTCTAAGTGATACTTGAGTATTTTTCATTCTAAGATATATTTTAACTAGTATTGATTGATATTTGATGATGAATTCAAGGACGACTGATGCAAGCGATTAGGGACATCCGGGCATTTACGGATGACTCTTATCGCTTGGATTGGTCGTGTCTCTGATAGTGGAAAGATTCATTGATCATAGCTTGCAAATTATGTTTTTTCTTACTGATACTTGAGTATTTTGCATTGTAAGATATATTTGAACTAGTACTGATTGATATTTGATGATGAATTCAAGGACGATCGATGCAAGCGATCAGGGACATCTGGGCATTTTCGGATGACTCTTATCATTGGGTCAGTCGTGTCTCTAACAGTGGAAAGAGACATTGATCAAAATTTTTGAGAGTAAGTTTCCTTTCTTTCCTAATTCCTTGCCTTAAGACTCTCATTTTGTGCAGAGTATGGCTAGGACCAAAAAGACAGTAAGGAAGTTGTACCCTGAGGGTCAGGACCAAAATGCCCAGGAACAAAATGCCCAGGAACAAAATGTCCAGGAGAAAAATCCCAGAAGGTTCAAGGCAATGTATCAGACAAGCCTTCAAAGAAAAGGGTCAAGTACCATGTAAAGTCTTTGAGGGAAATTAGAAGAGCTCAAAAATCTGTGGGATTGTTGATTTCTAGACTTCCATTTATGAGAGTTATCAAGCAGATCTCAGCCAACCTCTGTTCTTTGATGAAGACCTCATCCTTTATCAATGTGAGGTGGCAAACTCAAGCACTGTTATGCCTTCAAGAAGTTGCAGAGGACTTTGCTATTGATTTTATGAATGATGCCTATTTATGTGCTTCTCATGCACATAGGGTAACACTAATGGCGAAGGATTAAGTTATTGTTTCAAGAATAAGATATAAATTTGATAAATCGCTTGTTCCTATTGATCACCATGATAAAAAATTCTTCAATATTTTAAATATACCTCCAGCGCAAGCACCCAAAACAACAGTTGTCATTAAAGAGATCAACCCTAAGGTCACTCATGATCATGAAACTAGAACTGCAGCAAATCGTGAGGAGGAGAGGAAAAAGTAGGGATTATTTACAGAGGAAAGTGTCATCTTAACCCAGATTGAAAAGTTACAGAAAGCAAATAAAGAGCTCCTTAAGAAAGGTGATGGGCAGATAATAGTTAATGTTGCAATGCCATGGCAAAAAGATTGGTTTCTTGACATTAGACCTGAAGACAGCAAAATGTTGAGGGAGCTTCATGTTGAAATATCAGATAGTGTGGTCAACATTTCACTCAGGTATATCTAGAGGCCATAAAGTGCTGTTGTATTGCTTAATTTTCAAGTTCCTTAATTGAATTTTTATTTCTTGATTTGTAGGGTTCTTCTTCAACAACGTGAGGAAGTGGTTCAAAGAAAAGTATTTATTTTAGATCCTCTGGTGACATAGTGTTTTTTGCATAAACATGGAGATGCCAAGTCCTTTCTACATAATTTTACAGAAGAGGTAGGATGTGTTATCTACCCATATATTGAAAAGTAAGTATTCATCTTCATTTTGGAAAGATATTTGTTTCATTTAAGAAAGTATATTTACATGCAAATCATTGACAGTGGCCACTGGAGTCTCATTATTGTTGACTTCAATGCATATCAAGCTCTTTTCCTCAATTCTCTTCAATCACAACATGGGAATTGCAAAGTGTAAGTTGCTATACATTTTGTTGTTCTCTATTTAAGAGCCATGCCATCCATTCTGATTTTTGCTTTACAATGTAGTATTGCAAAGCTTCTCAAGATGCATATTGATCAGAATTTTCCTGGAATTGCTAAAATGAATGAACAAAAGCAATTGGGATACATACAAATTCATGTGCCATTGCAGAGGGACTCAACATCATGTGGTTGGAGAGTGATTGCAAATGCTGTAAGATTCTTGGAAAGAAGGTTTTAAAGTCCTGAATTGAGTTTATCAGACTACCCAGATGCATGGATCATCTTGATCAGAGAGAGAGCAATAAATGGCATCATGAAACATGCAATCTGCCCCTATGATCCAGACTCACCTCCGCCCCCTCCACCTGATTAAAAAAAGTCTGAAGATAAAAAGAAAGGGCTTCCTCTTCACTCACCATTAAAGCATGGGACCAAGAAAAAGAGTCAAGCTGAAAGCTCCAAAAAGGGACAGAAGCAACAGAAAAAATAGGGCTCCAAAAATGATAGAAAGGGTTGAATCATTTTTGAGTCTTAGATTGAAATCTATTGTAAAACCAACATAGGTTGGAAGATTTATTTATGTACAAATTGTATGTACTTATGCCAATATTCATCTGGAAGATGGTCATTGTAACCATATTTATTTGCCTTTACAATATTTATATGCCTTGAGAAATATACAGTTGTATTGAACCTCTTGATAGTTAAACAAAAGTTCATTGCATGGTCCAATTAAATTTGTTCGTATCACAAATATGACTGCATTGTGGGTTTCTTACTTCATTACTGTTGGAAAGTTTAAATTGGAGAAGATACAGAAGAATATAAAGAATTAAGAGGACACGACCGATGCAAGCGATACGGGGAATCGGAGAATTTTGGATTGCCCCTATCGCTTGCATCGGTCGTATTATCCATTTCAACATAGGATCCCCTTTTAGCAACCTTGCATGAGATGAGCTGTTGCTAGTTGTTTTTATACTCATGAGTGAAATCTTTACGCAAGGTCACTTGTTGAAGTCTCTTGCGGTAGTTTGCTAACAGGACCGATCTAAGCGATAAGGCCATCTGACAAGTTCAGATTGCACTAGTCGCTTGCATCGGTCATCTTCTCTAATCTCGTCTCCTCTGTTTTATGCCTTAAGTCATGCTCTTCATATTTTGAAATATCAAACCTTGGATTGGAATTTGCACCAGGTTCTCCACCCTCTCTTATATTACTTGTTATGTGTACCATGATATTTTCTCTTGCATTACTTGAGGACAGAAAAGATGGATAGAATCAAATTATTTTATTGAGACTAATGTGCACATTTGCTAGACTATAATAATTAAATTGAAATTAGATATTGAATTCTAGATCTCTTGTTCATCTAGAATTAACTTATGCAAGTTCCTGTATAATTATTTCTTAGTTGGAACCTCATCAGAATGTTAAGATTAAACGAAAAAATGCCAAGATGAGTTTAGATGAAGGGGAATAATTGAAGTCATCAATTCACTCCTGCAAATAAAAATCAATGGAAATATGAAATAAAGGACCTAAAAAATATCTAAGAATGTCTTGGTTTATATTCTTATCATTGTACAATAAGAACCTCATCAAAATCTTGAAAATAAATTACAAAATGCAAATATGAATATAGACATTTAAATTCATAATTTAACACACATTCTTTGTCACCATCCTGCAAAGAAAATTCAATGAAAGTATCAATAGAAGCTTTTATTAGAGGAAGATACATTATGTAAGAATGTCAGGGTTAACTTGTTACAATCTTAAGGGTTGGAACTTAATCACCCTTGGTGGCAGGCAACTCATGCAAGATAATGATTTCTCTGATCTAATGTTAACTATTGCATCATCAATTGAGAATCTACACTATGGTGATACCTCATCAAGGTATTCTAGAAGCTCCCTTACATTTTTGACATTCCAATTTGCAGTGACAATTATTTTCCTTGATTGAAAATCTCGATGAATCAATACTTCTAACTCAAATTTTGGATAGCTCTCCTATGAGTCCAAGGCTATCCAAAGTCCAAGCTTTTTTTTCCACCTTCTATAGTCATATCCTAGAACCGGAGATTTTCGACATATCTGATATGAGATTGAAAGAGAATTGGGACTAACTTTACATAAAATAGTGTCACCTAGCTTTTGAACTTCTTTGCTATCCCATTCCCTACCTAAAACATCATCAATCTCTGAAATAGAGACTCTCCTATTCAACCACATTGTTTTTTTTTTCTATAATAACATGTTTTTAAAGCATGCTACAAAGACATGAATAGGAAAAAACCATTGAACCTTTATCCTTCTCAAAATTCGGCTTGCTGACGTTGCCTTTTGGATGTCAAATTTAATTTTGCATAGAAAACTTGAAACTGTTGAATGATCAGGAGCATCCCAATCTAATGAAGAGATGCAAGGACCAGGTACATGTACAAGATTTTTGTAAGAACTCCTCCGTGATGGCACTTGATAATCTGCATAATGGACAAATAATTCTATGTTATTGAAAAATTGAACAGATTTGTCTGCATACATGAGTTCTGCATATTCCTTATGAAGAACTCTGAATGTTCCAGTTAAACATTCAACAGGTTGCCATTCCACAATATTGGAAGGAAAGATATCTGCAGCACAAAAACATATGTTTTATTATACAAAAACAACTGGAATTATAGAAGAGCATTGTCAAACTTCACTTACAGTACGAAGGGAATTGCATATGGTTTTCTAGAACAAGATCCTTAGCGGTGTACACATGTTGTACTCGTGCAAACCAACCGCATCTCTTCAATTTGAAACTGAGAATACGTCCCTTCCAGTGGTTTCTTGTGTTGTCTCTTTTGGCACGCTTGACTTTATGGGCACCTCTGCAGCTAGGAAGCATAGTTACCCATTCATTTACTTTCACAGAAAGAGGTTTCCACAAAGAATCCTCTCTTCTGTTGTAAACCTCACATGAGGTTACATGATTGGAAGGACAACGAGAAGAACAAGCCATTTGAACTTAGAAGAAGAAGAATGTTCAAAGCGAGAAATCGACGTTCACAACTTTTGGCAGTATTTATAGAGAAAAAGGCTTTGTACACATGGAAACTTTTGATTTGATGTAAACCCTGTCGCTGAATGATCATGAAATTTTGTGAACCCAAAAATATTTTGTATCTTCAAAAATCAATTCCTTCTTGGAAATTCGAGAATATGCTTTGTGTAGTGTGCCAAAGTATCTTTTTTTGCATCAAACCAAAAAATTGTACACTGAATACGAGACTCTACATCACTTTAGCGGCACTTTTAGAAAAATTTGTATTAAAAAAAGAAATTCTTTATACAGTTAAAAGAGACAGCAATGTTATATTCTTGTACACGTGGAAAGACTCTATTTGTCAATTTCCTTAATCTCTCATTAGCAAACAGCCCCTTTTTGGCCGTTTTTTCGCCCTAATGAGAAGGGCCAAGCACGCAAAGCAGTCAAAGAAGATCCGGCAATTATGCCATACAATTTTTCCAAGATATCTCCCTTTTAATAGTGATTTTCATCACTACATGAACATTGTAAATATCATTTTTGGTAGATTAGACTCCATTTGTTTCAAGCCGAGGAGTTCTTGAGCTTGAGGAGTATTGGAAGTAGCAGCTTCGTTTTCCATAGCTTTCGCTAGGCCCTTTTTTTGTTTCGATCAATTGAAGTGCTTGTGAACTCGATGGAGTATTAGCCCAACCAAGATGTTTGTTGTATTGGTCGAGCTAATGGTATTCCTCTAAAAAAGAGCCTCACATGGTGCACCGTAGATGTAATTACCATAGCCATTACAAAATAAAAAATTTAGCACCTTGAGGTAGAATATGTTCTTTAAAAATTGATGTCAACCCATCTGCTAAGGGTTACGACAACTCAAATGATCCCAACACATTAAGACCCTTTCAATGTCACATGGAAGCCATGACTTTGCATTCGACTAACTTTGCAAAGGCTACTCCTAGTAGAAATGATATAATGATTCCAAAGATTTTAGCTAGGAGACAAAGGATATATTGCAGACAACCAACCCCTCTCTCCTTATATAGCAAAGAGGGCAAGCAACAATGCCTAGAAGACCAATACCACCTCCAAACATTCTTAGAGAGAGAATAACAAGGTAAACTATCTCATACTCGAAGTCCATTTTCATGGTTTTCAATGTTTGTAATCCGTTCCCCATATTCATGGTAATTCACTTCTCGCTTTGCGTCCCTACCCTTAAAGGTAAACTAACGTGCAAGACCTTAGTGGTAAATAATGCATAAAACCTATACGAGAGTTTGTTTCCCATTGATTTAGTTTTTGGTATTAGCTTAAGCAAAATAATGGTTTTCGCTTAAGCCTTTTAGCATAATAGTTTAAACGGTTAGGTAAACATAAACTAACCATTTACCGTAAGGTATTAACATAACACGTAAGGGGTAAATGGTGAATCAAAGCTAACACAATTTACATTTACCTTAGTTTTCTAATGTAGTTTACCTTTACAGTATTAGCTTCACCCCTATGGTACCGTTTACCAGTAAAGGAGCTAAGCCCTTGCACCCCAAAAGTAGACATTTTTTATTAAGCATTTACCTATTGGGTTTTTGAGTTAGTTTATGTGTTGTAAATGTAGTTAGTTGACGTTTACAACTGAGTAAACTATTGCACCGTACGGGGCATAGCATTTACCTTATGGAGCTTATTAAAATTGAGTTATAAACGTAAACGGTCAATCGTGAATCAAAGCTAATACAAAAAATGAAAACTTATGGGGCAAACCTTAGCTCTTAAGGGTCTAAAGAAAATCGATAGGGGCAAAGCGATTAAGCTATCATGTTGCATGTAAAACCTTTACGGGTAAGGTAATACCATTAAGGCTTAAGCTAATAGCTAAACCTAACTGATAAACTTTAGCCCGTTTAGATTTTACACGTAAGTTTTGCTTAAGCCTAACAATGCTAAAGAAAACACTTAAGCAAGACCAACATGATTAAGCTTAAGCATTCCCTTCATGGTAATAGCTCGCTTAAGAAAAACCATAATGGTAATATTAAGCAACACCAACATGGTAATATTAAGCAAAGCCAACATGGTAATAGCTTGCTTAAGCAAGGCCAACATGGTTAAGCTTAAGCAAGATCATAATGATAATAATGAGCAAGACAATATTAGAATGGTCTTCCCTTGTTTACTTAATCGCTTTGCCCCTTCTTTAATTTATGGCTCGTTGCGCTCCTTTAGTTAGCTAATAACTGATAATCTTAAGTGGTTAAGCTAATACCATTAAGGGAATTGGGTGAATGCTCATTTACCATTATGATTTTCTAAGCACCCGTTAAGGTTTGTTTTGCGGTGTTTGCTAATGTGCTTTCTGTTTACAACTCAGTAAACAATGCACCTACCCGGTAAACGAACACATAAAACAAGACAAGACAAGACCTTTATGGTCTTCCTTTCTTTACTTCATCATTCGCTTAAGCCTTTGGGTTAGGTTTAGCATTTTTTCTTCTTTAGCGCGTTATTGGTTTTCTTTACTTTCTCTTGGCTAAAGCCTAATCGGGCCTTATGGTTTTCTTTAGTTTACATTTACAAATCAGTATTAGTAAGCTCCATAACAACTCAGTATTAGCATAGCTCCAAAACAACTCAATTTTAGTAAGCTTCTATTGGGGTGGAGTTAATACCTAATGGTAAACGGCTTTCTTCAGCACTAATACCTAATGTTAAATGCTTAATCCTATTGGACCTTTTAGGGTTAAGCTAATACCATTAGTAAATGGTTAAGCTAATACCATTAGGCTTAAGCCGGTTAGTTTTCGGTTAGTAAATGGTTAAGCTCATACCTTTCATAGCACGTAACCAGTCAACTTTAGCTCCATAAATAACATAAACACTTAAATGCATAGCACCGCTACTAGCTTTTACCTACCAGTCCTTAACGATTAAGCATTGATTCATAGCATGTTATGGTATTAGCTCTCATTCACCATTGATCATTTATCGTTAGGTATTAGCATAACCGGAAAAATGTTTACAACTCAATTTTCTTTAGCTCCTATTGGAGCTATGCTAATATTGGTTAGGTAAACGTTTTCTTTAGCACATTAGGTAAATGAGCCCATACTAAGTGATAGTTTATTGAGTTGTAAACATAAACTAACTATGTTTACAACATGTATTAGATATGCCCCATAGGTGCTATGCTTTTACGTTTACCATTTGATATTAGCTTCTATAGTGTTATTTTCGTTTTCTCTGTATTAGCTTTGATTCACCAAGTGCATTTCTTCAAATGCATTGGGTGAATCAAAGAATTAGGGGTTTACCATTAATAATTATTAACTAAGAGCTAATTATGCTTTTCCAAATGAGAAGACTATGCACTTTTAAAATGTTTAAGCTAATACTATGTTCTAAACGTTATGGTTTCTGTTTACGAAACTATAGTAGTGTTTATTGTAATAGTAAATGAAAATTAACTACATCCAAACAAAAACAAACAATAAACATTTAAACAAAAACAAATAGTAAACATTTAGAAAACAAAGAGTAAATAATTAAGCGAAAACAAAACCTAACTGATATTACGCTTAAGCCTTTAAGGTTGGGTTTTGGCATTTACTTAGAAAACGTGATGTAAATGTCGGTTGTGATCAGCCAACTACCTTCCGTTTACAACACGATTAAGCATTTATGTTTATTGTTATGCGCTTAAGTTTTATGAGTAGGAAAAGTGCTAAAGAAAATGCTAAAGTCTAACAATTAAGATAATATGCTTAAGCATTCCCATCATGGTATTAGAGATCAAAACGAGCTCAGATCAAAATTATGACGCAACAGAACGAAGCAGTTTCAAACTGCTAATCATCTTGATTATGCTCACCAATTTTCATGCAATTTTAAGATTGTGACCAAAAGGGTGTCAAAGATGCCCTAGATGAAGCAGCAACTATCACTTATGCCAATTTTTGGAGTTTAAGGTTTGTGGAAGCACATGAATAGCACAAGGAAGAAGAAGAATCTTAAAGCACAATAGAACACTGAATGTATTACCAAGTGAATGTACAAAGATAAGTAATCTACTAGGGTTCTAGATGTATATACAAATGGGAAGAAAAAAACCTCCTAAAGAGGGAAAAAAGTGCCTCATTGGTCCTAAGTGTGTTCGCATACATCACTATCAAAATATATCAACAATGCTCTACCTTTCTCTCATACATCATTGTTCGTAATTCTTTCATCTTCTTGTGCAATTTTCAGCTAGAAAACATGATGTAGATAAGGTTTAGAGAGAGAATATAAAAATTATCATCCCTAGATTTTGTCTATATGCATAAAATGACCTAACTATTCATTCTAAATATTATCCATACAATTTATACTAGAAAATTCAAAATGAATTATTTCACTATCGAAGGGCTTATTACAATTTTCCTCTCTTTCAAGAACTTTTTCCTCAGAGTTAGAAAGAAGGATAACGTGCCACAAAGTCATTTAAGCTCATCCACATTGAATCTTTAATTAGGTATGTGATCCATTTTATAAAAATCCCTACTATAGATCAATTTCTATGTAATATTTCCCTCTTATCTAATATTATTTCAGGTCGAAGCTCAAAAGAGCCATCATTTTTAGCTTACAATTGTCTTGCAAAACATGAGTAGCATTAGTTACATACCTTTTAGTAAGAGAACATGAAATACAAGATGCACATTTAAATATTCAAGCAATTCCAACAAATAAGAAATAGATCCAATCTCTTTAAAAACTTTAAAAGAGACTTTGTATTGTGGAGAAGTTCTATGATCCTTCCCTAGCAACAAGTTAGATTAGTGGGGTTGACCTTAAGAAATACCATGTCATCTGTTTTACTCAAGTGGTCTTCTCTTCGAGTCGTATTTTGTCTTTTTTTTGCTTCTTTTATGTGCTACTTAATTTTTCCAAGTTCTTCATCCATTGTCTCAAGAATTTCTTTAGATACTTCCACTTTATTTAAAAAATAAGAAAAAGAAGGTGGAGTCACACAATTATAATCATACATAGCTTCAAATAGAGTCATTTTTTTCAATCCAATTACCTTGCTTTTCAATTACATACGTAAGCAACATATCTTGAATTACCTGATTAACCCTCTCGCTTTCCCCATCAACTTGTGTATGGAAAGTTGTACTCATGCAAAGTTGAGTTCCAATTGATTCAAATGTTGCTTTCTAGAAGTTTGATGTGAACTTGGAGTCTCTATCATAAATTATATTTTTAGGCTTTACACGCAAATGAAGTATTTCTTTTACAAATTTTTTCAACATTCAATGAAGTTTCATTCTTTTCTTCTAGAAAAGAAATATGCCATCTTGGTAAATCGATCAACTACCACATGTATAGTTTCATGTTTACTTTTGGTTATAGCCAATTTATTGATGAAGTCCATAGAGATAGACTCCCACTTCTAATTTGGAACATCCATAGGTTGCAACATTCAAGGCATTCTTCTAAACTTAGATTTTATTTTTTGGAGCATTTACTAGCATATTTTCTAATATCTTGCTTCATACATGGCCAAAAGTAAGGATATTTTGTCCTGGCATAGGTCCTTCAATAACTTGGATGTGCAAAAAAAGGCGCATCATGACAGTCATGTAATATTTAAACTTTCAATGGAGATTCACAAGATATGCATAATTTATTACTACAATATAAAGATCCATTCTACAAATAAAATTTTCTTGATTCATCAATCCCTGTTTCCATGCAAAAAATTTAAAACAGCTACATAAAAAAATCATGTTTTAGTTCTTCTTGATTTTGATTGAGAAAATCAAAATCTATTATGGAAAGGAGATTACATGAATGTTTCTAACTCAATGCATCAACGATCTTATTTTCCTTACCAACCAAATACTTAATGTCAAAATCATACTCACTTAATAATTCAATACTCTTTTTCCTATTGTTAAGTAGTAGTTTTGAAAATGTATTTTAGACTCTAATAATCTATTTTCAATTCGAACTTAATCCCTTTTCACTAGATGTCTTCAATGCTTAAGTGCATTTACAATAATAAGCATTTCTAGATCATGAATATGATACTTAAGTTCATGTTTTCTTAATTTTCTAGATTCATACGCAACCACTCAAACATCCTTTGAAAGAACACATCCTATTCTACTACGACTCACATCACATGGAATTATAAGATGATTTTCCATTTATGGTATTTTCAAAAAAAACTTTCAATTAATTTTTGTTTCAATTATTCAAATAATTTTTGATAGGCGTCACTCCACACAAATCTAGTCAACTATGAGGGGATATTTGCTCTCTCATATTGCCCCTATCCTAAAAACCTTCCAACATACCTTATAGTTTTTGGAATTGGCTAATTAAATATTGTTTTTCCTTTATCTTGGTCTATATGAATTTGCTCTTTAGACATGAATTTTTTAGAGGTACAATTTTTTCCTTAGCAAAGACATGCTTGATCTTATTTTTTTATAATTGGTGTTCTCTATGTTTGCAAAGTTTTTTTAAGATGTAAAACATGATCACCATTATCTTTAGACTATAAAAATATATCATTGATAAATAATAAGATGAATTTGTCTAGATAATAGTGGAAAATATTGTTCATCAAGTACATGAATGTGCGAGTAGCATTTGTACATATTTGAAAAGTTGTTTTAGGTATATCATCTAGTTTGATCCTAATTTGGTGATATCCAGATCTCAAGTCAATTCTGTTAAATACAATCAATCCACTCAATTGATTCAACAACTCATCTATATGAGGGATTGGATACTTATTTTTATTCATTCTTTTATTCAATTCCCTATGTTCAATACATAATCTATAAGATCCATCTTTCTTCCTCTACAATAAAATAGGTGCTCCCCAAGGTGAAATGCTTGATCTTATTAAGCCTTCTTCAAAGGATCACTTAGTTGGATCTTACGCTCTTTAAATTTTATGTTTTTAAACCTATAGGGTGCTCTAGAATATGGTTCACTTCTTCAATACCAGTTGATGGCGTGCTCAAACTACCAAGGTGGATATATACCATGTAGGTCTTTTGGAAATACATCTTTATATTCTTTCAAAATATTTTTACACAATTTGGAAGCTTTTCCTCATTATCTTCCCCATGCAAATTATTCATATATACTATAATTTTTTTGCATCCATCATGTATACCTCTAATTATCTGGATGGAAAAGATGAAAATAGTCATAGGATTATGTGCATCAACTAGGATGTCGATAGATTCATCATCTATCCTTAAAGTAATTGTTCTTTTTTCATAATCAATTGTGATAGATTTTTGAACTAACCAATCCATGCCTATAATTGTTGGTGCATTTTGCCCAAGCCTACATGCTTGATATGATGTTCATTTGTAGTCATATGTGTAGACATATGAACACCTCTTGTAAAAGAGTACATTTTATCTCTTGTAATTGTAAAAGAAAGAATGGATTAAGTCATCCATGATGTAAAAAGCAAATTTGTGGCTCTAAATACCTAAAACCACGAATCCATTAGCTGAGGGAATATGTCCTAATTCCTAGCATCACTTTTAGGTGAAGTCATTCGAATTCAAATTCAAAACTACCTCCAAAAGTAGCTATAAAAGGAGTAAGAAGGAAGTCGCCAAAGTAGTGTTTGATTCGTGCCCATTTCATGCCCATTTGTAGAGATTGAAGAGCTTACTGTTGGTGCAAACAAGCCTACACACATTGGCTTGGACCCTTGGAAGATTAGCATGGATAAAGTTCTTTATCAAGGCATTACTTAAGGCAAAGCTCACATGAACATATGCTTATGTGTTTCTACTTCTTACCCCTTGTAAAAGTATAAGTGACTTATCATTTGGGTGTAATCACTTTAAGTCACTTACCTACCACTAGAGTCGTGGATTTTTGATTGTTGAGATGGAGAGAATATCTCCCTACTTTTAGAGGAGAGATTCAAGGGAGCCTAAGTTTGAATTTCAAATTCAAATGATCTCAAAGCTTCTATAAAATGTACAATCAAAAAGTCGCGGGTAGTACTGTCATTCTAGCTCACTTCCCGAGGCCAAATCCCTTTGTAATTCATTGTGTGTGAAGGTTACTCCATAGCCAACACCACAATACCTCATATAGCTCTGCTTGGCAAGCTAATGAGATTGTACAAACACATATATCAATAGAAGTATACATTCATCATCTCTGTTTTGTCTGAGTCACCTACTTCAAGTCTGTCAACTTCAAAGAAGCATTGCTCTGGATCTACTGAACCAAATCAAGAGTTCTATAGCTCAATGGAACCAGCTCAAAGTCTACTACAAGCATACAAAATTTCAAAGGATTTCATTCAGCCATTTGGGAGAAAATCAAGTCGAGGTGCTCACTGGTATTTGTCTGCAGAGTTCCTGAAAAATCGGGGGTAGATATAATTTTGCTAAACTTATTTCTCAGAGCATAGTTAGTCAATTGAAGTGATTCCACTTGTGATTGGTAGCTTACTAAGGTACATTGTTACTCCCAAAAGGAATTGTGCCAATTTTAAGTGTGCTGGACACACTGAGTAAAAGTCTGAGCAGGTATCATTACAGGAATAGAAGGTTTTGTTTGATTTGTGAAGTACCAAGTTATCTGTTTTGATTTGGTCATTACCCAAATCATTTCCAAAGTACATATATGGTTTCTTTATGTCATTAGGAAGCTAAACTTGTGTACTAAGCATATCTGGAAAGAAAAGAGGGCAGGTGTGAAGCAGGTTTTGCAGCACCAACTAATTTCCTGAGTGCATCCATCCATCACTCTCAACAGTGGTATCAGAGCAAAAGAAGGTAATCATGGGTGATGGTTTCCCTTCATTCATTGACAAATTGGACAGAAACAACTATCAAGCTTGGTCATTGAGAATGAAGACCTATCTACAAGGGAGAAGTCTATTTGGATACATATCAGGAGATGAGGAGTTGCCCTCATTCAAGACTAGAGGACTACCTACAAAGGATGAGCATGAAAGACTTAACCAATGGTGTGCAAAGGATGCTTTGGCAAGGTCTTATCTCTTAAACTCTATATCTGACTTTCTTTTACCTCATGTAAGAAACTGTAAGACTTCCCAAGAGACTTGGGAAACCTTGTCAAACTATTTTTCTTCCAACACAAGGGCTAGGAAGAATCAATTATGGATAGAGTTCACAACACTTAGGAAGCAGCCCAAGCAATCAGTCTCAGATTATGTGACAAAGATCAAAGATGTGGCAGACCAACTAGCAAGCATTGGAGAGGAAATTGAAGAGGAGCAAATAGTCAGGCAAGTGACAAATGGACTCAAGGCAGATGATAAGTGGGAAAGTTTCACCACTGCAATGGATCTCTACATGGACATGCATACCCCTGATCTCACAACACTCATGGGCCAACTATTTACACATGAAGCAAAGTTCACCAAGGCTGGAGATCAATCAAAAGGTAATAACCCCTCTGCTCTCTTTACTGATAAGAAAGTTAAAGATAAAGGCAAAAAGAAACAGGATGAAGAAGGCTCTACCTCTCAAGCCAATTATGCAGGGAGAGGTAGGTCATCTAGAGGAAGAGGCAGAGGAGGTAAGTCAGGTAGGGGGAGACCCTACAACTCATCACCTTGCAACATCTGTGGGTTGTCCAATCATACCACAGATGAATGCTACAAGAACTATAAAAACCAGAGAGGAAGAGGCTACTCAAGAGGTGGATACTCTCAAGGAAGAGGCAGATTCAACCACAATCAAAGCTACAATGGGTACAACAACCAATACAACAACAATTACAACAACAACCACAATGGAAGCTACCAAGGTGGATTCAGAAATAGAAGAGACTACAACAACTACACAGAGGAGCAAGATGACTCCTTATTGATCATGAATATGACCTCAAAGATAGGTACAAATGATGATCATTTATTTTATATTGACTCAGGATGTTCTAACCATGTAGCTGGAAATGTGGCATTGCTTTCTGATTTGGAAGAGCCCAAGGGCAAACATCAAGTACAAACAGGTGATGACACTAAGCACTCTGTTGTCAAAGTTGGAAATGTGAAGACATGTGATGGCAATCAAAATCTATTAAGTAGGGTACTCTATGTACCAACAATAACTAAGAATTTGATGAGTGTTGGTCAGATTGTGGAGAAAGGTTTGCAGGTCAGATTCACACAACATGGAGCATATGTGGAGGACCCAAAACAAGGATTCAGGAGGATAGCCAAAGGGGAGAAATCAGGTAGATTATTTACATTTGAGCTAGAAGATACAAAAAATATTGCTTTGTATAACTATAAGGATCAGACACTCTCAGAGTTAGAGATATGGCATAAAAGACTAGGGCACATAGGTGAAAGGACTATCAAGCAAATGTGCAGGGATCAGTGTGTGCTTGGGATACCTAATGTATCCAAGCAACACATGATTTACAAATGTGGATCATGTCAATTTGGTAAGTCTCACAGATTACCCTACTCAAGAAAAGGTTTCATGCATGAAGACTACCTAGACTTGGTACACACAGATGTTTGGGGACCTAGCAAGGACCCTTCCATTTCTGGTTCAAGGTATTATGTGTCCTTCATTGATGACTATAGCAGATGGACCATTTTGTACTTTATGAAGCATAAAGATGAAGTGTTTAATTGTTTCAAAAAGTATCTTGCACTTGTTGAGAATCAAACAGGTAGAAGCTTGAAGAGGTTAAGATCAGATGGTGGAGGAGAATACTTCTCCAATGAGTTTGAAGATTTCTTGCAGGAAAGAGGCATCAAGAGGGAGATCACTACCAGATACTCACCTGAACAAAATGGGGTAGCAGAAAGAAGGAATAGACTTATAGTGGAAACAGCTAGGTCTATGCTCAATGAGAAAAAGTTGCCAAATTACCTATGGGCAGAGAGTGTGTCCACTGCCACCTATCTCATCAACAGGTTGCCATCCAAATCACTTGATGGCATGACACCATATGAAGCATGGCATGGTAAGAGACCCTCTCTAGATCACTGCAAAATCTTTGGATGTGTAGCATATGTGCATATTCCTTCACAGGTAAGAGGAAAGCTAGACCCAAAGGCAGAGAAATGTATCTTCATTGGTTATGATTTGAACCAAAAGGGATACAGATTCTATAACCCCACAAACAAAGGGTTCAAGGTAAGCAGAGATGTCATATTTGATGAGAATGACTCATGGTATGAGAATGAATGCAGGAAAGTAAGTCTACCTTATGACATGGAGGAAGATTTTCCAAAGCTTACCAAGGAAGAGCCAACACAGCAAGAAGATTCAAGCTCAGATGATGATACCATCAACCTTGAAGAGTTCAAGGCTTGGAAATCCAAAGGAAAGATGAAGATGAAGCAATTGGAAGACAAGGCAGAAACTTCCACTCAAGCTATGAGAAGATCTCAGAGAGAGAAGAAGAAACCTATCAAATTTGGGTATGACACATCACTTGTAACAAAACATTCTGTATACCTTGCAAAAGATTTGTTGAATGAAGAACCAGGTACCTATGAAGAAGCAATTACAAAGCCAGAATGGAGAGAAGCAATGGATGAGGAGATAGAAGCCCTAAAAGAGAGTGATACTTGGGACTTGGTACCCAAGAAGGAGACTATGAAGGTAATTGGATCCAGATGGATCTACAAATTGAAGAAGAATTCAGATGGGACAATTAACAGGTACAAAGCTAGGTTGGTAGCCAAGGGTTTTGCACAAACCCAAGGCATTGATTATGAGGAGACATTTTCTCCTGTGGCCAAGATGCCAACTATCAGAGTATTGGTGAGTGTAGCTGCATCCAAGAATTGGAACATGTACCAATTGGATGTGAAGAATGCATTCCTAAATGGATGGATATCTGAAGAAGTCTACATGTCACAACCACCTGGCTATGAAGATCCAAGAAAGGTACATTATGTTTGTAAATTGAAGAAAGCTCTCTATGGTTTGAAGCAGGCACCTAGAGCATGGAACTACAGATTGACCACCTACCTCCAAGACCAAGGATTTGTGATGAGCAAAGCAGACACTTCTCTATTCATAAAGAGAAGTAGTACAGAGGTAATCTACTTATGTGTCTATGTTGATGACATCATCATTACAGGTAATGATGTCAATGGGATTAGACACATCAAGGGTCAGATGATGAAAGAATTCAAGATTAGTGATCTTGGATTACTAAAATACTTTCTAGGTCTTGAATTGATCTACACAAACTCAGGTATATACATTACTCAAAAGAAGTATGTACAGGATATGGTCAAGAAGTTTGGCTTGCAGGATGCTAAGGTATCTACTACTCCAATGGAGGTTAATCAAAAGCTAAGTGCTCATGAAGGAGAAGAACTTAAAGACATTACAGGATATCAAAGTATTGTGGGTAGTTTGAACTATGCTACCTTGACAAGAATTGACATAGCATATGGAGTAAGTGTGCTTAGTCAATTCATGCACAAACCTAGAATACCTCACCTAGAGGCAGCAAAGAAGATCTTGAAGTACCTCAAGGGAACTCAAAGTCATGGTTTGTATTTTCCTTACACATCAGACATTGATATTAAAGTCTATACAGATGCAGATTGGGCAGGATGCAAGGATGATAGGAGGAGCACCTCAGGGTACATTTGTTTTGCAGGAGATAAGCCTATCTCTTGGTCAGCTAAGAAGCAACCTACAGTGGCATTATCATCCACTGAAGCAGAGTATAGAGGACTTGCAAATGCTACTCAAGAAGCTATCTGGTTGAAGCTTCTATATACAGAGTTAGGTCTATTCACAAGACCACCTATTATATTTGGAGATAACACTAGCTCTCTTCACCTTGCAGCAAATCCAATTTATCATGCCAGAACCAAACACATAGAGGTTCATTACCACTATGTGAGAGAGAAATTGTTAAGTAAAGAGATTCAATTGACATATGTCTCTACTAATATGCAATGTGCAGATTTACTTACCAAGGCATTGGATGGAAACAAGCTAGGAAGATTCAAATCTATGATTGGATTGCAGGAAGTAATTGAAGAATGAAGAAGAAGACTTAAGCCAAAGTGTTTGGCTTGAGGGGGAGCTGTTGGTGCAAACAAGCCTACACACATTGGCTTGGACCCTTGGAAGATTAGCATGGATAAAGTTCTTTATCAAGGCATTACTTAAGGCAAAGCTCACATGAACATATGCTTATGTGTTTCTACTTCTTACCCCTTGTAAAAGTATAAGTGACTTATCATTTGGGTGTAATCACTTTAAGTCACTTACCTACCACTAGAGTCGTGGATTTTTGATTGTTGAGATGGAGAGAATATCTCCCTACTTTTAGAGGAGAGATTCAAGGGAGCCTAAGTTTGAATTTCAAATTCAAATGATCTCAAAGCTTCTATAAAATGTACAATCAAAAAGTCGCGGGTAGTACTGTCATTCTAGCTCACTTCCCGAGGCCAAATCCCTTTGTAATTCATTGTGTGTGAAGGTTACTCCATAGCCAACACCACAATACCTCATATAGCTCTGCTTGGCAAGCTAATGAGATTGTACAAACACATATATCAATAGAAGTATACATTCATCATCTCTGTTTTGTCTGAGTCACCTACTTCAAGTCTGTCAACTTCAAAGAAGCATTGCTCTGGATCTACTGAACCAAATCAAGAGTTCTATAGCTCATTGGAACCAGCTCAAAGTCTACTACAAGCATACAAAATTTCAAAGGATTTCATTCAGCCATTTGGGAGAAAATCAAGTCGAGGTGCTCACTGGTATTTGTCTGCAGAGTTCCTGAAAAATCGGGGGTAGATATAATTTTGCTAAACTTATTTCTCAGAGCATAGTTAGTCAATTGAAGTGATTCCACTTGTGATTGGTAGCTTACTAAGGTACATTGTTACTCCCAAAAGGAATTGTGCCAATTTTAAGTGTGCTGGACACACTGAGTAAAAGTCTGAGCAGGTATCATTACAGGAATAGAAGGTTTTGTTTGATTTGTGAAGTACCAAGTTATCTGTTTTGATTTGGTCATTACCCAAATCATTTCCAAAGTACATATATGGTTTCTTTATGTCATTAGGAAGCTAAACTTGTGTACTAAGCATATCTGGAAAGAAAAGAGGGCAGGTGTGAAGCAGGTTTTGCAGCACCAACTAATTTCCTGAGTGCATCCATCCATCACTCTCAACACTTACTCCATAGCTCTATTATTCTACTCCCATTTTTCAAGTATTCATTGCCAATGAGGTTGTACTTATATGTGAATCTATACATTCATCATTTACTTCTTCTCTGATTTGTTCTCTACTATACTCACTCAGAACAGTAAACTTCATAAGATCATACCTCGGGCTATACGTAACCTTTTTCACAGTTTTAAAGTCTCTCTAAGCCTAGTCTATGGTCACAAATCATGTCCATTTAATTTACCATTCGTGAGAAATCAGCATTTTACTGCTCAGTGGTCTATCTCTATAGAGCCCGAAAATGGTGGGAGTGTTCCAAATTTTTCTAAAACTTTTTCTCAGTGCTCAGTTGCTGAATTGAAGTGTTTTAACTTGGATTAGGAAGCATGCTAAGTCTATTTGGTATGTGCAAAAGGAATTTTATCTAATTCCTACCAGGTTGAGAGCACTGTTTATTTTTTCTAGCAGGTGTATGTACAAAAATAGCAAGTTTTGTGAGCTAGTCTGTCTTGACTCAAACTTTTGAGATACTTGTTCAAAAACACTTGGGTGATTTTTTTTGTTGATTTAAGAAGCTTAAAGGGTCTACTAACCAACTCTGAAGTCTCAGTTGGCTGGTGTGAAGCTGGTTGTAGCACCACCAATTCATCTTCAGATTGCATCCACCATCTGTCTCCATAGTGGTATCAGAGCATAGTCAATCAACATGGGAGAAGGATTTCCATCAGCAATTGAAAAATTGGATAGAAACAACTATCCAACATGGTCTCTAAGGATGGAGGCTTATCTTCAGGGGAGGAATCTATTTGGATACACATCTGGAGATGACGTTATGCCAACCATGAAGAACAAAGGGCAACCATCACATGAAGAAGAGGAAAGACTTTCAAATTGGTGTTCAATGGATGCACTTGTAAGGTCCTATATTCTAAACTCAATCTCTGATTTTCTTTTACGTCATTTCAAGGGATGCAAAACATCAAGAGAGACTTGGAATGCACTTGCTTCTTTCTTCTCCTCCAACACTCGAGCAAGGAAGAACCAATTGTGGATGGAGTTCACAACAATGAAGAAAAGTCCCAAGCAAAGTGTGATTGATTATGTCACAAAGATGAAGGATATTTTAGATCAACTTGGAAGTATTGGAGAGGTAATTGAAGTGGCCATAGAGGAAGAAGATATTACAATAACTATGCAGAGGACCAAAGCCAAGAAGATTCATTATTGATTATGAATCTATCAGTGAAGAAGGGTAAGGATGATGATGACATCTTTTACATTGATTCATGAACCTCTTAAACAAAGTCTTGTATGTCCCTACAATTACCAAAAATTTAACAAGTGTTGGACAGATGTTGAAAATGGATTGCAGGTTAGATTCAACCAATTTGGAGCCTATGTTGAAGACCCAAGGCAAGGCTTTAGAAGGATTGCCAAAGGAGAAAAGATATGAAGGTTTTTCACTTTTGAAGTGGAAGATACAAAGAACATAGCCTTATTTAGCTATGGATCTCAAACTCTCATAGAGTTGGAGATATGGCACAAAGGGCTTGCTCACATTGGTGAGAGGACACTCAAACAAATTTCCAAGGACCAAAGTGTACTTGGCTTGCCTAATATCACAAGGCAACACATGATTTATAAGTATGAAGCTTGTCAACTCGGCAAGGCTCATAGACAACCTTTCAATAAGAAGGGATATGTGTATAAAAATCTTTTGGATCTAGTGCACACAAATGTGTGGGGTCCAAGTAAGGAGCCATCTATATCAGGCTCAAGATATTATGTGTCTTTCATAGATGATTGTAGCAGGTGGACCATTCTGTTTTTTATGAAGCACAAGGATGAAGTTTTTAATTGCTTTAAGAAGTATGTTGCTCTTATTAAAAGCCAAATAGGTAAGACTTTGAAAAGACTTAGATCAGATGGTGGAGGAGAATACTTCTCTTCTGAATTTGATGCCTACTTGCATGAAAGAGGCATTAAAAGGGAAGTCACTACAAGATATACACCCGAACTCAATGGTGTAGCAGAGAGGAGAAACGGAGCTATTGTTGAAGCTGCAAGGTCCATGCTCAATGGAAAGGGATTGTCAAACTACCTATGGGCAGAGGCTGTTTCTACAGCCACATACCTCATAAATAGACTTCCATCTAAGTCACTAGATGGAACCACTCCATATGAAGGAAGAAGACCTAGTCTAGAGCATTGTAAAATCTTTGGATGCTTAGCCTATGCTCACATTCCTTCTCAAGTAAGAGGGAAATTGGATCCCAAAGTAGAGAAGTGCATATTTATTGGTTATGACCAAAACCAAAAAGGATATAGATTGTACAACCCAACCAATAAAGGATTTTCTATGAGTAGAGGTGTAATTTTTTATGAGAACAAATCATGGTTTGATGATGATAGGAAAGTGAAGCTGCCTTATGACTTGGATGAAGATTTTCCATCACTTCAACTAAAGGAGCCAAAGAAAATTGAAGAAACTGATTCGGACATTGACCTAGAAGACTTGGAAAGACTAAAGCTATGGAAGAACAAAGGTAAAGCAAAGATGCAAGATGCTACATACGGACCCGAGAGTTCACATCGACCACTTAGAAAGTCTTAAAGGGAGAAGAAGAAACCAAAGATGTATGGTTACGACACTTCTTTGGTCACCAAGCACTCAATCTACATTGCAAAGGATTCAACCAATGAAGAACCTACCACATTTGAAGAAGCACATAGCAAGAAAGCTTGGAAAGATGCAATGGGTGAAGAAATGGAAGCCTTGAAGGAGAATGAAACTTGGGAGCTTGTACCTAACAAGCCATCTATGAAGGTAATTGGATCTCGATGGATATACAAAATCAAGAGGAATCCAGATGGAAGTATAAATAGACATAAATCAAGGTTAGTTACTAAAGGGTTTGCTCAAACCCATGGTATTGATTGTGAGGAGACTTTCTCTCCTGTTGCAAAAATGCCTACAATTAGGGTTCTCATTAGTCTTGCTACATCTAGAAATTGGAAGCTCTATCAACTTGATGTAAAGAATGCTTTCTTAAATGGATGGATTTCTCAGGATGGCACAACCTCCTGGATATGAGGATGCACATCATCCTAACTATGTATGCAAATTAAAGAAAGCCTTGTATGGATTGAAGCAAGCTCCACGAGCTTGGAATTTCAGATTGGTGACTTATTTGCAGGACCAAGGATTCAAAGCTAGCAAGGCATATACCTCTTTGTTCATAAAGAGGAATGGATCTGAAGTGATCTATCTATGTGTGTCTGTTGATGATATCATAATCACAGGGAATGATCTTGAAGGAATCAAATAGGTAAAGAGTCAAATGAAGGTGGAGTTCAAAATAAGTGATCTTGGACCACTCACTTATTTTCTTGGATTGGATTTAATCTACACAAGTTCAGGTATATACATCACACAAAGGAAGTATGTGCATGACATGCTCATCAAGTTCAAGATGGAAAACACCAAGTGTGTAGGTACACCTATGGAGAAAAATCATAAGCTTAGTGCTTATGAAGGAGAGCCAATTGAAGACATCACAAGCTATCAAATCTTAGTTAGAAGTTTGAACTATGCAACACTCACAAGGGTGGATATATGCTATAGTGTTAGCATATTGAGTTAGTTTATGCATAAGCCAAGAAGACCACATATGGAAGCAGCTAAGAGATTCCTCAAGTACCAAAAGGGGATCATGAATGAAGGTTTGTTTTATCCATTTACTTCAGATATTGAGCTAAAGGCCGACTTAGATGCGGATTGGCCCGGATCTAGAGTTGATAGAAGAAGCACATCCGGGTATGTATCATTTGTAGGTTCAAAAATCATTTTGTGGTCATCCAAGAAGCAACCAATAGTGGCATTATCTTCTACTGAAGCCGAATATAGAGGTTTGGCTAATGCAACTCAAGAAATCATGTGGTTAAAATCTTTGTATACAGATCTTTGACTTCATTGTTCAACACCTCACATTTTTTGTGACAACACAAGCTCACTCCATCTTGCAGCTAATCCGGTATACCATGCTAGAACCAAGCATATTGAAGTCCACTACCATTATGTAAAGAAGAAGCTAATGAGCAAGGATATTCAACTATCCTATGTCTCTACAGATATGCAATGTGCAAACATGTTGACTAAAGCTCTTGATGGTACAAAATTGAGTAGATTCAAGTTGATGATTGGCTTGCAGGAAATCAAGGACAATTGAAGACTTATTTGGAGGCCAAGCATGTTAGGCTTAATGCAGAGCTATTGGTGCATTTTTCCCAAGCCTACATGCTTGATATGATGTTCGTTTGTAGTCATATGTGTAGACATATGAACACCTCTTGTAGAAGCACACACAAGGAGCACAAATATAGCAAGGTACACGAAGAAGACAGGTTATTCGAATAGCTCTCTCCATTAACAATCAACTGAATTGAACTAAGAGCTGAATAATATCCCTAAGTACAAATACCACCACATATGAGTGAATCATGTATGTGGTAACATGGGGAAAAAAACCTCTAGCCAGCACTAGAGTAAAAAGTGCCTATGTATAGGGAAAAGGTTCACATCAAAGCTACTCGAGGAACACATAAGTGTAACATTTATTTGTGCCAAGGATCAAGAAAAATCTATTATCAGTTTTAGCATTAGCCAAGATTGTCTTGGTTGTGAAATTTTTGATGACAGATGTACAGTTCATGATCTATCAAATGGTGATGTCATTATTGCTTCTAGAATTTTATGTTGTGGGTTGTATAAGCTCATAGATTATGCAAAATTTGTGAATGATTCAACATTTGTAGTTCAAGATTCTTAGGCTATGTCAAATGCAAAGCTTTGGCATGCATGCTTTGGTCATCTGAATTTTGCTAGTTTGTTACACCTGTAGAAATCTGAAAATGGTGTTCTCTCTGCCCAAACTTGAGGAACCTGGTAAACATGTTTGCGAAGCCTCTATTTGGGCAAAATGCAGCATTCCCCGTCCCCAAAATATGGTTTAGTTTGAGCTACTCAAAAATTGCAACTTGTTCATAGTGATGTCTGTGGTCCTATGGAGACACCTTCTTTTGGGAACTATCTTTACGTCGAAACTTTCATTGATGATTTTTCCAGGCATGCATGGGTATATCCATTGAAATAAAAGTCCAAAGTGTTTATGTGCTTCAAACAATTTTTAGTTTTGGCTAAAAATCTATCAACATGTAAAATGGGCACCCTCTCTTTTGATCGAGGGGGGGAATATATGTCTTCTGATTTCAATGCATTTTAGGCTGAACATGGGATCAAACATCAGTGTACAATGCCATATACACCTCAATAGAATGGAGTTTCTAAAAGGAAGGACAGATCACTCATGGAGATGGCAAGGTGTATGGTCAAGAGTCAAGCTTTACCACATAGTTTCTAGATTGAGGTTATTATGTGTGCAGCATATGTACTAAACAGGTGTTCCACTAAAGCATTGCAGTCTATCACTCCATATGAGGCTTGGCATGGTCACAAGCCATCTGTTGCTCACCTCTGTGTCTTTGGTTGTCTAGCATATGCATTAGTGCTTGAACAACAATGCAGGAAATTGGATGATAAAGTAGTGAATTGTACTTCTATTGGGTACAATTCTAAAAGCAAAGGCTATCCTCTATATCATCCACAGATTAAACGCATTTTGGCTAGCCGTGATGTTAATTTTGTGGAAGATGATATTCAGCCATTACTTTCATGTACTAAGGAGACATCAGTTAGCTCCAAAGATATGTATGAAACTTTGCTTCCTCTTTTTACAAGTGGATAGTCTAGTGCTAGTCCAAATGAGGCAATTTCTCAACCTTTATAAGTTTCATGTGATGATGCAGATCATTCCATTTCTGATGTAGATTTAAATGATGCACTTGCTGATGAGACTGATATAGAGGAGGCAAAGACTATGCCTAAATGGCTGGTGTAAAATTCGTGAGATAGCAAATTAGATGCACCTCTATCATATCATACTCATTTAGGCTCTCATAGTGCTTCTTTTGCATTAGATTGGTATTTTATGGCTACCTCTAGTCTTTGTGATGAGAATGAGCCTGTTTTGTTTGATGAAGCACAAAATTCAAAAAATTGGATGCCTACTATGCAATCAAAATATGATGCTATTATGAAGAATGGTACTTGGTCTTTATGTGACTTGCCTCCTGGCAAGAAGGCCACTGGCACTAAGTGGTTATACAAGCTAAAGCATAAGCATGATGGAACAATTGACAGGTATAAGGCTAGATTTGTTGCAAAGGGTTATGCTAAAAAAAGAGGCATTGATTTTGATGAGACCTTTTCTCCTACATGCGGAATGAGTATTGCTCATAGCATTTGTTTTGTGTAGAAAAGGCATGAAAACAAAGTGTGTAGGTTGAAAAAAGCATTATATGGTTTGAAGCAAGCACCATGTGCTTGGTATGAAATATACATGCCTACCTAATTGCACATGGTTTTGAGAATAGTCCAACTGAAAGCACCTTATATGTTAAGCATGCAAATGATGTGCTTCTGATCATTGTTATCTATGTTGATGACATCCTGCTCACTAGTCCTCATGAGAAGCATGTTGCTGATTTTAAGGCTGATTTGCATGCCTCATTTGAGATGTTGTATTTGGAAAATTTGCATCATTATTTGGGCATTCAATTTATGCAAGTTGATGGCAGAATATCTTTGTGTCAAACAAAATATATTGACATATTATTGCAAGATTTTGGCCTTGAAGACTCAAAACCTATTTCCACTCATATGGAAATAGGTTTACGGTTGAGTCTTCATGATGTTGGAGATGCATTTGATGTTGTTCTCTATCAGAAGGTTGTTGGATGCTTGATTTACTTATGCATTACTTGGCCAGATATTCAGTTTTCCATCTCACAAATAAGTAGGTTTATGCATTGCCTAGGTGTCAAGCATTGGCAAGTGGTTAAGCGCATCTTTTGCTACTTGAGTGGTACCTAGATTCTTGGATTGTTTTATCCCTAGGGGGATCACTATCGCTATATTTACATGCTTTTTTTTACTCTAACTTGGTTGTTTGTTATGACACTCATGTGTCCACCAGTGGTTTTCACTTCATGCTTGGTAGCTCATGCATATCTTGGTCAAGCAAGAAGCAGCCTACTCTGGCCACTTCTAGTTGTGAGGTTGAGTATAGGGAAACTTTCACAACAATAGTTAAGTGTGTGTGGCTTAGACACCTTATGGTTGATTTGGGTGTTGGTTAGCCTTTTGCCACCACCATCTTCACTGACAATCAGAGCACATTAGCAGTTGCATGCTCACACTAAGCACATTGAGGTGCATTATCATTATGTCAGCGAGGAACCCTCTGTTCCATGCTTGCACTAAGCAGATTGAGGTGCATTATCATTATGTCAGGGAGAGGTTCTCTGTTGGAGAGATCAATTCGGCATATGTGCCCACACAGTAGAACATTGTAGACCTTTTCACAAAGGCTCTATCTAGGGAGAAATTTGAAGCTTTCTGCAAAGCTTTGGGCTTACTTCCTGTTGTGGATTGATTCCACATAGCTTGGCACTTCCTTATACATGAGTGCCAGCTCCTCATTCACTGCATCACTCCCAAGAGGGATTTGTTGATATATTTAGGTAGTGATGTGTGTGAACACATAGGACCATCGGTACATTCTCTTGGTAATACATTCAGTATTGTATGTTGTGCTCCAATTTTCTTCTTCTTCCTTGTGCTATTTGTGTGTTGTCATAGACCTCAAACTCCAACAGTCCCAACAATTTTATTTTATATAGAGATGAAAATGTAGACCCTTTGACATGTCCAAAAATTCAATCTCCTCAATATAAGGAGGAAGAGGGTAAAATTTCCAGAGTAGGTATTAAGACATTTTTCATTGGCTCCACAAATTCAACATAAATTCCAAATCTCATAATTATCAAAGCTTTTGAGATGGAGATCCGATCATAAAAGCATGTATGGAGTACTGAGAATTCTAGTAGATAGTTGAGCATTTCAACATATTGATTTTAGATGTCTTGATTTTGCACAAGAGCCACACAATCTAAAGTGAGGTGTTGCATTAAATGGGTTAATCTATTTTCAATGAAATATAGTAAATGGTCCACATGGCTAGTATTAGTCATTACCTATAATCTTCCACCATACCGTACCATTAAAAAAGAATATTTAATGCTTTGAATTTTAATCCATTCCTAGGAAAAATACAAGTTGAAGTCATGATTGTATATCTTGCTCCTCTCATCGATGATCTCCAAGAATTATGGAGAGGTATTAATGACATTGATATATCAAAAAGCATGGGTCAAAGAAAAATTATGATTCATGGAATTGTGGCATGGAGTACATGATTTTCTAGGATAGGCCATCTGTTCAGGTAATGGCATTATTCTCTTATTTAATATATATGCATTCTTATGTGAGTTAAGCTAATTATAATTTCTATGTTTTCCATGCATGCAAGAATGTCTACTAAGGGATATAAAGCTTGTCCATATTGTGGTGATTGATTGAGATGAGTCTATAGTAAAAATCTCAAAAAAATATATATCTTTGACATTGATAGTTCTTGCCTGATGATCATTATTTACAATGCAAAAGAGGAGTACGCTTTAATTGAAATATTGAAACAGGTTAGTGTCCAAAACCAATGAAATCAATGGATTGGTATTCAAAATGAACATAAAGGCCTCTTATAGATCCACAATCAGAAATCTTCAATGAGAGTGAAGATGATGACAATGCGAAGATTAGAGGTAAGGGAAAATGGCCACTAGTAGAGAACATGTCGATATGGTATTCTTTGGAATATTGGACAGAGTTAAAGATTTGTTATCTTAATGATCCTATGAAAATATTCAAGAATGTTATTTTTCTCATTATGCCAACATGTTGGATTAAAAGACACAACAACATCAAGAAATTATTTAAAAGATCAAAACTCAAAAAGTTATGGCCAATTTATGATAAAAATGGAAAGGAAACAACCTATGAACCTACTCCTTGGATACTTACACCAAAAGAGATGCAAATTATTAACAACAAGATTCAATCAATTCGCGCACCTAAAGGAATGGAGCATCTTTTCAAAACATGTTTACTTTGGATGATAACAACTTATGTGGGTTAAAGATACATGTTTGGCATAACTTTGTGAAACATATTCTTTCTCTTATTACCGATGGATGTGCAACAAAAGGAGTATAAGACATGATCTATCATCTTGGATCGCTTACAAGATAATTAGCAATCTCTTATTTTTAATATATAACAATATTTTATATCTTTTTATTACAAACTAATTTCTTTACATTTTAATTAATGATTAATAATAAATGGATTACATCAAAAGAGATTGACAAAGATTCAATCCCACAAAAGAAATATGACTATCAAGAGCTACTATGTCTAATGGAAAAAGAGTTTTCAACTTCATTATTTGATATACAAATTCATTTATTGATCCATCTTGTGGATGAAATAGAGATTGCTAACCTGTAAGCACTCGATGGATGTTTTGGATTGATAGAATTATGGATATTTTGAGAGGTTATGTGTGACAAAGAGCAAAACTAGAAGGATCCATAGCAGAGGGATGGATGCTGATTTGATTGTGTGGCTCTTGTGCAAAATCTTAGTATTTAAAAAAGCACAATATGTTGTCTTGATTTCGCACAAGAGCCACACAATCTAAGTGATTTTTTTTACCATGATGTTGTGTAGCAAAGGACAATACACTCTGCCCAAAAAAAATTGAGTACATGTGATGTGTACTCTAATGGCAACTGAAACATGATTTCATAAAGCAAAATACTATCGGACACAAAAGAGATGAGCAGAATGAACCATGAACCATGTACAAACAAAGTTATATATTTCATAAATGAATCATGTACAAGAGTATGGCAAACCATTGTCATATATGAGCCAAATACAAAATGTGGCAAAGCACTACCATATAAGAATCAAATACAAAGTTTTGGTGCACCACTGCCATATATGAGCCAAATACAAAATTGTGGCACACCACTGCCATACACATGCACAGAAGGATCGAAACATCTATACCAGTAGTCCTGCAACAAAGAACATTCATGAAATGAGATAAATTGACATGATATTTACAAACAAGTAAAAACCAAGTTTCTAAGCTCATCACCTCATCGTAGATGCTCCCATGAAACGACCGCACCGTGTCCATCCAAGTCCTCCAATAGTGCAACCAATCCATGACGATATCCATAAGCCTCCTCTGTTCGTGTTGGAGGATGACCCACTGCCAGGTCGTGCAACAAATATGCAGAATGTTGAATAAACATACATGACATGCTTAACACAAACAAACAATAAACCAAATGATACTTACAAATTCGTGATGCATAGTGTCATATCCACCATTGTCCAAATGTGACGGTCCAATCATATCTAGACGTGTGGTTGCGGCATCTCACTGCTGGTGATATCGATCAGGAGTCTACTACTACTCATCGCGAATCATATCCCACTCCTCAGCATCTAACCATACAAGCTTTGCTAAGCATGCTCTGAAAGCATCACGAGCCTCGCCCTACATCTGAGGTACTCGCTCTATGAGTAGAAGTGGGCGACACAACTTCTGTCGCACTACCTCCACAACATTCGCCTCCTCCAGAGCTACCTATAGATCCACTCCTAGAACCTCCTCCTCTAGAGTGTGACCTCGACCTATGGGACGGGCCAGCACCTGTATCACGTTGAGGTGTCGAACGCACATGTCTACTACTAGAGCCACTAGGGGATGGCTCAGAAGATGGTCGTGGTGGAGTCATAAAGCTAGGAGACATGCCTCCGACGAGAGTAGCACCGCTTGCAGGAGTGACGCCAACAGGAGTGACACCAAAGGAGTGAGGCCGGTAGGAGTGAGGCCGATAGGAGTGAGGCCAAGGGGAGTGCTACCACGAGCGATCCAACACTGTGATGCAACGGCCATATACGCGGGAGGCACCTGAGATATAAACTCCAAGAACTGCTCCTCTATCATGGAATGTGGAGTGACTGGAGGAATGTCTCCCATCATGCCCTATAACAAAAGAACTTGAATAATTAGTATATGATAATAAAGGTAATATAGAGAAATAGTAGTGTACAAAAGAACATAGCAAAAAAGAAACACAAATTAGTACGTAGAAATGTTTGGTTCAAAAATCCTCTATTCTAGCATCATCTTGGAGATATGATGCACAGAGAATATCTATCTCTATATTGGCAACTTCTAAACCTCTTGGTATGCTAGCTTCTTCTTGATCATCATCTGTTGCTTCATCATATATCTCGTCTTCTTCAAAGATCTCTTCATCTCGGACAATGATCTCTTCCTCCTTGACTATCGAATGAATCTCAGAGTCCACTACAGATGGACTTTCTTCTACATCTATGTTCTCACAAATTTGTCTACTACATGGGGAGACTTGTAAAACAAATAGCCACTCATGTTCTTTTGAATCTGGTATAAAAACAACTTTCTCACAGTGTTCGGGAAGTACAAATGTACCTCTTTCATCCATCCATAGTTTTGTGGAGTCGACTTCAAGCAAACCACTCTTATCCCACCTCACTGTTGTGTTTCTTCCAGAGATGACTACGTTGAACCATTTCACATTAAAAACAAAGTAATCAAACTTCCTAAAGGATAGCTTCAAGATATATTGAATCACGCCACAATAATCTAGCTGGCCTTCTTGAGCATTATCGTCTTTTGCATTAGCTCTACTTTTTTGGAAAAAGCTCATCATCGCCCCACTATCAAAAGTAGACCTATTTTTGTCGATTTGTGTGATCCAAAAGTGTCATCCATGAGACCATAGTGCACCGTATTTAGAATACTCCCAATCACATCCCTTTGCGAGTTCTTCTTCTTCTTTAGAGATATCTTTACCTACTGCTTTTGCTTGTGAGACCACTGTATCTAGCCATCTGCTCGTTGGAAAGGGTGGAAGAGGTCGAAGACTTTTCAAAAGGGGCAAAAATCAAGTGGAATGATTCTTTCAAAACTGAGCTCTTTCCTTTGCGTTTGTCTCCTTGGCAAGCTCATACCTTTCTAACCACTTCTGCATAGGCTCAGAGTTAATGATGCAAAACTTCATTGCTTTCTCTCTTAAAGTTGCATCCATTTTTCTTTGCATTCCTTTACCTTGAGGTTCATCGCCTATGATATGAACATCTTCATCATCGCTCCATAAGCGAGGCATTTCTATGTCCGACATGCGTAGAAACCCAGTTATGAATACAAGAGACTCTTGTATGAGCCATCCCTCTGTCATGCTGCCCTCTGGATGTGCTCTCTGTCGAACAAAACCTTTTAATGTCTTTATAAAGTGCTCTAAGAAGAACATCCATCGACTATGGACAATTCCTACTACTACAACTTCATCTACCACATGAACTAGTAAATGAAGCTGAATTGTGAGAATACTTATGTGAAAGTATTTATCTACCATACAAATACTCTATAGCATTGAGTTTTGCACTCTCTATTTATAAATGGTTGTTTGCACATCCTCCAAAAGACAATCTTTTAAAGCTAGAGGGAGCACAAACTGTAAAAACGTGTGCCAATCATGAGACTTGAGCCCTCCAAGATCGTCATTCCATGTGACGCAGTCTTTAGACAACAACTGGTGTTTCTGAATCCCACATCTGTTTCCAATTGCTAGCTTTCATTTGACATTGCACTTGTCGATCAATTTGCCCTTCACGTAAAATATGTCCATCAGGCAAATATCTATGATGTCCTTCATAGAGAGTTTAACGAAGTGCTTTGGAATAGCATGCTTCAAGTCGTGCTCCGCATAGGGGACAAGCATGGGAACCCGAAATCGATAAACCTGAACATTCACCATAAC
>CM035422.1:158279688-158632188 GCA_020310875.1 Ceratopteris richardii
ATTCTGATACTAAAGACCTATTTTTTATATATTTAATTATATATACTTATTTTTATTATATGTATGTAAAAAACCTAAAACCCTAATCCTAAAGACCTAGACCTAAAACATGTATATGTGTGTGTGCATGTGTATATATATATTATGTGTGTATGCATGTGTAAACAACCAAAAAACCCTAATCCTATTCTTATATATTTAATTTGATAAAAAAAACCCTAACTAATTATATATATTTAATTAAAATACTAGCTATTTTCATATTTATTTATCTATACTAAAATCCTATTTTTTATAAAATTTTTCTCTTTTCTTTTTTTTATATATCTTTAACTTAATTAAAAAATTGTGTGTATGCATATGTGTGTATGTATGTATGCATATGCATGTGTGTATGCATGAGTGTATGTATGTATGCATATTCATATGTATGCATATGTGTGTATGTATATGCATATGTGTGTATGCATGTATATGGATATGTGTATGTATGTATGTATATGCATGTGTGTGTATGCATATGCATGTGTATGCATATGCATGTGTATGCATATGTGTATGTATGTATATGCATATGTGTGTGTATGTATATGAATATGTGTGTGTATGCATATGTGTATGTATGTATATGCATGTGTGTGTGTATGTATATGCATATGTGTGTGTATGCATATGTGTGTGTATGTATATGCATGTGTATGTAATATGTGAGTGATTGTGTGTGTATAGGTGTGAGTGTGTATGTATATATGTGCGTGTGTGTGTGTATATGTATGTGAGTGTGTATGTATATGTGTGTGTATGTATATGCATGTGTGTATGTAATATGTATGTGAGTGTTTGTATATGTGTGTATGCATGCATGCATATGCATGAATACGTGTATGTGAGTATGTAATTAATATGTATGTGTGTACATATGTGTGTGAATGTATGCATGCATATGTTTGTGTATGTATATATATGTGTATGTATATGTGTGAGTGTGTGTATATGTATACCCCAATGATCCTAGTGTGTTCACACACATCACTACCTAAATATATCAAGAGATCTATTTTCGATTCAAACTTAATACCTATCAATAGATGTCTCCAATGCTTAAGTGCATCTACAATAATTAGTATTTCTAGATCATGAATAGTATAATCAAGTTCATGTTTTCTTAATTTTCTAGATTCATATGTGACCACTCAACCATCTTGTGGAAGAACATATCCTATTCGACTGCCACTTGCATCACATGCAACCACAAGATGTTTTTCCATTTATTGTATTTTCAAAACAATCTTTAAATGAATTTTTGTTTCAATTATTCAAATGATTTTTTATAAGCATCACTCCACACAAATCATACATTCTTTTTAGTCAACTCTATGAGGGGATATTTGCTCTCTCATATTGTCCCAATCCTAAAAAACTTCCAAAAGCCCTTATAGTTTTTGGAAATGGCTAATTAACTATTGTTTTCCCTTTATCTTGGTCTATATGAATTTGCTCTTTAGATATGACTCTTTTTAGAGGTATAATTTTTTCCTCAGCAAAGAAACGCTTGATCTTCTTTTTGTACAATTGGTGTTCTCTATGTGTTTGCAAGGTTTTCTTAAGATGTACAACATGATGACCATGATCTTTAGAGTATACAAATATATCATCGAGAAATAATAAGATGAATTTGTCTAGATAATCATGAAAAATATTATTGATCAAGTACACGAATGTGGGAGGAGCATTTGTATGTATTTGAAAAGTTGTTTTGGGTATGTCATCTGGTTTGATCCTAATTTGGTGATATCCAGGATCTCAAGTCAATTTTGTTGAATACAATCAATCCACTAAATTAGTTCAACAACTCATCTACATGAGGGAATGGATACTTATTTTTAGTCATTCTTTTATTCAATCCCCTATATTTAGTACCATGATCTAGAAGATCCATTTTTCTTCTTCTAAAATAAAATAGGTGCTCCTCAAGGTGAAACACCTAGTCTTATTAAGCCTTTCTTCAAACGATCACTTAGTTGAATCTTGAGCTCTTTAAATTCATGTTTTAAAACCTATAGGGTGCTCTAGAATATGGTACACTTCTCGGATAAACATTGATGGTGTGCTCAATCTACCGAGCTGGAGATAGACCATGCAAGTCTTTTGGAAATACATCGGCATATTCTATCAAAAGATTTTCTACACAATTTGGAAGCTTTTCCTCATTATCTTCCCCGTGCAAATTATTCACATATACTACAAATGTTTTGCAGCCATCACGTATACTTGCAATTGTCTGCATGGCAAAGATGAAAATAGGCATAGGATTATGTGTATCACCTAGGATCTGGATAGATTCATCATCTGTCCTTAAAGTGATTGTTCTTTGTTCATAATCAATTGTGATAGAACTTTGAACTAACCAATCCATGCCTATAATTGCATCATCCTATTTCATTTTTAATCACATGGAAACTCCCCAAAAAACACCTATCAAAGAAAATAAATGCAAGGTTTTTAATGTATCCTTTTGGAAAAATAAATGCAATGTTTTCAATGTCTCATTTTAGATAGTGTGGTCATCCATTGGCCTTCTGCACAAGTCTTGTTATCTGCATATTCAACTATATCACTAAATTTTGAACAAATTTGAAAGATAAAAACAATGCATACTACCTAAATCAATCAGAAATCCAACTTTTTGTGTAGAAAACATACCCGAAATCATGATTAGAGGAGCCCTTGGTAAGAATCTAGTCACATGTAAGGTAAAGTGGAACTAGGGAACTTACCTCCATCATGTGCCTTATCAATCATCATACCTTTCTCAATGATTTTTATAACCTTTGCTTATGCAGGCCAAAAGATTTCCTTGTTCACGCATCGTATGTCTGATGTCCTTGTTCATTGCAACAAAAATGAAGTATTTTGATGGTAAGCACCATAGTTGACACTCCTTCTCTAGAGCTCCACGATGATATCCTCATGGTACAAAAGTGAACTCCAAACACCACACACAATACTCCACAACGAGGTTGTGGAATACACAAAAACCACACAATAATTAGGTCACACAAATGCAGTCGAACTTATAGTATGTGGCTAACCATGCCACTATATGTTTTATTAAGGAACATATACAAAAGCTTCTGATAGCCATGTGGCCTTTCACATGGACACTAGTGGTAACAATCTCCCACTAAAGGCCAATATGGCCAAAGTGAATATGCGAGAAAGATAAAGAATGATAATACCTAAGTGTAAGTACACAAACTATACCTCCCACTTGATGGGCAGAGAAAGATAAAGAATGATAATACCTAAGGGTAAGTACACAAACTATACCTCCCACTTGATGGGCATGTTACACAGTATACAAGTAACTATGTAAGGTCATGAATAAAGTAACCCCCATCAAGTGACATCCTATGGTAGAGCTTTAGCCAAAGCATCTGCAACATTATCTTGAGTATGAACCTTCTCAAGAATAATGTGGTCAGTGGCTAAGAATCTCTAATGAAGTGATACATCACCTTAATGTGCTTGGTCTTTGCATGATAGACTGGATTCTTAGCCAATGCAATGGCACTATGACTATCATTGAGTAAATGAGGTACATGCTGAGGTAGACCCCTATCACAAGTAAGATGAGAAAGCCACAATGCTTCCTTAGATGCCTCACTTGCTGCAACATACTCTACTTTTGTATTGAAAACAACTGTACATTCTTGAAGACAAGATCTCCAAGAGATACCACCTCCAGCAAAATGAAAAATGTACCCTGATGTAGACTTACGATTGTCTACACAAACAACATAATCAAAATCTATGTAACCAATAATGGATGCTTTCCCTCTACTCAAGCATAGATACTTATCCTTAGTGCCACTCAGATATCTCAAAATCATCTTGATCTCTTCTCAATGATTCTTGCCAAGATTCAACATATATCTTCTCACAAATCGCACTACAAATGTATTGTCTGGTCTCATAGCTACCATAGCATACATGAGACTACCAACGATAGAGTGATGAGGAATTTTGGTCATGAATTCCTTTTCCTCATCTGATTTGTAGCAATCATCCTTGGTCAATTTCACATATGTGGGTAAAGGTGTACTCAATGCCTTTCCACCCTACTTATGGAACATGTGAAGTACTTTGGATATGTACTCACTTTGAGACAAGTATATGCATCTTTTACTTCTATCACGAGTAATGCACATGCCAAGAATACGTTTGGCATCCCCCAAACCCTTCATCATGTCTTTGATGTACTTCCTCTGAGTAAGAAACATACCTCTTTCTGTATATACCACTTCCAAACCTACGAAGTATGTAAGCAAACCAAGATCACTGATTTTGAATTCTTCTTTCATTTGGAGTTTGATCTTTGTGATTCCTTCTGCATCATTACCTCTAATGATTATGTCATCAACATATACACATAGATATATGACCTCTGATTGCTTCCTCTTAATGAAGAGGGAAGGATCTTCCTTACTCACATTGAATCCCTTATTCTACAAGTAAGTGACAAGCCTGTGATTCCAAGCCCCGGGGGCTTGTTTCAACCTATACAAGGCTTTCCTCAATGTGCATACATCTTTAGTATATGATTGATCTTCAAAACAAGGAGCTTCAGCCATGTATACCTCCTCATATATCTTTCCATTTAGAAAATCATTTTTTACATCCATTTGATAAATCTTCCAATTGTTGGAAGAAACACTCATACGTACTCTAATGGTAAGCATCTTTGCAACAAGTGAAAATGTTTCTTCATAATCAATACATTGTGTTTGTGCATATCCTTTGGCCACTAGCCTTGCTTTGTACTTGTTAATAGATCCATCAGATTTTTTTTTTACCTTATATATTTGTTGGGGGATTCTTGGACAAGAAGGGATTTGAGTGTTTGTAGGAGAAATGGGTAAGACAAGAAGAGAAAATACACACTAGAAGCCTCTGTCAATTGATTACAATAAGACAAATACAATATTGAAGCACAATACAAGCCAATGCTTCTGTTCAAAATCCCACAGAGGGCTCAATTACAAAATACCAAATACCCAAGGGACTTGTTGTTGTCGGCTTCCTCTGCACCAAACCTCCACCTTCTCCAAGCCTGCACTTGTGCACACCTGGCACAAGCTTCCACTAAGGGGGAGGGATGGGTACCTTCTGTCGGCACGCGCACACTTCAATAAGACCTTGGTATCTTTGGGAGACTAGCTTAGCACTCCTCTGCTCACTTCCTTGGTCACTCTTCATGCACACCTTGCACTTCACTTCTCTGCGTCGCACACTGTGTGTCTCTTGGACTTTTCTCGCTTGCTCCACTTAGACTATGCTTACTCTTGCTTACACTTAGAATGGTCCAAGAATAGTCCTTGCCTTGATTTGAGTGTCGATTCATGTACGCTCCTAACTGCAAGAGTATCTTGGTGCTCACTTTGATGTCCCAAGATTGTCTTTACAAGTGGCAACCAACGAATCCCTGTTTTGTCCTGTAGTGACTTTAGATTAAAACAAAATTTTTTAATTGGGGGGCCATACTTTCACTTTGGCATACGTTGCCACTTCACATACCTTCACATTTTCCTTTTAAGTCTTCACTTTTGCACATAAGAGAGAGTTCACCTGAACCTTCCAAAACACTTTAAACAACACTTTTGAACCCTAGGGAAATTAGAGAAATACCTCTGCAACCTGCAACCACTTTCTCCAATTCACCCTTTGTGGACAATTAATTGTACACTACATGTGCATTTTGACACCTGCACTTTAGCACTTTGACTTTGCACCTATTGACTTTGACCTTGACCTTGTTGACTTTGAACAATTTGACTTTGATCTTTTGACTTTGACTACAGTTGACTTTGACCAATATGACTTTTATGGGCTCAACAATATCCACATTGATCCACTTAGGCTTCTCCTTTGCTTCTTCATATGATGAGGGTTCTTCAAAATTTGAGTCTTGTGCTAGATATTTTGAGTGTTTAGTGACTAATGAAGTATCATATCCATACCTTTCTGGTTTTCTTTTCTCTCTAGTTGACCTTCTAATGGTTTGTTGAGAGGATTCTGACACATCTCTCAACTCTTGCACTTTGGCTTTACCCTTAGAGTTCCAAGAATTTATTTCTCTCCTTGGAGTCTTCTAGTAATTATCAAAATCGCTTGATGCTTCAAGTCTATGTTCATTCCTCTTTGATAAGGTTGGAAAGTCTTCCTCTAGGTCATAGGGAAGTTTGATTTCTTGCAATCATCTTCAAATCATGACTTGTTTTAATCAAACACAACATCTCTACTTACAATGAAGCTTTTGTTGCTTGTCTTGTATAATCTATAACCTTTCTAATTAAGTTCATGGCCAATGAAGATGCATTCTAGCCTCCTCTGTTGTATCTCTTCCTCTTTTGTTCCTTGGGTTCCTGAAATAATTATCTATAATGTGATTGTTAAGACCACATATGGCACATGGAGATGAGCCTTTCATCAATGAATTCTCCAATGCTTCCAAGTTGATCTGCAATTTCCTTCATTTTGGTGACAAAATCAATCACACTCTACTTTGGCATCTTCTTGACTTCATGATAAGAAAACAAAAGAATTGTTTGTTGCAAAGTATATTGAATGTGGTTCTGTAATTGATGAAAATGTTCAAAGGGGAGTCTCTCTCTCTCTCTCATTGTGGGATAGGGTGAATAATAGGGCCCAAGGTGGGGTGCACCCTCCCCTTCTCATAAGCAAAGGGCGACTTGAACCTCTCCTCCTCCATGATGATCTTAGGGCGATTCCTCCACTATGATCACCAAAGGGTGACTAGTTATTTTGAGCATCAAGGGCGAGATCCTCATTGGCACATGTACTCCAATTAAGGTGATTGAGTCGAATTCCTCTTCCAAGGGTTACTATTCCTTCACTCATAAGGCTTGAAAGTGGGCTAAGATAGTTTCACTCGCTTGGAGGATGATACACTCACAACAAGGTAAAAAATGTGTGATAATAAGGATTAAAGGCTTTCGGTGGCCTAAAAGTGCCACACTTCTAAAGCAAGGCATCCCTGCCACCTTTTTTTAGCACGTCCAAAATATGGCACCACCCCCACCCATTTTTGACACATCCAAATTAAGGCATCTCATCTACCTAATTTTGAAATGAGCACCATGAGGTGATAGTTTGACCACTCAAATTGATGTGAGTTGCAATGAAAAAGTGAATTCTTTTAGGACTTATTAGTAAGAGGTAAAAGGGACAATAATTATAGGAAAAGCCACTGCAAGGACATGCAAATGTTAGAAGCTTTGAGTGGAGGGTCTAAAATTGGTTTGACGAGTACCAAAAATAGCTCATCTCTTCCACCAGTCTCACCATTTTGAAGTAAATGATTGGAATCGGCAAAGCCACTCTACTTGGCCTCTAAAGTCTATATAAGTAGTAGTTGGAGTACTCATTTGGTCTATCATCAATTTGATCTAAGTCTATCATCCATTAGGATATGATCATTGTATACTCTCTATTTCATATGGTTATGCTCTCACTCAAAGTTACTTCTTGACTACTCATTGTACTCTACAGTGATTCTGCTCACTATGGGTTGAGGTGATTGTGTGGTTATTATATAGAGTCTTGGCTACTCAATTGTGTGGCAGATAGCTTGTGAGTGTTATCAGATAGTCTTGGTTAGTCGTGCCTTAGTGAGGAGCTTATTGTTTTTTCTGTCCCAAAGAGCATCCTGTTGTTTGAGGCATTGTTTTGTTCCTCTCATATGATTAAATCTTGTTTTTGGATTGGCTACTAGCTTGCTTGTAATGCTCATTTATCTATTTTTAACTTATTGGAATCATTATGAGTCTTAAGGATTTCTGATTTTCTCATTAGTGTGTTCTTGTGATTTTCCCATCACTATATTCTTCATCTGCAAATTGTCTTCTTGCACACATGCATGTCAGAAGGTATACTTCTCTAAGGAACAATCCCCCTTGAGTAGAAGGAGTTCTTGGAACTGTGGTCTTGGATATCACTTCTATGATATTGATTCCTTGGAATTATTTGGTAAGGAAAGTCTAAGACTTATTGAACAATTGTTGAATTGTAGTTTATCTTTGTTGCAAGTTTTTAAATGTCTAGTAATTATTCTATGATTTGTTTGATCTTGGGCAACAATGATTGAATTTATCTATTTGATAAGACTAAATTCTTGGATCAATAATTATTGACGAAAATAATGGCATGATTGGTTGGTTGTTCCTATAGATAAACCTAGCAAAATTTGAATTATAAAGTTAAATAGAGAATGAATCTCTATCACATCTCATCAATGAGTTCAATGAAGTATAGTGACTTGCTATCTAAAGATATGTTATTAGTACCCTTAACCATGCTAGATATGTTTTAATTTGTGTCTAAGATCAATTAATTAAATTGATTTTATTGTTGCTAAGACCTTAGGGAATAGAGTGTTGGTTAATCGTGTTGTGATGTTGATTGAGCATGGTATCCGTGATGATTTTTTGATGTTCTTATGGATTTTTAGATGATTGACAGATAACCAAGGATAATGTGTTACTTTGTGGATTATTAATAATATGAATATGATAATAAGGATAATGTGTGTTTGCTTGACATATTCATGTTGGTGGTTTTGAAGATACACGTTGTTCCCATAGGTATTCATGAGGTAACGACACATGTTTTTTTTAGCATGAAGAGCATCTCTCTTACTTAGGTGGATATTTGATGGTGGAGTAAGTCTAAGACCATCCACTTTGATTGTAAAAAATGGCGAATATGTTTTTAATTTGTATCTGGTTGGTGGATGAATGATTTGAGAAATAAATAGAATAGGTTGATGATGATTATCTTTCTAGCATTTTTAAGGTGGATTATATATTTTTTGGATATTTTTGGCTCTCTATATAGCAAAACTATGAAGAGACTTGGTGTATAATGATATATCCTCTTAAATTGGTAAAAAATAAGGTTTTGAGCTTGATTTCTCGAGTTTTAAATGATGGTAGCTTGGGGATGAATATTGCCACTTTACCTATTTGTCGACAGATGAGGTGAATTGATCTTCAACTGGCTCCTTTCTATATTTGTATTGCATATCAATCCCATGTTCAACCCATTGGACTGATTAAGGATATCCCTATCCGTATTTAGGGTGCCACTTTTCTCATTACTTTTGTGGTTATTGAATTATTGAGTCAAAACACAAATTATACTCATAGATAGTAAAAATTTGTAATGAATGACTAGATTGTGATGGTATCTGCGGGTGTATTGGTCCATTCAAAAAAAGGGAAAAAAGTAATTGATGGAGGAAAATTATGTAATAATTAGATAATATAGATACTATAGTAGGATAGTTCTCTATTATATTTGTAATAGGTATCGATCGCTTGGTCTATATGAACACATTTGATGGCTTTCATGTTAGTGGTGGTATATGAGCATGTCAAGATGGTGTATTGCCCCTTGGGAAAAAGGCAAAAACAAAATTTCTTATATTTCCTATGGCTTTCATGTTACAGGGGATTATGTAATAAATGGGAAAGATAAACACTACAAAAACTCATCTAATGAGGGAGGCCATATAGTCTTGACCAGAAAGATGTAAAAAATGATAAATGATCAATAGATTGTGGTGGTATTTGAGCATGATAGAATGGTGTATTGGTGCCTTGCAAAAAAAAAAGTTTTGATATGTTTGTGGCTTTCATGTGTTTTAAAACGTGTTCATTTGGATGGTGGTAGGTAACAACTTGCTCTATCCTTCTTTTTTCTTGCACGATTGAGTGGATTAAAGCATGAGGAGTTGTAGTGAAGTACATTATCTTTTACTAAATGTTTATTAACACAAAAAATTACAAAGTATGTTCCTTTTGTGTTTATATAACTTATTTAACATGTACGTTCTAAAGGCTTATCTCATAAAATATACATGCTTTTATCATGTACGTTCTAAAGGGTTATCTCATAAAATATACATGCATACATAAAAAATAACATACATACATACATATACACATACATACATACATACATACATACATACTTAAATACATGCATGCATGCATACATACATACATACATACATACACACACACACACATATATATATATATATGGAGATGGTTGTCACGTGACCTTTACTCCAATGGATGATGTAGTGCACCAACCAAGGGGGAATTCAAACCAATGAAAGAGCTCACAAGTTTTGGTTTACTCCTTCATGGTGCAAAATATGTATAAGGGATAGATACAAACTAGACCACCCTTTGTTCTCTTTTCATAGCATATCAACGAGTGAAAATGCTTGAAAAATATCTTAAAACCTTAAAGAAAGGATATTTCTCAACAATAGGGCCTCCTAAGTGACTCAATTATTTGCTTGAAATCACTTGAAATGCCATCACATGAGAAATTGTATGGAAGGCTTGGATATTTAGGAAAACTACCAATTTTGAGCAAGCCCTTGTTGCATCATCCCTCCAAAGTCTCGTGATTTCTTTCAAGGTTACTCATGAAATTATAATTATAAACTTGTTCTTTGTATGTTTTAAGGTATTTTTTCTTCAAGATTCCAAAATTAATATGAAAGGAAATCTTTTATAAATTTTATATGCTCTCCCTATAATTTTTTGTTGCCTTTACGCGAAAACAATGTAACAAGCTGACAAATGGACCTTTATGTCACAAAAAGTTTTGGATAATTATTAGCATACTAGTGCACCTGATCTATAGAGACCATCCTAGCTTAGGGGATATCCTAAGGTTCCTAAATAGGTAGTAGAGTGAGTCTACGCAATGGTCACATGTCCACACTAGATCACTCTAGACACTATCTATTTTAGGAGCAAGTGGATATAATGGATGGGAGGTGCGTTGCACATTGAACAAGTCCTTGATTGTGAGAGAACTTAGAGAGATAGAGTCTTATAATTGCTATATAGAGCTAGGAAAGGAGGAATTTGAAAGATTTTTCGTGTTGGAGGCATTGCTTTTTCAATCATCCGCATCATCATCTTTGAAGCTTTCCATTGGGAGGAATTCTAGAGTTCATAACAATAAAAAAAGAGATTTTTTTAGAAGGAGAGTCCTTCACTCAACCGATGTGATCAAGATGGATCCCAATAAGGTCTGAATTATTTTGGAATGGCCAGCTCCTCAAGATGAGTGGTAGCTCAATCATTTTTAGGATGCTCTTATTGCTATAAAAAATCATCAATATTCATCAATAGTAGTGCCTATGATGAATCTTCTTCAAGGTAAAGTTTCATTTACATGGAAGAAGGAATGAGAAGAAAGTTTTGACACTTTGAAATAATTCGTTTCAAAAGCTCTAGTACTCAAAGTGGTGGATCCAAAAAATCCACTTGGGTTGGAGACAAATGCTATTGACATAGTTATAGGGGTTGTTTTGAGCTAAGACGGTAGGCCTAGAGCTTTTGAAAGTAATGAATTAAGTAGTTCACAACACAGTTGGCTGATGGAAGAGCATGAGTTGTCTGCAATGGTTTTTGGAGACAATCTTTATGGTGCATACTTTAAAGTATACACATATTTCCATACAATCAAGTTTTTTGTAGTAAGTTATGTCTGTGAGGCATATAGGCTTGTTTGGATGAGGTCATGCAGGTGTTTCACATGGAAACCTTGTATAGAAGAGGCAAAGTGAATATAGTAACTGATGCATTATCTTGGATAATGTATTAAATAAGATTTACAATTTTAGAAAGTTCATTGCTTTAAGAGATAAAGGAGGCACATGTGGAAGATCCACACTTATTACAAATTATAACTCTATTATAGGAGATGGGGCACCCCTCTACTTTTGCCCCTAGTAAAACAAACTAATATAGTACATATTCCAACTTCTTAGTGGAGAATGGAATAGTTAAACGAAAAGGAAAGGTTTGCATACTATATTCCCAAGATTTGAGAAGAAAAGTCATGCATGACAACCATGATCTTCTTTATACATGACATCTTGGTGTTGACAAGACCATATAACTAGTTAGAAGACCATTTTTGTGGCCTAGATTAGTTATTCACATCCACACATATGTTCAACAATGGTTTATGTGTTAGGTCAACAACGCAAAAAGGGTTAATACACTAGGTTTGCTACACCCTTTAGAGATTCCAAAGCACAACTGGGATAATAGTAGGTTTTCCATAGACCCAAAGGAACTTTTGTGCTATCATAGTAGTGGTACATAGATTGAGCAAGATGGCCCAGTTCATACCCATGGAGGAGACAGTAGAGGCTCCACATGTAGGGGAGCTATTTATCCAACATGCCTTTGATTCCATGGGTTATGGACATCCATATTTTTAGATAGGGATGTTAGGTTCACATGAAACTTTTGGAAGTTTAGTTTTGACAAGCTTAAATTATCATAAAATGAGTAGTGGTGATCATCCACAAACAGATGGTCAAAACGAGAGGATCAATCAAATAGTAGAGGAGATGTCTGAGAGAAAAATAGGTTAGGATCTTTATCTTGGATAATGTATTGAATAAGATTTACAATTTTAGAAAGTTCATTGCTTCAAGAGATAAAGGAGGCACATGTGGAAGATCCACACTTATTACAAATTGTAACTCTATTATAGGAGATGGGGCAGTTCCATCTACTTTTGCCCCTCATAAAACAAACTAATATAGTACATATTCCAACTTATTAGTGGAGAATGGAATAGCTAAACGAAAAGTAAAGGTTTGCATACTAGATTCCCAAGATTTGAGAAGAAAAGTCATGCATGACAACCATGATGTTCTTTATACATGACATCTTGGTGTTGACAAGACCGTATAACTAGTTAGAAGACCATTTTGGTGGCCTAGATTAGCTACTCACACCCACACATATGTTCAAGAGTGTTTATGTGTTAGGTCAACAAGGTAGAAAGGGCTACGACACTAGGTTTGCTACACCCTTTAGAGATTCCAAAGCACAACTGGGATAATAGTAGGTTTACCATAGACCCAAAGGAACTTAGATGCTATCCTAGTAGTGGTAGATAGATCGAGCAAGATGGCCCATTTCATACTCGTGGAGGAGACAATAGAAGCTCCACATGTGGGAAAGCTATTTATCCAACATGCCTTCGATTCCATGAGTTATGAAAATCCATACTAACCCCTATTTTGTGAGATAGATCCCCTCAGTATTATGCCCCTTCAACTTTACACTTGTCTCTAAATTTGTTAGAGTCGTTCTTTCAATCTAATTCAAGCTATAAGAGAGATTAGGCTTCGGCACAACTTCTCCTTTAAAGAAAATAAAAAAAAATTGAAGGGTCAAACTAAGACTTTTTAGTCGAGGATCCAAAGTACTTACCACTACATGACGTAGGCTCAAAGTGTTTACGAGTACACCAAGCAGGCTAAAAAGAAAAATGAAAGGGAGATATGAAAAAAACACATGAGCTTATGTAGAGTGTTACTCACTCATTCGTAGAAGATCTCGAACTAAAATTTAGCAACTTCACTGCATGTTTCTGGCCCGTTTGTTATGTGAGATGAATGGAAGGTAATGTTATGCGTGTCGCACACACACACACACACACACAGAGATCATAGCAATAAGAAAAGAGATTTTTTAGAAGGAGAGTCTTTCAATCAACCAATATGATCAAGATGGATCCCAAGAAAGTCTCAATTATTTTGATATGGTCGACTCCTCAAGAAAAGTGGTAGCTTCAATCATTTTTACGACACTTTTGTTTTTATAAAAAAATCATCAATATTCGTCAATAGTAGTTCCTATGATGAATCTTCTTTTAGTTAAAAATCAAAAGCTCTAGTAGTCAAAGTGGTGTCATAAAAAATGAGTAGTGGTGATCATCCACAAACAGATGGTCAAAATGAGAGGGTCAATCAGAGAGTAGAGGAGATGTTTAGGGCATATGTGTATGAGAGAAAAATAGATTGGGATAGTTATTTACCATTAGGAGAGTTTTCATACAACATTAGACCTCACAAGGTGATTGGGATGTATCCTTTTGAGATGAATTGTGGCATCAATCCCACTGGTCTCAGTACCATAGAATTCCAAAGAAATGTCCTAGTGCTTCAGAGCTTTTGGAAAACCTTTAAGCAAATTAAAAAATAGCTAAAACCAAAATATATCAAGCAAATGAAAGGGCTAAACAATATGCCGACAAGAAGATATATCCTATAGTCTTTGAAGAAGAAAAAGAGCCTTTCTTCAAGTGCTAGCAAACTCAACTTCATTATATATAGAGAAGAGCATTAAGCGTACTAGAGAGGAGATGGAAACACTTGAAAAATTGTGTCATCTAAGAGAATCTAGTAGCCTGGAGGGAATTACTGCTTACATAATCTATTTAAGAATCAGAAGTTCTGGTTCACAAGTACTTTTCCTCATTGATCATTGATGACAACGATCTTTAAAAGGGGGAGAGAGTGTTAGACATAGGTCTATAGAGACAATCTCATGTGTGTGTGTGGGACAATGGCATATTTAGCCAAGGTCCCTAACTCGGGGGATTTCTTAAGGTTCCTAGATAGATAGTAGAGTGAGGGCTCATGATGTCCACATGTCCACAAACGTTACTCCAAACACGAAAATGACATAAATATGTTTCTTTTGGAAGTTCGATTCTCCACATATTTTCATTTTCCATTAGGCTTGAATTAAGAAAAAAACAAATCATCCATCAATATTAGGTGGATCTTCCATTTATAAACCTGGATAATGTTTGTGCTTGTTAGGTTGTCTAATTGGGCTTTCGTCTCTTGAGGCAAGGGTGAAGGTTCAACCTCTCTCTACGACAGGACAATTGTGAACCTTAGACAAGTGTATTGCCTTCTCGCAAAGTTAGACCAGTTGTCTTCAGGTAGTCCTTTTTAAATGTTTCCTTCAGGCAATCTAACCCCTATTTTATGGGATAGATCCCTTGGGTATTATGCCCCTTCAACTGTACACTTGTCTCTAGAGTTCTTAGAGTCGATCTTTCAATCTAATTCAAACTATAAGAGAGATTAGGCTTTGGTGCAATTTCTTCTTTTAAAAAAAAAAGAAAAAAGAAAAAAAAAAGGAAAAAAAAAAACTGAAGGGTCAAACTAAGAGGTTTTAGTCGAGGATCCAAAGTACTTACCACTACACCAAGAAGGCTAAAAACGAGTACACCAAGCAGGCTAAAAAGAAAAACGAAAGGGAGATACGAAGGAGACCCATGAGCTTCTGTAGAGTGTTACTCACTCATTCATAGACGATCTCGAACTAAAATTTAGCGACTTCACTGCGCGTTTCTCGCTAGTTTGTTCTGTGAGCTGAACGGAAGGTAATGTTGTGCGTGTCAGAGAGAGAGAGAGAGAGAGAGAGAGAGAGAAAGAAAGAGAGAGAGAGCTGAATAGAAGTTAATGTTTATGCGTGCGTCTGAGTGAGCTGAACGGAAGGCAATGTTAATGTGCGCCTCTAAGTTTGTACAACCTTATTGCTTGTTGCAACAAAAAAATTTCCTCATCCAGTTGAAAATAGCTTTCCTGATCGGATCTGACGTGCACATTTTTTGAATTGTCTCCTTTGGTTCGCTGAAGCTCTTCTCGTGTCATGCTGTGCAAGGCGCTGCTTTCGTATGACTAGGTGAAGCCACTTACCGTTTTCAACGGATGGATTACCACAGGAAAAATATGGGCATAATAGTGAGGAGCTGATCATGCTCCCCTGCGGATCTCTACTTCAGAGATCGCCGAGGTGAATAGCTGTTATTCAAGTGAAGTCAATGGTTATGGAAGCCAAAGGAATCACCATAAGGGCTTCCCATAAGCCTCAAAACATCTTTAGAGGGAATTCAAATACAAGTAATGGTGATTCTATTCACAGCTTTACTGTGGTTACACAGTTATCCTAATCAAAGATATGCAACAATGCAGATCTCAAATCAGAATTCAGACGCATTGAAACTCAGAAAGATAGGGATAACCTTGTTCATAAACAATAACGTACGCTGTGGATGCTTGTTTTTATTTTTGTTATTTTCTATATTCTATTCACTCGTTATTTGTATTCAAATGACTTAAAAGATAATCTCTTTTTCAAATCAATATATTGTCATTATTATTATTGTTAAATTTGCTTTTTGTCTGAGTACTTTTCATGTGCATGTTATTCTAATTTTTCTTTTTTGATTTTGCTTTTTGTTTGTATGTATCTTCTATAATTCATTTAAATTTGATTATTTTGTGCACTTTGTTGTTGTTACATTTTCTTATTGTATTCGTCTTTGTGTTTGGGTATATCTGTTGAAAACTAAGGATGAAGCCTTTGTTGGATTTAGGAAGTTCCATGCATTTGTGACCACCCAAAGTAAGAAATTAAAATGCTTTTGTACAAACAATGGGGATGAGTTCACAAGTGCAGAATTCATGAAGTTTTTTGAGTTGAATGGCATAAAGAGGAAGCTAACTGATCGCTGCAACCCCTCTTCTAAATTCTAATGGTATGGCTTAAATGTATAACGGGACTTTATGTGAGAGTGAGATGCAAGTCATCCACAACTAATCTCCCGCATGGATTTTGGGGAGAGGCTCTCAAAACAGAAGTTCATGTTTGCAATCAATCCCTTCACATGTACCTAAAAGGTGGCATCCTCGACTCCCGAGGAGGTTTCGTATGGCAAACTGGCTTCATATAACCACCTACACATCTTTGGTTGGGATGCTTTTGTGCACATAAGGCATGAGTTGAGGAGCAAGTTAGATGCAAATTCCATGAAAGACATCTTCATGGATAATGATGATGAAGGTGAAATGGGTTATAGAATATGTCATCTTCAGCTTAGAAAGGTTTTTTGCAGTCGCGATGTTGTATTTAGTGAGGCATGGCTGAATAAAAGTAATTGCACCTCTAAAGTCGAGCATAAGAAAGTGAAATTTCAGCATAATCAGCCACACATTACGCTTGATTTGTGCCCTAAGAAAGCACCACATAGGGTTAGAAATGAAGATGAATCAGTGTTTTTGAGCTAGAAAGTAATGGGCACCACATGGAACATTCTCAATGCAAGACCTTGGAGAAACTGAACATATATTTAGTATGAGAATACAAAGATGTAGACAACAACACACATTGCACTTATCAAAAGGAAAAGTACATTGAAAAGGTGTTGGATAGATTTGACATTGCTGAGCCTCTTAGAGCCCTATTGTAACCACGTGAAGATTTTAAAGGAAGATTGTCCCAAAAATGATGAAGCCGCTAGCTATTTGAAAAGTGTCCATATGCATGAGCTTGTGGTTTACGTAAGCCATCATCCACGGTTTCTACTAGGCTAGACATTGTGCATGCAATGGGAGTTATGAGCCATTTTATGGCTAATCTTGATGAAGCTCATTGGGATGCATTTGTATCTATCTTGAGGTATTTGAAAGGGACCAAAGGTAAACACGTATGTTATGGAAAGGATCATTGGAGTTAAAAGAATTCTATGATTCTGACATAGAAGGTGATGTGGATACAGGTAAATCCACATAAGGAGATGTATACACTATTGGGGGAGGTGCTATTTCATGTTCCTCTAGACTTCCGAGGATAGTAACACTATCTACTATAGAGGAAGAATATATTTGAGTTAGAGAGGCTTCTCAAGAAGTGTTTTGGTTAGCTCGTCTATGCAATGAGTTTAATTTGCGAGACAAGGCACCGATTCTTGGTTACGATAATTAGAGTGCCATTTGTCTCGCAAAGAATGCCATGTCTCATGCCTCCACAAAGCATATAGATATGCGGTATCACTTCATCAGAGAAGTACTCAAGGATGGAGTGATCACATTGGACAAGGTCTCGAGATGCTCTCTCCAAGTGCCTAGCAAAGGCACAACATCACTTATGTATATAGGTGGTGGGAATCACTTAGCTAAAAAGGAGCCTCCTTGGCCCTTTTAGTGGGAGCTTGTTGGGAATAAAGTCTTGAAGGAGTCTCCTTGTAAATTTTGAGACTTTCAAATGATAGATCTCTTTGAGAGCTTTCCAAGTATATTTTTTGGGCTCCAAATTGGGGAGATATAAGCATTTTTATGATTTTTAATGGCTTATGGTCACTTTGCCATGTTCACAGTTGGTTAAGTGGCCAAAATCTTCATTTTAATAACACTAATGTTCTAACTCACATTTCAAGCTAAGGACATTTAAAAAGCTTGTACTTATTTCTTCTTATTCATTTTTCTGCACAAAGAGCTTCTCTCTCACCCTCTCTCCTCATGCAACGACTCACCCCCTTGGTATTTGGTGGAACCAAACACATCATCCTGTAGCTATTTATGGCCTCTTTCATGTAACACTATACTTATGAACTCGACGATTAAAAGAAAGGCTGTATGGGGCTGTGAGCTCCCTCTTTATGCTTTGTAACTCACAAAAAACAATCAAATCTAGCACTTGTTACTCAAGCCAATGACATTCAATTTTCTATATGTAGGGGTGGTCACAAATGCATGAAATCTCTTAAATGAAGCAAAGGGTTATCCTTTGATTTCAACAAATATACCTGAAAGCCTCTCCAAAAAATCATGAACAAAAGAAATAAGATATAGAGCGCCCCCCCATAGATTGTTGATATATTTTGATATTGATGTTTGTGAACACACTTAGGACCGCCGGGGCACTTTTCCCCCTCTTTAGGAGGTTTTTTTTTTCCCCCCTGGCTTATATATACGCCTATAACCCTAATAGGTTACTTATCTTTGTATCGCAGATTTCAAACTCCAACAATCGGTATGAGAGCATGTCGCCGCTTCATCTAGGGAGTCGTGGATGCCCCTCCTGTCACAGTCTCAGAGCCGCACGAAAATTGGTGAGCATACTCAAGGCGATTAGGATTTCAAAACTGCTTCACTTTGTGGGGTCAAAATCTTGATCTGAGCACATTTCAGCCTCTCAACAACATTTGTGCAAGCAATTTCGTCTTATTGTGCGAAACATATGCGATTTAATTTGTGATAATTAATTTGGGAATTATTCGTATAATTTGTTTAGTATGTTCGAACTGAAAATAAAACTTGGGAATTCGATCCACCGAAAGAGAATTTTATTTTGCTATATATATATATATATATATATATATATATATATATATATATATATATATATATATATATATATATATATATATATATATATATATATATATATATATATATATATATATATATATATATATATATCAATCACATGTAGGATGCAACATAAACTGACAAAAGAGAATAATCTAAAACATCATGATTCATCATTAAATTTTAACCCAATAACTAGTCACCACACATAACTGATAAGTTATAATGCATTACATCATAGAATCATGACTCATGACATTGATTAGTAAGCTGCAAGCATCATACATCATGCATGTAGCAAAAATGATACATCATAAGTCAACAATCTATCGCTGAGTGGAAAGTGCAGCGTACCTATAGGCTACATTATCATGAAAGTGATAATACATCATATATGAAAATTTGTCATGGCTCATGGGCCATGGCTCATGTGAGTTGTGACGTATCTCAAGAGTCAAGAGATCAATAGAGAAGATTCAAAAATCAAGAGTCAAGATCATAATCTATGAGATCCTTGTCAAAAGAACTAGCCCATGATGAAGTGTCAGTGCTTAGTCCTCTCTAGACTGCCAAGGTCTAGCTCGTAAATCATCATCATCATCATCATCATCATCATCACCATTGCTTCGAGATGATGCTGAGCTTTCCTTCTAATCATCAAGTGGAGCTTTCTCCACCTCTCGGTCCTCCGTGCTACTAGAATGGAGGCCACATGCTCCACGCCTTTGTCTACCTTATCAAGGAGTAATCTTCGAAGGCCTTCGACTCGTAGATGGCTCATCAAGATCTGTTGCAATATACAAATTTACAATGGATTAGTAACATTATAAGCTACAAACTTATGGAACATAATTGGTAATTTCAATTTTCAAGGTACCTAATCTATCACTAGATCTTGCACTCGTGCGTGTTTGTCTCACAAATTGTTGAGACTCTCTAAATAACATGGTAAAGATATCTTTCTCTTCCTATGGGATTTGAGGGATATCTTCAATGTCTCCAATGTCGATGAAGTCAACAATAACCTACATAAACAATCAACTTGTATGTATTAACTTCTAAGAAGTAATAACTTATAAGCTTAAAGCATTGCTAATTCTTGAAATGCATCAATATACTTCAAGTTACCTGTAGAGGTGCAATATGACTCCCTTTGCTCTCCAACATGAGATTACAATATGTATACATTAACTTTTCAAGTTGCGAAGGACTCAATCTGTTTCTCTTTTTTGTATGAAAAAGAGCTCATGTACTCCAATTTCGTTCAGGGGGTCGTTTGTTGCAATCTTATGATAATATATGGAGTGCCAACTTTCTTTACATAGTACAAAACGACAAAAAACAATTTCGAATGAGTCATGACACTTCATGATAATTTGATAAAGTATTAGTTTAAAGTTGAAAGTACTAGCCTATATTATCTAAGTACTAAGTAGTACAAATTACAATCTACTCACCAATAGAGGAGTGCCTTCTCCATATTTCTCCCACCAAGTTACAGAAGTAACTTGGTTCTCTTTTAATCATGCAGTGGGCTTCCTAAAGTATCGTTCCATGCAACGGAACTGCAACCGCTCACTCTCCAACTTCGACTGGAGGCCTAGATCTCCCTGTGTCCAACGCTTCACATACTCTATCTAACTATCTTCTAAGGTTTTGTCAACATTTTGCTCCTCGGATCTCCACAATGGATGGAGTACATGAGCAACAACATGGATTGGTTTGTGAAACCAATCCATCTCCTGAGCAGGGCATCACATAACTTACATTTCCTAAAAAATTAATGTGAAAATATAAACAAACATTAGATTAAAATCTAACTCAAGAATCAAAAGTGAATGTGAAAATATGTAAAATTGAAAATACCAAAGTTATAAATACCCACTCAATCTCCGAGAGTCTAGCAATGTTTTTGATGCATCCTTGTATATGACCCATGTATTCATATACAAGTCCAAGTGTGCTCCTCTCCATATCCACAATATGAAGGAGAGGATAAAGAGGTTGAAGAGCTCCAATAAGTATCTCTCCCTTTGACCAAAGGGAATAATCTCCCATAATTAATGTTGAAAAACATGTATATAATGGTTCAGTGACTAGTAATTGATACCATTCCTCTGAGACACTTGTCTAAAGAAGCCCTTTCCTCACTTGAAGCACTCTATCTAGGACTACGAACATATAGCAAAATCGAGTCATGGAAGGTTTTTGGAGCTCATGGTCTGAATATTCCTGGAAAATACTTTGGACTTTAGGCATAGGTCATAAATCTTACAATGAATCTTGCCTTCTCAAGGATGGACCAAGATTGGAAAAATTTGTGTGCCAAACCTCTTGGATATGTACAATATGTACAGTACGTACCGAACATACCGTACATGTACCATACTTGTTTTGTATAAAAATTGTATCATTCATTATATTGAACTTGACACCTCATTATGTGAGCCATACAATTCATAGTTAACTATGCTATAAGACTCAAGTGCTCATGTGGTAATTCATTGTAAATATATGCATAGAGAATTTATTATTATATATAAATTTTGAGAAATATATATATTTTAAATAATATATATACGTACCGTACCATACCAAACCTCCTTGCTACGTACCGTTCACATACTGTACACGTATTGTACGTATCGTATCAAACGTACCCAACCACCTTGGGATGGACTTTACCCATTCCATGGTGCCAATGTCTTCCATTAAAAGATGTAGACTATGACTAGCACAAGGAGTCCATGCAATTTTAGGGAACTTATCCTCTAACGTGCGTACCATGGAGAGACAATTAGATGCATTATCTGTGACCACTTGCACGACATTCTTGCAACATCTTCTATAGCTTTTCTCACATGGGAGTATATGAATTCACCGGTGACGATTGTCCCATTTGCACGTGCAAGAATGGCACACAAGAACATTGTCCCTTGCAAGAGGAGACAAGAATGTTATACACATTTCTCTTTCGTACACCCATCACACAATATAGAGCATCCATATTTCTTCCAAGTGGAGCATAAGGATAACATTTCTGCTTTCACTTCATTCTTTTGTCTATTCAACTTTTTAGTGTGGAGCATAGCATATGAGGGTCCCTCCCGAGTCCCAAGGAGCACCTATGTGGTTCATTGCTCTCATAGCCCTCTTCCATGTAGTTGTGTTTGGAACATTGAATGGTAAGCAACACAAGATTAATAGTTTAGATATTTCTTTAGTAGTTTCTTCCATTGCTTGTTTTTGCAAAGAGGCTTTCACGGTACCTCTTGCAAACATATTGGTCTTTGGGACCCTAGGTATTACCATAGGACATGCACTAGAGCTTTCACTTTTATCACGAGCTCTTTTTGAATGTCTTGTAGAGGACTCATCAATGTGAATCTCTAGTTCTTGATCTTCATGTCCACTTGAGGAATGGGATAGAGAACCCATACTTCCTATACCTTGACTCATATGCATCTTTGAAGCACTACCAACATAAACCCCTTCACAATACTTGCATTGCCAAGTATTGGGTCTAGTGTCATCATCTTCATATGAGATCGAAGCTCGGATGTGGGAGCTCTACCCATGATGATTGATATAATGATATGGATAATAAAGCTCAAACTTGAGGGCTCTCTCTCTCTCTCTCTCTCACACTCTCTCGTCCCATGCCGAGGGCTCTCTCTTCTAGGCTTCAACTTTCTACAAAGGTTGACCTGGAGCCTTGAGGATACTAGATAGAAGTGCAATGTGCATGCGGGACTCGGAAGGTTGGACAATAGAGACGCTCCAGACAGTCGGCCGAAGAGTCAAGACTGAAAATGGACACTTTCCAAAATAACAACCATTAGGTAACAATTGTTGACGGATTTTTTCGGGAAAGAAATTCATCCCTAGCGAATTAATTCGTTGATAAATTTTACAAACTTTATTTTTAGGTAAAAATCGCAAATTTTTTACACTATGGATAGGTTGGATGGTAGTAATTACCCATTGTGGGGATATATGATGCACCATGTATTGGTAGCAAAAGGATTATAGAATATTTTGCAGGGTGTTAAAAAACGTCCTACTACACCTACACATACAGTTCTTGAAGGTGATGCAGATGGCGTTGAAGATGATGATCTTCAAATTCTTATTCGTGTTTCGGTTCCTGTTGCACCTATTGTAGAGAAACTTTATTGGGATGGCAAAGATGCTCAGGCACATGCATTAATAGCTTTATCTGTCAAACGTGCCATTATCCCTCATATTCGCTCTTGCAAAATAGCAAAGGATGTTGGGGATACACCTACCACTTTATACTAGGGAAGAAATGAGGCTCTTGTTGTTTACCTCCGAAAATAGTTAGAGAGTGAGCATATGAATGAAGGAGATTCTATGGACAGTTTTGTAACAAAGATCAAAGATGTGAAGGAGAAGTTGATTTTTGTTGATGAACTCTTGCTAGATAGTTAACTTGTGTAGAGTGTTCTCAACGGTCATCGAGATTCATATCAAAGTTTTGCTTCTACTCTTCAATTGATGATGAAAGGCAATCCAAATGCCTTAACTTTGAGGAGTTAGTCTCTATTTTGTTGCAAGAAGATCAGTTAAGGCATAACAAGCCCATTATGCATGTTGTAGATCAAGCTTTCCTAGCTAATCAAAAGGGCAAAGGTAAATGGAGCTCATCTACTAGTAAGCAGAAATCTGCGAATGCTGCATAGTTGAAGAAAGAGGACAAAGATGAGAAGAAAAAAGAAAAGGAGAAACAGTTATGCAAATACTGTAAAGGAAATGATCATGTTATAAAGAGTTGTCCAAAATTGGCTGCAAAAAAGGCAAAGAAGAAAGAGGCTAGAATGGTTGTTGCAGAGGCTTCTACACCTAAAACAGAGTCTTCTAATTGTTTAGAATGAAGAACGCGCATTTACTACTGTATGCAGCTATGACCCATCTTCTCATGAGGAGTGTATGTCTGCAGTAGACTTTGATAATGGGGCAACCAAACATATAACCTCGTAATGCAGTTTCTTTAATTCACTTGAGGCTGAGATGATAAAGTAGTGAAATGTATTTTTGTTTGAGTACAATTTTGAAATCAAAGGCTATCGTCTGTATCATCCACGGTCTAAATGCATTTTGGTTAGTTGTGATGTCGTTTTTGTGGAAGATGCAATTCAGCCATTGCTTCCATGTACCAAGAAGACTTCTGTTAGCTCTAGAGATGTGTATGACACTTTGCTTCCTCTTTTTATAGGTGGACAATCAAGTGTTGGTCCAAATGAGGCAATTTTTCAGCCTTTATAGGTTCCACATGATGATCCATATCATTCCATTTTTGATGCAGATTTACATGATGCACTTGTTGATGAGAGGCATGATATAATGGAGGCAAAAACTATGACTAAGTGGCTGGTGCTGACTTTGAGAGAGAGCAAATCAGATGCACCTCAGTCAAATTGTACTCGTTCAGGATCTTATAGTGCTTTTGTCAAGGGAGCACTAGATTGTGCCCTCTTATTAGACTAAACAGGATTTTGGACATGTAAATCCTTCAATTTCAACGTGTTGGCCAAGTCTCCTCAAATGAGCTTTCCTTGTAGGATTTTTGCTTTGATAGAGATTCTCTAACTCCAATCAAGCTTGATGAGAGGTTTCGCATGATTTGATTTGAGGAATGATATGCTTCTTGACTCCCATAACAATAAATGAGAGTGCTTGTGCTGCGTGCATCTCTAGAATCCCATCTGGATTGCTTCTGTAGGAAGTAACTCGATAGTTTCTTTGACTCTGAATGATGAGAGGACCTCTTCTTCTCCTTCTTCAACCTCCTGTCGAACAGAAATCGGGGGAGCAGGTTGCTTTGATAAAGAAGAAACGTCCTCTGTAGCATTTCTTGGCCATGGGTACTTTCCATGGACAATATTCCATATGTCCTTTGAAACTAATAAATTCATCATGATAAAAACTCCACGCTGGATAGTTAGACATAGTACATTCTATCAAGATTGTCTTCTTGTTCGAGTCTATCTCTATAGTCACTCGTCTTGAGTATAAGAGTATATGTGTACTATGCTATGATACCAAACGTTGGAAGTGTAGTAGGTCCAAATAATAATCACAGGTTAATTTCCAAGATCTTTCCAACACTTAGAACTTTAGCACATAACACACCTTGACCACATTAAATGAGGTGAAGAACAATAGAAATAGAGAGAAAACACTTTTTCAAAGTGTAGCAGGTTAATGCTAACTATACACTAATAAAATGCTAACTATCAATATACAATGTGCATAATAATACAAGACTGAATATAGGCTGAATGGAAAGGGTTCTAGGTACAAAATGTAGAGAAAGAGTGCCTAAAAGGTATTATGTGAGAGAATGTGCAATATGAAAACTGTCAAAACAGTTATTAGAGCAAACCCTAATCTGAAATTAGTTCTCTGATGTTGAACAACAACTATAGAACCTTCACGTGCTGAAGAGGTAGGTAGCAACCTGGTACAGCAGCAACATATGAAGAAACCCTAAATTAAGAAGACAATACTCACAAAATCAGCATGCACACTCAATAGTGTGAAGAAGATGGAGGGAAGGCTGCCAAAAACAATCTGCACTATCTTCTTCAGGAGGAGTCCTAGCTCAAAACCCTAGAGCTTGTGTGAGAGTAGCTCTCAAAACTTGATACTTCAACTGGGTGGTATGACCCTCTTTATATAGTATGGGCTGAGCTATGAAAATCACCTCAAAAAGTGCAGAAACCACCTTAGAAAAGCAATCCTGAAATTTTGGCACAAATTTTGGGATGGTTTTTTTTTTTTAAATTATATTTTTTCGATTTCTCAACTTGCTTTTGATGCTTTGGTGGCTGATTGATTAAGGACCCTTGGATTACATGCTTTTTGTACTTCACTTAGCCGGTGATTCTAAAAATATGAAAAGCAGAATTTAGGGTTTGATTTTTGGTTGAATTTTTGATGTGAGATGGTGCAATGTTATATATCATTAGAAAAAGCTCTCAAAGAGTACTTTCCAACAGACCAATAAAATTTTCTGATCATTTTTTATCCAAATTTGACTAAGTCACAAAATCAGGGTTGCTGGAAATTTGGCATTTCTGAGCTATTCTGACTTTGTGTTCCAGCAATCATGTTCTTTTTTACTTTAGTCTCACACAAACATTGTATCAGATCCATGACAATGTTATTATTTGGTTTCATAGGCCACGTATCATCCCCCCCTTCTTCTGGGGAAAAAAGGCCATCCTCAAAACACTGATGTGAGACTTCTAGATATTTTAGATTTCGACTTCTCATTTTATATCAATCAATCAATTATCACTGAGCATAAATATTTGATTCCCCAATTGTTAAAGGTATCTGACATTATTAAATTTCTTATGTTGACATTGGGCAGGTTGGAGATGGATAGGCAACTGCCTTTCCACAGTTTGTGCCTGTGCTTTTTTCTACTTTTGTGTTTACACATTCCATCTGTAAACTGCTTCGAAAAGTCCAGAATGGTGAGCAGTGACTCCATGCATTGCAACTTTCAAGACAGAAATTCGTGTGAGAAAGCTTTCAATCATTGCAGGTGGTCCAAAACTTTCCAAAGATGCAGCTCGAAAGATTTAGCAAGTGATGATGGAGCAGATAGAAACAATTTTATGAAACGGAAACTTAAATCAATGCAAGATTGCTCTGATATTATCCACAAGGATCAGTGCAAGTCATTTGAATATTGTAGGTGGTGTAGAAGTCAAGCCGTGGATGATGGATGTTTCCATGCTCTGGATGCAAGAATGCTGCCAATTCAGGTGTTTGACTGCACGGTTACACAATAACACGATGAAAGGCCAGAGCTTGCATAACTAGTCTGGCCTCGAGATCTGCAGCTTTCTTGATCTTTTATTGACAGTGGAATCTTCAATGCATTTGTGAGTTGGAATGTTTGCTTGAAATTAACTTCAAAGTGCATATCTATCACTGTGTGGCTATTATGGCTTGTAAGTCACTTGACTGGTTGTGAGTTAATTCGATTGAACTACCTCGATAACACATGTTTTTGAGGTGGCTAGTAATCTGTAAGCTACTCCATGGAGTTCAATTAATAAGAGCCTGCGCTGCCAAACTTGATGCTTTATATTAATTTATTGTTCATAATTCTGTGAATCTTATCTCATAAATAGTGCTCTTTGATACTACTTATAGATGCAGCTTATTCTTGATATTATCCTTTATTTATTAGGTTACTTTCTAAGGGTTATTTGAACTTTCAGAGTCTGCAGATCAATTTTAACTCATGCAGATGCAAGGTTTTACCTGGTGCCTGGTTATCATCATCGTTTGCAATAATTCCCAGTTGCATGTTTTATGGGTACTAAAGATAAATTTCCCACAAGGTTATATTCAATTGCAAAGGTTATGTGTGCATTAGCCCTATGAGTAGAATTGTAAGTAAAGCCTCAACATCAACCATGATGCAACGGCAATGTTTGTATCCTTGTTTTATGGATATCAAGTTAAAACTACAAAAGCATTTTGCTGGTTTTGTTAAGATACATGGGTACAACCATTCTATATGGGCAGAGCTAGTGGTACAATGGCTATGATTGCAATTTACCAGTTTTTTATTTCATGGGTCGAAACAAAACTCAATAAACAGTTGGATAGTTTAAAATATTTATGGGTAAAACCAATTCTTATGAGCAGAGTGGATGATACAATGGTAATGCTTTAGTATTTTAATGAATTTCATACGTCAAACTTAATAAACAATCGGACAGGTGAAATTGTGGAATGACGGGCTAGAAATTCATTCCATTATTTTATTTGCATTCTGTCTGAAAGCCCTTTTTGTTAAAAACTCCTTGAGATTTAGCTTAGTTACCTAGAGGGCAGAGGATACAAGGTTCTTGTCCTTTCATACTTCCATTATATAGAAATGGATACATATGAAAAGGGAGACACAATCTTGAAGAGAATCAGACTTGCATAAGCAGGTTCACAAAGAAATCCAGATTGAATAGAAGATGGAGACTGCAATAGTGCAGGCTGAGGTGGGACCTTAAATTTCAGAGCTTCTGGTGCCCATTTACTAGAAGTAAGAAGTTTATGTTTTTTATGGAAAATCATCCAGCATTGGGTTTTGACTAATGTGAGGGCATCCAGTCTGAAGTCTGGCGCCCTATGTGGTCAGTACAAAATAAAAACAGAAGTTCTTGGTCACCCTTTTCTTCTCATGCACCTCAAGTCTGAGAAGCTGGAGACCCCTTGGAAGAATTCTCAAGCTCCTGATGGCTATGCATCACAGAGAGCCTTGCCTCAGGAAAGGAAAAGCTTCTCTTCTTGATTATGAGATGTCATCAAAGGTGAACTTATACGGAAAATATGGCTTGAAAACAAGCAGCAGTCTTTGAAATAAGCTTGATGGATTCCTTCCTAGGATGCTTCTTTCTCTCGACTCCACAAGAGGATTACGAGTATTGAGAGCTGCTGGAGTTGATTCCAACTATTTGCAGGAAGTACTGGATTTTCACATACTCGGGGGTTGACTGTGTACAGAGACCAGGGCCACTTCATAAACCAATTTTTCATATATAATAAGGAATTCGGAGAGTCAAAATATAATACAGTAAACTTAAAAAAACTTTCCAATGAGTTATTGATTGATTAAAATGGATAAGTACATTAAGAGAGTGACCACACCAATCTTGGTCAAAAAATGAGAGTGCAGACTAGCAGAGTAGTCTGTGAGAAAGGTAATGATAACCAGGGTCCACAATAATCTAAATGAGCACTATTACAACTCTAACCACTCGAGGACAATATAATGATGGTTTGAGCAACCACTATCATTATACAATTTACTACATTAAAAAACAACTTTTGTATTACCTTTAGTGTTTGTGTAGTTTCTTTGTCCCTTGTTTGCTTTGGTATCCATCATTTTGGTTACAATCTTTTGCATGGTGTTGTACCTTTGTTTGCTTTGGTATCCATCATTTTGATAAAAATATCTTTCATATCGACCTCTTGTTGCCCATGTAGTTCTAGAATGATTAATACTTTACTTTGCCAATCTTATAAGAAGACTTGGATGTGGTTGCATTCAAAGCACGAGGCAAATATGATAGAATATTCTAATCTACCCCTTAATCACATTTGAACATCATTAAGACATACACTTGAAAAAATGCACTTAACTTTCAACATGTAGCACCAAGTTGAACAATCTTGGTACGTTGTGTGATCTTCAAAAGCTATGGGTAAACATGGGCCCATCTGTATGTCTATCTATCTATCTATCACAAAAAAATTCAATGAAATAGCATGAAAACAACTACAAGAATTCATGTGTAGATTTCATGTATAAAATAAGTGTGATAAAGACAAATATTGATGCAAAAAATTCTTAATGGTTGGACAAGGGTCTTCCACTCTTACTTCATTCACAAACATGAAAACACCATGAAATCTTAATAAAAAGTGAAGAAAATGCAAGAAAATGGATTTTGAAGAAGAGCTCTCTCTTAGACTTTACGTGAAGCTCTACCAAAACTCAAGTGTCTTCAAAACGAGGGAGATGGTTTCTTTTATAGTGGCCCCTTTCTAGTATCACCTTTTACAAAAGGTAAGTAATAATTTACCTTTTGAGAGCCTCTCATGAGAGATTTGTTGGCTACTGTCCAGATAAAACTATGTACAAAACCTTTGCTAAAAAACACATAACATCCAATCAAATGTGATTTTTTGAACTATTTTTCAAGATTCTAGGGTTCAATAAACATATGTTCTTCAAAAATTTGAGCACCTAATTAATGAGATAATACCCTCTCCTAGACATTATTGTCGCTGACAATGTTAGGGCTTTCAAATCATGTTTTACTTAGTGAGGTGGGTGCTTTTATCCTCCATGGAAGACTCGAACCTTTGTCAAAGTATTTTTAATAAATTAATGTTCAAATTGTCATTTTTGTTCCTGCTTAAGTGACCAATTTCTACGATTTATGACTCTAGGGAGTTAGGTACCATATCTATTTATTGTTGTTGCCCAATTTATTTTGACATATTTGCTACCTTTTGATAATGCAAAATTCCATTAGTGTTGATTGTAATGCTAAGGGTCTATCAAGGAAAATCATATTGTGTTGTTCGAAGAAGCCATTGAAGAACACTACTTTGAATGTTTGCATGTGATGTGTAGGTAGAAACCAAGGGCTTATATAATATGCCCATAAAGAGTCTTGGTTCAAATCAAACAATAGGTTTCTTGTTTTTATTGATAGTTGTGAATCAATACGTACGTGACATGCCTCTTGTCAAAAGCACTTATGCATACTTGCAATTTATTGATTATGTTTATTGTCATCTTAATTGCTACATCTTGTACTTTGCAATGAACTTTCTTAAAAAATGTAATTACACAACACATACTTCTTTAAGAAAACACCATAAACCATTTTTTTTTACCAATTTGCTTATCCTATTTTTGTTTCAAAAATGTGATGAAAGTCATTCATGTCACATGATACTATGCGAGATTCTAGCAGACAAATTTGGGTTGAGCAGCCTATGCTTTCTACAATCTCTCTAGCATGGTGTGTTAGGGGCACATTTTGTGTGGTGTGTTAGTGGCACATTTGTATGCGTCACATGATACTATGCTAGATTCTAGTAGAGGGATTTGGGCTTAGCGGTGTTTCTACAATCAAGGATATTCTTTCAAAAAATCTTCTTTCTAGCATAGTGTGTTAGGGACACATGATACTACACCAAATTCTAGCAGAGGGATTTGGGTTGAGCATCGTATGCTTTCTACAATGAGGGATATTCTTTAAAAAACTCTTCTCTATAGCATGGTGTGTTAGGGGCATATTTTTGTTGATATATTTTGGTAGCGATGTGTGTGAACACACTTAGGAATACCCTTTCTTCCTCTTTAGGAGGTCTTTTTCCCTCGACTTGTATATATGCCTATAACCCTAAAGGGTTACTTATCTTTGTATATTCAATTGGTAATACATTCAATATCATTTGTTGTGCTCCAAGCTTCTTCTTCTTCCTCATGTTGCTTGCGTGCTTCCGCAGGCCTCAAACTCCAAGAATTGGTATCGGAGAAAGTCATTGCTTCATCTAGGGCATCATTGACACCCCTCTGGTCATAGTCTCAAAATCACATGAAAATTGGCAAGCATAGTTAGGCTGATTAGGAGTTCAAAACAGCTTTGCTATGTGGTGTCGAAATTTTGATCTGAGCTCATTTCGGCCTCCGAACGCACTATCATAATGACTATGTAGGCATTTTTATCCTTTTGTGCTAAACAGATATATAAGTTTCGGTTCGCCAATGCAAGTGCCTCAAAGTCTACTATAGGTTTAGTAGATGTCAATAGGGTGGTTATGTTCAACTTTTTGAAATACAACCATTTTCAAGGTATTTAGTCAGTGGTCATGGCTAAAAGTAATGATGTATTTTGTATGTTGGCTATTGAGGACAAGTTGGATGGTACTAATTGCCTGTTATGGGCATATATGATGCATCATGTATTGGTATGAAAAGGGATGTGGAATATTGTGTAAGCTATTGAAAAACTTCCTACTACACTTGCGAGTACACTTATTGAAGGCGATGTAGATGGCATTAAAGATGGTGATCTTCAGATTCCTATTCATGCTCCAGTTCCTGCTACACCTACTGTAGAGTAACTTTGATGGGATGACACAGATGCTTGAGGATATGCATTGATAGTGTTGTCTTTCAAACATGCCATTATCCCTCACATTTACTCTTGCAAGATAACAAAAGATGCTTGGGATACACTTACCACTTTATACTAGGAAAGAAATGAGGCTTGTGTTGATTACCTTTGCAAACAGTTGGAGAGTGAGCACATGAATGAAGGAGATTCTATGGACAATTTTTTGACAAAGGTCAAAGGTCTGAAGGAGCAATTCATTTCTGTTGATGAAGTCTTACCAAATAGTTCACTTGTGTAGAATGTTCTTAATTGTCTTCCAGATTCATATTAGAGTTTTGCTTCTACTCTTTGATTGATGATGAAAGGCAATCCAAATGCCTTAACATTTGAGGAGTTATCTCTGTTTTGTTGCAAGAAGATCAATCCACATAGAATACGTTTATTATGCATGTTGTAGATCAAGCTTTCTTAGCTAATAAGAAGGGAAAAGGTAAATGGAGCTCATCCACTAGTAAGTAGAAATCTACTAATGCTGCACTGTCAAAGAAGGAAGACAACGATGAGAAGAAAATAGAAAAGCAGAAATAATTTTGCAATACTATAAAGGAAATGATCATTTCATAAAGATTTATCCAAAATTGGCTGCAAAAGAGGCAAAGAAGAAAGAGGCTAGAATGGTTGTTGTAGAGGCCTCTACATGAAAAACAAAGTCTGCTAATCTTGTGCAGAATGAAGAATGGGAGTTTACTACTATTTGCAGCTATGACCCATCTTCTCATGAGTAGTGTATGTCTGTAGTAGACTCAGATGTTCGGTACTTTGATAGTGGGGCAACCAAACATATTATCTCGTAGCACAGTTTCTTAAATTCACTTGAGCCTGACCCTATAGGGAATACTATCACATGCACACACAACTTCTCATATCTTGTAATTAGAGTTGATAAGATCATTTTGACTATTGCTTATGGTAGTTCTTTCACATTGTCATATGCTTTGTAGGTGCCAAGATCAAGAAAAATTTGTTGTCACTTTAGCCATGAGCCAAGATTGGCTTGGTTGTCAAATTTGCTGATGAAAGGTTTACAATTCATGATCTCTCGAATGGCGATGTCATTATTGCTTCTGGCATTTTATGTCATGGGCTATATGAGCTCATATACTATGCAAAATCTATCAATGATTCACCATGTGTGATTCAAGATTCTCAGGCTATCTCAAATGCAAAGCTTTGGCATGCATGATTTGGCCATCTGAATTTTGCTAGTTTGCTATGCCTACAAAAATTTAAAATGGTATTCTCTTTGGTCAAACTTGAGGCACCTTGTAAACATGTCTTTGAAAGCTATATTCTAAGAAAAATGTAGTGTTCCTCCTTCCCAAAAGATGGTTCAGTTCATGCTACTCATAAGTTGCAGCTTGTTCATAGCGATGTCTATGGTCATATGGAGACACCTTCTGTTGTAACCACGTTTACTTTGTGACTTTTATTGATGATTTTTCAAGGCATGCATGGGTCTATCCATTGAAAACAAAGTGTGAAATATTTATATGCTTCAAATAGTTTCCTTTTTTGCATGAAAAATCTATCAGCATGTAAATTGGGCACCCTCCGTTCTGATCGGGGGGGATACATGTCTTCTGATTTTTAATGCATTTCTGGCTGAACTTGGGATAAAACATGAGTGTACAGTGTCATATACACCTCAAGAAAATGGAGTTGCTAAAAGAAAGAGCAGGTCTCTCATGGAGATGGCAAGGCGTATGGTCAGAAGTCAAGCTTTACTACATAGTTTATGGCTTGAGCCTATTATGTGTGCATTATATGTACTTAATAGATGTCCCACCAAAGCATTACAATCGATCACTCCATATGAGGCTTCTCATGGTTGCAAGCCATCTATTGATCATTTGTGTGTCTTTGGTTGTCTAGTATATGCATTAGTGCATGAACAACAATGCAAAAAATTGGACAATAAAGCAGTGAAATGTATTTTTGTTGGATACAATTCTGAAAGTAAAGGCTATCATTTGTATCGTCCATAGACTAAATGGATTTTGGCTAGTTGTGATGTTGTTTTTGTAGAATATGAAATTTTGCAATTACTTTCATGTACTAAGGAGACATCAATTAGCTCCAAAGGTGTGTATGACACTTTGCTACCTCTTTTTATAGGTGGACAATCAAGTGCTAGTCCAAATGAGGGAATTTCTCAACCTTTGTAGGTTTCACATGATGATGTAGATCATTCCATTTCTGATGCAGATTTACATGATGCACTTGATAAGAGGGCTGATATAAACGAGGCAAAAACTATGCCAAAATGGTTGGTGCAGACTTTGAGAGATAGCAAATTAGATGCACCACTATCTCTACTTGTTCAGTCTCTCATACTACTTCTTTTGCATCAGATTTCTATGCAATGGCTGCCTCTCGTCTTTGTGATGAGAATGAGCCTATTTCTTTTGATGAAGCACAAAATTCAAAAAATTGGATGGCTACTATGCAATAAAGATATGATGCTATTATGAAGAATGGTACTTGATCTTTATATGATTTGCCTTCAGGCAAAAAGAACATTGGTACTAAATGGATATACAAGCTAAAACATAAGCCTAATGGAAGAATTGATAGGTATAAGGCTAGACTTATTGCAAAAGGTTATGCTCAAGAGAGAGGCGTTGATTCTGATGAGAGCTTTGCAGCCACATGCCGAATGACCACTGGTCGTAGCATATGTGCACTTGAAGCTCATCATGGTCGGAATATACATTAGTTTGACATTAACACTGCATTTTTGAATGGTGAATTACATGAAGAAGTGTATATATTTCAGCCTCATGGTTTTGTGCAAAAAGGGCATGAAAACAAAGTGTGCAGGTTGAAAAAGACATTATATGGTTTGAAGCAAGCACCATGTACTTGGTATGAAAAGATACATGCCTACTTGATTACACATGGTTTTGAGAACAATCCAACTGAGATCACCTTACATGTTAAGCATGCAAATGATGTGCTTCTGATTATCATTGTGCATGTTTATGACATGCTGCTCACTTGTCCTAATGAGAAGCATATTGCTGAATTGAAGGCTGATTTTCATGCCTCTTTTGAGATGTTAGATTTGGGGCATTTGCATTATTATTTGGACATTCACTTTATGCAAGTTGATGGGGGAATATCTCTGTGTCAAAAGAAATATATTGGCACATCATTGTAGCATTTTTGGCCTTGAAGATTGTAAAGCTATTGCGACTCATATGGAAACAAGTTTATGATTGAGTGTTCATGATGTTGGAGATGCATTTGATGTTGTTCTCTATGAGGAGGCTGCTGGATGCTTGATTTACTTATGCATAACTTGGCCTAATATTCAGTTTGCTGTCTCTCAGATGAGTAGGTTTATGCATTGCCCAGGTGTCAAGAATTGGTAGGTAGTTAAGCACATCTTTTGCTACTTGAGTAGTACCTGACTACTTGGATTGTGTTATCTCAAGGCCTACTATAGATAGATTTACATGCTTTTTTGGGCTTTGATTGGGCTGGTTGCTATGCCACTCATGTGTCCACTAGTGGTTTTTGATTCATGCTTGGTAGCTCATGCATATGTTTGTTGAGCAAGAAGCAGCCTATTGTGGCCACTTCTAGCTGTTACACAATGACTATTGAATGTGCATGGATCAAATGCCTTTTGGCTGATTTAGGTGTTGGTCAGTCTTTTGCCACCACCGTCTTTATTGACAGTCAGAGCACATTGGCAGTTGCAAGGAACTTTGTGTTCCATGCTTGCATATAACGCATTGAGGCGCATTATCATTATGCCAAAGAGAGGTTCTCTGCTAGAGAGATCATTTTGGCATATGTGCCCACATAGGATAACATTGCAGATCTTTTCACATAAAGGCTCTAGTTTGGGAGAAGTTTGAAGGTTTCCACAAAGCTTTGGGCTTACTTCTTTTATGGATTAATCTTTTTCCACATAGCTTGGAACTTCCTTATACATGAGTGCCATGTCCTTGTTCACTGCATCACTCCCAAGGGGATTTGTCGATATATTTTAGTAGTGATGTGTGTGAACATTGTTGGCAGCAGTCAAGGTACCCAAGGACCCACAAGACAAGGAAGTCAAAGAAGGGATTTAGAGCGAAGAGAAAGCACAAGCAGACAAAGTAGTCAATGAAGATCTGGCAAGTAGGCCGTCCAAATTTTTCCATGAAGTAATACTTCCTAAATAATGAATTTAGTCACTCTACATCATTGTAAATACCATTTCACCTTTTTGTAGCTCCATTTTGTGCAAGCCAAGGCATCCTTGAGCTTGAGGAGCATTAGAAGTATCTACCTATCAATTTTCATATTTTTTAGACTCCGTTTGAGCCCTCAAATAGGCCCTAGAACCTAATTCTTAACTAGGCTGGACACTAGGTCTGGACAGGGCCAAAGCTAGTCAAAAATTATAAATAGAGCTAGAGAGCTCATTTTTGAGGTTAGCTTGTAATAGATTTGAACTTGTATGAGCACTTTTGAAGTAATCTAAAGAACTCCATTGTCTCCCTCTTGGTTCTTGCCTTGTGTGTGTGTGTGTATGTGTGTATGTGTGTGCATGTTTGTGTGCTTCTCACTCACGCACTTGTGCCATCACTTGTTCGAGGTCTTCATACAATCCTCACGTCTTCCTGAATTGACATTAAAGGAGGTGCTACTCATCATTGAGCTACACCAAATTTTGGCGCCGTTGCCGGGGATCGAGCTTTGAGGACGAGCGTGTGATGGTAAGACGTAGAGTTGTGACATTGGCGTTGTAGGTAATTTCTTTATTTTTCTTACTTTTCTCTTTTTTACTTCACCATCATCATGACCATCATCATCCTCACCATATCCGATCTCCATCTCCATCATCGCAAAAAATTCAGTTTTTTGATCATATCACTTTCTCCTTTCCATTTCCCTCATTCCACTTGTGAGAGAGAGCGAGAGAGCGATTTGTGTGCACTATTTTTGCATGTTTATTGAGTTTCCGTGCACGAATTGACTGTCTCATCGTGTCCAGCACGCTGCGCAGGTACAAAAAAGCTCGGAACTGTCTCTGTATCGCAGACCTCTGTCGATCACGATCGAGAGAAAATTTCATATTTTGGTAAAACAAAGCACACCACAATGACACACATGAGGAGCACATTCCAAATCATCACTTGAAATTAAAAAATTCCGTGTTTCTCTGTCAATCGCGACCGACACCATCGATCGCGATCGACAGCCACGATCGACAACCTCTGTCAATCGCGACCGACAGACCCTGTCGATCGCGATTGACAGACCCACGACCGACCGACTCCCACGTACGATTCAATCAATCGTGACCGACTGAAATTTGACGATGGACACCAAAACTCGCGTTGCCACGTGTCCATCGGTCCGTACACATCCCCGATCGACTGAAATCATAGCGAAAATTGCGTAAAAAGTGTCGATCGCGATTGACACCATCGATCACGATTGACAGGACTCACGACCGACTCTGTCGATCGCGATTGACACTGTCGATCGCGATTGACGTGTCGATCGCGACTGACAGGCCCCGACGGACACCTCTGTCGATCGCGATTGACAGACCTGTCGATCGCGATTGATAGGCTTTTTCTGCCAAATTTCTAGGGTTTTTTATTCCAAGTTTTTGGGGTAATTTTGGGCATACTTATCAAGCCATTAGTGATTTGTGAGGTCCCTACACTTGTATTTTTGAGAAAATCCTGTGAGCTGTCAGCCTGTTTTAACCCTAGAACCCTGAACAGTCATAACTTTCTCATACGAAATCCATATGCTATGATTCTTGTTTTGTTGGAAAGCTCGTGGGGAGTTACGGTAAAATTAATACCAGGATGATTAGACATAGTATTTTTAAGTGGACCATATCCAGGGGGAGGAAAACTCAGGGATCTCTAGAATTGTTTTCCATAAAGTCACAGTGCAAATTGGTGTTTGAATTACATGAACGAAAGTGGTTGGTTTTGTCATTTGAATTTAAGTCTTGAGCTAATTTTGGGACTTTTACAGGTCCATTGAGAGCACGAGAGGGCATCCAGAGCAAGGGCATTCAGTAAAGCTTGAGAACGGGGTTCTTGAGCACCGAAGAGCAAGGGATCAGCAAGTGAGGCTGGAATACTCGCAACTCCCTCTGTCAATCCCTAGCTTAGGCTAAGTGCAAATAGTGCTAGAAGTAAGTCAGGGCGGCGATAGGCATCTATCAAGTGAAGACTACCTAAATACTCAAGTTCAAGCTAAAATATAATCTCTGTGTGATCGATAACTTTAAAGGAAAGGAACTTAACGTGGAACGATCAACCGAAACATCGGAAATTAACTTAAGTATTCCTGATGACATGATATCAGACAAGATCATAAACACGATAATCAACTAAAAAGAACCAAGTGACTGATACAAATTGATCGGCAACGAGACTGTACCTTGGGTAACAAATTGGGATTGCTCAGCTAAGCATATGAACCTTAGATCAAGACGACAACTAGGGAGAGATAGACAGAGTCTTAGGTCTTCAAAGGCTAGTGTCAATCATACTGCTAGGTCTTGGGCCCAGCAGTTGAGCCATCATTCGTACTACCCTAGCTCTGAGACTAGTGAGTCAGAGATGTCTCAAGGTATGGAGAGACCCACAGGGAGTTCAGGTGTGCCATACTTATATAGGGTAGAAGGCCCCTACAAGACACAGCTTGAATACCTTAGGACCAACCGATTAGGTGCTAGCATCTATGAGGACGGCCTAGGAAGATCTGTGGTCCAGATCAAAAACCCAGATCAACCTATTGGACTAGAACGTCCAACAGTCAAATTTGAAAATGGAGCATACTTGGACAAAGAAGGAACCATATACGTAGTCACCAGCCACCCAGATAGGACAGACGAATTCAGGAATGTGATCCCATAGACGGACATAGGTGACCTAGAGCAGGGGAACTTAAGTGGAGAGCCTAAAACACCTCGAGGAAAATTAGTTCTTACTAGAATTATCACGCCAGAGTGGATTCCCCAAGATAATAAAAGCATAGATCTGCTCTTAAACCGAGAGACCGATGAAGCCTTTTGGAGGTATAAGCCTAATCCACCGAATGAGGTAGGGACGATCACGATCTATGAACTCAAAGATCCTAATAGCCCAGGAAAAGTGACCTATTTAGACAACACTCCGGAAAGAATATTTGTGGTCACAGAGCACGGTAGGCATGCCTACACTTGGAAGGGAGAATTTATTTTTCCCCAACCAAGATCTAATGTCTCTTTTGGTCACCAAGGAGCGGGAACATCCCAAGCTCATGGAGCTCAAAGGGACAAAAGTAGAGATAGACCTGAGGTAAGCTTTGTCAACCCAATAGGAAGAGAACGAACGCGAGCAGAGACGGATAGAGAAGAAACAGAGAGAACTAGAGTTCCAAGGAACCTAAGAAATGCTAATGATTTTCCTTTGCCAAGGTCGAGGGAACACACCAGAACCTTGAGACCTATACAGCTGGTTAAGTCCATGAAAAATTACTTCGATGGCACTGGAGATCCATACAATCATGTGGCAGAGTTTAGGCAAGTTTTGAGAGCTGAACAAGTCGAGGACCTATTCACACAATACAATGCCTTTGGTCTAACCCTTAGGAACACCGCCCTTACGTGGTTTCAACCACTAAATGAGAGACACTTCAAGAACATAGACCAACTTCTACAGGCATTCATTACTGAATTCTCTAAGAGTGGCATAAGGCATAACACTTCCTCACTGATTCATAGTTTCAAGCAAACCCCTCAAGAGACGGTTATACTTGCAAGAAGAAGGTTTAGGCAATACCTAGAGAGATGTCCTGTTTCTGAGTTACCCACACCAACCAAGCAAGGGGCTTTATTCCTAGATGGATTGTTGAGTACAAAGTTGAGATCATATGTGTACTTGAAAGACCCTAAGACCATCGAAGAGTGTGTACGCATGTGCATCGACATCGAGGATAACCTAGGGGAGGAAGTAGAACTTTCCAAAATCTACAAAGATTCAGATAGTTCCACTAGCCTCTCTTCCTCGCAATCCACATCTATTGAGGAACTTGTTGAGAAAGTAGCCCAAAAACTAGGTGTCTCTAGCAAACAAATCCCAAGATTTTCCTCAGTTAAGCCATGCTATACTTGTGGAGGTGACCATATGGCGAACGTATGTCCCATTATGGCTCAACCCCAAGTGAATCCTAATAGCCTGTATTGCACCATAGAAAGGAAATACACTCATCACACTACGCAAGATTGCCCATACAATAAGTAAGCTGTTAGGCAAACCTACCCTCAGCCCTATCCACAATAGGGAAGATACCAGAACCAGTACCCTCCACAGCAATATGGTAGGCCACAACAACCTTATCAACAACCCTACCAAAACCAACAAAGGCCTCAGCCTGTGTTAGCTCAGCAACCTCCTACCCCAACCACTGTGATTCCCGTAAAGTACGCAGCTACAGAAGAGAACCTGAATAGAGCCATTGTGCCAGTAACACCATTGCTTTCAGAGAGTGACCCTAGTGACCATAGTTTTGACTCTACTCATATTGATAGCCCTCAAGCTTACTACATGCAGTCACCTGAGCATAATGAGGCCTATTATTACGAAGAACCGAGTGAACCAAGTTGGGAGCCAGAGTATGCGAATGTTATGTATGCGAATCCCAATTCTAGACCTCAACCTAGGCAGGTAAGACCCCCATTTCCTAGAGGGCCATGCTATCGATGTCAAAGAGATCACCTCATTCGTGATTGTCCGATGCCTGCCCCTACACAACCCCAATCTGTAACCATTCAAGGCTTTTGTCAAGATTGCGGAAAGGAGCACCTCTTACGAGACTGCCCAAAGAACCCACAGAATGTAACAAAAATTACTCCCATCAATGTGATTGGGTTAGTTGTAGACTCTTCAGGGAGTGTGACTTCCAATACACTAGTGCAAGTGGTCACGAGAGCTCAGGCATTGCAGCAAAACCAAGGTTTAGGCGGGGAAAAGAATGCCGAAGTTAGTGAAACTGAGAGCATAACCAAGAAACGGACGAGAGCTTGGAAAGATAGCCGTGAGAGAATGAAAAGGCAATGGGCAAAGAAGATGAGTGAACTTGAGGAAAGCCTAAGAGAAACGAGAGCCAGGATAATTGAACTTACATCTCAACCTCCCTCTCACACCACTCCACCACCACCATTCCCATCTCCATCCGATCCACCACCTTCCAACCCGCCTCATGCGACCCCACCACCCCTTAGAGTAGGATGAGTTCTAGCAGATCCCACTTCTGAGGACCTAAATATGATGCTCAAAGCATATCAGGCCAGAATCCAAGAAGGGCCAAACATAACCGATCATGAAAAGTGTTACCCTAGAGCAGAACTAGAGCTTGAACGAACCAAAATTTGTGCTAAGATGGTGGAATTGGCTCAAACCATGTTTGAAGCCAGTCGCCTCTTTAACATCCCTAGTTCAGCTAAGACGCAGTTGCACTTTGATGGACTGCTAGAAAGATTGGAGAGGCTAATTGCACAATCAGAAAAGGAACCCACCCCTCCAAATAAGGGCAAGGCAAGTGAAAGGTTAAGCCTTCTCATCCAGGAAGCTTATGTTCCCAACTCCACAGAGCCAAACACATCTTCTTCTATGAATCGGTACTCATCGGAATTCCTATGAGAGATTCAAGAAGAGAAATGGGCTAAAGAGATTGAAGTCCCTCCTCCCTTTGAACTTGTGGATGACGTGCATGATCAATTCCCACAAGATATTCCCTCCATTTATGGAGAGCAGGAGAGTAACCAATCTCAAGAAAGATTAGACTTTGAGTCTAATTCTTTACATGAATTACCCCACTTCACAGGCCCATGGGAAGCTAAGTCTACTTGTATGAGAGCACCCACGGTTATGGTACAAAACGAAGACTCAGTCATACCTAGGAACACAGAGGTAGTGGAAAACACTAAAGTGCAGTGCAATCTCACTTTAGAAGAGCTAATCAAGGTTAGGCCAGAACTGTGGAAACATGTAGCCAAACAAGTACCAGAGGTAACTAAACCTCATTCTCAGGTAGGTTCTCATAGAACAGTGCCAGAAATTCCTCTAGACAAGATAGGAGATATGAGTGAAGGAGAAGAAGGAAACACCTATCTTCCCATCACCCATCAAGGATACACAACCAAGGCAATTCTGGACTCAAGTGCAGGAGTTGCAATTGCTACCACTTCCCTGTGGAAGCGTTTGGGCAAGCCATAACTTAGGCCAATGAGAATGAAATTGCAGATGGTTGATGGTCACATAGAAAGACCCTTATGCTTGCTAGAAGGAATAACTCTCACTACATGTGGTGTAGAGTTTGAGCATACATTTTCTATATGTGACTTTAGCAAAAATCATGCCTATGAGATGATTTTGGGAAGACCATTTATGCGACAGTTGCAAGTGGTACAAAATTGGGGAACCAACTCCTTGTACTTGCAACACCTAGGTGTTACAACCAAAGTTAATCTCAAGGATTACTCTCATAGAGATGTCCCTCCTATCCAATGGAATCCCATCCATAGAGCCAAAGATGATACTGAGTCTGTGCATTCCATAGGATCAGGATCCTCATGGATGCATGAAGACACACACTTATGGATGTGCAAAGTGGCAGTAGAAGAGGAGAAGAGAGAAAGATCCAGAGAGGTAGGTGCGAAGGAAACACATAGATCAATTCAAGACCCAACCTATGCACTATAGTATTCCCTGATGAAGAGTTTGAACCTCATGGTTGGGCAGAAATTTTAGCAACAATGGATGTAGCTATCCATGAAGAACAATGGACACCCCACTGTGATGAGGATGGCTATGACATTTCAGTCTTCTCCATAGAGCCAATTATGGGAGATTCGGTTTTGGAAGAGTGCGAACATATCCCTGATGCAGTTGAGGATGCAAGTGACTCCGATCTAGAGTCAATCATTATGGACCCACCATTTGCATCAGAGGAAGAATACTTCTATGACGTAGAAGCTCACCTTCAGAGACACGGAGAGCTCACAAATGACGTAAGATTAACCACACAAGTAACCCCTAAGGATGAAGGAACGAAAAGGAAGAAGAGAGAAATCACACCAGAGGAGGAAGAATCTTTGTTTGAGGTCCCCGAGAATTTCAAAAAGTATGAGATAGACGATAGGAGAGTCATGGTAAGAATGCCTAAACGTGAGGCACAAGCAGGAGAGGCCTATGATAACAAAGAAACCACCAAGAAAATAGTTGTAGCCATAGAAGAAGGAGAAGAAAGATGCACGTACATAGGCCATGACCTGACGGAAGAAGAAGAGCAAGAGTTGATTGCCTTGCTAAGAGAATACCGAGATGTATTTGCCTGGAGTTACAAAGACTTGAAAGGTGTAGACCTTGACATATGCTCACACACGATTCCCATGACCTCAGATGCCAAACCCTCTAAACAAAAGCCATACGCATACAACAATAACTATGCTGCCAAGATCAAAGAAGAGATAGATCGCTTGGTAGAAGCTGGATTCATCTATGAAATTGAGCACACTGAGTGGGTATCCCCCATTGTAGTAGTGCCCAAGAAGAATGGAAAGCTACGTGTGTGCATTAACTTGAAGAAGGTTAATGCAGCCACTATTCGAGATAACTATCCGCTTCCTATCACGGAAGATATCTTAGAAAGAGTAACAGGCAAGGAAGTATACAGCTTCCTTGATGGACTTTCTGGTTACAATCAGGTAGCCATAGCTCTAGAAGATCAGCATAAGACAGCTTTTGCCACTGAGTGGGGCATATTTGCTTTTCGGGTAATGCCATTCGAGCTTACCAATGCTCCTGCAACCTTCCAAAGATTGATGTGCCATGTATTTAAAGAGTTCTTGAGGAAGAATTTAGAAGTCTATGTTGACGATCTTTGTGCTCATTCCAACATTAGACAAACACATATACCTGAACTTAGGCAAATCTTTGACAAATGTAGAGAATATCAAGTCTGCCTGAACCCAGAAAAGTGTGTTTTCATGGTCAGACAAGGCAAGATTCTAGGATAGTGTCAAAGAATGGCATATCCACGGACGAGGAGAAAGTGAGGGCCATTGCAGAGTTACCTAGGCCAAAGAATGTAAAGGAAGTACAAGCTTTCATGGGGCATTGTGGTTATTACCGATGGTTTCTACACATGTATGCCAGCATAGCAAAGCCTCTGTATGGACTTTTAACCAATTTCGAGTTGACTGATGAATGTGAAAACTCTTTCAACGAACTCAAAAGAAGATTGTGTTCAGCACCAATCTTGACCACACCAAATTGAATAAGCCCTTTCATGTTCATGTCGATGCATCCAATTATGTTATTGGATGTGTATTCGCACAACCTACTGGTGAAGGTAATATGGATCTTCCAATTGCCTATGCTAGTAGACAGTTGAATGCAACTGAACAAAATTATACCACCACTGAACGAGAAGGATTAGGCATGGTGTATGCAGTTAAAAAGTTTAGACACTATTTTCTTGCAAATAAGTTTAAATTTTTTACTGATCATCAAGCACTGTTGTTACTTGGTAAACAAGCCATGCAATATAGGTAGATTAGTAAGATGGTTTCTCTTACTGATGGAATACGACTTTGAGGTTGTGGTGAGGAAAGGGAAGACTCACTTGAGAGCAGAACATCTCTCTAGGCTCACATCTGGAGAGGCCCCACAAGGAGTATCAGATGACCTTCCTGATGCTTACCTATTTAATTTGGAAGTTGCACCTCAGTGGGCTAAGACACTAGTGCTAGTATTGACATACGGGCCTAAACATCCAGTAGTAAACACTCAAGATAGAGAGATAGTAAAAGCCCAAAAATACCAAATCATGGCAGGAAGTATGTACAAGCATATAGATCAAGGGATCCTAGCTTGTTGTGTGGAAGAGGAGTACGTAAAATGGTTGCAATTAGCACATGTAGGTGCATTAGAGCAACATTACTCAAGGCAACGGACCCTACAGACACTAAGGAGACTTAGAGTGCATTGGCCGACTATGGAAGCAGATGTCCATAAGATATGTAAGGAATGCCCAGTCTGTTGTGTTAGACCACCTGTGGAGCACACTACTCTTTATCAAGTGTCTCTAGCGCCAGATTGGAGTGAACCACTAGTAGCCTTCTTGAGGACGAAAACATTCCCTCAAGATATGACCCTGACGAGGCAAAGAAATTTAGAACAAGAAGCCCTAGATTACTCACTCGTTGGTAATAATCTATACAAGCGGGGTAAAGATGGTTACCTCAGACTCTGTGTCCACGAGAGTGAATATTTAAAGATCTCGGAAACTGCTCACCAAGGTGTAGCAAGAGGACATTTTGGACCAGATCGGGTGATCAAGGATATACTATTTGCAGGTCTTTGGTGGCCAACACTTCACATGGATGCACATACCTATGTGAAGCGGTGTGATGTCTGTCAGCGAACTCAGTATCCTATACGCAAAGATGAGATGCCTTTGAAACCTATGATGGGTGGACGAGCATTCTCTAAGTGGGGAATAGACTTTGTGAGTCCTATTAATCCCCCAGCTAAGAGTTCCCATGCTGAGTATATCATTGTGGCCACTGACTATCTAACCAAGTGGGTAGAGGTAAAAGCCACCACGAAGAACGATGCTCAAATGACAGCTAAGTTCTTATTTGAGAATGTGTTCACAAGATACGGGCTACCTATTGAGCTAGTAAGTGATAGAGGCACTCACTTCTTGAATGAAGTTATTGAAAATCTTCTCCAAGAATTCTTGGTAGTACATAAGAAGTCTGCTCCTTATCACCCACAAGCTAATGGGCAAGCCGAAAGCACAAATAAGATTCTATGCAATGTATTGACAAAATTAGTGAACAATAAACGCTCTGATTGGGACAAACAGCTACAACATGCTGTTTGGGCATACAGAGTTGCCTATAAAACGGTACTCCAAGCCACACCCTTTCAGATGGTGTTTGGCCAAAATGCAGTGCTACCATTGGACTTCTTGATACCTACATTGAAAGTAGCACAAGAGCATGATTGGACAGGCCATGAGCTCTCCTCTAGAATCTTTGACCTTGAGCGATTAGGAGAAACAAGACTGAGGGCTGCCGTAGGGATATATGCAGTGAAGAAAAGACAGAAGGCGTACTTTGATGCCCATGTTAAGGATAAAGGCTTGAAGGCCGGAGACTTAGTTTTGGTATATACCCTGAAACAACATGCGAGAAAGCTAGAAAAGCGTGGTTATGGACCTATGATCATCAATAGGATATCAACTAGTGGAGCAGTACAACTAGCCACTTTAGAAGGCGATGTTCTCCCTAATTACATAAGCAGATGTAGAGTCAAGTTATATCAAGAACCCCTGACTGAAGAGATGCTAAATAGCCTCAACACTGCCAAGAAACGCAAGGAAGAAGAAAAACGAATTCGAGAAGAAGCACAGGCAGAAGCTTTGGAACGCATCCGAAGAATGAAGTTGAGAAGACATGGTAGAGATCAGCCTAGGACAGATGACTATGCGCACCCAAGATATCATATGGCTATGTGTGAAGTTTCAGGCATTAGCTCTCATAGAATAATTGATCGATGTCCCTTTGTAACATTAGAGATAGGGCAAGGAAAGAGTGCAAGGACTGTAAGGGCATTGATTGACTCAGGTGCAACCACTAGTGCGGTTAAATTTTCTTACTGTCAAAAGTTGAACTTAAGTATCAATCCCATCTCATAGGATTGGGAGGCGTGGAGACCCCTTGCATGGGCGAGGTGGAACTTCCCCTCTATATTCAAGATGTTTTACTGACAATTAAAGTACTAGTGTGTCAAGATGAGGATCTCACTGAACCCCTTGTCTTGGGTCAAGACTGGATCTATGATCATGCAGTCAACCTAAACCTAAGAAGTTGACTTCTTCAGGTATGGGTAAATCAGAGTCGAATTACAGTTGAGTTAGACAATGGAGCACTCAAGGAACTAGGAAAGGCACACACTCCTAGTCCTTCCAGGAGTACACATGAAGATGACCATGTTATTCTTGTCCGAAACTATGTGATGCAGAGGGATGCTTATCTCAACAAAGAAGTCAAGGATGCGACGGAACTCCCTTCTTTTCCAAAAACCATAGGGACGTAGCAACCAAAGGTGGATCACACGCAAAGGAAGCAGAGGACTTATGCTCGCAGCCAAAAGAAAATACAAAGCACGGTGTCTCAACCATCAAAACAAGTGTGGGTACGGAAAGGCGAGCATCCTATTGCGATCAAGCCACAACAATTGGCTCAACTTCCTATTAGTGACCAACAGCAGGACACTAATAAGAAGTCTTCCAAAAATTCTCCTGTGAAAGTGAAGTCTATCTGGGTACCCAAGAAGTCGATGAATGCTAGCCCACAATTAAGAAAAATTTGGGTGCCTAAGGCTTGCTTGCGGGCTCAAATAGCTACACAAAGACCACACCCTGTACAACATAGTTCACTCACTCGAATATATGATACCCATTCTTATACATCATGCACGAACACATATTCACCCATGAGCACGAGTAGAATCACTTGTAAATGGGTCCCTAAAAAGCCTCATTTCCAAGCAGACACTCTCACAAAGCCCTCGAGAGTCCCCATCGAACAAAAACTGAAAGCCATCCACTATGTTTGGCTGCCCAAAGCTTGTAATAAACCCTTGAACCCCACCTGTAAATTCACCTCCACCTACTAATTGCATCATTCGTACACTACATCTTTCCATTTAGCTCCTAGGATTATCCAGTCTCTAACTACACACACGATCACCGAGCACTTGGTGGCCTACTAACCTCTCACTAACCTCATGTTAATGTTGTAATGGGGACACAAATTGTTCTATCTTGTCCTTTACAATGTTAACACATGCTTCTATATTCTCACAGAGCCAGCAAACAAGAAGTAAAATGGCCGAGGCTGCAGGAACTAGCTCCCAGGCAGGCACCAACCCTCAGATTGTGGACATTGAAAGCCTCCCATTGAGGAAGAGTTGAAGGAAAGACCACTGGCATTAAGAGCTTTACATGCCCTACCTGTTCAGAATCCTCCCCAAGGGCACACATCACCAATAAGCAAAAACTCACATTGGTTCAATGATGTGGGAGGACCTCTTGGAGACGGCACTTATTTGTGGGAGGCAGAAATAGAGTTCAACGGATGCTGGGGTCGGTATCATTTCTTTACTAGAGAGTTTGAGAGGCTTCAAAATAATGAAGGGTTGAAACCGATATGGAAGAAGGCGGGACTATATGACTACTTCAAAGCCCAGTTACCGAAGCCAGACTTTCTAAGGTGTTCATATTTGATTAGCACCCTCACTCCCAGTAAAGAGAAAAAGGGGTATAGCACCTTTGTCCTACCATCGCTTACAAGAGGTAATGAGCTGAAGCGCTTCAAATTGACAAACAATTTGGTAAGGGAAGCTCTCGACATGAAAGGCATGCATATCCCCACAGAGAAGGAGTCAATGGTCCCAAACAACATGAAGAACAGGAACCTGACTAAGCTAAAAGACATGGTGGCAATGACTCCAACTATTGCCATTCACCTCCGCATGTGCATGCAACATTTCGCGTTCCCTGCTCAAGAGAGATTCACGATGCCACCCAAGAAGATATGGTTCAGTCTATATGTAGCAGACGCCTTCGATTTGACAATCAACATGCCTCATTGGATTATTGAACAAATACATTTGGCACATCAATGGTGGTATAAGAAGCAAAAGTAAGTACTTTACGGATGTTGTGCTCTCACAAGGATTGTTTATAGATGCTTGGCATATGATGTGCCAATTCAAAGGGCACTTGTTTGGACCAGGGTGCAAGAATTCCAACGTAGACTATCAACCGCTGGGCCTCCATCCAAGAAAATGAGGGAAGCGGTTCAGATGCCCTGTGCACAGGCCCACGGTGCCACATTGACACCAGAGACAACTCCCCGACTTCCAAGGCGAGTGCAACCCTTCACTATCAGATTATCAAGGCATAGCACAGAAGGACCGAACCTAGTGTTTCCACCTATACCCACCGACCTAGAGTTCCCTCATGGCTTCACATTGGAAGATCTAACTGATGAGGAGGTAGCCAGAATAATTAATGCTACTAATTTAGAAGTTGAGGGAGAGCAGGCAAGCAAACAACAGACAGTCATAGACCAACCCCATCCAGTCCAACCAGAAGTAGTCGAAGTGGATGATGATGAAGACTCGAGACTGCAGAAGAGGAGCAAGAGGATGAACAAGAAGGACTGTCTGACGAAGAAGAGCATGAATATGAGCAAGAAGTCATACAGGAACTTGAAGGAGCCCCTGCTTATACAAAGCAACTAAAAAAGCTGTATGATACCATCAAACGAGTTCAAGAACAACACAAACTGTCCCTGGCAGCAGGAAAAGCCCTCATGAACCAAATCCTTGAAGAGGAAGGGGTGGATGAGCAATACAAAGCAACCCTTGACATGATCGCTGACGCATTAGGGGTACCTGAGACGGTGCATACCGCTCTTGCGCACTCGCGAAGATCAGAGAGAAGATACGGCAGACGCCCCCCTCGATCAGGGAAACAAATGAATGTATTGGTATCACTAACCACAGGGCACCACATCCACGACCACGGGCACGGCTCAAACCCTTCATGACATTGAGGAAGCCCATACCTCAAGTGCACCCCCGTCACCCCCTTTACCACCCCTACCTCCAACTCCACCACCTTCACCTCCCACGACCAGTGTCACCACCACCGTCACTGCCTCAGACTCCACTTCCCATACCGAAGCACAGACTGTGAGTCCACCCTCACAATCCGCACAACCTATCACCACCCCTATTGTAAATACTACCACTGACACCGATGAAATTCCCATTCCCCCGATCACGCTCCCTGGCGGTCCATATTCACAACTACACACACCACTTTACACCTTCATAACCATCACTACACCGACAATTCCCATGTTCACAATCACTCCCACGACTAGATCCACATATGACATCATGGACATATCACCTACTTCCGCACCTCTCCCTCCCCCCATATTTCCACAATCTCCCATTCCCCCACCACCCACTTCACCCTTTTCAAGCACAGCATACACACTCCCGATCCCTTTTCCCTACCCCTCTGCATTCAACACCTTTCCCGCATCCACTCCTGTTAATAATGTATTTAATAATATGTACCAATCTATGACTCAACTACAACAACATTACCAACATCTAGATGCCTAGCATACGAGCTTGTTCAGAAATCATGAAATGCTACAGGAGAGATTCATTAATTTAGAGAAGGAGAAGAGGCAGTTACAACAGCCGTATAGTACGTTGCAAGCACAACATGATCAGTTAATCGCCAATCCACCCCAGATAGATACTGAAGAAAAACAACAACTTGATGATCTGTTACACGCTCAGATAACGGACAATCTCAAGCTTCGATGTAACCTCGCCTTACTACGAAAGCACATGTTGGCAGCACTCAAAGAAAATAAATGACTACAGAAACAGAACGAAGAGAACCTGGAAGCAGCAATGGAGGGTTCATCGCAAGAAATCGACCCAGAGAATTTCAAGGCCATCCCATCGGCAAATATGCAAATTATATTGGAAACACATGCCAATCTCTTGGAAGCACACGCCGCCTTAGAAAGAGACTGGGATGACCTACTAAAGCAGCTAGCAGCTCAACAAGATTCACCAAAAGAAGTTACAGCTGCAGCAGACACATCTGAAGAAGTCGCAAAACTCAGAGCACAACTGGCAGAACTACAAAATAAAGTTCTTCAATATGAGCGTCAACCCTCTCCCCCTATGGAACCGGAACCTGAAGACCTAGTTCCAATTCAAGTTGAGGAAATCTTTGAAGACCCATACGTACCGATGTCGGCACCAGGGGGTAAGCAAACAGAAGCAGGAATGGACACAATTGAGATCGAAGCTCCTGAATGGATGCACAGGTTAGAGAAGGTGGCTACAACCCACGATGAGAGGGTGGCTGTACAGATACAGTCGATGTCCCGATTGGAAGAAATCGTCATCAAATCCGATTACTTCAGAAACCTCTCCCATCATAGGTGGATTGGCACGTCCGATGATTTGTATGTTCCATTCTATGTCTTATTGGCAGATTATAATGCTGAAATCAAGCAGCGCACAACAAAAGAACCAACCTCGGCGACACAGTTTGCACCAAAAGACATCCCTGCAAGTGCCACACATGGGAATATATTTCAACCTACCTGGAACCTTGAGATGGTATGCACTTGGAATAACATGCCATTATACATCAAGTATAACCCATGCTACTGCCCTGTCTTTCGAAGGTCTTGGCCAGAGTACACCAAAACAGTTTTGATGGTTAAAGGATGTGAAAAGTGGCTAAACTATGTGTACTTAGCACCCCCTCATGGCCAACCCACGGTCAACTACATGATTTCAACCATCCGACACTAGGTAGTCAGATTCAAGAATATACCAGATGTCATGGCACAGATGTGCCTCAAAATCTTTGAGCTAATGCTGGTTACATTCAGGAACTTTAAGAATGTCAAGGAACCTCATCTTTCGGCTCTCGGATTTAATGAAGGAAATCAAGACCTTGTTTATGATATGAGCACCACACCATCTATCAATGTCGTCTATGCATGGCATGCTCGTATCAAGTATCTACCAATCTGCTTCAAGAAAACGTTTGAGGAAATGTTTATCACTAGGTTATGGGAATATCATTTAGAGATATTCATTCCCAGACCATCTCATTTATTACAGTTATTTGTTGTGGAACAGGCTCTACATTCAGAATGGGAGTGATGCGGTGAACCACGAGCTACAACTCATGTATAAGTAAGTGCCAAGCTATGTGGAATAAATCCACAAAAGGAAGTAAGCCCAGAGCATTGCAGAAAGCTTCGAAATTCTCCCTAGGTAGAGACTTTGTGAAAAGGTCTGCAATGTTCTCTTGTGTGGGCACATATGCCAAATTGATCTCTCAACCAGAGAACCTCTCCCTGATATAATGATAGTGCACCTCAATGTGCTTAGTGCAAGCATGGAACATAGGGTTCCTTGCAACTACCAATGTGCTCTCACTATCAGTTAAGATGGTGGTGGCATAAGACTACACAACACCCAAATCAACCAAACAACATCTGAGCCACAAAAAGTCAACAATTGCTGTGAAAGATACCCTATACTCAGCCTCACAACTAGAAGTGTCCACAGTAGGCTACTTCTTGCTCAACCAAGATATGCATGAGCTACCAAGCATGAAGCAAAACCATTGGTCCACACATGAGTGTCATGTCAACCAACCCAGTGAGAGTCAGAAAAAGCATGTAAATCTGGCGATAGTGATCCCCCCTTGGGATAAAACAATCCAAGTAGTTGAGTACCACTCAAGTAGCGAAAGATGCACTTAACTGCCTAATGATGCTTGACACCTAGGTAATGCATAAACCTGCTCATATGAGAGATAACAAATTGAATATCAGGCTTGATAAAAGTAAATCAAGCATCCAACAACCTGTTAATAGAGAACAACATCAAATGCATCTCCAATAGCATGAAGACTCAACCATAAACCTGTTTCCATAGGAGTGGCAATAGGTTTGCAGTTTTCAAGCCCAAAACACTTGAGTAATGTATCAATATTTTTTTTTTTGAAACAAAACTATTCTGTCATCAACCTCCATAAATTGGATGCCCAAATAATGATGCAAATGCTCCAAATCTGACATCTAAAAAGAGGCATGAAAATCAGCCTTAAAATCATCAATATGCTTCTTATTAGGACTAGTGAGCAACATGTCATCAACATAGACAACAACAATCAAAAGCACATCATTTGCATGCTTAACATATAAGGTGCTCCCAGTTCGACTATTGTCAAAACCATGTGCAATCAAGTAGGCACGTATCTTTTCATACCAAGTATGTGGTGCTGGCTTCAAACCATATAATGCCTTTTCCAACCTTCACACTTTGTTTTCATGCCCTTTCTACACAAATCCATGGGGCTAAAATACATACACTATTCTTCATGTATATCTCCATTTAGAACTGTAGTTTTAATGTCCAATTGATGTACATTCCAACCATGATGAGTTGCAAGTGCACAACTGCTATGAACAGTAGTCATTCAACATGTGGGTGCAAAGGTCTCATCAAAATCAATGCCTCTTTCCTAAGCATAACCTTTTGCAACAAGCCTAGCCTTAAACCTGTCAATTGTTCCATCGGGCTTATGTTTCACCTTGTATACCCATTTAGTGCCAATGGCCTTTTTTCCTTGAGGCAAATCACATAAGTTCAAGTACCATTCTTCATAATAACATCGTATTCTAGTTGCACGATAGCCATCCAATTTTTGGAATTTTGTGCTTCATCAAAAGAAACAAGCTCATTCTCATCACAAATACTAGAGGCAGCCATAGCATAGCAATTTGATGCAAAATAAGCACTATGAGAGCCTGAATAGGTACAATATCATAGAGGTGCATCTAATTAAAGTCTGCACTAGCCATTTAGGCATAGTGTTGCCTTCTCTATATCAACCATCTCATCAATAAGTGCATCATGTAAATCTGCATTAGAAGTGGAATGATCTACATCATCATGTGAAACCTATAAAGGCTAACAAATTGCCTCATTTGGACCAACACTTGACTATCCACTTGTAAAAAGAGGTAGCAAAGTGTCATACACATCTTTGGGGCTAATTAATGTCTCTTGAATACATGATAGTAATGGATGAATTGCATCTTCCACAAAAACAACATCACGGCTAACCAAAATGCATTTAGTTTGTGGATGATATAGATGATATCATTTGCTTTCAGAACTATACCCAACAAAAATACATTTTACTGCTTTATCATCCAGTTTTCTGCATTGTTGTTTAGAAACTAATGCATATGTCAGACAACCAAAGACACATAGATGAGCAACAAATGGCTTGCAACCATGCCAAGCCTCATATGGAGTGATAGACTACAATGCTTTGGTGGGACACTTGTTAATTACATATGTTGCACACATAACAACCTCAAGCTAGAAGCTATGTGGTAAAGCCTGACTTTTGACCTTATGTAACATAATCCTGGTAGGAGATGGTTGAACCACACCCTAAGAGAGAGGATTAGGAAGTAATCCTCAACCATGGCTTTTGGGGCAAGTGGTTAGCCCATCACATTCCTAACCAAGAGGTTGTGAGTTCAATTCCTTACATTGGTATCAGAGCCTAGGAAGTAGGCTTGGGCAAAGTGGAATGATCCAATGGCCTCTAAAAAAGGCGCTTGGGCATCCTCCATGTGAAAGGGTAGGATTTGTGGAAGGCGCGCGTCGATTTCAATGATGGACCTTACAATGATTGGGGTGTATCTCCCAATCCGTAGGTCGGATTGAGGCGTGTAATATACCGTTGGAAAGCTCTCGGAACGAACTTTCCAATGAGCTAGCTTGCAATGTGTGAATTCCTTGGGAATCCTTGGATGGAACTTGATTGAGTACATCCTGCCAGTCCCATAGCTGGTCAGGGTACATCCTGCCAGGGTACATCCAGGGTACATCCTACCAGTCCCATAGCTGGTCAGGGTACATTCCCGAGGGAGTTCAAGGGGGGAAGAATGTAACATAATCCTGGTAGGAGATGGTTGAACCACACCCTAAGAGAGAGGATTAGGAAGTAATCCTCAACCATGGCTTTTGGGGCAAGTGGTTAGCCCATCACATTCCTAACCAAGAGGTTGTGAGTTCAATTCCTTACACCTTACACCTTGCCATCTCCATGAGTGACCTGTTCTTCCTTTCAACAACTCCATTCTATTGAGTTGTATACAATAGTGTACAATGATGTTTCATCCCATGTTCAACCGGAAATGCATTAAAACCAAAAGATGTATCCCCCCCAAATCAAAATGGAGGGTGCCTATTTTACATGCTGACATATTTTTAGCCAAAACCAGAAACTTTATGAAGCACATAAACACCACAGACTATGCTTTTAGTGGATACAGCCATGCATGCCTGGAAAAATAATCAATAAAAGTCACGAAGTAAAGGTGGTTCCCAAAAGAGAGTGTCTGCATAGGGCCATATACATCACTATGAACAAGGTAATGATAGTAAAGGATGTTGGAATTCTAGTAAACTTGGACTCTTTGAATGTGATTGTAGGTTGAAGAATCAAAATAACAAAAGGAAGCAAAACAATTATGCATCGACAAGTGTAGATGATTATGAGAAGCTGTTCATGGTCCAATATCATATGATGAATATGATGTCTATTGATGTTTCAAAATCAAATGGTAATGTCTGGTATGTTTATTCCCGTGCTTTAAATCACATGAACAATCATGTAGAATGGTTTAATAGTTCGCAAAAATTACCAATTCTTGGATATATTGAAATAGGCAATGACACATCACATCCTTTCAAGCATACAAGAAACATAGCACTATCTATGGAGGACAGGAAGGTGAAAGATCTTGCTGATGTGCTGCATGTTCCAAATATAACAAATAATCTAGTTTCTATTGGACAAATGGTTGACTAGGTATTACAAGTCAGGTTCAATGCTAATGGGTTATATGTAGAAGAGTACAAACACGATGGAAGATTGATCGCCAAAGGATGAAAGTGGGTAGGATGTTCACCTTAAATGTGAAAATTTTTGAAATGAATGCGTCCATGTTTGCAAAAGGTGTAGAAATTATTGCTGATATAGAGATTTGCCATAAGCAAATTGGACATGCAAATTTGTCTATATTGAAATTGATGCAGTCAAAGGAGCTTGTCATGGACTACCAAATTTTGAGGTTGGAGAAATGTAGAAGGTATGTGCAACATGTCAATTTGGTAAACAGTCAAGGGCATCATTTCTGCATGACAAGCATGTGCTAGAAATAGTACATACAGATGTTTGGGGTCTTGTAAAGACCACCTCTATGGGACGATGCAGGTTTTCTATCACTTTCATTGATGACCATATAGCAAAAGTATGGGTATATTTCATGAAATCAAAGAGTGAGGTGTTCACTCACTTCCAAAATTTTAAGTCTTGTTGGAAAACAATGTCTTAATGTCCCATGGTCAAATGGTCCATATTGCTCAAGCTATTACGGGATATGGAAATCTCATTAATAAATTTTCTACAGCAAAAAGGCATGGGTTCCTTGGATAACACATTTGCCTTCCATCAAAACGATCCAGATTCGAATCCCGTGGATAGCAGTGACGACGCGCAAAAATTTTTAGAGCAAACTATTATTAACAATCGACGATCACATGCGTTTATCGCTGAACGTGGAATTCGTAAGAAGTTTTTGCTTTATTAGAAGTGTTTCACTTGTGCTTTATTTTATGGAGTGCTTTTGGATATATCTTTATTTGATGGAGGGCTCTACTATATAAGAAGTACTTTGGAGACACTTTGATCATCCTACACCAATTGGCAACGCCAGTTTTGGTCCCTTAGTAGAGGTGGTGCTCTAACACACATGGGGCAGCCATGGTGCACTCTAGGAGCATGTTGAGGAGCAGCTATGGAGTTCTTCTTGGAGAAGAGTGTGCTCACACTCTTGCTTATGGAGAGGACTTGCCCATCAGCACCTTGGTGGTGTGGATCAGCCATCTACATAATGTATTTGAAGATTGTCTTCTACATGAAGATTTCGGTGTACTTCAAAGACATTGGATGGAGGTTAACATAAGATTTGCATCTTATGTTAAGAATTCAGGTACATATTCTCTTTATGCACATAGGTACTACTTGGAGCTTATGAAGGCAGTGGCATCCATATCAAGAGAAGTCCTATTTGGCATATATAAAGGAGAATAAGTACATGTATGCTACATGCATTCGGATGAGGTGTTAGAGAAGGTGTGTTCACATGAGTATGAGGATTTCTGGCAGCAACATGTTAGCGTTCTATGCTAATTCTATAAGTATGTGATCTTTCACACACACATCTGATTTAGGGTCTTCCATAACCTAAAATCAAATTAGGGTTTGTTGAATATCAGTTTCCAAATGATCTTTCCTCTTCTGTCACTCATATTCACTCTTCTACAACCTATCAGGTCATAAATCTCATATATATTAAGATTTCTATCCCTACATTTGAATATTCTTGTAAATTCTATACATTCACTCGTCCATTTATTTCTGTTCACATAGAGTGGTTGAGAGTTTTGTTCCCATGTTGTAATTTGACATTTGTATATATGATAGTGTGAGTAAGCAGTGGCTTACGTAACACTTTACATATGTTGTCTAATCTTTCTCTATCTTTGACTCATCATTTGTATGATTAAGTGTGGTATGTTCATGTTTTGTCAATATTGGAAGATTGCTGAAATTTATGTTGTAGATCCTAGACCTATGGAATCATGGACCTGTGGTATTAGTAATGGGCCTACTAAATTTCCAACATTTGGTATCAGAGCATCTAGGCTCTCAGATTTCCAGGTTCCCAGACTTCTAGGTTTACAACATATGATTTAAGAGCATCTTCTAACATTTGACATTTGACATACACACTTAATCTAGATGAGTAGAGATTTGAGAATTAGACAATTCAGTCACATGTTTATTCATCAGTATGGAGTATGAAGTTGATGATATGTTAGCAGCCGAATACTTTTGGAAGAGTATGCAAATACTTTACAAAAGTATTGTTTGAAGACCAAGACTTGATGAAGAGAAGGCTACTTCAAATTCAAGGAAAAACAATGTTTTGGAGAAGATGAAGGAACCAGATGAACATCAAATCACAGGTATTAGTTTCTACTATCAGATTATCATTTGCAGGTCATATCTTAGAAGAGCAGTTATGAAGAGATTTGAAGGATTGCTTTTATACACTTTCATTATTTGAAAGTAAAAGCATTAGCTACATCAAAACACTTTTGATAGATCTCTTTCATGGCAAGAAAGCTTATCTAAGAAGACAAATTTGGAGATGGGATGAGTTTCGTTTTCAGCCAATCTTGTGTTGTAAGTTGGTTGGATATTTAGGTACGGAATTTGATCTAGGTACTCTAGAGAGGAAATTCAACATTTAGCCAAAAGGTTGGTGAATTCAATCATAACAGTCACATTTGAAGCAGAATTTTGATTCAGAGATATGAGGAGATGGTAAAACATGATTCTATATTCACTTCCATTTATATACCATGTTTGTTTTGTCTCTAGGGTATAAAAGTCAAGAAAGTCATTTGCAAAAATCACTTGTTTAGGCAAGTATCGAAGAGAGTGGATGATTGGTATCGTGGCTGAGCGATCGTGCACACTAGTGGATTTATAGGGAAGCTAATCAAGGAGAGAAGCAAGAGAGCATATTAGTGAGGTGAGAACAACAAGAATCTACTGAAAAAATCAAGTTAAAAACTCCAAAAATGTGACAACAGACATGATCACTATCACGGGGCAAGTATCGTGGGTGTTGGAGATAGACGTCTGCGGAAGCACGCGAACAGCACAAGGAAGTAGAAGAAGCTTGGAGCACAAACACACAATACTGAATGTATTACTAGAGAATGTACAAAGATAAGTAGCCCATTAGGGCAATAGGCGTATATACAAGCCGGGGGAAAAAAACCTCCTAAAGAGGGAAAAAAGTGCCCCGGCAGTCCTAGAGTGTTCACACACATCACTACCTAAATATATCAACAAATTCCCCCTGGGAGTGATGCGGTGAACAAGGAGCTGGCACTCATGTATAAGGAAGTGCCAAGCTATGTGGAAATCACTCCACAAAAGGAAGTAAGCCCAAAGCTTTGCGAAAAGCTTCAAACTTCTCCCTAGGCAGAGCCTTCGTGAAAAGGTCTGCAATGTTCTCCTGCGTGGGCACATATGCCAAGCTGATCTCCCCAGCAGAGAACCTCTCCCTGACATAGTGATAATGCACCTCAATGTGCTTAGTGCGAGCATGGAACACAGGGTTCCTCGCAACTGCCAATGCGCTCTGACTGTCAGTGAAGATGGTGGTGGCAGAAGACTGGCCAACACCCAAATCAGCCATAAGGCGTCTGAGCCACACACACTCAACAGTCGGTGTGAAAGCTGCCCTATACTCAGCCTCACAACTGGAAGTGGCCACAGTAGGCTGCTTCTTGCTCAACCAAGATATACATGAGCTACCAAGCATGAAGCAAAAACCACTGGTGGACACACGAGTGTCATAGCAACCAGCCCAATCTGAGTCAGAAAAAGCATGCAAATCTGGCGGTAGTGATCCCCCCTTGGGATAAAACAACCCAAGTAGCCGAGTACCACTCAAGTAGCGAAAGATGCGCTTAACCGCTTTCCAATGCGTGACTCCTGGGCAATGCATAAACCTGCTCATCTGTGAGACAACAAACTGAATATCTGGCCGAGTAATGCATAAGTAAATCAAGCACCCAACAGCCTGCTGATAGAGAACAGCATCAAATGCATCTCCAGCATCATGAAGACTCAATCGTAAACCTGTCTCCATAGGAGTGGCAATAGGCTTACAGTCTTCAAGGCCAAAACGCTGCAATAATGTGTCAATATATTTCGTTTGACACAAAGCCATTCCACCATCAACGTGCATAAACTGAATGCCCAAATAGTGATGCAAATGCCCCAAATCAGACATCTCAAATGAGGCATGCAAATCAGCCTTAAAATCAGCAATATGTGTCTCAATAGGACCAGTGAGCAGCATGTCATCAACATAGACAACAATGATCAGAAGCACATCATTAGCACGCTTAACATATAAGGTGCCTTCAGTTGGACTGTTCTCAAAACCATGTGCAATCAGATAGGCATGTATCTTCTCATACCAAGCACGTGGTGCTTGCTTTAAACCATATAACGCCTTCTTTAATCTGCACACTTGGTTTTCATGCCCTTTCTGCACAAAGCCACGGGGCTGAAAAACATACACTTCTTCATGCAAGTCACCATTCAGAAATGCTGTTTTAATGTCCAACTGATGTACATTCCAACCATGATGGGCTGCAAGTGCACAAATGCTACGAACAGTAGTCATACGGCATGTAGGTGCAAAGGTCTCATCAAAATCAATGCCTCTTTCCTGCGCATAACCCTTTGCAACAAGCCTAGCCTTATACCTGTCAACGGTACCATCAGGTTTACGCTTCAGCTTGTATACCCACTTAGTGCCAATGGCCTTCTTGCCAGGAGGCAAGTCACATAAGGACCATGTACCATTCTTCATTATAGCATCATATTCAGATTGCATAGCAGCCATCCAATTTTCTGAATTTTGTGCTTCATCAAAAGAAACAGGCTCATTCTCATCACAGAGACTAGATGCAGCCATAGCATAGCAATCTGATGCAAAGGAGGCACTATGAGAGCCTGAACGAGTACGATATGACAAAGGTGCATCTAATTTGCTGTCACGCAAAGTCTGCACCAGCCATTTTGGCATAGTTTTTGCCTGCTCAATATCAGCTCTCTCATCAGCAAGTGCATCATGTAAATCTGCATCAGAAATGGAATGATCTACATCATCATATGAAACTTGCAAAGGCTGAGAAGTTGCCTCATTAGGACCAACACTAGCCTGTCCACCTGTAAAAAGAGGCATCAAAGTATCATACATGTCTTTGGAGCTAACAGATGTCTCCTTAGTACATGAAAGCAATGGCTGAATAGCATCTTCCACAAAGACAACATCACGGCTAACCAGAATGCGTTTAGTCTGTGGATGATACAGACGATAGCCTTTACTTTCAGAACTGTACCCAACAAAAATACATTTTACTGCCTTATCATCCAATTTTCTTCGATGTTGTTCAGGCACTAATGCATATGCCAAACAACCAAAAACACGCAGATGAGCAACAGATGGCTTCCGATCATGCCAAGCCTCATATGGAGTGATAGACTGCAATGCTTTAGTGGGACACCTGTTCAGTACATATGCTGCACACATGACAGCCTCAAGCCAGAAACTATGTGGTAAAGCCTGACTTTTGACCATGCACCTCGCCATCTCCATGAGTGACCTGTTCTTTCGTTCAGCAACTCCATTCTGTTGAGGTGTATACGGTACTGTACACTGGTGTTTTATCCCACGTTCAGCCAGAAATGCATTAAAATCTGAAGACATATATTCCCCCCCTCGATCAGAACGGAGGGTGCCCATTTTACATGCTGACAGATTTTCAGCTAAAACCAAAAACTGTTTGAAGCACATGAACACTTCGGACTTTGCTTTGAGTGGATATACCCATGCATGCCTGGAAAAATCATCAATGAAAGTCACGAAGTAAAGGTAATTTCCAAAAGAGGGTGTCTGCATAGGACCACAGACATCACTATGTACAAGCTGCAATTTCTGCGTAGCCCGAACTGAACCATCTTTTGGAAAGGAAGAACGCTGCATTTTGCCCAAAATACAGCCTTCACAAACATGTTTTCCAGGTGCCTCAAGTTTGGGCAAAGAGGACACCATTTCAGATTTCTGCAGGCGTAACAAACTAGCAAAATTCAGATGACCAAAGCGTGCATGCCAAAGCTTTGCATCTGACATAGCCTGAGAATCATGAACTGCACATGCCGAATCATTCACAGATCTTTCATAGTCTATGAGCTTATACAGCCCACGACATAAGATGCCAGAAGCAATCGCCATTTGAGAGATCATGGACTGTACACCTGTCATCAACAAATTTCACAACCAAGCCAATCTTGGCTAATGCAGAAACTGATAACAGATTCTTTTTGATCCCTGGCACAAATAAAGCATCTGACAAAGTGAAAGAACTACCATCAGCAGTAGTCAGAATGATCTTACCAACTCCCATAACAGGATAAGAGGAGTTATTGGCGCATGTGACAGTATTCCCTGTAGGGGCAGGCTCGAGTGAAGAGAAGAAACTGCGCTGTGAGGTAATATGTTTGGTCGCCCCACTGTCAAAGTACCAAACATCTCAGTCTACTACAGACATGCACTGATCATGAGAAGATGGGTCAAAACTGCAGACAGTAGTAAACGCCCATTCTTCTTCCTGCACAAGATTTGCAGACTCTGTTTTTGGTGTAGAGGCCTCTGCAACAACCATTCCAGTCTCTTTCTTCTTTGCCTCTTTAGCAGCCAGTTTTGGACAGTTCTTTATAATATGATCATTTCCTTTACAGTACTTGCAGAACAATTTCTGCTTTTCTGATTTCTTTTCATCTTTATCCTGGTTCTTCGATTGTGCAGCATTTGCAGATTTTTGCTTACTAGTAGAAGAGCTCCATTTTCCTTTGCCCTTTTGACTAGCCAGGAAAGCTTGATCTGCAACACGCATAATGGACCTGTTCTGCCTGGACTGATCTTCCTGCAACAGAACAGAGACTAATTCTTCAAATGACAAGGCATTCGGATTGCCTTTCATCATCAACCGAAGAGTAGAGGCAAAACTCTGATATGAATCAGGAAGACCATTCAGAACGGTCTGCACAAGTGAGCTATCTGGTATAACCTCATCAACAGAAATCAATTGTTCCTTCAGGTCTTTGATCTTTGTAAGAAAACTATCCATAGAATCACCTTCATTCATGTGCTCACTCTCCAACTGTTTTCGGAGGTAAGCAACACGAGCCTCATTCCTAGCCTGGTACAAAGTGGTAAGTGTATCCCAAGCATCCTTTGCTGTTTTGCAAGAGCGAATGTGAGGAATAATGGCACGTTTGACAGACAAAGCTATCAATGCATGTGCCTGGGCATCTCTGCCATCCCAACGAATCTGCTCTGCAGTAGGTGCAACAGAAACAGCAGCACGAACAGGAATCTGCGGAATATCATCTTCGACACCATCTTCATCAGCTCCAGTACCTCCAGCACCTGTATTTGTAGTACCTGTAGTCGCAGGTGTAACAGGACGTCTTTCAACACCCTGCACAATGTTCCACAGTCCTTTTGCAACCAGTACATGTCGCATCATATAAGCCCATAATGGGTAGTTGGTACCATCCAACTTATCCTCAACAGCCAACATACGGAATACATCACTGCTTTCAGCCATGGCCGGTGACTAAAATACCTTGATGCAGAAAATTGACTGTATCTCAAAAAGTTGAACGGAACTGCCCAGACGAGTTCTGCTAGACCTGTAGCAAACTTCGAGACGCTTAAACTGGCGAACAGAAACTGGTATATACCTTTGGCACAAAAGGACGAAATAGCCTGCACAAGCACTGCGATAGTGTGTTCGGAGGCCGAAACGAGCTCAGATCGCGATTTTGGCACTACAAAGCAAAGCTATTTTGATCTCGGAAACACCTTGAGTATGCTCACCAAATTTCGTGCGAATCTGAGACTGCAAACGGAGGAGTGTCGACGGCGCCCTAGAAGAAGCGACGACCTGCTCTGATACCAATTGTTGGAGATAGACGTCTGCGGAAGCACGCGAACAGCACAAGGAAGTAGAAGAAGCTTGGAGCACAAACACACAATACTGAATGTATTACTAGAGAATGTACAAAGATAAGTAGCCCATTAGGGCAATAGGCGTATATACAAGCCGGGGGAAAAAAACCTCCTAAAGAGGGAAAAAAGTGCCCCGGCAGTCCTAGAGTGTTCACACACATCACTACCTAAATATATCAATAGTGGGTTAGAGGGATTTTTTGTTTTCCACAGGCACATACAGGGAAAGAGGAGAGCACAAGGATCACATAGGTCTAAAATTTTTCAAATTTTTTTTTAATTTGAGTGAGTTAAGCCCAAGTATCACGACCGATCGAGTTTAGGTATCGTGATACTTGAATTCTCGTGTATGATGATACCTGGCAGGTATCGTGTATCGTCGGTATCTCTTACTCCCCATGTATCATGATACCTAGGTATCGTGTATCGTCAGGTCGAGTATCACTGATATTTGGGTATCGCATATCACCGACACTCAGGTATCGTGTATCGTGAGTCCTTGTGTGTCGTGTATCACCGATACTCAGGTATCATGTATCACGAGTCCTTGTGTGTCGTGTATCACCGATACTTTGGTATTGTGTATCGCAAGTCCTTGTGTGTCGTGTATCGCCGATACTTTGATATCGTGTATCACGAGTCCTCGTGTGTCATGTGTCACCGATACTTGTGTATCATGTAATGCCGATCGCATTGTATCATGTATTGTGACTACATTGTATCGCGATACCAAGGTATCATGTGTCATGTTGGTCGTGTATCGTGATACATGTGTGTCATGTATCATGACCTTGTGTATCGTGTATCGTGTTGGTGGTGTATCATGACATATAGGTATCGTGGGTTCCTTGAGTATCGTGTATCATCCCAATCCAATATCGTGACCTGAGAAGTATCGTGTATTGCCTGAGGCCAAATATCATGTATCATGGACATTCCAGGAAAGGAGAACTCAAGCTAGGCTAAGCCAATTTCGAGGATAAACTCAAGCTTGAGAGGCCTGCAAAAATTGATTGAGGTATGTAGTGAATGAACCTTCGCTCAAGACGTGTACTAGGAAGCCGACGTAGTGTCATATCTTCAACCGGGAGTGTAAATTTACCTAGTGCCAATTCACAGTATTCTGACACTTCTAGTGAATCAGACAAAGAAGATAGGATAGGATGGCTTCTGAAGACATGCATAGTTCAGTTCCGTTGACAGGGTTCATGTCCGTCATTGAAGGAGAATATAGAACCTCACTGGAGTATGTGAACACTAACCTGCATGACATGCCAATTTATATTGATGGAATAAATAGAACCGTAGCACGAATGAAGAAAGCAAATGAATCGGAGATAGTCCCTCAATCTGAAGTGAAGTATGAGGGAGGGTTCTATATGGATAAAAGAGAAATGATTTACATAGTGACCGATTGTCCGGAGACCATAAGTGAACCACGAGAAAGCGAGAACGTGGACCATATTAGTGGGGAAGGAAATGAAGGACATGTTTCTACACCCCAAGGCAAGTCTAAAGTTACTAGAGCTTAGAGAGGTGACAAAATCCCTCACGATGACGTGTTGATTGATGTGTATATGGTAGCCGGGATGAGCAATTGCTACAAGCCCCTACATCTTTGTGGGGAGAAAATAGCAACCCAATCACCATCTATGAGCTACAAGATCCGGAGGATCTTTCTAGAATCACCTATATGGATACGAATATGAGGACTTACTGGCCCATCTCAGATGTGGAAAGAGCACGATTAAAGTATCAAGGTATTCCTGTGTTTCCCCCCAGAGACCAAGGAACTACATCCCAGAACCCTCATGTAACATACCAAAGTTCTACTTGTCAGAACTCGGGGCAGGACCCACAACAAAATATCCCTACAAGGACCAATGTTCAGCTCTCCACACCAGGAGAAAATCCTAATTATCGACCCCCAACCAATGGAGAACCTAGGAATAGAAATCTAGTGCTTGTAAGACCACCCTTAGGAAGGGGAATTGGAGTTCAAGTAAGACATCCAACAGTTCTTGTTATGCCCAGACCACTCAAACCAGGAAGAAGATTACAACCAATTCAAGTGGCGAAGTGTATGAGAAGCCATTATGATGGTTCCGGTGAACAACCTTATAATCACATAGATGAATTCAAGCAAGTGATTAGTGCAGAACAAGTGGAAGATTTTATGATCCAATATGAGTCATTTGGGTTAACACTGCCTTGGCTTGGTTCCAACCTCTTGAGCCCAATCAATTCCTAAATATGGAACAAGTATTTCAGGAAATGATTGAAGAATTCACTAAGAGGCATTAAGAACAATTCTTCATCACTGGTCCATAGTCTCAAAAAATTCCCTACGGAGTTAGTACGATTGGCGGCTCAAAGATTTAAGCAATAAATAGACAGATTCCCCAGAGAAGAGAGACCCACCCAACAGAAAATGATTTCATTATTTTTAGAGGGACTAGTCAACGGATCCCTGAGAGCACTAGTCTATGTAAAGAGATTACAAACCTTGAGTGAATGCTTGAAGGAATGCATAGATTTGGAAGATAATTTGTTGGAAGACTAGAAATTTCCCCAAAATAAGAGTAAGAGTGAGGATAGTTCCAACAACATCGCTAGTACCAGCAATAACGTGGAAGAAATTGTCGAGTTAGTGGCTGAAAATTTAGGAGTGCAAGGACAGAGGAACTACCCTAATCCCCCACTACGAATGCCAATGTTAAGAAGGTGTGTACACTATGGAGGAGATCATCCCTCTCACTTATGCAATAGGGGGATTGTTCCATCGAATCCCTACATACATAATCGTCCACCGGTCCAGACTCAAGCCCAGTATTGCAGTATTGAACAGAAATATACCAACCACAACATTGATAACTGCCCCTACAATAGATAGCCTAGACGAATCCAACCACCGCAATTCAAGCCACATGGATACCCAACTAGAGACCTAGGTAGGGAGCTTCCCAGACACCTTCAGTACTAGAATAGAGCTCCCAATCAACGTCCTTATGAATACCCGGGATACAACCCACCACAACCGGTCTTGGGACAACAACCACCCCATCCTCAGAACGTAGTCCCGATGAAGTTGGCCCAAGCCGAAGAAAACACACAGAGAGCCCTGGTGCCAACTACTCCTTTGACTGGCATGGACAACTACAATCAATCCTATGAACAAACTTGGGGAGATTATTATTTATACGAAATGGACCCTATGAATTACGAGCATACCTACAAGCAATATCCATATGGGCAAAACAACTATGATCAATCATATGGATATGGAGCTGAATATGTGACCCTAATGTACACCAACCCGAGAGCCCAGACATCTTCTAGACCTATGATTAGACCTCCAATCCCTCGAGGACCTTGTTACTGATGTGGAGGAGACCATTTCATTAGGGTATGCACTTTGCCCTACCAAACACCTCACAAGGTTTGGGAAGGATATTGTGGTGATTGCAGAAAAGAGCATTCGTTTAGGGACTATCCGAAAAACCCTAATAAGATGAACCACACCACCCAAGTGGAGGTAGTAGAGCCTTCAGGAAGTGACAAAGAATATATAGTGCCCTTGAAGGCAATTACAAGATCAAGAGCCAAAGAAGGACTAGAAGAGTTAAACTCCACTAGACACACAACCAACAAGCCAGAAACTCTAGTGCCTCAAGCACTGCCAGATTCAGAAGAATCCAAAGAAAACTCAAAGGAAAAATGGAATCAAAGATGGAAAGCTTGACGAGAGAAACTAAGGAATAAGCAGACCCAAAAAAGAGAGGAAAAGAAGAGCAAAGAGGAGTCACAGCCCATTACAACTCCCACACCTGAAAAGGATTCTAGTGCTGGAGAAAAGGAGCAAGGTAAACAACAAGTAGAATCAGTTCTAGTTGATCCCATGCCTGAAGACCTAGCCATGTGGATAAAGGCCTATGAATCTAGGATTAAAAATGGACCAAGTGTGGAACAAAATGAAGTGAGTTACCCTAGAGGGGATTTGGAAAAAGAAAGGTTAGCAATATGCAAGAAATTGATAGAATTATCCCAAAACACACTGGAAAAACCTATATTAGACCTTCCCAAAATAAGGAGACCTGAGAGAGAAGTACAAGAAAGATTGAGAGTTCATGACCCTCCAAAAAGAACTTGTTCAGAAGACAGTAGCATTGGCAGAAAAGACAGAAGAGTATCTTTGTGTACAGGAAGAGAATGCCTTGCTAAAAGGCAACATACAAGAATTAACAACATCTGTATCGGTACTCAAAGATGAAGTGGCAAAATGGCAAAAGCATCATGCAATGTATGAAGCTAAGAAAATGAGGATGCTCAACCACAACAAGCTACTAGAAAGTCAAATAAAAGTGTATATGGACGAGGCCGATAACCTGCGTACATGAACTAAAGAATTAATGAACTCCATTTTATTAAATCAACCATTGGAAATCACTGTAGACACAAATATACCAGAATTACATGCCAAATTGGCAGCATTAGAAGAACATTTAATCCAAGAGAAAAGCAAACAGGTAGAGATCAAGAGCACCTATAAAGCGGAAGCTAAATCTTGGGAACTCAAATGGAATCGGGCAGTACACAAGTATATGGAGCAATGCAACGAAGATGGTGATCAATTCAAGACTATCTATGAAGCAATGGCAAAAGTAGAAGAGGAGTTAAAGGCTAGTAAACAAGCAAATGATGAGAAGGATAAGATCATAGCAGAACTAAGGGCCCAAATAGACAAGACCCAGAACTTGGGGACACCAGTAGTGCAATCCATGATGGCTACTGACAAGAGTGAGGTACTCCCTCTTTCTCCCCCAATCGTTCATTCACCAGTAACGGGACCAGGTATCGAGGAGTATGATGATCACCCAATGCCCTATATTGCGGAATTAAGTCAGAAAGAGCAAGCACTACTGGTGTCTCGGCTTACCAAGAATTTTGAAAACAAAGTTGTAAAAGTCATGAAGGAAGCTAAAATCAAGAGCAAAGACTTACAGACAATCATGAAGCCCTTCAATTTCACGTACAACGTTATGAAAGAACAAACTAGAATGTATATTAAGAAGACTACGGGAAAGGATCCAAATGAGTAGCTAAATTTCAAAGCAGACACCTTCCGATACACTCAAGCACAATTTGAAGCTGCCGATCCTATATGGAGGAGAAAATTTTTGGAACAAAATCCAACATTGCGGGTGCAGTGGCAGGAGGCACCATATTTATTACAAGTTAACCCTGCATTTTGTCCTGTGCCACCGTTCGACGATACTGGCCAGAATTTTGGGAACTACAAAGTCAAGGTAAACTAAATAAGCAGTGGCTCAATTTTCCATTACTTCCGAGCCCACCCCACAATTATTTTCCTACGGAAGAATAGATCAAAACAATAGAATTTTGGTTATCTCGATATGCAAAAGTTCCGGACCTCACTGTCAAAGTGACCAACAAAATACTCAGCATGCTTCTCACTAAACTCAAAGTTTTCAAGCATGCCGAGTACACATTTTTGAATTTTATTGGCATCAATCAAGGCACAGATGTTTTAGTATACGACCTTTCTGTTATGCCAAGTAGACTAACCATAATGGCCTATTATTCGTGACTAATGTTTTTGCCTAGTACATATATGCAAACTTTTGAAGAAGCCTTCTTTACTGGATTTTTTGAGATTTTTTTGAGATTGATTCAACTATCTTCCTAAAGATGTCCACGAATTTGAATGCAAGATTAGTCGCATATGAACTCAGTTTTTTTGCAGACCATCGCCAACCACCACACTATGGTGTCAATTCCGAACAATGGAAGCAACTCATGATACGTGAAGCCAATCTACTAAATGAAATAGAGTGAAAGGTATTTAAGACGTACTCCCGTCAACATCCGAAGCCTGTCCGGGAGGATAGAGTTCAGGAGGGGGGACGTGTGGCAGCAAAGACAGGGGAATCTAGCAAAAGAAGAACAAGACAAAAATCAAAACGAAAGACTGTGCAATAAGAAGTATCACTCTCTACCCAAATCCCTGCAGGGGCATGCATCAGGCTACAACACAAAAGGACCAAGTCCCGAAGAGTGGAAATAAAGAACAACGTCTAGGACCTTTCAAGGGAAGTTGCACACAGCTTCCTCATCCACAAGGTGTGTGCGGTGGAAAGAAGTAAACAGGCTCCCGGCAATAGTACATGTCCTCATACACTCGGTTATGTTTAAGATACTTCTTGAATTCATAATTAAAATGTGTGATCCCCACTATATGTACTTGTTAGTCTCTTTCGTTGCAAGTCCCTAAGTTCTTGCTTAGGTACACATAAGGTCCAGAATCTACATATCTATATAAAGGTCCATAGCAGTTGTGAAAGCTTCCCACTTATCATCTACCTTGATGCCATTGATTACTTGTCTCACTATTTGCTCCTCTTCAATCTCCTCTCCTATGCTTGCCAATTGGTCAGCCACATCTTTGACTTTGGTCACATATTCTGAAACACCTTGCTTGGGTTGCTTCCTTTGAGTGGTAAACTCAATCCACAATTGATTCTTTCTAACTCTTGTATTGGAAGAAAAGTATGAAGACAATGTATCCCAAGTCTCTTGGGAAGTTTTACAGTTCCTAATGTGTGGAAGAAGGAAGTCAGAAATAGAGTTAAGCAGATATGACCTTGCTAAAGCATCTTTGGCACACCATGAGTTGAGTTTTTCAAGCTCCTCTCTTGTAGGTTGGCCTTTGCTCCTGAATATGGGCATCTCCTCATCTCTTGATATGTATCCATAGTGACTCCTTCCTTGTAAATATGTCTTCATCCTCAAGGAACATGCTTGATAATTGTTCCTATCCAATTTATCAATAAAAGAAGGGAAACCATCTCCCATTTTACCTCAATTGCTTTGATACCACTGTTGGGAAAGATGGATGGATACCACAAGAGGATGAGTTGGTACTGCTACTCCCTGCTTTGTACCTGCCATCTTTTGCTTCAGATTTGTGTTGTAGGCCCCTTTAGCTTTTTAAATGACACTAAATAGGTTCCTATGTACTTTGGAGTTGAAGCAATTGAATCAAAATAGATAACTTTGGAACTAGCTTGTGACCAAAAACTTGCTATTTTGGTCTTGACACCTACTCGATATTTTGCTCGGCACTCATAGTACAGTAGCAATTAGGAAAATTCCTTTTGGTGGTATTTAATTAACTTATATGGCTAATTATTCCAAGTGGAATCATTTAAAATAATAAACCACATACTTAGAAATTGATTTAGCAACTAAAGACTCACCCCCGACTTTTTAGGGATTGTGTAGAGAAAGACCAGTGAGCACTTTGACATGGATTTCTCCACATTGGTTGAATCAAATTGCTTTAAATTTTGGTAGCTTGTACTAGACTTTGAGCTGGTTCCAATAAGCTATAGAACTTGAAAAATTATGGAGAAATGACTGAGATAGGAGCATTCAGAGTATACTGTTTGAAGTGAATATAGCAGAGAAGGAGGTAGAGATGATCAATGATGTAATGTATTATTAAACAATGTTATACATGACCATTGACATAAATAAGTTGCCCAATGATGTTGATAAGAGTAGGCTATAGTGTAAGCCACTCAACATATACAAATGATCAGCAATAAGCTCAAGAATAGGGGGCACACAGGCTGCGAGATTGCAACCTCCTTTTATAAGTGATTTACCTCCGATGTTTGAATTTGAATTCAAACTTGAATGTACTTAAAAGTATTCCTCCAAGTTGTGAATGATGCCACCAAATGAGATTTTTAGCTTTTAATTATCCAAACTCCACGAGATGTATGTGATTACAATATTCTCTCAAGGAATTTATCTTTTACAAGAAGTAAATTATCTAGCTTTACAAGCAATGGTTCATGTGATCCATCAAATGGTCTCACATATCTTCTTCTATGGCTAGCCAAATGTGAAGGCTTGGATTTGCACCAACAAGTGTACTTTGGATTATGCATTGTTTTATGATGCTCTTGTAGATTTCTAGGTTCATGGATAGACTGATGCAGGTTGGGCTAGTAGTATTCGAGATAGAAGATCTACTACTGGCTTTCTATTCTCACTTGGGAGTGAAACTATTACATGGAGGAACAAGAAGCAACCCATTGTTTCTTTGTCGAGTACAGAGGTTAGAATAAAGGTGTTGTAATGGTAGCATGTGAAGCATTCATGGCTAGAGATGCTACTTGCATATTTAGGTGTGGAAGTGCAAAAGTCTATCATCATCTATTGTGATAATCTTAGCATCATATAGTTAGCATGGAACCCTATTTTTCATGCTAGAACAAAGCATATCAAGCTGCTTTATCATTTGATCAAGGAAAAGATATAAGCAGGTGATATTGACCTTGTTTATGTGAGGACACATGAGCAGGTTGCTGATATTTTCACTAAAGCACTTGGAGCTGAGAAGTTGAAGAAGTTTCGGAAGATGCTTGGATTACAAGACATGACGTTGAGCTTGAGGGGGAGTGTTGAGATATCAAGCTCAACATGTGATGATCTAGGATGACACATATCACTTTTTCATTTCTCTGACATGTATAGTGGTCATGCTTGTATATGTCAGGGATACTTCATTGAGTCTTACTAGATTTATCTACCAAGAGTGATGGCACATTTGTTTCTTGCCAGCTCACTCCTTTGCAGACATTAGGCTTTTCCTTATGTGTTGTTCTTTATATATTGCACTAGTTGTATTGTTGTTTTTGTCAAACATTGATCCACAGGGATAAGTTCATTTGATCCACAAGGATCAGTCCATGTGTGTGAGGGACAAGGGTAAAGTTTGGGCATCATATCCACGTGACTGAGCACGCATGTGCATGGGAACTCAGCAGAACAGGGGTCCATTGGGGTCCTCATTGCCTCTCTATAAACCTTTTGCTCCACCTCTACCAAAGGATGATGGGAATAACCATTGAGAAAGAAAACAACAAAGAAATCATGCCAGAAAAATGCAGAACGCAAGATGCACGTGAAAAACAAGTTATGCCCAAGAAAAACATGCTCTGATACTGGTGTCACTCTAGCACAATGGCAAGTACCAATGTGAGGAGATCCACCTCATAATTGTCAATGCATGGAGACATGAGGACTAGTATGAAGACTATGAGCAAGTGATGGCACAAGTGCATGAGTGAGAAGCACACAAACATGCACACACATACACACATGTGCACACAAGGCAAGAATAAAGAGACGAGCAATGGAGTTCTTTGAAATACTCAAAAAGTCTCTTACACCAGCTCAAATCACTAAAAATCTAACCTCAAAAATGAGCTCGCTAGCTCTTTTTATAGTTTTTGACTAGCTTTGTCCCTGTCCAGACTTGGTGTCCGGCCTAGTTAAAAATTAGGTTCCAAGGCTTATTTGAGGGCTCAAATGAAGTCTAAAAATTATGAAAATGGGTATCTTGCTACTTCCAATGCTCCTCAAGCTCAAGGACTCCTCGGCTTGAAAAAATGGAGTCTAATCTACCAAAAACGGTATTTACAATGGTCATGTAGTGATGAAAATCACTATTAAAAGGGAGATATCTTGGAAAAATTGTATGGCCTAATTGCCGGATCTTCTTTGACTGTTTTTCCTGCTTGGCCCTTCTCTCTACTCTGATTCTTTATGTTGGCTCCCTTGTCTTGTGATGCCCTAACTGCTGCCAACACCCTGGCTCTCTCGCATCTGTCATCCCTTACAGACCCTTGTTGGTGGGATTGCTTGATGTAATACTCGATAACATCTATGGCTAGGTGATGTTCTTGAATGCGTAATCCTCGAGGCAAATCTGTCATGAGCTTATCCCAATCGATTGGACCTGGAATGTCCAGATGTGGCACACATAGCTGATTGGCATGAATGGCTTGTTCTACCGCAAAGAGATGCGGCAAATGTGTTGGTCTGTGAACAAAAATTTTAGAATGATATTCTCAGAACCCGGTAGAGAACATTTCCCCAAAGGTCTGCTTGTAGCAAGTAGGTAAATACTTTATGCGTGCATGCCATGCAAAGATTATGTTCACCGAGGGGGTCTGGCTCATGTCGTATACTAAATCTTTTTTTCCTTCAGAAAATCTAGGGGCGGAGATGTATGGAGCCTAGACCTTTCGAAAGTTTTTTAAGACGATTGTCATGAGATAAAATATTTTCATACACATCTTTGTTGTGATGTCTGGCACATTCTTTAAGCGTGTAGACTAGTGTCGTATGGTGGATATCATGTACACTGTAGTTGGCGGTCCTCGAGGTGGAGCAAAATATGGATAGTTGACCCAGGTAGAGCATCCTTTATTGTTGCGTACTTTGATTGCAAAAGTTTGTCATGATCGACGACAGACCACAGTTTTTTAAAACGACTGTCATGAGATCAAATATTTTCATACACATCTTTGTTGTGATGTCTGGCACATTCTTTAAGCTTGTAGACGAGTGTCCTATGGTCGATATCATGTACACGGTGGTTGGCGGTCCTCGAGGTGGAGCAAAATATGGATAGTTGACCCAGGCAGAGCATCCTTTATTGTTGCGTATTTTGATTGCAAAATCTTGCCATGATCGACAACAGACCACTAGGAAATAACATGGGTTATACTTGATATATAGTGGCATGGTGGCACAGGTGCTCATCATCTCAGGGTAGTCGGTTAATATCCGTTCTCGCCAAGTAAGTTGAAAGATGTAGCCAACACGTACATTTTGAGGTAAGTCATCAAGCTCGAACTTTCAAAGGACTCCAAAAAATTTGCATGCTCCTCTAGTAATATTCTGATATCTTCGTAGGGAACAACACGGTACTTTGTTGGACTAATTTGTGCACCTAAGTTTCCTTCCATAGCAGATTCAAGGTTATCTTGGTTTTGTTGTTGGAGGTGCTTGTTCTCTTCTAATGCCACGGCCATGTGTTTGCAGAGAAGTCCTAAATTTTGATGTAATTTGGCATTTATGAGCCTTTGTGCTTCAAGCATGTTTTCTAAGTCCTTGACTGCTTGATCATCTACGTTGGACAGTGTTGCAGAGCAAAGACAGCACAAGGCAGAGAAAAAGAAGGGCCCCAAAATTTTTCCAATTTGGACACCTTATTTTTGTATCATAATCATTTTGTAATATATTTTCCGTTGTAAATGCACTAGAGGAGTCCTCTAGATGCACCTCCACAGAAGATTAGTAGTTTATCCATGTAAATTAGTAGGAAATGAGCCTTTTAGTGAATAAAGTGCCGGTCTCTTGTGTGAAATGACCATTTTTAGGGCACATGTATATAAGTCAATTTGTGACTCTTTGTAGAGACTTTTGGCCATTGTGAGAATCAAGAGCACAAAATTTCGAATTTGTGTCTTCTCCACTCTGTATCATCTTCTTTGTGAGCTTATGTGCATGTGTGTTGCTTGGAAAGAGTGTTAGGAAGTGTTGTATATCCATGAAAGTGCTTGTTTGTTGTAGTTAAGGTGTGTGCAAAGTGCAGGAAGTGCTGAAGTGTAGGAAGGTCATTCCCGTGACTCAGTATTTTGCTCATAACTTGAAGTAGAAGTGTCAGAATTGAGTGAAAATACTACCATTGGATGCGTCTTCTTGAGAGCTTCAAAACACATATGCTATTCACTATATTTGGAGTTCGGAGCTGAGAGAAAAGCTTAATTTACTGTTGGCTGTTGCACCAAGTATCGTGACATCATAACTGACAGTTGAAGCTTGTTTGGAATAGTCTTTGCCTTGTTTGCACTCTTTGAGTAGCTCATTTGCATTGATCGTCATTTGAATGCATGTCTTCATACACTCGGTTAGGTTTTGATACTCATCGGATTGATAATTAAAGCATGAATCCACACTATATGCACTTGAAGGGGATTGAGGTATAGTCTCTTTCTCCACAAGTCCCTAAGTTGGTTCTTAGGTACACACGTTTTTTGGTGCCGTTGCCGGGGAGTGTCGAATCAAACCGAAGCATTCGTGTGATGGTAAGTAGCTTTTTGCATTGAAGCGAGAGGAGGAGTAGTGATTTTCTCTTCTTTGGTAAGTCACTCTCATCTGCACTTACTACTTCTCACTCTTGAAGTGTGTGTAGTGAGTTATTAGTCTAGGGAAGTAAGTGGAGTAAGTAGAGTAGGAGGAAGAAGAGAGTAGTTAGGAAGCTAGAGTAGTTTTAATCTTAGTCTTGTTGAGTCCTTGTAGTTAGGAGAGCTTCTCAAAAAGTATAAAAGCCAAAAAAGTCGACTTTCCCAAGTTACTTGTTTTCTGAGCAAGTATCGAGAGAAGTCTTCAGCCGAGTATCGTATCCAGTAAGAAAAGAGATTGGGAGCAGCGCAGAGCTAGAGAGAGTGATAGAAGATTTGGGAAAGAGCCTCTAAGGTGAGCAATTCAATCTGCTACTCATCTTCATCAATCAAAAATTAAGTATCATTGCCAAACGATCTGCGGCAGGTATCATGAGGGTCTGACAGGGCTTAGAAAGTATATTTTGGGTGATAGAGTTGGTGAGCAGAGGGTAGAAGAGCTTGATAAACACACATATTCATCTTAAATTCAAAACACACTTGCAAAAAACTGAAAAAGTGTCAAGTATCATGTTCTCCCGCGGTCGAGTATCGCGATACCTGACAAGTATCGTGATCTCCTGTGGTTGAGTATCACGATACTTCACAAGTATCGAGTATCGTGTGATCCCTGATCGCGATACTTCACAAGTATCGAGTATCGTGTGATCCCTGATCGCGATACTTCACAAGTATCGAGTATTGTGTGATCCCTGATCGCGATACTTCAAAAGTATCGAGTATCGTGTGATCCCTGATCGCGATACTTCACAAGTATCGAGTATCGTGTATCGTGCTATCTCAAGTATCGTGTGATCAAGTATCGTATATTGAGTATCGTGTTTCCTGTCTATCGAGTATCGTGTTGCTCAAATATCGTGTATCGAGTTCCTCAAATATCGTGTATCATCTCATCCAAGTATCGTGTATCGTGTTCATCCAAGTCTCGTCTATCCTCTTGTCGAAAGGTCGAGTATCGTGAACTTTTTGGGCCAAGTATCGTGACTTGAGATTTCATAGTCAGTCCTTTCCAAGCCAAATTTTTCTAGAATTTTGACCTTGAGTGAAGAACTCTAGAAGTTGGAGGTTGTCAAGGTTAAATAGAACTTTAAAGTGAATGAACCTAAGATCTAGGAGAACCCTAGGAAGCCGAAGAAGTGTGATCTCTTCTGTAGGAAGTGTAGCCGAACCAAGTAGCCGTTCACATTATTCTGAAACCTCTAGTGAGTCAGAAGAAGAAATTCCTATGGCTTGAGAGGATATGCAAAACACTGCACCAATGATTGGCATGATGTCAATTATTGAGGGAGAATATCGGACATCTTTAGAATATGTGACCACAATCAACATGAGATACCCATCTACCTAGATGGTCTAAACCGATCAGTGGCCAGACTGAAGAAAGCTTTAGATGCTTACATAGTGCCTAGGCCAGCAGTTAAGTATTCAAGAGGATTTTATATGGATAAAAGAGATATCCAGTATGTTGTTACAGAACATCCTGAAAATATCAGTGAACTTGGGGAAGAAAACACTGCTCCAAACCTTAATGAAGACGGAAATGAAGAGCAAGTGACCACACCTAGAGGGAGATCTACTGTTGTTAGGGTTTGGAGAGGAGACTTGGTTCCCCAAGATGACTCCTTAATGGATGTGTATTTGATCAATGGAATGGAGCATCTCCTTAGAGCCCACTCTTCAATATGGGAAGCCGTCCCTAATCCAGTTATTGTCTATGAGTTACAAGATCCTGACTTCCCCACCATCATCACGTATTTGGTCAAAAACCACAGAAAGTATTCGCCCCTAACAGATTCAGAGAGAGCTGGGTTGAAATATCAGAACATTCCAGTGTTTCCCCAGAGGGATCAAGCCACTACTTCACAAAACCCACATGGAACCTCTCAAAATAATTCCTTTCAACAGTCAGGACAAACGCAACAAACTCAAATCCCGGTTATACCACATGTACAATTTGCTATGCCTGCAAATAACCCCCACTATCGGCCTCAACCACCTGTTGATCCGAGGAATGGAATTCCTTCCCCTGTTAGACCACCTATAACAAGAGGACCTGGTATACTGATAGGGAGACCTGTTTTCCCTGTGATGCCTAGACCGCTTGAAGTAGGAGGAAGATTAAGGCCAATTCAAGTGGCCAAATGCATGAGAAATCACTATGATGGCTCTAGTGAACCTTACAACCATGTAGCTGAATTTAAGCAAGTAATCAGAGCCGAACAAGCAGAAGATTTCTTGATCCAATATGAATCTTTTGGTCTAACTTTGACAGACACAGCTTTAGCTTGGTTCCAGCCATTAGATCCAAATAATTTTCAGAACATGGAACAATTCTATCAAGAAATGATTGAGGAATTCACTAAGTTTGGAATTAAAAACAACTCGTCATCGTTGATTCATAGCTTTAAGCAAGCTCCTACAGAATCAGTGAGATTGGCAGCAAGAAGATTCAAGCAATATGTGGATAGGTGCCGAGTGGAAGAGAGACCCACCCAAAACAAAATGGTGTCATTATTTTTGGAAGGATTATTGAATGGATCATTAAGATCTCTGGTGTACGTGAAGAGAGTTCAAACCTTGCAAGAATGCATGAAGGAATGTATTGACCTAGAAGACAATCTAGCCGAGGATCTCAAAATACCTCAAAGTAGCGTGAAAAGTGAAGATTCAGCCAGCAGCACATCAAGCCCTAAGAACAATGTAGAGGAAATAGCCGACTTAGTAGCAAAGAAGTTGAACGTTCAAAGACAGAGGAACTACCCCAACAACCCAATGAGAGTGCCCATGCTTAGAAGATGTATGCATTGTGGAGGTGATCATCCCTCTCATTTGTGCACTAGGGGAGTAATCCCACCACCTGCTTATGCTTACAATAGACCACCCGTTCCGGGCCCTCTACAATATTGCAGCATAGAACAAAAATACACAAATCACAGCGTAGAAAATTGTCCTTACAATAGGCAATCAAGACCTGTACAACCTATCATGAGACCTTACGGATACCCTCAGAGAGATCAAGGAGGTGAAGCCTTTAGATATCCCACATATCAGCAGCAGGCACCTGTACCACGACCATATGCTTATCAAAGTTACAATCAACCACAACCGGTGTTAGGACAGCAACCACCCCATCCTTAGAATGTTGTCCCAGTGAAAATAGCTCAACCTGAAGAAAACCTAGAGAGAGCAATAGTCCCAGCAACACCATTGCCTAGTAATGAACCATATGACTCATCTTATGACCATAGTCAAGGAAACTATCCCAGTTATGAGAGCTCTATGATAGAATATGGACAAATGTACGAACCATATACCTATGGCATGGAAGTGCCAGATAGTTCCTACGGATATGAGCAGGGCTATGTGTCATTGATGTACACAGCCCCTAGGGCATCCATACCCCCCCGACCCATGAACAGACAGTCGGTACCTCGAGGACCATGTTATAGATGCGGAGGTGATCATTATATCAGAGAATGTACATTACCAAACCCACCACCATCACAGCGAGTCTGGGAAGGATACTGTAGTGATTGTGGTAAAGAACACCTTTTCAGAGATTGCCCCAAGAATCCCAACAAAGTTAACTCTAACATGCAGATTAACGTGATAGAAGTGATAGAATCATCAGCAAGTGATAAGGAGTACATTGTACCATTGAAAGCAATAACTAGAGCCAAAGCTAGAGAGACCCCAGACAAAACTGAAGAAAATGATCAAGGTGACAGAGAAGTGAATATACCTACACCTCAAATAGTTGAAGACTCGGAAGAGCCTGAGAAAAGTGTTACAAGTAAACGAACATAGAGATGGAAGAACCGTAGAGATAGGATAAAGGAAAAGAAATTACTACAAAAGAAGGAAAATGAGAAGAGCGAACAAAATCCAAAAGAGAAACAGAAATTTGAAGAAGAAAATAAAAATGGAAAGTATAAAAAAGAAGAGGTAGGATCAGTTTTAGCAGATCCCATGCCTGAAGAATTAGCCATGTGGATTCAAGCGTACAAGGCGCGAATAAGAGCAGGACCTACCATCGAACAACATGAAAGAGAATATCCAAGAGGTGACCTAGAGAAAGAAAGGTTGGAGATATGCAAAAAATTAATTGAAGTGGCTCAACAGACCTTAGAAAAACCTGTCCTTCGACTACCTAGTTCACGAATTCCTGAAAAAGAATTCCAAGAGTGTGTCATCCCTAAGGACCCCGAGAAAACTGAAGCGGGCGAGACACATAATGGGAAGTGTTGTGAGGATACAAGGGAAGGCTCCATTGTTCCCGAAGTAGAAGGGGAATGGCCTAAAGATTTGTGGGCAAGAGTCCAAGACGACCGATGGAAGAAAGTGGAAGGAATAGACCCACCCTTTGAGGAGCTAGAAGCAGAAGGGGAAATTGAAGACTCCATACCTGAACTGAATTCAGAAGAAATAATACCAATTGATCCAAGTAACAAAGAAAATGATAGTGTAAAGGTTTTGCCAAATTACACAGGAGAGTACGAACATAATTCAGAATTATACTACATTCCCTCAATGAGAAAAAAAGAACTGAACCCATCTGTCCAAACATCGGATATCATACAACACCTTAGAAAAGTAAAAATCCCTTGCACTCTGACATTGGAAGAACTGCTAAAGGTCAAACCACATTTGAAAGAGAAACTGACCAGCCAATTGGAAATCAAGGTGGATGAGAAGGAGATGTTTGATGAAGTAAACACAGTAAAAATCCCAATCGATAAGGTAGGAGATTTTAGTGAGGGAGATGAAGGAAACACTTGCCTTCCAATTACCTATAGGGGTTACACCACTAAAGCCATCTTAGATTTTGGAGTTGGAGTAGGAATCGCTACTAAAGAAATCTGGGAGAAATGGGGAAAACCAGCTCTAAGACCAACACACATGAAGATACAAATGGTAGACGGACACACTGAACGACCCTTGGGATTATTGGAACGAGTAGTTTTTACCACTTGTGGAGTTGATTTCGAACACACCTTAGCGATTTGTCAATTTGAAAGGCCTAGCAATTATGAAATGATGCTTGGAAGACCATTCATGAGACAACTAAAGGTAGTGCAAGATTGGGGAAAAGACGTTGTATACCTACAGCATGAAGGAACCACCACAAGAATAAACATCCACACATATATGTATCAAGATGTTCCTCCCTTACAATGGAATCAGATTCACAAGGGGGAAGATAACCAGTTGATTCATAGTATAGGTTCAAGTGACCAATCGTGGATGAATGAAGACACTCATCTATGGATATGCCAAACTGCGAAAAGGGAAGGGGAGGAAAGGATGGCAGCAAAGGCAAGGAGTTGCTAGATCAGTACAAGATCTAGCCTATATGCCTCAAATATTCCTAGATGAAGAATTTGAACCTCATGGTTGGATGGAGATTTTAGCTACTCTCGATGTGTGTGTAAACAAAGAAGTGATAACCATGAATGAATGCATTGATGAGGAAGAATATGACGTTAGTCTATATGTGGTAGTTCTTCAAGAGGCTGAAGAAGGGGAAGTGATAGAAAAGGAATGGAAGGAGGATTACGAGAGCATTGAAATGGAGCAAGAGCGAATGGAAATAGACAGTGGAAATCTAGAATTAAGTGCCATAACTAATGAAATAAATCAAGAACCAACACAGGAAGAGGAGCTTGGATTAGAAAAAGCAAAAATTGACGAAGAAAACAAGCCTCAATACCAATTTGAAGTGCCCGCCCACTTCAAAAAATATGAAGTAGAACAGCAAAGAATTGCTATTCAAATGCCAAAACGAGAAGCACAGCTAGGAATAGCATATGACAATAAAGAACAGACCAAGAAAATAGTAGTAACCTTAGAGGAAGGAGAAGAGCGATGTACTTTTATAGGACAGGATGTCTCAATGGAGGAAGAACAAGAGTTAATACGACTCATAAGGGAATACAGGGATGTCTTTGCCTGGACCTATAAGGATTTGAAAGGAGTAGATCCATCTATATGTGCACATAGAATCCCTATGACATCTGAAGCTAAACCTTCCAAACAAAGACCATACACATATAACGATGTTTACTCAACGAAGATTAAAGAAGAGATAGATAAACTATTAGATGTTGGGTTCATATATGAGATTGAACACATGGAATGGGTGTCGCCTTTGGTGGTTGTACCGAAAAAGAATGGTAAGATAAGAGTATGCATAAATCTGAAAAAAGTAAATGCCGCTACCATAAGGGATAGTTACCCATTACCCATCACGGATCATCTTTTGGAAAGAGTGGCAGGGAAGGAAGTTTACAGTTTTTTGGACGGCTTTTCAGGTTATAATCAGGTAGCTATTGCTCCTGAGGACCAGCATAAAACAGCCTTTGCAACTGAATGGGGAGTGTATGCCTTTAGGGTTATGCCTTTCGGCCTAACCAATGCCCCAGCCACTTTCCAAAGATTGATGTGCCATGTATTCAAGGAGTTCTTGAGAAAGAGTATGGAGGTATTCGTGGATGATTTATGCACTTACTCAGCTATACGATCAGAGCATATCCCTGAACTAGAAAAGATCTTTGCCAAATGTCGACAATATAGAGTATGCCTCAACCCAGAAAATTGTGTCTTCATGGTTCGACAAGGAAAAATATTAGGACATATTGTCTCTAAAAATGGAATTTCAACTGATGAAGACAAAATCAAAGAGATTCTAGATTTGCCAAGACCAAAGACTGCTAAGGAAGTCCAAGCATTTATGGGACATTGTGGATACTACCGAAGATTTATACATATGTATGCCATAATTGTTAGACCTCTTTATGCATTATTGACTCAGTTTAACTGGACTGAAGAATGTGAAAAGGCCTTTAACGAATTAAAGAGTCGATTGAGTTCAGCACCAATCCTCCAAGTACCCAATTGGAATAAGCCATTTCATATTCACGTGGATGCTTCCAAGTTTGCCATTGGTTGCATCTTAGCTCAACCTGCAGATACAAGAAAGTTAGATCACCCTATAGCCTATGCCAGTAGACAATTGAATCAAGCAGAACGCAATTATACCACAACCGAAAGAGAAGGCCTAGGAATGGTATACACAGTAAAAAATTTACGACATTACCTTTTGGCAAACAAATTCAAATTCTTTATTGATCATCAAGCCCTACTGTACTTAGTCAATAAGCCTTGTAATACGGGACGACTAGTACGATGGTTTTTATTGTTGATGGAATTTGATTTTGAAGTAGTAGTCAAGAAAGGAAATACCCACATAAGAGCGAATCACCTATCAAGAATGACACATGGTGAACCACCCATAGGAGTACCGGATGATCTGCCTGACATGTACCTGTTCAACCTCGAAGTATATCTCCAATGGGCAGAAAAGTTGATTCCTATACTCACGCATGGACCTAAAGATGGGATCACACCAAACCGAACCCAAGACCTATGGAAGACTAAAAATCTTCATGTCATTGCTGGAAGTTTGTACCACCAAGACTCAACTGGATTACTCATGAGATGCGTAGAAGAAGAGGAACAAGAAATGTGGCTTCAAAAAGCACATGTAAATCAATGGAAAACTCATCTTAATGCGAACGGGACATGGCAAACGCTAAAGAGATTGAGCATACATTGGCCAACCATGCAGAGGGATGCGCATAACTATGTATCAACCTGCCCAACCTGTCAAGAATGGAATCCAGAAGAGAACTCCACTCTATGCTACTCCATTGTAGCACCAAGATGGAGCATGCCTCTGGTAAAGTTCATAAAGACCCAAGAGTACCCAGAAGGAGCCACTTTAGCAAGAAAACGAGCACTTGTAGAACAAAGCAAGGACTATGCTCTTATAGGAAAACAACTCTTTAAACAAGGAAGAGATAATCATTTGCAAATGTGCATTCATGAAGACGAGTATCTTGCTGTTTTAGAGATGGCACATACAGGAGCTGCATGAGGACATTTCTCTGCAGATAAAACAGCAAAAATGATTCTTTTTGCAGGAATGTGGTGGCCAACTCTACATCAAGATGCAGCAACATATGTGCAAAGATGTGATACATGCCAACGAACGAAATATCCAATTAGAAGAGATGAAATGCCTCTGAAACCCATGATGAGTGCAAGAGCTTTTACTAAATGGGGAATAGACTTTATAGGACCTATTAGCCCACCAGCTAAAGGATCCCACGCCGAGTACATAATCGTAGCCACAGACTATCTGACCAAATGGGTTGAAGCCAAAGCAACCAAGAAAAATGACGCAAGAACTACTGCCAAGTTTCTCTTTGAGAATGTCTTCACTAGATTTGGACTACCGATAGAAATTGTGAGTGATAGAGGTACACATTTTGTGAATGAAGTGATAGAAGCCTTACTGAATGAATTCTTGATAATTCATAAGAAATCAGCCCCTTATCACCCACAAGCCAATGGACAAGCCAAAAGTTCAAATAAAATCTTGTGCATAGTTCTCACTAAAATTGTGAAAAATGGTAGATCTGATTGGGACAAACAATTACATCACGCCTTGTGGGCATTCAGAGTAGCTTACAAAACTGCCATAGGCACTACTCCTTTTAACTTAGTGTATGGGCAGAATGCTATTTTACCAATTGATTTCTTAATACCCACTCTCATAGTAGCAACAACTTATGAGTGGACGGGACATGAACTCTCAGCTCAATTGGATCAAACAGAGAAGTTACATGAAACTAGGTTACAAGCAATAGCAGGAATTTATGCTGCTAAAAGGCGACAGAAGGCATATTTTGATGCTCATGTTAAAGACAAAAATTTGAAGGAAGGAGATTTAGTTTTGGTATATACCTTGAAACAACATGCAAAGAAACTACAAAAAAGAGGATATGGCCCATTAATCATCAATCGCATATCCACCAGCGGAGCCATCAGCTTAGCAACTCTAGATGGAGAAGTATTGCCAAATTATACCAATGGATGTCGAGTAAAAAAATATTTAGAGCCATTGACTGAAGAAATGATGTCACGACTGATAACGGGTAAAAATAGACATCTAGAGGAAGAAAGAATACGAGAGGAAGCCAGACAAGAAGCACTAGAGCGGATTAGGAAACGAAAAGAGTGGATGAGAGAGAGAGATGAAAGATATCGCCTAGGAAAGGAACTCGTCCCAATGGCTAATTTTAGAGCCACAGAAAACCTAGTTCAGCAAAGGACGCAACCATACTTGAATTTGGGAGCCGGAAAAAAAGAATACCACTTAGTGGATGCTCTCATTGACACAGGAGCCGCTATAAGCTGCATCAAATTTGCATTGACTCAACAACTCAAGGAAGAATTATGTCCATCAAAGGCACAGCTGATTGGAATAGGAGGAAAGATCACCAAGTGTATAGGAGAGGTTATCTTACCTCTACACTTAGGGAACAACACAATGGAACAAAAACTCTTAGTATGTCACGATCAGGACTTATTGGAAGAGCTTGTGTTAGGTCAAGACTAGATATACGAATATGAAGTAACTATTCAATTGGCCTTAGGATACATCTCAGCCAAGATAGGACATCGTGAAGTATTCAGCATGCTAGGGAACGACCAATCAAAGCCGCAAGTATAGAACCGAAAACGCATCTAGATGAACACAGTGATGAATGCATGTTCACTAGCACTATGGAAACCCCTTCATCGAATACTTCATGTGAGGATACACTGAATTCTGCTTGCACACCATCTTCCGATCTAGCAAGTCACAAGAGTATCATTCTATTCGACAACAGCCTTAGCGAAGAACCACGCACAAGAGAGACTAGTTCTCCGAGTAATCACAAGTCTGCACCTATTAGAATATACCCCATTCCTTACACTCGACAAGCTTGGATAAAGAAGGACCAATGGCTACATATCTTCAACAAAAGAACTACTTGCTACATCAGAAGAACCCACAGAACCAGTATGTAAATCGCTCTGGATATTCAGTTCCACAAAGAATTGCTAAAGTATGGATTCCAAAGAAAGTGGTAGCTGCTCAGCCGACCCGCACACAAATATGGATTCCCAAGTCATGTACTCAAATGACCATCATCAAAAAGGACGAACCAATGCTCAAAGAAAATCAGTACAACCAAAGATGAATAGCTACAGGATAGAGAAAGAGTCTACATGTGCTTCAAAAACCACTCCAAGGTTCAAAAAACAGATAAAGCAGACGAACAACATGAGAAGCACCATATTCTTTAGGAATGTTAGGAATACAATCTGCCCCAACAGTGTGAAGCAGATTTGGATGCCGAAAAGCAAGATAAGCTGCATGCATCAACTAAGTAATTCGAGTTGCACACATATGGAGTTACCAGAATCCAAAGTATGCATGATAGGGCCACATTATAAGGCCAAGCATTCGGCACCTTCTTTTTCTACTTCAGGATAGTGAAGCATGTTTTCCCTCTTGGGAAATAGGAGAGCACTTGTACATAATCTAAAGAAAATTACTAAAAAAATCGATAACCGCTTCGACTATGACCTAACTTTTCTGTTTTTCTTTCAGACAAAACCCATAAAAATATCTAAAAGTATGAAAAAGCCCAGGTATTACCTTTCTCACACCCACGGGGAAGGGACGACACCATTCACGTGGAGCATTGCCAATCTTATGAAAGACAACTGAAGGACAATTTTGATACTATCTTGCCACTAATTCATACTCTATATTGAGTGTAGATGGCATCTACTAATTCCGAAGCGACGCAAGAGGAAGAGGTTCAGCTTCTTCCATTAGAATCAATAACAAAAGCAAGAGGCCATTGGTTTCTCGATGACCAACCAGTATTGGATCTCATTTTCATCACCACTATCAAAATCATGGACAGGGATCACTACTTCCCTATCATGTCCCAGGACTTTAAGACAATCATATAAGGATTACCGCGCATGACAGATGTCTGGACTCAAGCTGGAATTGATGCATTTTTAAGACTTCCAACATATTAGCCAGATTTTCAGAGATGTACACAAGTGATGAATACGCTCCAGCCTACATCGAATAAGATATCAGTTCCTGAGGTACGAGTACTGGATAAAGTTGGTGCCTGGAAGACAATTCAATTTACTCATGAGCTGATTAACAAGGCTTTTGGATGGAATCAAGAGGGAATCACGAATGTCAAAGATGAATGTCATGATCCAAAAAAGCGATCCTTTTTGGAAATCAACAAAACTGATATTGAAGAGGTTGTTCGCTTAGTGCACCAACACTTTTGTTTTCCAAGTATGCATAGATATACAGCACCTCAAAAGATCGTGGTGCAACTGCTCTCACATGTTATGAGGCAAGTTGGAAATCAAGTCAACATGACTCCATATGTCCAAGAACGCCTATTTGAAGCAAAGAAGAAGTGGGGTCAGAGAAAGTTTCTGAATGGTAGTTAGGCCTTGACCCTACTTATTTATGAGGCACTGGATATGAAGAACTGCTTGCGTGTGATGCCAACCTTAGTAGAGCTCGCCAAGTATGCCAAGTCAGCGACAGTTCCAAAGAAAAAGAATACAGTCATCTCTATGGACGAAGCAGGAACCAGTTCAAAGAAACCCATGAGGGGTACAAAGCGTCTTAGGGAGGAAGAAGCCCAGGCTACACCCCAATCAAAGAGGACACACACATTGCCACAGATTCCTGGAACCCAACAACCAATTACTAAAAGACATCTCTCCGCTGCCCTGGAAGAAACGCATCAGTATATGCGGGGGCAAGTAAATCTGAATATCCAAGGTCACCATTACAGGCAAGCCAGCAAAGAAAGGAGACAAAAAGATAAAGAACAGACCCCTGAACAAGTGGCCAGATACAAAGAATTAGGTTTAGAAGATTCTAGCTCTGATGCAGAATCTAGTCACGAAAAAGAAACTCTGGATACAGATATACAAACAGAAACGCACCATGAAGATTGGACAGAGATTAATCAAGTCGAAGTCACACCGGACAACCAACAGTCACAGGCAAAGAACATAGAACAACACCATGGCAACATGCATGTGATTCAACTGAATGACCAATCAAAGATAAGCGTGAAAGAAGTTCCCGTGACAAATCAAGCTCCCATGCCACCTCTCAAAGAAGAAATACAAACTCCAGTGAATGCAGACTCAAGGCTACTACAAAACAAAGAGCAAACTGTGATTGAAGTGCCAGATGATACGCCTCAAGGCAAGATTGACCACATGGAGTCTGAGCCAAGGATCCAACTTCATATTAGGCAGCCCCATGATACTACATTACATGTGGCACAAGGAAAAGATGTGACAACAGGAGCAGAACCTAGTATTCCTACCACATGGTTAAATGTGGATGTTACTCAATTAAAACCTGTTGTCAAACAAATGATCCAAACGGCCATGGATACACAACAACAGATGATGGATACAGATGCAGATTACGACAAAGCCATGAGGGAAAAGAATTAGTTTCAAATTATGAGTGAACAACTATCTGCACAACTTATCCAGGCCCAGAAAGAGATTGCAGCCAAGGGAACAGAGTTACTCGCAGTAAAAAGACAATGTGATACATTGATGACCCAGCATCACCAACTCCAGGCACAGCTAACAAACCTACAAAGATTACATGAAGCCAGTGAGGCGGACAAAGAGAGAATGAAAGCTAGAAGTAACCTGCTCGAAACAAAACTAAAGGTGTACATGGAGGAAAATGACACTTTACGAAACCGAAATAAAGAACTAATGAATTCATTGCTATATGACCAACCTATCAAAAAACAAGAGACAACAGGTATTGACCAGCAGGAAGTACGAGCTCAAATTGAGAAATATGAAGATTTGCTGACACAAGAGCAAGCATTGAGAGAAGAATGGGAATGTAAGTACACTCACGAAACAAATGAGCTAAAAAAGCAGTTGAATACAGCCCATGGAAAACTTGCAGCAAGTTATAGTGAAAATATGGATAAGGTAGCGGAAATTGGTAACGAGTTACTAGCTACCAAGGAAGCACTACGGGCAGCAATGCAAGAAGTAAAAGAAAAGACAGAGTGCTTAGCACAATTAGAGACCCAAGCAAAAGAGAAAGCACCAATCGGGACACCAATAGAGCCGACAAAAGAAAATCCTACTGACGAGGTAGAGGTACATCCTCTATCTCCCCCGATTTATAATTCTCCAATAAAAGAGCAGATGGCGGAGCCAAATGATGATCATCCAATGCCATATGCTGCAAAAATAAGTCAGAAGGAACAGGCACTATTGGTGTCCCGGTTGACAGAACATTTTGAAGATGAAGTCATCAAAGTCATGAAAGAAGCAAAGATTAAAGGTAAAGACTTAGAGAAGATCATGAATCCTTTCAACATTCCGTACGGACTAATGAAAGAGAAAACAAGACAATACATCAAAAAGATCACACAGAAAAATCCAGACGAGCAGTTGCACTTCAAAAATGACACATTCACTTATACTCAAGAAGAATTTGAAGCTGCACAGCCTGTTTGGAGAAGAAAATTTTTGGAGAAACATCCTACATTACGGGTGCACTGGCAAGCGGCACCATATTTATTACAGGTAAATCCTTCTTTTTGTCCAACACCACGGCGCAGAGAAGCACGAGAATTTTTGGATATGCAAAAGACCAGTGTAATCAATAAACAGTGGCTAAACTATCCACTACTTCCAAGTCCACCGCATAACTATCTACCAACGGAGGATTATATGGTAAAGACCATCGAATTTTGGCTGTAGAGTTATGCAACAGTACCAGATTTAACTATCAAAATGACAAATAAAATACTTAGTATGATACTCAGTATTGAAGGTCTTCAAACATGCGGCATATACATTTTTGAACTTCATTGGCATTAATCAGGGGACAGACATTCTTGTTTTTTATTTGTCTATTATGCCTAGCCGCCCTACCATAATGGCCTATTATTCCATACTCATGTTTTTGCCAAGTACATACATGCAGACGTTCGAAGAAGCCTTTTTCACAGGGTTTTTTGAAATCGATTCAGAGATCTTTTTAAAGATGTCATCCAACCTGAATGCCAGATTAGTGGCATATGAATTAAGCTTCTTTGCCGATCATAGACAGCCGCCACATGATGGTGTGAAAGCAGAACAGTGGAAGCAACTCATGATACGTGAAGCCAATCTACTTAATGAACCTGAGCAAAAAGTGTACAGAACATACTCCCGTAGACTTCCAAAGCCTATTGGGGACGACAGAGTTCAGGAGGGGGGTAGTGTTGAGGGAGAATCAAGCAAAAAGAAGAAAAGAAGAAGAAAAAGAAAGAAGCTTCATTATAATATTTGAAGACACATCTCTGTAGGAAGCCCCGCAGGGGCGCAACACCCATCTCTGCACAGAGCCCCGCAAGGGCACATATCAAGGAAAAAGCATGGAGGTGGAAAGGAGGAACCAGGGCCAGGAAAGTATCCATGAAGTGCAAGAAGATAATTGGCAGGTACTAATCCTTCCGCTGACAGCGTGCGATGAAAAGAAAGTAAACAGGCTTAAAGCAATACAACAGGGTCAGATGTGTGCAACCAGGACAAATCAGAAGACCAAAAGTTAGAAAGAGGTAGAGGCTGAAAAGTTGAAGAGGGTAACTAAGAACAACACATTCTTAGCCACTGGTGGCGTGCGTGGCAACTCCTTATTCTTTTTAATTTTCTTAGTATGTCACTTCTATTCCATCCAATTTCCATCGCAAAGGACACTTGCGTTTTATCGTGCTTGAGTTTGATCGCTTGATTTAAGTTCTTTTACTTTAGGGTTTCTTGAAATGTAGCCTATTTATGCTTGCACTTGAGTAATTAGGGTTTCTTGAACTTGATCATGCTTAACTTCGCCTTAATTAATCAACACCTCTATCCGTACTTAGCCTAAGCTAGGAATTGACAGAGGGGGTTGAGAATGATCCAAGCTTAAGTTGCTTGTCCCTTGTTCTTGAGTGCTCAAGAATGCCATTCTCAAGCTTGCAATATGCTCATGCTCTTGATGCCCTTTAGTGCTCTCGATGAACCTGTAAAAGTCCCAAAGTTAGCTCAAGATTTCAATTTAATTGACTTAACAAACCATGTCCATTCATGTAATACAAAGATCCAATTTTAATTTTCTTTTATGAAAATTCCCTTAGAGATCCCTCAACTTCTCACCCTTGTGGAAGGTCAACATCAAAATACCCTTGTGGGATTCAAAACAAGCTTTCCAACAAGCCCAAGATCACTAGAAACGGAGTTCGTAATGAAGAAGTTATGACAGTTCAGGGTTTTGGGGTTAAAACAGGGTTAAAACAAGTTAACAGGCAAACATGATCTTTCGAATTACTTGTATAGCAGCCTCTCAATGCTCTAATGGCTTGAATTTTATGCTCCAAATTGGCCAAAATTTGAAAAATAAAAAACCTTGAAATTTGCCAAAATTGGCTGTCAATCGTGATGGATACAGCTGTCGTCGTGGCTTATCAATCACGATGGACAGAGTCAATCGCGATTTGATGGGTGTCAATCGCGATGGTCAGGGGTGTCCGTCGCAATGGATGCTATCAATCATGATGGACAGAGAATTTTGGGTTTCTTAATTTATATTGTGTCAATCGTGGCCCATAAGTCGCAATGGATAGCTTTTTCGTCAATTTGGGGTGTCAATCGTGATTTTTCTATCGATCGTGATGGATAGCTTTTTTTGTCATGGGGGTGTCAATCACGGTTTTTTTGTCGGTCGCAATTTTTTAGTCAATCACGATGGACAGAGGTGTCCGCCACGATGGATGTTGTCAATCGTGATGGACAGAGAAAACACAATTTTTTTTAAAATTTTTGAGTGGATCTGATGTGCAAGGCCTATAGATCATGAATATGCAATTAGTTTTACCAAATACTCAAGTTTTCTGTCAATCCCGATTGATAGAGCTCAACACCTCGGCACCTGTGCAATCATTTTTCATACCTCACAACCTGCTGGAGATGATGATACAACTGGAACCTACAAAAAACGCTCAAAAACACACAAAAACAACAAGCACAATAGCTCTCTCTCTCGCTCTGCCTCTCACAAGTGAAATGAGGAGAATGAAAAGGGGAAGGTGATATGACCAAAAAAACTGAAAATTTTGCAAAAGTGGGGATGGAGGTGGGAGATGGTGAGGATGATGATGGTGAAGTAAGAAGGAGAAAATAAGAGAAAGTAAAGAAATTACATACGACTCCAATGTCACAACTCTATGTCTTACCATCACACGCTCGTCCTCGAAGCTCTCTCCCCGACAACGACGCCAAATTTGGTGTCACTCTAGCACAATGGCAAGTACCAACGTGAGGAGATCCACCTGTGAGCCGCCGGAATGGAATTAATATATTCTATACTGTAATTTTGAAAAGTCGCACGCACACCGAAAGGGCGTAGCGCAAACGATGTAACCCTTTTTTATTAATGAAAGAAGCATGCGTGAAACAGAGGATGACGACGCCAGACTGTTGGTCTGGGCGAGCGCCTAACGTGAAACGTGGCGCATTTTCTACATTTTGTTGTTATTTTGTAACTTTGTTAATCAAGTTCAGTAATTAGTTAAGTCTATGTTGAAGTGCTAAGTTAATCCGATAGTGCGATAAAGTGACCAAGTTTCACGTTTATGCGTATTGCGGTGAAGAAGTTGTAATGCGTAGAACAGATAAGTAGTTGAAGGATAGTTTAATTCAGAAAACGTTAAGTCGGCGTAGTAACATAAAGGAATGAGTAGATTGGGAAAATACAAACAGGGCCTCTGTTTTAGAGACCCCTTAACCATCCCAAGAACCCAGTAAGATAAACAAAACAAGTTTAACACTGGTGCCGTCTGTGGGAAATGGAGTAGCCAATTGAAGAAAAGGTTAAGGGTCGAAGAAGAATCCTTTGATATATACCGGTAATATGTTCCAGTGAATCTTATCCCAAATACCAAAGTGATCAACATCCATGGGCAGTTTTGAGTTCGTTAGGAACACCCTCTAGTGGTAGAAGTGCAAAACAACCAAGTTCAGTTGCAGAAGGTTCAATCCAGCAAGCCAGTGGCAATTTCGGTGGTAGTTCGGTGCTGTGCAGAAGCAGTTTGGTAGCCTGCGGAAGTAACCCAGTGCGTTCCGGTGATAGTCCGGTACATTCTGAAGATAGTACATTAGTTTTTGGTTGTACTTTGGTGCAGTGCGGTGACAGTTCAGCATTATACGGTGACAATTTGGTGATCTTCGGTGAAAGTTTCGTATTATCCGGTGACAATTCGGTGATCTCCATGACAATTCGGTGATCTTCGGTGATAGTGCGGTATTGTTCAACGGGAATTTACTGCATTCACTATTTTTAGGTGCAAGTTTAGCCAATGTTGACACTAAAGTTGATAAAGGGCTGTTAGATTTTGAGTTAAGTAATCAGTTCAGAGATATCTTAGGACCGGAAAGTTGGCAAAGTGACCATACGATCCAAGAACATCAAGAAGTATTTCCCCAAAATTCAGGCAACATGAGTAGTTCACGGCAGCAACAACAACAACAGCAACAACAACAACAACAACAGTAGCAACAACAACAACAACAATAGCAACATATTAATCCACCATGTTCGGTGCCAGCCGGAGTCACATACACAAAATTTGGAGGTTTTCTAGGAGATGATCCTGATGCGCATGTGCGGACATTTGAAATTAATTATGCAGTTTTGAATTACCCAGCAGACCTTGCTTATAAAGCTATTGTGTTCGAGTCAACTTTGGTTAGTGAAGTTGCGCGCTGGTTAACCGAGTATGACTTGAATCATTTCCGGCAGTATGATGACGTGAAGAATGCATTTCTGCAATGATTCCAGTTAAAGAAAAACCCAGCAGAAATTTTTGATTACCTGTAGAATAACAGGCAGAAGCCACACCAGAATGTACAAGATTATGCCACTCTATTCCGGACTCATTTACGGCAGTTACCACCAGCGCATGCCAATTTACCAGACGACGTCATTACTCGGTGGTTCTTAAACAAATAATCCCCAATTGAAACAGATCATGATTATACAATGTGTGGGAGGAATGACATTGGATGCCATAATCGCTATGGCTTTACAGTTAGAAAATAAAGTGGGTGGATTCACTAAAGATTTAGAGTTGTTGAAGGCATCCAAGCATTCAAATGAGGATCCTCTAAAACAAATATATTGTACTAAATGTAAAAACACAGGACACAGCAGCTCAACATGCGCTCTAAATCAGATGTATTGTGCTATTTGCCATACAGCGGACCACACTACGGAGACATGTCCTTGTAATGCAAAGGTAAAGAGTAGAGCGGTTGTCAATGCTATCATTCAGGAACAAGGGCAACCGGCCAGTCACTATGTACCACCACAAATGAGGAATACTCCTTACCAAGGATACAAGAGTTATAGAGGAGCACGATAAACTAACTATGGACAAACTCAGTGGAATGCGGGTCCATCAGGTGAAGGTGCATCTCCTCCACCACCTAAATGTCATTTTTGTAGTGAAATAGGGCATATTCGTAGGTACTGTAAGGATGCGGCTGAGTATGATAAAAGAAAAAAGGAAAGACAACACTCGATGGCGAACATGGTGTACATTTCAGCAGTAGACACTCAGACAAAAGTGGTGCAAACACCTTCGGGAAAGCAATTACAACCAGTTGTGGAGATTTTTAAAACCTGGAATCCGTGAACAGCAGAAGGTGTTTACTAAAGCAAGCAAGTGGGCGACCCAGGAACAAACTATTTTTCCTGACCCAGTTTCGGTAACGCAGCAAAGCATACTGCAGGTAGTACCCGAAGGAAGAAATCTGACCCACGCAACACCGGACTCCCCACTGGACTCCGTACCGGAAACAGCAAAATTTGATCCGGTGTGGGATGTCTTATCCAAGGCATCAATTACACTACCATTGAGACAATTATTGGCTTTGGTTCCTGGCGTGCGTCAATAGTTCCAGCAACCGATCAGTCCAAGACCCTCATGTGCTCCTTCGACAGCAACAGTCCAGCCCAAATTGGACCCGATGGTGGACCATACGGTGCCCTTGATTACGGTCTGGTATAAGAATCATAAAATAACACAAGTATTAACTGATGGAGGTTCTGGAGTAAACATTGCAACAGCAGCACTTTGTCAACGGATGGGATGGACGCAAATCGAACCTAACCAATTTTTTTTCTGCATGGTTGATCAATCCCGAGTTCATCTGGTTGGATTGGTGCGAGACATTCCTATTACTCTTCAAGGAGTTGTATTTAGAATGACATTCGTGGTTCTGGAATTACCAGAATCCAGCCTTGATCATAACCTGCTCTTTGGACGACCATGGTTAAAGCAAGCTAAGGTAGTTCAAGATTGGTCAGCACATGGATTGATTTTTAAGAATAACCACTAAAAATATGGAAGCTTTTCTTAAAGCCAACAAGGATCTGATGGCGTTCGGCACTGTGGACTTGCAAACGGTTGCAGATAACTGGAGTTCGGCGGCCTGTACGGTGGTACCCCTGACCGGTGAACCAGAACCAAGTGCAGCATAGACCTTGAATGGTACGACGCTACAACAATTGCTTCAGCCAGTTGACGATTTTGCCATGCCCCAGCAGTTCTACGTACCGGAAGACCAATTGGTTACCTGCAACTTAGGCGATGAAGCCAATCCACGGCCAGTGAAGATTAAGGCGGGACTATCAGAGACCTTCCAAGATAAATTACTACAACTACTACGTGAATTCTCTTATGTATTTGCATGGGATTACCGCGATATGAAGGGGTTGGATCTGTGCATCTATCAACACCGGGTTATGCTGAAACTAGATGCTCGGCCTATTAAACAACCTAGCTATAGAATGAATCCTCACTATGCAGCCCAAGTCAAAGTAGAACTGGATCGATTTCTGAAGGTTGGGTTTATTGTCCCTATCGAGCATGCGAAGTGGATTTTCCCCATTGTCATAGTTCCTAAGAAGAATAAGCAATTACGAATCTGTGTGGACTACCTAAAATTAAATGCAGCAACAGTACCTGATCCATTCCCTCTGTCGTTTTTGGACACAATGCTAGATGATGTGGCAGGCCGTGAGATGTACTCCTTTTTGGATGGATATAGTGGTTATAACCAAGTACGAATGGCGGAGCAAGACATTCCAAAGATAGCATTTATAAAAAATTGGGGCGTTTATGCGTGCACAGTGATGTGGTTTGGTCTGTGAAATGCTCCAAGTACGTTTCAGTGCTATATGCAGGAAGTTTTCTCTCCCTATCTAACTACATGCATGAGAGTTTACTTGGATGACTTCTCCTTATCTAGCAATACTTCGGCGCATCTGTATCATTTACAGTGCTGTTTTTTAAAGTGTCGAGAATACCGTTTGTGCTTAAACCCCAATAAATCTGTATTCTCTGTATCTTGCAGAAAGTTGCTAGGCACATCATCTCAAAACAGGGGATCCAAGTTGATCCAGATAAAGTGCAGGCGGTCCTGGAGGCACCTGCTCCCAAGACACCCAAAGAAGTGATGCGCTTCTTGGGCCAAATGCGGTGGCATGGGCAACATTTGCAGTGGCTTGCTCATTTGGCCAAGCCACTCAATCGACTGATAACCAATACTCCTCGCCAGTTTGAATGGACTGAAGTATGTCGGTTGTCTTTTGATCGGTTGAAATCACTATTAACACAGGCACCTATTTTACAAGCGCTAAATTGGGAACTCTCGTTTCATGTCTTTGTGGATGCGTCCGACATTGCAATTGGCAGAGTGCTGATGCAACAAACAGAGAAATGGTTCCTTCCAGTGTATTATGCGAGTCGTAGGTTAGCTTCGGTAGAGCGCAATTATTCAGTCACCGAACGTGAATGTCTCGGGTTAGTGTATTTGGTTAAGAAATTTTGGCATTATTTATTGGGACACCGCTTCACTTTCCATGTCGATCATGCAGCCTTGGTGTACCTTGTTCGCCAACAACATCTAGGAGGAAGGTTAGCAAGATGGGTATTGTTGCTCCAAGAGTTTGATTATTCAATAGTCCATCAACTAGGGTCCGCACATGCGCTTGCTGACTTTTTATCTCATTTGGATTCTGGTGAACTTCCGGAAGGAGTTGATGATACCACACTCGCTATCTATGCAACTGAGACTGCACATGACGATCAGCAAGAACTGTCGGTACCCTCCTCCTACTATGACACTTTGATGCTTTTCTTGACCAGTGGATGTCCTCCCGGTACTACCTCTCCTGTTGTTCGATGAAAATTGGCCATGTATAGTCGACAATTCCGGCTAATTGTAGGGCAATTATATTATATGGATCACTCGGGAGTGCTGATAAGATGTGTTCCACCACACAAAACTGCTTCAGTAATCACAATGGCGCATTCTACCCCAATTGGAGGTCATTTTGCGGTTGACCTGACCCACCGAAAGATTCTGCAGAGTGGCTTATGGTGGCCTACTATGTATCGTGATGTGACCAAGTATGTGCGACAGTGCGATGCATGTCAGCGTTCGGGTCAACCTTTACAAAGACATTACTTTCTGCTCCAACAAGTTCTGCCTCTCAAACCCTTTTAGAAATGGGGCTTGGATTTTATGGACCGATAACACCTCCTGCGACACTTACCAGTAACAGATATATTCTTACATGCATGGATTATGCGACTCGGTGGACCGAAGCTTGGGCTCTACAGTCAGCCACAGCTGCTGCGGTTGCTAAGTGTTTGATGAAAGATATTTTTCCACGTTATGGTTTACCTTTGGAGATTGTGACTTATCAAGGTACACACCTTGCTAACACATTAATGCAAGTGCTTACTAATACCTTCCAGATTGTGCATAGGTTCAGTTCCCCCTACTATCCATGAGCAAATGGACTCGCCGAGAGCACAAACAAATCTCTATTGAATATCTTAAGGAAACTGGTATTGGATTTCCCGGAGAGATGGGACCAATTCCTACCTGCGGTCTTATGGCCTTACCGTACAACATATAAAGTGGCGACCAGAACAACTCCCTTCAAGTTGGCATATGGTTTGGAGGCGATGGTTCCTAGTCTGTGAGTGGCATTAGAGCAGAAGTTACTACCGGCAAAATCATTCCCTTTCCAAGTGGATGCTTTACGATCTCTGGATGAACAGTGCCTTGAGAGTTTTCTGGTGCTGTAGGAAGTTCAGCTCAGACAAGGAAGAACCCACGATCGTTTCCTTAAAACCCCCGTTTTTACGATAAATCAATTAGTGCTCTTTTATAATGCTAAGTTTAATCGATCCGCCAGAAAGTTTAAACTGCGTTGGTTCGGTCCCTACTGTATTGCCAAACAAGTGGGACCAGCGACTTTCCGGTTAGCCACCTTAACTGGTACACTGTTGCCTAAGCCTATCAATGGATCTAAATTGTGTCCATATTGTACATCCTCCCTTTCTAACTAGTAGTGTTACCTTCGCTTCTTTGTTCCGCATTTCACACGTTTAGGCAGACCAATGAGCTATAATTTTGTTGATAAATTTTTGATTCATCATCGCCCTCCATCACTACGTATTTCTAATGTGTTTATGATGATAATTGCATGCATGTTTCCTTCCCCGGTGATAATGGCATTTTGGGTCGTGCATTTATCTTGCGTTTTTTTACTTAAACCCGTCTCTTCTTCTTGTTGTCGCTATTGTCTTCCTGAGTGTTGCTTACTCTGTAGTGTATCGTGCATAGTGATCATGGCTCTCATGCTAGATACCCTTGTCAATCTGACCACCTTCCGCACAGGTGTATCACCTGAGCTGGGTGATTACCTGCGCCAGCGAGGGCTGCTAGCATTCGTTGAACTGCCTTGGCATTCGGTGGGATGCCACCCCTTTGCAGCTCAACTCATCACAGCGATAGCTGCACTGCCTCAAACTGATACATGCTGGCCGATTACCTGTTTGAACCCCCACACAGTGATCACTATTGCGCAGGGGTTCCCATCTGGCTCAGGAAGGACGAGTAGAGGTTCCACTCCTTCCCCTAGCCATGATGCACCAGTTATTTCCCTGCCAGTCCTCCAACAAATTCGCTATCCTCTGTCGCCCCGAGCCTGAGTGTACCGCGCTTCAATTTTTAGTTGCTTCCCTTAACTTACAGAAATGCAATTACGGTATATCCTGACCTTTTTACTCCTTGATCGAGGCTGCGTCCCATGAATCAGTTAATTGGGCAGCAATTTTCTTTAAACGCTTCCATTGGGAGTGCCAAGCCATTGTGAAGCAAGCCTCCAAAATACATACCACGTACTCGGCTGTCCCAAATTCTATCCCTTCTCTTTGCTTCCGAGCCCGTGCTGCAGAGCGTTCAACCCCATCCTTCGCTCATTTGAGAAGAATCCATCATGGAGGTTGAGGATGACAACGCAGATCTTCTCCAATTCTTCCAGCACAAGCACAATCGCATTAGCCCATCACAAAGGCAAGTGGAGGTATCAACCGCTACACAAGAAGTTGAAGTCTTTCATGATACAACAACTTCATTACAGGTAGCATTTGCACCATCTTCTTCTATTAAGCAGCACGATCCCGATGTTATCATGGAAGATGTGGCTGAAACTTCACGGCGGGATGAAACACAACAATTGGATGATAAGTTCGTGACGGACACAGTGGAAGATAGCACTGCAATTGTTTGTCATCAATCATCCTCGTAATTAGCAGATGATCAAGCAGACATGTCAAATCAACAACAAAGCGTTGGAATGGCAATTATCGAAATTGCCGAAGTTCCGTCTTTGCCCCAAAAAGAAATAGGCATTGTTTTGGTCCAGACACCTCTTATTCCTCTTCCCCCTCCAATCACCCTTCTTGCCGCTTCTGCTGCTCCTCCCTCCTTGCCTCCGGTCGTAGTGCATCTTCATCCAATTTCCCTTCTTCTCCCGACTATTCTCCACCCTCGTCCCCACACCTCCTTTTTGCCCAACCATCGCGGCTTGCACCTCCTCTTCCCGCCCCTGCTGCGTTCACCCAATCGGCGTCAATGGGTCAATTTTTATTACATTTATCACAATAATTACCCCTTCAACTATAGAATGCACAACAAGCTATTCATCACGAGCTGCAAAGCAAAGTTGACATCTTGGAAGCAGACATAGTCACCTCTCCAAGAAGAACTCCTCGAGGCCAAAACAAATATTCATTCACTACAAACACAAATTCAGCGATTGCAGGCACAAGTAATCAAAAAAGATACCATTATCGCCAATCAGGATGCAAACATTAAAGTGTTGAAGCAAGAAGTTACAGATAAACAAGATGCAATGACTCCGTTAGGCAATGAACTCTGTGAAACAAGGGATAAGCTCAGCGTATTAGAAGAAGCTTCTCGGATGCTAGCTACAAATGTCATAAACGTTGAGACGGAGCTCAAACAAGTCACCGAAGAGCTTTTCCACAAAAGCCGCTCTTTGGAAACAGAAATTGGACACAATATACAATTAAAGAAGAAGATTGAAGCCATTCAGAAGGAGCAACCGGATTTTTATAAAACGATACAGTTCTAGTCTCAAGAACTCGAGCGCAGAGAAAAGCAGTTAGGAATTCAAGCCGAGCGCTTATCGAGAATTGATTCAAAAATTGCAAAAATTAAGTTACGCAAAGATGCTACACTCACCAATGACTTTTACTTACAAGAAGCTTTCCTGCAGACTCAAACGGAATCACTGATCAGTCAAGTGATCGCTGCCAGTTCTGTCAGAACTGATGCACATTTGGTCGAGCCCCACATTCTGAAGGACATGTTAGATTCTCTGAAGCAAAAAATATCCCGTACTTTTAAGTTAGCCCATTCCATGTATATACAGGGCATTATAGATGATTGCTAAATTGTTCTATTTATCAATTTGGATTTGAGTCCACCGTGCGTGCCAATGTGAGCCGCCGGAATGGAATTAATATATTCTGTACTGTAATTCTAAAAAGTCGCATGCACACTGAAAGGGCGTAGCGCAAACGATGTAACCCTTTTTTATTAATGAAAGAAGCGTGGTCCTATGGAGGGTGAAATGTCCATGGGATCGGACGTGATTGTGTGTGAGGTGTGAATCGTGAAAACTAGAACAGTGGGTGGTGTGTTAGTGGTGGCCGTGAATATGGGGGAGGTGGGTTGGGAAAGGGATTTTCTCTTATGATTCTCAATTTGTTGAATCATATTTACAAGGTTTGCCAAGAATGGAGATAGGGTGATTTGTGTTGGTTTTGAGGGGGTTAAAAGGGGTACAGTGGGTAGGGGTTGGGAAAGAGGAAATGTATTAGTGAAGGGAAATGGGTGTGTTAATGTTTGGGTAGGGACATGTGGTTGTCCAAGAGCTGGTTGATAAGATGGGTAGCCTAATATGGTTTGATGGGTGGCGGGATGACCTACATGAGGTTCGAAAAATGGGCAAGCAATGATAGAGGTAGGGATAGGTAAGGATGGAAAAATGGTGGTGTGGGGTATAGGTCCAGTAAGGATGGTTGTGGGTTGTTCATTGATGCTAGTGGCGAGGGGTTCGGTGGGTTGGGTGGGAGGTGATGGGGGAGATGGTATCTGTGTGCTGTCGTCGCATGCATCAGTGTTAGTGGGGCTAGTCATGTGCACATTTTCCTGAGCTGTGGTAGGGAGTGAGGTAGAGACTTCCATCTGAATCATTTTTTCCCCTTCGCGATCGCGTATCGATCCTTCCTTTGACAACATGGATCAGAGGAAAGTGAGGAGGAAGCCCCTGCCTACACTGCACAACTCAAACGGCTCTACAAAACAATCAATCAAGTACAAAAACGACATAAGTTATCAGAAGAGGCAAATAGAGCACTAGTGAACCAGATGCTGCAGGCAAAGAATGTAGACCCTCATTTTACAGAATCATTGAATCTTTTGGCAGATACCTGTGGAATAGGGGAAGCCATGCGGACCATGGTATATCGTACCACCCCTCAATACGACAGACCCCACTAGCATGGTATCCCAATTGTTTTGAGTACTAGTGCCTGCCTAGGAGCTCGTGCCTGCTATTGCTGCCATGAGACTTCTGATGCTTATCTACTAGAAGAAGAAAGGCATATTAGTGTTGCATAGGAAGTAATGGTGTTCCCTCCACAATACTAACATGACATTCCAGATGGTTAGTGGTTAGAGATGAAGTGTGATAGGTGTGAATGTTGGTTAGAGGTTAGTGTCATCCTAGATGCATACTTTGAATATGCAATGTACTCACAATGCACCTACATCAGAGTGGATGGATTTACAAAATTGGGTCAGGGGGTTTGATGCAGGGTTTAAGTCTCCAAACTTTGATTGAGGATTCGTAGCTCTTAGAGCGGGTGACAGGTACAGGTTTATGAACTAGGTTGTGCTGGATTTGGGACCTTTTGGGTACCCATTTCCAGACATCTCTAGGTTTGACCGAAGGTGTAATAGTGTGAGGTGTAGGTATTTTCCCTAAGCTGTTTGCCAAGAGTGCTTGTGAGTGTTGATTTATTCTAGTGACTAGAGGTGAAGCTATTTGAGCTTTCAAGCAGGTCTTGGGCACCCATATTTGCCTAGCATTGGGAATTTCCTTCATTGATCGCTTCGGGACCCAAATAGTTATGGTATGTCTAGAGTGTTGCCTAGGGAACTCCTTCGTTTTAGTCCTTGACGGTGTGGCTCGCTTAATGCTTTTTTGAGAACCTGTCTCTAGAGTCGTGGTTTTTTCCCCTTTGCATATCCAGATCTGCTTCATGCCACGAGGTACTTCATATTGCCCAAGTTGTTGTCATGCTTCTTGATCATCGGTCTCCTCAGTGTCGTGTGTTGCTCAGCCTGCCTTTCTCGAATCTTCTTTGGAACAAATGGGAACTCCTCATTGACTTCTGTTCCTTCGTCAAGAGTGATAATCTTCTGCACCATAGAGCTTTGGACACTAATAGCATGGTTATCGTCAAGTGGGTTCCTTGAGGGATCAGGAGTTGGTGCCTTTTCTAATGGCCTGAGTGCTTGATTTGCTAATTCAATCGTAAGGGGGATTTGGCCTACCCAAGCCTGAAGAAGTCCACTTCTTAGGTTGAGGTTGACTGTGTGATCATAGATCCAATCTTGGCCCAAGACAAGAGGTTCTCTAAGATCCTCGTCTTCACATACTAGCACTTTTGCTGACATTAGGACCTCTTGAATGTAGAGGGGAAGCTCCACCTCTCCCATGCAAGGGGTTTCAACACCTCCTAATCCTATCAGATATGCTTCTAGGGGTTTTACCTCCAATTGCAATTCTTGGCAGTAAGGTCTACTTCTAGGGTCACAAAAGGTTGTCGATCAACTATCTTATGGGATCGTTTACCTGAAGCCTCACACATGGCCATGTGATAACCTAGAGCTTCTTGAATGTCAGGCATGGGCTGATCTCTACCTTGTCTTCTCAATTTCATTCGTCGGATGCATTCTAAGGCTTCTGCATGTGCTTCCTCTCGAATTCGCTTTTCCTCTTCTTTACGTTTCTTTGTAGTATTGAGTCGATTTAGCATCTCTTCCATTAGGGGTTCCTGATACAACTTGACCCTACATCCGCTTATGTAACTTGGTAGGATGTCACCTTCTAGAGTGGCTAGTTGTACAGCTCCACTTGTGGAGATCCAAATTAAACAAGTAAGCATCAGGAAGATCATCTCATACTCCTTGTGGGGTCTCCCCAGATGTGAGCCTAGAGAGATGGTCAGCTCTCAAATGAGTCTTGCCCTTTCTCACCACTACTTCAAAGTCATATTCCATTAGTAAGAGGAACCATCTTACTAATCTACATGTATTGCATGGCTTGCTTACCACGTACAGTAGAGCTTGGTGATCCGTAAAAAATTTAAACTTATTTGCAAGCAAATAGTGTCTAAACTTTTTAACTGCATACACCATGCCTAGTCCTTCTCGTTCAGTGGTGGTATAATTTCGTTCAGCTACATTCAATTGTCTAATGGCATAGGCAATTGGAAGATCCATATTACCTTCACCTGTAGGTTGTGCTAGCACACATCCAATAGCATAATTGGATGCATCCACATGGACATGGAATGGCTTATTCCAGTCTGGGGTAGTTAAAATTGGTGTTGAACATAACCTCTGTTTAGGCTCTTTGAAAGAATTCTCACATTCATCAGTCCACTCAAAATTTGTCAAAAGTCCATACATAGGCTTTGCAATGATGGCATACATGTGTATAAAACATCGGTAATAGCCACAATGCCCCATGAAAGCTTGCACTTCCTTGACATTCCTTGGCCTAGATAGCTCTGTTATGGCTCTCACTTTCTCCTCATCCGTGGATATGCCGTTCTTTGACACTATGTGCCCTAGAATCTTGCCTTGCCTGACCATGAAAACACACTTTTCTGGGTTCATGCAGACTTGATATTCTCTACATTTGTCAAAGATTTGCCTAAGTTCAGGAATATGTGTTTGCCGAATGTTGGAATGAGCACAAAGATCGTCAACATAGACCTCTAAGTTCTTCCTCAAGAACTCTTTAAACACATGGCACATCAATCTCTGGAAGGTTGCGGGTGCATTGGTAAGCCCAAATGGCATTACCCGAAAAGCAAATATGCCCCACTCTGTGGCAAAAGCCGTCTTATGCTGATCTTCTGGAGCAATGGCTACCTGATTGTAACCTGAAAATCCATCAAGGAAGTTGTACACTTCCTTGCCTGCTACTCTATCCAAGAGATGCTCAGTGATAGGAAGCGGATAACTATCCCTGATAGTGGTTGCGTTAACCTTCTTCAAGTTAATGCATACATGTAATTTGCCATTCTTTTTGGGCACCACTACAATGGGGGATACCCATTTAGTGTGCTCAATTTCATAGATAAATCCAGCTTCCACCAGGCGATCTATCTCTTCTTTGATCTTGGCAGCATAATTATCATTATAAGTGTATGGCTTTTGTTTTGAGGGTTTGGCATCTGAAGTCATGGGGATAGTGTGTGAGCATATGTCGGGGTCTACACCTTTCAAGTCCTTGTAACTCCAAGTGAATACATCTCTGTAGTCTGTTAGCAAGGTTATCAACTCGTGCTCTTCTTCTTCTGTCAGATCATGTCCTATGTAAGTGCATCTCTCCTCTCCTTCTTCTATGGCTACAACTATTTTCTTAGTGGTTTCTTTGTCATCATAGGCCTCTCCTGCTTGTGCCTCGCATTTAGGCATTCTTATCATGACTCTCCTGTCATCTATCTCATATTTTTTGAAATTTTCAGGGCTCTATTCAGATTCTCTTCTGCAGCTGTGTACTTTATTGGAATCACATTGGTTGGAGCAGGGGGTTGTTGCGCTAGCATAGGTTGAGGCCTTTGTTGGGTTTGATAGGGTTGCTGATAGGGTTGTTGTGGTCTACCATATTGTTGAGGGGGGTACTGGTTCTGTATCTTCCTTGTTGAGGGTATGGTTGTGGGTACGTTTGCCTAATTTCTTTTCTTATTGTATGGGCAATCTTGCGCGGTGTGATTGGTGTACCTCCGTTCTATGGTGCAGCACTGGCTACTGGGATTCACTTGGGGTTGAGCCATAATAGGGCATACGTTCACCATATGGTCACCTCCACATGTATAGCATCGTCTCACTGGGGTAAATCGGGGTATCTATTTGCTCGAGACACCTAGTTTCTGAGCTACTTTCTCTGCTAGTTCCTCAATAGATGTAGATTGTCTAGAAGAGAGGCTGGAAGAGCTATCTGAATCTTGGTAGATCTTTGAAAGCTCCAGCTCCTCTCCTAGATTATCCTCTATGTCTATACACATGCGTACGCATTCTTCTATGGTCCTAGGGTCCTTCAGGTATACATATGATCTCAACTTTGTACTCAGCAGTCCATCTAGGAATAAAGCCACTTGTTTGGCTAGAGTGGGCAACTCTGGAGCGGGGCATCTCTCTAAGTATTGCCTAAACCTTCTTCCTGCCAGTCTAACAGTCTCTTGAGGTGTCTGCTTGAAGCTGTGAATCAGTGAGGAAGTGTTATGTCATATGCCACTCTTAGAGAATTCAGTGATGAAAGCCTCGAGAAGTTGGTCTATGCTTCTGAACTGCCTCTCATGTAGAGGTTTAAACCATGTAAGGGTTGTGTTCCTAAGGGTGAGACCAAAAGCATTGTACTGCGTGAATAGGTCCTCAACTTGTTCAGCTCTCAAGACTTGTCTAAATTTGGCCACATGATCGTAAGGATCTGCAGTGCCATCGAAGTAATTCTTCATGGACTTAACTAGCTGTGTAGGTCTCAAAGTCCTCGTGTGCTCTCTAGGTCTTGGCAGAGGGAATTCTTCTACATTTCTTGGATTTCTTGGAGCTCTAAATCTCTCAGGTTCCCCTCTATCCGTTTCTGTTCTCGTTCTTTCTCTTCCCAATGGGTTGGTGAAACTCACTTCTGGCCTATCTCTACTTATGTCCCTTTGAGCACCATGAGCTTGGGATGTTCCTGCTCCTGGGTGGCCAAAAGAGACATTAGATCTTGGTTGGGGGAAAACAAATTCACCCTTCCAAGTGTAGGCATGCCTACCATGCTCCGTGACTACAAAGATCCTCTCTGAAGTATTGTCCAAATAGGTCACTTTGCCTAGACTATTGGGATCTTTAAAATCATAGATAGTGAGAGCTCCAACCTCATTAGGCTGACTAGGCTTGTACCTCCAAAAGGCTTCATCAGTCTCTCGGTTCAAGAGCAGATCTATGCTCTTATTATCCTGGGGAACCCATTCTGGCGTGATAATTTTGGTGAGGATTGATTTGCCTCGAGGGATTTTAGGCTCTCCGCTTATGTTCCCTTGCTCTAGGTCGCCTATGTCCGTCTCTGGAATCACATTCCCAAATTCTTCTGTCCTATCTGGGTGACTGGTGACCACATATATGGTTCCTTCTTTGTCCAGGTATGCTCCATTTTCAAACTTGATTGCTGGATGTTCTAGTCCAATGGATTGATCTGGGTTTTTGATCAGGACCACGAATCTTCCTAAGCCGTCCTCATAGATGTAAGCACCTAATCGGTTGGTCCTAAGATATTCAAGTTGAGTCTTGTAAGGACCTTCAACCTTTTGTAGGTAGGCCACACCTGAACTTCTTATGGGTCTCTCAATACCTTGAGACATCTCTGATTCGCTAGTCTCAGAGTTAGGGTGGTTTGAATAATTGCTCAGCTGCTGGGCCCAAGACCTAGCAGTGTGATTGACACTAGCTTCAGAGGATCTGAGGCTTTGTCTGTCCCGGCCTATGTGTCTTCCTGACCTAAGGTTCATATGCCTGGGTTTTCTACCCTCTAGTTCCACGTACACTCTCGTTGCAGGTTAGTTTGTATCACTCACTTTGTTCTTTTTAGTTGGTTATTGTGTTAAGCTCTTGTTTAAAATCACGTCGTCAGGAGTACTTAAGTGAATTTCGCACTTGATAATTGATCGAATCAAGTTTATTTTTTTCCCTTAGGGTTTTCGCACTTAAGATCTACCTAATGCTTGTATTTAGTTGAATTGTTCTCTTGGACTTGATTTGTGCCTGACGTTGCTCTAATTAATCACCACACCTAAGTTGTAATTAGCCTAAACTACGAATTGACAGAGGGTGTTGAGAATTTCCAACCTTAAGGCTCCTTCCTTGGTCGCCCTTGTGTGCCCAGGAAGCGTGTTCCTAAGCTTGCACTTACTCTTGCTTGGATTTCCCTTCGATGCTCTCAATGGACCTGTGAAAGTCCCAATGTTAGCTCAAGATTTCAATTTAAAAAACATAACAGACCAATTTCATTCATGCAATTCAGAGATCAACTTGTTTTTTGGCTTTGTGGAAGACAATCCTAAAGATTCCCCAGCTTTCCTACCCCGGGGTATGGTCAACTTCAAAATACCCTATCTAATAGTCCTGACAAAGTTTTGGTAGTATTCCCCACGAGCTTTCCAACAAGCCTAAGATCACTCCGAACGGATTTCGTATGAGGAAGTTATGATTGTTCAGGCATTTAGGGTTCAAAACAGGCTCTCAGGGTTCAAGAAATCTTTTTTTATGATTTTCTCGGTATTTTGCCCACTTCTAAGGCTCTAAGGTAGTCCCAATGTGCTAGAAAACAAGCCCAAAAATTATCCCAAGTCAATCAATTATTACACTCCAGAAAATTATTCGTGAGGCCGGTGTATCGCGATAGCTCGGGTCGGTTTGTTGCGATAGACGGGTGTGTTGCGATAGGTCGGTGTGTCGCAATAGACAGGTGTGTCACGATAGATGGGTGTGTCGCGATAGACGGGTGTGTCGCGATAGGTCGATGTGTCATGACAGACGGGTGTGTCGCGATAGACAGGTGTGTCACGATAGGTCAATGTGTCGCGATAGGTGGGTGTGTCGCGATAGACGAGTGTGTAGCGATAGATGGGTGTGTCGCGATACCTCGGTGTGTCGCGATACCTCGGTGTGTCGCGATACCTCGGTGTGTCACGATACCTCGGTGTGTCGCGATACTTGGGTGTGTCGCGATACCTCGGGATATGGTGAATTTTACTAAACAAGCTAGTGATTCTAGGAGCTCTCCGTCTGCATTGTGTCATGGTGCACTAAGAATCGTGATTGGGTCAACTTTTCGGTGTGTCGCGATAGCTCGAACTCGATGCCTCGGGGCATGCGGAGAGAAATTCCGTACCTGCTAAGCTTGCTGGAGATGGAGAGGATGCTGCAACCTGCAAGAATCATGCAAAAACACACAAAAACAACAATACACACTCGCTCTCTCTCAAACTCGCACAAAGCAAATGAGGAGAAGGAAATGGAAGAGGGAATATGATGTAGAGAAGGAGATGGAGAAGGAGGTGGAGATGGAGATGGAGATGGAGATGGAGAAAAAATAAGAAAATTACCTACTACTTACCATTCCAACGCGTCCTCTCTACGTCTTACCATCACACGCTCGTCCTCAAAGGTCGATCCCCGGAAACGGCGCCAAAATTTGGTGTAGCTTAGTGATGAGTAGCACCTCCTTTAATGTCAATCCAGGAAGACATGAGGATGGTATGAAGATCTCGAGCAAGTGAAGGCACAAGTGTGTGAGTGAGAAGCACACCAACATGCACACACATACAGACACATGCGCACACACGGCAAGAACAAAGAGAGTAAGACAATGGAATCGCTTCTATTGCAAACAAGTTCTCTTACAAGTTCAAATCTACAAGAAGCTAGCCTAAAAAATGAGCTCTCTAGCTCTATTTATAGTTTTTTACTAGCTTTGGTCCTATTCAGACCTAGTGTTTGGCATTAGTTAAAAATTAGGTTGCTAAGCTATTTTTTAGGCTCAAACGAGCTCTGAAAATTATGAATCTTGGTTGGCTAATACTACTAAAGCTCCTCAAGCTCGAGGACTCCTCGGCTTGCACAAAATGGAGCTACAAAAAAGTGAAATGGTATTTACAAAATGGTTTTCAATGATGAGAATCACTTTTAAAATGATGTAAGGATTGAAAAAAATTGAGGGGTTGCCTCAGTGCTAGATCTGCATGTATGCCCATACTTGCTTCTTCCTGTATGATGCCAACACAAGTGTACACTAAGAATGATGCTTAGCAAGTTGGAAGACTAGCCTGACATTTTTGGGCTGCTACAGTATGCATACCAAAGAGCAGAGATGTGAAGATATCTCGAGATTGAGAAAATCAATGAAATGAAACTTTCTAGCTATGAAATAGATAATATGATGACTCTATAGAACTTTGAATCACATCAATTGATCAAGTATGCACTGAGAACAAGCTCTAAGAAGTTCATTGTTATGAGATTATCATAACAGAGTGATGAAATAGAGATGTGATCAATGTATATGTATTAAATCACATAGAAATACAGTGAAATTGGCAATGTATAATTGCACAATGTGAGGGTGGCATGAATCCTAATGCTCCCAGTACTATAGGCATGCCAAAGAAATGTCCTAGTGCTTTGGTGTTCTTAGCAAACATCCAAGCAAATTTAGAAATAGCTAAAGCCAAGATGCAGCAAGCTGCTGATAGGGCTAAAGAGTATGCTGATAGGAAGAGATTTCCTGAATCCTTTGAGGAAGGAGACATAGTCTTTCTTCAGGTACTAGCTAGATCTACTTCACTCTCCACAAGGAAGTGTAGTAAGCTTTCACCAAGGTTTCGTGGACCTTGGAAGATAGTTAAAAAGCTAAGTGAAGTTGCATACTGATTAGAGCTTCCTCTAGATTGCAGAGTGCATCTAGTGTTTTATGTTAGTAAACTTTGAAAGTATATTTCCACGGAGGATAATCTAATAGAAGGTATTGTTTCTTTGCAAGAAAGTGATAGCACAGATCATTCTCTAGACAGGATATTAGATCGGAGATAGAAGCGATTGAGGAATTGTGTCATCCAAGAGTATCTAGTAGCCTGGAGAGGGTTACCACTTAGTGACTCTACTTGGGAATTAGAAGCTTTGGTTCACAAGTACTTTCCCTCATTGATCATTGAGGACAATGATCTTTAGAAGGGAGATAGAGAGAGAGAGAGAGAGAGTCAGACATTGGTCCATAGGGATCAGTTCATTTGATCCACAAGGATCAATCCATGTGTGTGAGGGGCAAGGGCTAGCTAGCCAAGGTCCCAAGCTTGGGGGATACCCTAAGGTACTAAAGTAGTAATGGGAATAATTGTTGCATGATAGGCACATGTTCACACTAGACTATTCTAGAGCATTGCTATTTTTAGAGTACAAGAGGGTATATATGGATGGGAGGAGACTCACACACACATCATTCAAGTCTTTGTCTCATAGTTTTAGGTCATTCTTGTATATTCCTTTTATGTAATAGAAGAAGAAGAAGAAGAAGATCATTCTTCAGTGGCTCAATATGTGTGTGCTCCTCTTTGAGCGTGAGAGCATGTGAGTGAGCTCTCTTCCTTATCTCCTTCCTTTTGACACAATCAAGGTTCACGAATTACATAAGAAGAATCCAATGAAGCCCAAGCTAGAGAACATGGTTGATCCTTATGGAACTTTTCGCTTGAGGGAGATCTAATGTGATGGAGATAGAGAACCCATCATGAACCTTAGATTTCAGGTGACTTCATATATCTCATTATTGGTTTGAAATTTGGAAAACATAATGTTACCATCATGTTTAGAACATGCAAAAACCCTAAGTTTGAGTGTCTACTTGCTTGATTTTGACACTTGTAAGTCATGTTTTAGATTGCTTACATCATCGACGAAATCATCAATTGTAATTGCCCTTAAAAAATTACCCTTGATCACCTACATAAAAAGGGCTTAGGCACATTGTCAAGAGAAATAAGATAAGGAAGAGAGCTCGCTCACTCACTCTCACACTCAAGAGGAGCACACACGTATTGAGACAAGGAAGAATGGTCTTGTTCTTCTTCTTCTATTACATAAAGATAATATACAAGAATGACCTAATGCAACAACACTAGTGCAATATATAAAGAGCAGTACATAAGGAAAACCCTAATGTTTGTGAATGAGTGAGCTAGCAAGAAACAAATGTGCCATCACTCTCAGTAGATAAATCTAGTAAAGCTCAATTAAGTATCCCTCACATATACAAGCATGACTGATATACATGTCAGAGAAATGAAAAAGTGATATGTGTCATCTTGGATCATCACATGTTGAGCTTGATATCTCAACACTCCCCCTCAATCTCAATGTCATGTCTTGTAATCCAAGCATCTTTCAAAACTTTTTCAAGTTCTTATCTCCAAGTGCTTTAGTGAAAATATCAGCAATCTGCTCATCTCTCCTCACATAAACAAGGTCAATATCACCTACTAACACCTTTTCCCTGATGAAATGATAATGTATCTTGATATGATTTGTTCTAGCATGAAAATTAGGGTTCTATGCTAACTGTATGCTACTAAGATTGTCACAATAGATTTTGATAAGATTTTGCACTTCCACACCTAAATTTGCAATCTCTAGCCATGATCCTTCACATGCTGCCATTGGAGTACCTCTATACTGAGACTCTATACTCGACAAAGCAATAGTGGGTTGCTTCTTGCTGCTCCATGTAATAGCTACACCTTACAAGTGAGAATAGAAAGCCACTAGTAGATCTTCTATCCGGAATACTACTAGCCCAATGTACATTGGTGTACATAATCCAAAATATCACTCACATATTGTGGAGTGCATCTCAAAGTCTCTAAATGTTGTTTCTTGGGAGCCTGCATAAATCGACTATGAAGTCCAACATTCTAGCTTAGATTAGGCCTTATAATTGTGAGATATATCAAACTTCCCACTATTTTCTTGTACATAGTATCATTTTCCAATGGTTCACCTCATGTAGTATCCAACTTTAGATTTTGATCTAATGGCATAGAAATTGTCTTATAATTATCCATAGCATACTTTTGCAGCATACTCAAGGCATATTGCCTTTGCAACATCCATATACCTATTTTTGTATGTATACACTCAATGCCCAAAACATAGTGCATCACACTAAGATCTTTCATGTCAAATTATTGCATAAGGAGTAGGGCTTTACCTCTTTAATGCTTTCTTCATTATCACCACCTACAATCAAGTCATCAACATAAATAGCCACAATCGTGATGCCATCAACAACCTTCCTTGCATATAATGAGTGATCTACATCACACATAGAAAATCCAATGGTGGTTAAGTAATTAGCGATCCTTGCATACCAAGCACGAGGGGCTTGTTTAAGCCCATAAAAGGCCTTTTGCAACCTGCAAACATATAAAGGGTGCCTTGAATCCTCATATCCTTGTGGCGGGTCCATGTATACTTCTTTCCTACAACTCACCATGTAAGAAAGCATTCTTCACATCCATCTGATGCAAAATTCATCCTTTTGTTGTAGTCAATGCAACAAGTGCTCTAATAGTAGACATTTTATCTATAGGGCTAAACATCTTCTCATAATCAATAACATATGTCTATGCATATCCTTTTTCTACCAATTGCGCTTTATATCTGCTTATGCTATTTTAAGCATTTTGCTTTACCTTGTAAAGCCACTTGCAGCATATGGGTTTCTTTCCGTGTGGCAATAGACCAGCTTCCATGTTTCACTTCCATAAAGTGCAACCATCTCCTCATCCATAGCTTTCTCCTAATCTACATTTCCAATTGCATCTTCAAAACAAGAAGGTTCAACATCTTGTATTACCTTGGTCATGTAGGCACAATGACAAGCCATGTAACCATCATACGTCAAAGTTGCACTGAATTCTGGATCCTCCCAGATCTTCTTGGTCCTGGTTCACTTCTCCTTGTATCATCTCCATGTGCCTTTCTTACTCTTGGAGTCTTCACCGAGGGCAATCCAAGTTCCTCATCAAGAATCTTTTTTGAACTTCTTGAATCTCCATCAATGACTTCAAATCTGTAGATGTTTTCCTACTAGCAAAAAGCTTTTCTTTACCTTTCTTGGATGTAGTCAATGAATTTGCTAGACTCAAACGCCCATTAAATCTTCCACTCCATGGATTTGAGTTGCAACTATTGCTTAGTGATGCATCAGGTCCACTCAAAACTTCAGATTCTTCACTAGATTTTCAGCATTTCTTTTTTCATTTGAGTCGAGATTAAGTCCTTCTTTGGCATATGCATAGAAGCTTGAAATTTCGTCAAACACCACATCTCTACTTACCTTCACCTATCGTGTGAGTGGGTTGAAGCACTTATATCCTTTTTGCTCAAGGGAGTACCCAATAAAAATACATTTGTCTATATTTGGATCAAGATTCATCCTCAACTCATCTGGAACATGTACATATGCAACAGAACCAAATATTTTTGTATGCGATAAGTTTGGTTTTTTACGTGTAAACATGTGTAACTTGATGTACAGCAGTAGTTGCAGTTCTGTCATGTTGTAAACATCGGTGTGCACAACTTCTTCCCAATAACAATGAGGTGTATTCTTTTCAGCCATCAATGCTCATGCTATTTTTGCAATGTGTCTATTTTTGCATTCAACAATGCCATTTTATTGCGATGTGTACCTATGTGAAATTGCCATCAAATTCCATGAAATTTTAGAAAGCTATTGAACTCATTTGACATGTATTCACCTCCTTCATCAGATCTCAATGTACGAATATACTTCTTTGTTTGGTTTTCCACCATAGACTTTTTGGAAATTTAGTAGGCCCATTACTAATACCATAGGTCCATGATTCCATAGGTCCAGGATCTACAACATAAATTTCAACAATCTTCCAATATTGACAAAACATGAACATACCACACTTAATCATACAAATGATGAGTCAAAGATAGAGAAAGATTAGACAACATATGTAAAGTGTTACATAAGCCGCTGCTTACTCACACTATCATATATACAAATGTCAAATTACAACATAGGAGCAAAACTCTCAACCACTCTATGTGAGCAGAAATAAATGGATGAGTGAATGTATAGAATTTACAAGAGTATTCAGATGTAGGGATAGAAATCTGAATATATATGAGATTTATGACCTGATAGGTTGTAGAAGAGTGAATATGAGTGACAGAAAGAGGAAAGATCAGTTGGAAACTGATATTCAACAAAACCTAATCTAATTTTAGGCTATGGAAGACCCTAAATCAGATGTGTGTGTGAAAGATCACATACTTACAGAATTAGCATAGAATGCTAACATGTTGCTGCCAAAATCCTCATACTCATGTGAACACACCTTCTCTAACACCTAATCCGAATGCATGTAGCATGCATGTACTAATTCTCCTTTAGATATGCCGAATAGGACTCCTCCTGATATGGATGGCACTGCCTCCATAAGCTCCAAGTAGTACCTATGTGCATAAAGAGAATATGTACCTGAATTCTCAACATAAGATGCAAATCTTATGTTAACCTCCATCCAATGTCTTTGAAGTACACTGAAATCTTCATATAGAAGACAATCTTCAAATACATTATGTAGATGATTGATCCACACTACCAAGGTGTTGATGGGCAAGTCCTCTCCATAAGCAAGAGTGTGAGCACACTCTTCTCCAAGAAGAACTACATAGCTGCTACTCAACATGCTCCTAGAGTGCACCATGGCTACCCCATGTGTGCTAGAGCACCACCTCTACTGAGGGACCAAAACTGGCGTTGCCAATTGGTGTAGGATGATCAAACTGTCCCCAAAGTACTTCTTATATAGTAGAGCCCTCCATCAAATAAAGCTATATCCAAAAGCACTCCATAAAATAAAGCACAAGTGAAACACTTCTAATAAAGCAAAAACTTCTTACGAACGTCACATTCAACGATAAACACATGTGATCGTCGATTGTTAAAAATAGTTTGCTCTAAAAACCTTCACGCGCTATCGCTGTTGTCCACGAGATTCGAACCCGAATCGTTTTGATGGAAGGTGAATGTGTTATCCAAGGCGCCCACACCTTTTTGCTGTAGAGGACTTATTAATGAAATCTCCATATCCTGTAATAGCTTGAGCAATATGGACCATTTGACCAGGGGACATTGAGATATTGTTTTCCAACAATCCCCCCTTCAATGTCACAATGGTACAAAATGAACTAGATATGTAACTTCATTTATCTGCAAACTGTCATAAACTTCAAACTTGTACTTCCAAATTGACCTTCAATCCTTTTCTTCAAAGTCTTCTTCAAAACTGAATTTGACTTTCTTCAAACTTCAAAAACTGAATTGTTGAATATGAACCATAATACATGAGAAAATATGCAAACTAGATATCCAATAGTGTACACATCAAGCAATCATTGCTTGACAACAAATGTAGCATGTACTGATCCTAAACCTGCTATCTCTTGTTTTCTCAAACATGTAAACTAGGATCCATATATTTGCATTTACCTTACGAAAGGTTTCTCAACGTACTTCTTGCTATGTCATGTAGATACACTAAACAAAATCATTGCTATGTCATGTAGATACACTAAACAAAATCAAGAATTGAATCCTGGGACTTGTGACTGACAACTCACAACTTAGCATATTATGAACACTACTAGTTCATCTTTGACTATACTCGACTCAACTCAACCCATGAGTCTCATCAAAATTTCATATCTATCCTTGTTCATACCTGTTAGTCCTTCATACCTCTTTCCCTCAGAATCTGGTATAAACATATATGTGCGCACCTCTAAAACATACATTTCTGAAATATCAAGCTTCTTTTTAATAGAATTCTCGAACCTTCTCCTGAACAAGAGCACCCTAACAGGAACTTTCTCCAGACATTCTCCTTCTTCCTTCTTCTTTCAAAGCTGGAACATAAAAAGAAACTGACAAAGGAAATATAGGAATACCTGATATAGGAATACCTATAAGTATGAATCTGCATTCTTTCACATATGGCTGAAAATAAGTCATGTTTCATCACCCCCTGGATGATTTAACACTAGTATCCAAAATTCTTCAAATATATCAGACTTTATGAAATCTAGAACGTCTTCCTTCTTTCAATAAATCTGATCTTTAGTGATTTAGTATTGCTTCCATATCATCAATACCTGTGTCTGAAATAGAATCTCTGAACCCTTCTTATTAGCACTATACACATGCCAATAGCTTTCCCTGTCATTCCTCAGCTTCCCAAAATCTTGAATAAGGTTATCTGATCATAAAAACCTTGTTGAAAGCATTTTAGGATTCATAATCTTTTTGCAACATAACAAGTATCTTCTTCTATTTCTCTGCAACACAAATCTGATAGAATCTGAATCTTTGACTTACTTCTTCCAATGTTAAGAACTTTATAAACAAAGGCTAGACATGCAAGATCTTCAAGATCTTTCAAGATCTTACAAGATCTCTCCAACAAAATACCCGTGTAGAATCTGCTCTCATCAAACCTTCATGACTGATTGTTTGATTTTTTACCTGAATGTCTCTAAGTGTCCATGCTTCTGACAAAAAGTTGTAAAACTTTTCTTTAACCAAATCTTTCCCAAGGATCGGCAACTTCTACTTGAAACATAAGTGGACAAATTCTCACCTTGAGAACTCCAAAAGCTGCAAGTTGATACTTCATATCTTCATATTCTACCCGCCTGAATGTGAAAGTATCTGCTTGACTTTCTTTTGGCTAACTCCACTTCTCAATCAAGTAATAGGATCTGATGGAACACCTTTTCGAATACAATCATGTATCCAAAAATTCAAGACAAACATAGAAAGTAGATTCTCCATCTGATTGGTACATCACAAAATCTGTATTTTTCTGAATTTTCTGAATTTTCTCAAAATATTGAAATTTTTGAAATTTCTAAAAATACTGAATTTTCATAATATATTGTAATTTCATAATTTTCCTGCAAATTCTAAAATTTTGAATTTTTTGAAAACATTGAAATTATGAAAATACTGATTTTTCTAAATTTTCATCCTGATAAACTCTGAATTTTTTAAGTATACCGAATTATAGTGAATATGAGGTAACTTTTCCAAACTCAAAAAACCTCACTCCAAGTCTCCAACATCTGCTTCAAATACTCTTTTACCTCAAGAGTTAGGTAAAGAAGAAATATACTTCTCTGCAACTTGTCATATACCAAGTAGCTCTGAATTGACACTCCAAGAATTCTTTGAGGGAACATATAAGCTGCCTGCTCAAAATCTTCAACTAAAACGTAAGTCATACACATATGAGTCAAAACATATAAGTTGTCTTAGATATTTACGGCTTTTCTTTCTCTCAATGCAATTCTTTGTCAAAACCTATTGAAACATGACCAAATATAATGCAAAACAAGAAATTGCTTCTTCTTTAAGTTTTCTTCTTCACAAGATGTTCTCGTAGACTTTTCTTTAAATATAGAGGATAAAAGTAGGAAAAGTATATGGAAAATATAAGAGAAAAAAAAATTAGACTTTCCCTTTGAAATTGTTGGACCTTCTTTTTCTGCATCTTTCTTCCACCTGATGATGTCAACATCTTCAAACTTCTCTTCCATACCTTTTGCTCTCTTTATCTTGAAGTAGCAAGCACTCTTAACTTCTTCAAATGAATTTTTTTCTCTTCCTCTAGTGCTAAGAACTGTGAACGCTGCCCTATACTGAGCCTCACAACTGGAAGTGGCCATAGTAGGCTGCTTCTTGCTCAACCAAGATATGCATGAGCTACCAAGCATGAAGCAAAAACCACTGGTGGACACACGAGTGTCATAGCAACCAGCCTAGTCAGAGTCAGAAAAAGCATGCAAATCTGGCTGTAGTGATCCTCCCTTGGGATAAAACAACCCAAGTAGTCGGGTACCACTCAAGTAGCAAAAGATGTGCTTAACCGCCTGCCAATGCTTGACACCTGGGCAATGCATAAACCTGCTCATCTATGAGACACCAAACTGAATATTTGGTCGAGTAATGCATAAGTAAATCAAGCATCCAACAGCCTGCTGATAGAGAACAACATCAAATGCATCTCCAGCATCATGAAGACTCAATCGTAAACTTGTCTCCATAGAAGTGGCAATAGGTTAACAATCTTCAAGGCCAAATCGTTGCAATAATGTGTCAATATATTTCATTTGACACAAAGCCTTTCCACCATCAACTTGCATAAATTGAATGCCCAAATAGTGATGCAAATGCCCCAAATAAGACATATCAAATGAGGCATGCAAATTAGCCTTAAAATCAGCAATATGTGTGTCATGAGGACCAATGAGCAGCATGTCATCAACATACACCACAATGATCAGAAGCACATCATTAGCACGCTTAACATGGACTGTTCTCAAAACCATGTGCAATAAGATAGGCATGTATCTTTTCATACCAAGCACATGGTGCTTGCTTTAAACCATATAATGCCTTGTTTAACCTGCACATCTAGTTTTCATGCCCTTTCTGCACAAAACCACGGGGTTGAAAAACATACACTTCTTCATGCAAGTCACCATTCAAAAATGTTGTTTTAATGTCCAACTAATATACATTCCAACCATGATGAGCTGCAAGTGCACAGATGCTACGAATAGTAGTCATTCGGCAAGTAGGAGCAAAGGTTTCATCAAAATCAATGCCTCTTTCCTACGCATAACCCTTTGCAACAAGCCTAGCCTTATACCTGTCAACTATACCATCAAGCTTATGCTTTAGCTTGTATACCCACTTAGTACCAATGGCCTTCTTGCCAGGAGGCCAGTCACATAAAGACCAAGTACCATTCTTCATTATAGCATCATATTCAGATTGCATAGCAGCCATCCAATTTTCTAAACTTTGTGCTTCATCAAACAAAATAGGTTCATTCTCATCACAGAGACTAGATGTAGCCATAGCATAGCAATCTGATGAAAAAGAGGCATTATGAGAGCTTGAACGAGTACAATATGATAGAGATGCATCTAATTTGCTGTCACACAAAGTTTGCACCAACCATTTTGGCATGGTTTTTTCCTGCTCAATATCAGCTCTCTCATCAACAACTGCATCATGTAAATATGCATCAGAAATGGAATGATCTGCATCATCACATGAAACTTGCAAAGGCTGAGAAGTTGCCTCATTAGGACCATCACTAGACTGTCCACCTGTAAAAAGAGGCAGCAAAGTATCATACATGTCTTTGGAGCTAATAGATGTCTCCTTAGTACATGAAAGCAATGGTTGAATAACATCTTCCACAAAAACAACATCATGGCTGACCAGAATGCATTTAGTCTGTGGATGATACAGATGATAGCCTTTAGTTTCAAAACTGTACCCAACAAAAATACATTTTACTGCTTTATCATCCAATTTTTTGCGATGTTGTTGAGGCACTAATGCATATGCCAGACAACCCAAAACACGCAAATGAGCAACAAATGGCTTGCAATCATGCCATGCCTCATATGGAGTGATAGACTGCAGTGCTTGAGTGGGACACCTGTTAAGTACATATGTTGCACACATAATAGCCTCAAGCCAGAAACTATGTGGTAAAGCCTGACTCTTGACCATACACCTCGCCATCTCCATGAGTGACCTATTCTTCTGTTCAGCAACTCCATTTTGTTGAGGTGTATATGGCACTGTACACTGGTGTTTTATCCCACGTTCAACCAGAAATGCATCAAATTCAAAAGACATATATCCCCCCTTCGATTAGAATGGAGGGTGCCCAATTTAGATGCTGATAGATTTTCAATCAAAACCAAAAACTGTTTGAAGCACATGAACACTTCGGACTTTGCTTTGAGTGGATATACCCATGCATGCCTGGAAAAATCATCAATGAAAGTCACGAAATAAAGATAATTTCCAAAAGAGGGTGTCTGTATAGGACCACTAACATCGCTATGAATAAGCTGCAATTTCTAAGTAGCTCGAACTGAATGAGCTTCTGGAAATGAGGAACGCTGCATTTTGCCCAAAATACAACCTTCACATACATGTTTATCGGGTGCCTCAAGTTTGGGCAAAGGGGACACCATTTCAGATTTCTGCAAGCGTAGAAAACTAGCAAAGTTCAGATGAGAATAAAGCATGCATGCCAAAGCTTTGCATCTGACATAGCCTGAGAATCATGTACTACACATGCCAAATCATTCATCGATTTTTCATAGTCTATGAGCTTATACAGCCCACAACATAAAATGCTAGAAGCAATAATAACATCGCCATTTGATAGATCATGAATTGTACATCTGTCATCAACAAATTTCACAACCAAGCCAATCTTGGCTAATGCAGAAACTGATAACAGATTCTTCTTGATCCCTGGCACAAATAAAGCATATGGCAAAGTGAAAGAACTACCATCAGTAGTAGTCAGAATGATCTTACCAACTCCCGTGATAGGATAAGAGGAGTTGTTGGTGCATGTGATAGTATTCATGATAGGGGCAGGCTCGAGTGAAGAGAAGAAACTGCACTGCGAGGTAATATGTTTGGTCACCCCACTATCAAAGTACCAAACATCTGAGTCTACTGCAGACATGCACTACTCATGAGAAGATGGGTCAAAACTGCAAACAGTAGTAAACGCCCATTCTTCATCTTGCACAAGGTTAGCAAACTCTGTTTTTGGAGTAGAGGCCTCTGCAACAACCATTCCAACCTCTTCATTCTTTGCCTCTTTTGTAGCCATTTTAGGACACTTCTTTATGATATGATCATTTCCTTTACAGTACTTGCAAAACAATTTCTGCTTTTCTGATTTCTTCTCATCTTTTTATTCCTTCTTCGAATGTGCAGAATTAGGAGATTTTTGCTTACCAGTTGAAGAGCTCCATTTTCCTTTGCCCTTCTGACTAGCCAGAAAGCTTAATCTGCAACATGCATAATGGACCTATTCTGCCTCGACTGATCTTCTTGCAATAGAATAGAGACTAACTCCTCAAATGACAAGGCATTTGGATTGCCTTTCAGCATCAACTGAAGAGTATAAGCAAAACTCTGATATGAATCAGGAAGACCATTCAGAACAGTTTGCACATCAAGTGAGCTATCTGGTATAACTTCATAAGCAGAAATCAATTGTTCCTTCAAGTCTTTGATCTTTGTTAGAAAATTGTCCATAGAATCACCTTCATTCATGTGCTTAGTCTCCAAATCTTTTCAGAGGTAAGCAACACGAACCTCATTCCTAGCTTGGTACAATGTGGTAAGTGTATCCCAAGCATCCTTAGCTGTTCTGCAAGAGTGAATGTGCAGAATAATGGCACGTTTGATAGACAAAGCTATCAATGCATGTGCCTGGGCATCTCGACCATCCTATCGAATTTGCTTCGCAGTAGGTGCAGCAGAAACTGCAGCACGAACAGGAATACGTAGAATATCATCATCTTTGACACCTTCTGCAGTACCTGCATTTGTAATAGTTGCAGATGTGATAGGACGTTTTTCAACACCCTGCACAATGTTCCACAGTCCTTTTGCAACCAATACATGTCACATCATATAATCCAATAATGGGTAGTTGGTACCATCCAACTTATCCTCAACAGCCAACATACGGAATACATCACTGCTTTCAGCCATGGATGGTGACTAAAATACCTTGATGTAGAAAATTGACTGTATCTTAAAAAGTTGAACAGAACTGCCTAGACAAATTCTGCTAGATCTATCGCAGGCTTCGAGACGCTTATACTGGCAAACCGAAACTGGTATATACCTTTGGCACAAAAAGATGAAATAGCCTGCACAAGCATTGCGATAGTGCGTTCGGAGGCCGAAATGAGCTCAGATCGCAATTTCGGCACCACATAGCAAAGCTATTTTGATCTTAGAAACATGCTGAGTATGCTCACCAAAATTCGTGTGATTCTGAGACTGCAACAAGAGAGGTGTCAACGACACCGTATTTGATACCAATTGTTGGAGTTAGATGTGTGTGGAAGCACAGGAACAACACAAGGAAGAAGAAGAAGCTTGGAGCACAACACATAATACTAAATGTATTACTAGAGAATGTACAAAGATAAGTAGCCCATTAGGGTAACATGTGTATATACAAGCCGGGGGAAAAAACCTCCTGAAGAGGGAACAAAGTGCCCCGACAATCCTAGTGTTCACACACATCACTACCTAAATATATCAACAAAAAAAGTCTAGTCAAAATTCATGATGAGTAAAAGATACAATATTTGCCTTATAGTAAGTGGCATGTAGTGGGCAATCAAATGAAAGTGGTGAGTTAAGAAGGAGGCACAAACTTCTTCACATGCTCATTGGTTATAAAAGTGGAGTGGGAGCACGTTCTAAACAAGGAGAGAAAGAGGCAAGAGCTCCCAATAGTCGGATCTGGTCATTTTGTCATTTTGTCTTCCCATAGACTCCTTCCAGTTGCACGTCATTTTGTACACAGCTCTGTTGTGAAGCTCATATCTTAGTGTATATGTAACCATTTTTGCATTTAAACACTCATTGGAAATATTTTCTTGTGTACTTTCTCTATCTAAAATATCTCCTTGAAAGTTATATATTCTGTAAGATATCAGTCAAAGAGTGAAATCCAATTTTTCAGCATACCTATGTAGACAGGTAGCCTATTTTGGTTGGTTAAGTTTCAAAACATATCCAAATTGCTTGATTTTTAGCTTGTTGGAAAGCTCTTTGCATTTACTTTCTCTATTCCAAATATGTCATTCAAAGGATTTATATTATGTGAGATATCTATTAGAGAGTGAGGTCCAGTTTCTTAGTATACTTGTGTGCATAGGTGGTCTATTTTGGTCAGATGAGTTTCCTAACCAAAACTCATCCAGTTGTCTTTCCTAATCAAAACTTGTCCAAATTAAGTTATTTATAGCTTGTTAGAAAGTTGTCTTTGTCTACTTTGATTGACTAAAGGCACAGGTCCATTTGAGTTTTGTGTTGAGAGCAGCAAGCTATCTAAGGTGTCGCTGCTTGTCCAAGTGTTGGACATACAAGGGTTCACTACACGTTTTTTTTGCACATAAGAGAACTCATTCTCCACAGTTGATATCAGAGCAAACTTGGTGATGAAGCTTCATCCATAGAGTTAAAGTCAAAGCAAAGCAAAAGAGGAGCTACAAAACAAGGGGGAGCTTCACAAACGCAAGAGCAAAGGACAATATAACTATTCGAGATAACTCTCAAAGTTTTTTGATAGTCTTCAATGGCTGACTTTGGTCAACAAGTAGAGAAATTGGATAAGGATAACTATCCTGTCTGGAAGTTTAGAATGACCAACTACCTAATGGGCAAAGTCTTGTGGGGTATTGTGAGCGGCGATGATGCTCAACCTCAAATCAATCAAGGTACGGCCACCGAAGTCCAAAGGAAGCAAGCAAAAGAATGGGAAGAGAGGAATAGGAGAGTCATGTTCCTCATTTCACAAGTCATTGCTAATGCCATGGTAGGGCATATTCAACATCTAGAGAAAGCTAAGGATGCTTGGGAAGCTCTTGAAAGGATGTATTCAACAAATACCAAAGCTAGGAAACTTCAACTCAAGAATGAGTTGAACACAATCAAGAAAAGTTTGAGTCAATCCATAGCTGAATATACTTTGAAGATTAAGGAGCTAAGTGATGCTTTAGCTTTTATTGGCACAACGGCTGAAGTCAAAGATCTTATGTGTTATACTTTCAATGTACTAAGAGAAGATGAAAGATGGAAGCCTTTTATAACTTCCATTCACTTGAAAGATGCATATCCAAGTTTTGAACAACTAATCCCTCATCTTGTCACAGAAGAGCTTAGCTTTGGTGGCCCCAAAGGAAAGGACAGCCACAACCAAATGTTATATGTAGGTCAAGGTAAAGGAAGGAACTCAAGAGGAGGCTCAAGAGGAAAAGGAAGAGGTCACAACAACTCCAACTACAATCAAAACAATTCGAAATACAACAAGGATACATCAAATGCCAACACACAAGGAAGAGGTCGAGGTAGAAGTAGAGGAAGAGGCCAAGGGTCCTACAATTCTCATAAAGGTATAACATGCTATCATTGTGGTAAAGTAGGACACTATGCTAGTGATTGTTGGATGAAGAATAGAAGACCAAATGGAGGCAATCAAAGGAGCCAAAGCAACTATGCAAGCACCTCAAGTGAAGGAAACAAGGACACACTACTTGCAATGAGACATGAGTATAGAAGCTCTTGTGAAGATGACAAAAAATGGTACATTGATTCAGGTTGTAGTAACCATATGTCATGCCAAGGAAGTTTGTTCACTAATCTATAGGTACCAAGTGGAAAAGGATGTGTTGAAGCAGGTGATGATACTCAACACATGATTGAACATATTGGAGATATAAGGCTTAGAGATACAAGCAGAGCAAAGGTACTATCTAGTGTTCTTCATGTTCCTACAATTTCAAAGAACTTGGTTTCAGTAGGACAAATGGTAGAGAAGGGTTATCATGTCATATTCAATGAGAATGGGTGCTTCATAAAGAATCCAAAGGAAGGCTTCAAGGTCATTGCTCGAGGTAGAAGAGAAGGAAGGATGTTCACTTTGGACATCCAACATGGAAAGGTCATGTACATTCAATGTGGGAACAAGAAGATTTTAGAGCTGGACTTATGGCACAAAAGAATAGGACACATCAACATTCCAAAGCTGAAGGACATGAGCAAACATGAAGTGGTAAGAGGTCTTCTAAAATTTAATAGCATTGGACTACATGAGTTATGTGAAGCTTGTCAACTAGGAAAGCAAATGAGGCAGCCATTTAAGAGGAGTAGTTATGTGGCCCCAAATGTCTTGGACTTGATACATATGGATGTATGGGGGCCAAGCCAAGAGGCATCAATGGCTGGCAATAGATTTTTTTTCACCTTCATTGATGATCACTCAAGAAAGATATGGTTGTTTTGTATGAAGCAAAAATCAGAGGTTTTTTCTATATTCAAAAGATTCAAAGTTGAAGTTGAAAAAGAAATAAGAAGGTCTATCAAAACCTTAAGGTCCGATGGTGGAGGAGAATACTTCTCCAAAGAATTTTCTGATTTTCTACAAGAGAATGGGATCAAAAGGCAGTTTACTTGTAGGTATACACCACAACAAAATGGAGTAGCTGAGAGGAAAAATAGGCAAATTGTTGAAATTACAAGATGCATGCTCAATCAAATGAAGGTGCCATTGTACTATTGGGTTGAAGCTACCACAACCCCCATTTACTTGATGAATAGGTGCACAACATCAAGAATACATCACTTGGTATATTCCGGTAAGAAACCTTATCTTACACACCTCAAAGTGTTTGGATGTGTTTGCTCTGTCACATTCCACAAGAAGTTAGAACAAAGATGGGACCAAGGTAAAAAAAATGCATTTTCATCGGCTACTCAACAGAGCAAAAAGGATACAAGTGTTACAACCCTAGAACAAAGGAACTAACATTCTCGCGAGATGTGGTCTTTGACTAACTAAGACCATGGTATGAAGATAAAGGAAAGGAAAAGATTCTTGAAGAAGATTGTGATGATTATGTAGGAACAAATCAAAGAGAAGTTCAACAATCAAGCACAAAGGTTTCAGGTCGAGAGGCATCTACATCAAATGAAGAATGTTCAACATGGAGGGGGAGTCATCCTTTGTCTCGAAATTTAGCTCAAAGTAGAGCCGAAGAAGCAAGTGCTACTCCAAACAGTGAGATAGATGCAAGTGAAGAAGAACATGAAGAGGTAATCACTCTAAAGGTAAAGCTGAATAGATGGATTCACTAGCTAGATATAAAGCTAGATTAGTTGCCAAAGGATTTAAACAAACACAAGGCATAGCTTATGATGAAGTTTTCAACCCTCTTGCAAAGATGGGAACAATCAGAACATTAATAGCAATTGGTGCTTCGAGGAGACGGCCATTATATCAACTCGACATCAAAAATGATTTTCTTAATGGAGAACTACAAGAAGAGGTATACATGAGTCAATCGGTTGGATTTGAAGATGAAAACCATCCAGACTTTGTTTGCAGGTTGAAAAAGGCACTTTATGGCTTGAAGCAAGCATCAAGAGCATGGAATCAGAGATTGGTAGAATATCTAACTAAGTGTGGATACAAGCCAAGTAGTGGAGATCCTTCATTGTACATGAAGAAGGAAGAAAATAGAGAGGTACATATTTGCATATACATCGATGACCTCATCATAACAAGAAATGATGTTATAAGGATTAAAGATATCAAAAGGAAGCTTGGTAAGGAGTTTAAAATTTCAGATCTTGGAGGGCTGAAATATTTTTTAGGAATTGAAGTTGTTGATGGAAAAAGTGGCATCTACTTGATGCAAAGGAAGTACTTGTTGGATGTTCTTTTTAGATTTGGAATGAGTGAATGCAAACCACTCACTCAACCCATGGATACAAATACAAAGATTTGCTAAAATGATGGAGAACTATTGGAAGATGTAATGACATACAAAAGCATTGTAGGAACATTAATCTATGCAAACATTACAAGACCTGATTTATCTTATGTTGTTGGTGTACTTTCTCAGTTTATGCAAGCCTCGACAAGTGAACATTTAAATTTAGCCAAGAGGGTGTTGAGATACATAAAGCATACAGTTGATCATGCTTTGTTTTACAAGTTTGATGATGAATTGCAGGTCAAAGGCTTTAAGGATGCTGATTGGGTAGGTTCAAAGGAAGATAGGAGATCAACCTCAGGTTATGTGTTCATGACAGGAAGCAAACCTATCACATGGAGCTCAAAGAAACAACCTACTGTTGCACTTTCATCCATGGAGGTTGAATATAGAGGATTAACATTTTCCACATGTTGTGGACTAAAAAGCTTTTGGCTGATCTTGAAGTGCAACTTGGAACCATCCCTATATACGGTGATAACATGTCAAGTATCTACTTGGAAAGCAATCATATGTTTCATGCAAGGAGCAAGCACATAGGGGTCCACTACCATTATGTAAGGGAGAAGGTATTGAGCAAAGATGTGGAGATAAAGTTCATAAGAACCAAAGAGCAGGTTTCAGATATGTTTGCAAAGTTCTTGGATGCTTCTAAACTCAAAGGTTTCAAGGATGTGATAAATTTCGAGGACATGGTTGAAGATAACTCCCAAATGAGCTTAAGGGGGAGTGTTGAAGATAAGTGTACAAGCTCATTTTCACATGAGCTATGCTTGGATAAATTTATCAAATATAAATATAAAGGAAAAGAAGAGAAAATAAAAAAAAAGAATTCTAATCAAAATTCATGATGAGTAAAAGATACAATATCTCCCTTCTAGTAAGTGGCATGTAGTGGCCAATCAAATGAAAGTGGCGAGTTAAGAAGGAGGCACAAACTTCTTCACATGCTCATTGGTTATAAAAGTGGAGTGGGAGCACATTCTAAACAAGGAGAGAAAGAGGCAAGAGCTCCCAATAGTCGGATCTGGTCATTTTGTTATTTTGTCTTCCCATATACTCCTTCCAGCCGCACATCATTTTGTACACAACTCTGTTGTGAAGCTCATATCTTAGTGTACATGTAACCATTTCTTGTATTTGAAAACTCATTGGAAAGCGTATCTTGTGTAATTTCTCTATGTGAAATATCTCCTTCAAAGCTTATATATTCTGTGAGATATCAATCAAAGAGTGAAGTCAAGTTTTTCAGCATACCTGTGTAAACAGGTAATCTATTTTGGTTGGTTAAGTTTCCCAACCAAAACATATCCAAATTGCTTGCTTTTTAGCTTTTTGTAAAGCTCTTTGCATATAATTTCTTTGTCCCAAATACATCATTCAAAGGATTTATATTATGTGAGATATCTATCAGAGAGTGAAGTCTAGTTTTTTAGTATACTTGTGTGCACAGGTGGTCTATTTTGGTTAGTTGAATTTCTTGGCCAAAATTCATCCAAATTACTTGATTCTTAGCTTGTTGGAAAGATATTGATGTGCATTTATTTTCTCTATCTCAAATATCTTCCTGAAAGGATATATATTCAGGGAGTTATCAGTCCGAGAGTGAAGTTCTATTCTTCAACATACTTGTGTGGATAGATAGTTTATCTTCATCAGTTGTATTTCCTAATCAAAAGTTGTCCAAATTAAGTTATGTATAGCTTGTTAGAAAGCTCTCTTTGTCTACTTTGGTTGAATAAAGGCACAGGTCCATTTGAGTTTTGTATTGAGCGCATCAAGCTATCTAAGGTACATCTGTTTGTCCAAGTGTTGGACATACAAGGGTTCACTACACGTTTTTGTTGCGCATAGGAGAACTCATTCTCCACAACTTACAGTCCCAATGGGCCATTTTTATTTTGTAAATTCATTTGGTAATACATTTTGAATTGTGTTGTGCTCTGAGCTTCTTCTTCTTCTTCTTTATGTTGTTCACCTGCTCATGTACTTGATGATCTACTCTCGATTTTACATGTGCATTGATCATCACTTGGGCACACCTACTCATGTACTTGATGATGTCCTCTGGGTTTGGTAACTTAAATTTGTTGAATCAAGCCACCACTCGATCACACACTTGAACAAGAGATCACTAGTTAGGATCACTTGCTTGTGAGTGATATTGCATGGAACAAGAAAACAAATACATTGTTTTAGCATTGTGTAGGCTCTCTCCTTGTTCTTGCTTAAGATGGCCAACATCGAAGCAACTACTTTGTTGACAATGTTTCCTACACCTCAACAAAAGAACCATCCCCTTCATCATTGTTTTTATCATCCTTTGAATTAGTGAAGCTCCTATCATGCTTTCATTTATACCTAGGATGAGTTAGACAAGGTAGTAACAAAAGCCTTCCCAATAACATAGCATTATATATGGTTGTTCTCAAATTGACAAAACATCTTGCAGCTTCCTTTGCGCTCACAACAAAGTTTGGTGACCCTCTTAGAAGAAATGCAAAATGCCCAAAATTTTGTGTTCACAATAAAGTTTGGTGACCCCCCTAGAAGAAATGCAAAATGCCCAAAATGACAAGATCAAAGATGAAGATATTATTTTCTTATGGTCTTAATGTCATATGCATCTTTTACACCTCCTACTTTCCCTTAATGTGAATCTATGAAAGAAGGTAGAGCTTTACATCAACATTAAACTCTCTCTACTTGTTGTGGACTAAACCCAACTTTGGATTGGATAAAGAGTAACAACTACACACTCGTGTGTTCGGTCTATCTACACCACATTCTCTTTCTTGGGTCATGAGTTTTGATAGGCCATGGTTTTGGGAGAAAATATGACCGAATGGCGAGACTCAAGCACACGGTATCGCTTATTTTGCTCTAGAGAGGCCTTATCAATTGAAGATTGTGTGGAGATCATCGATCGTCAAAGTCCCTCATCATCGCCCTTTTTCTGCTATTGTGTGGTAGGCACGAGACTATCGCACGAAGCTGAGTGAGTAGCGATGGCTGCTGTCTCCACCATGGCGTCTACAGCCACCTCCTCGCTTGCTCTGCAATCCAAGGTTCGCTTCTTCTTCTTCTCCCTCTTCTTCCTCTGTTTTTAAGCTTTATGAGCACCTTCCTTTGTTGTTGGGGGCTTGATCCCCAGAATGATTGAGCTTGGTTGCGTTGGACTACTATGCCTTCATTGGATCATAATCATCATATGAGGAATTTGATTGAAGAGCTCTAGCACGGTCGCATCAGGATCGCCTATATTGCGTAGAGTTAAACTGCCGTCCTGACGTGAGATGGAGGCGTAGAGCCACGTTTATCTCTGGGTGAAGTGTATCACATACTACTCTTCTTCATGTGATTATATGTCTCCAACTTTAACCGAAGAGTTGAATCACAGTTCTATTATGGGGGATTATGCTAATGTTATCTGATTGTGTTGCGAAGTTGGGTTTAATTGGAGCACTCGGAATATTTTGATATGAAGATTGCTTCTGGTGCATAATGATCGAATAATCCTCGTTTGCTTCATCACTCAACATTGGTTTGCTTTACTGCATGCAGATAGCTTCCAGCAGCAATGGGATTTGCGCTTCGCAGTCTCTGGTGTTCGCACCATTGAAAACTAATGTCAGGAAATGTGGAAACGCTGGAAAAGTGTTAGCCATGGCAACTGTCCCTGCAAGGGTTCCTGATATGGGGAAGAGACAGTTGATGAACTTACTTCTTCTTGGTGCCATTTCATTGCCAGCAGCAGGAGCTCTTGGTCCTTACCTTCTCTTTTTTGTGCCTCCAAGGTACGACGTGTTATCTTAAAAGTAGACAGCTATTGCTGCCTCACTGTAGTTAGACAAGATCAAACGGGGGAAGCTCATTAAATGATGCATTTTTTTACAGCTCTGGTGGTGGTGGCGCTGGTGTTGTTGCGAAGGACGCAATAGGAAACGATATCATTGCTTCTGCTTGGCTGAAAAGTCATCCTGCCGGAGACAGGACTTTGAGTCAAGGATTGAAGGTAAGTCTGTAATGTTCGAATTTATGACTTCAGAGCTTGATTTGAGTACGGAAACATGTAAATTGTATTCAATTGAGGTTTCATGTATGATCTTTTATTCTCCAGGGTGATCCTACCTACTTGGTTGTGGAGGGCGATGGTACCCTTGCCCCCTATGCCATCAACGCTGTGTGCACACATCTTGGTTGTGTGGTTCCTTGGAATGCCGCTGAGAACAAGTTCATATGTCCATGTCATGGGTCTCAGTACAACAATCAAGGCAAAGTGGTTCGTGGACCAGCTCCTTTGGTATGTCTTCCTACCCATTTCATTATTTTTCCTTAATTCTATTGGAAATTTCCCTAACCAGCTTTCTTTCACTTTGTGGGCAGTCACTAGCTCTAGCTCATTGTGACGTTGATGATGGGAAAGTGTTACTGTCTCCATGGCCTGAAACAGATTTTCGAACCGGGGAAGCTCCTTGGTGGGCTTAGATTAATGACATTGAATCTGCCTTTTACACGAGAAGCTATGAATTTGGCCAAGGAGTGTGCTCAAATGATAAAGATATCTGTTGAAAATTGTCTCCTAACTGCTGTATTGAGCCATGCATGCATGTCCATTTTCACCTGTTGTTAAACCTCTGCCCATTTTGGGTTCTTTCATTGAATCCGAATGTTGTGATGTAGAAACCTACCTGTTGTAAAGTTAATGCCCATGTTGGGCACTGTTGTTGAATCAGAATGCTGTGATGTTTTCAGATTCTTTGGGGCTTATTCTTTAGATACTAATTTTTAATACTTGAGTTGGCAGGTTAACTAAAATGATTTCTTGGAGGTTTGGCCTTCACTGGCCACCGAATTTGAGTGAGTTTCAGCCTACTTTTCAGGATCTTTGTGCTAGGCACACTGTGTGAGCTTACTCTAGTCGAGTATATAGGTCATTGTGTAGTACAGCATAGATTGCCTATTATCTATCATGGAATGTTAACAGCCATGTCATACTTTCATTTTGAAATATGCATGTGGTATAGTTCTATGATGGAACATCTTTCAATGCTATTGTACACTTACGAATCATACCTTTAAACTGTTCTGGCTGTTCTGAGGTTATTTGCATTAATTTTCCCCTTCTCTATTGTGTTTGTCATTATTTGCTTTTTGTTTGGTTTCTTATTTTTATGTAAATGTAAAAGAGAGGATGAGTGAAAACTTTCTTAGAACAGAAAGCCTTAGTCTTTGCAGTGGTATATGAGTATGTGATAGAATCCCTGGTCATCGGGAATCCAAGGGTGAATCCCACAGAAAACAGCTGAAAGTACAACAGAGGATCCTTTTCTCGTTTCACACATTTGATTTCAAATGTAAGTGTACAACTACAAAAAGAATTTCTGAAATAAGGATGCACCAGGTCCAGCATATCAAACGTGTTGCTATCGAGGCGATGGAATTTAGAGACTATAAAGCGTTGTTCCAGGTGGAATAGTGCCCTTATCACGAAGTTCCAGCCCTTCTCTATTCACACAGAAAGGTGAAAAGAAGAATGCATGATTATTGCCATTACTCAATGTGAGTGGACTTCAGAAAAAAGGTGTTTTGATTGGTGGTCTAGCTCGAATCAAAAAAATGGTTTTTGGAAGTCTTTGTGAGCTGACTCGGCAGTGGAACAGTGTAAGGGTTTTGGGAACAGGATATCAAACAGAAACCAAGCTTTTGTACAGTGAGTTGTCTTCATCTAGATGTGGTATATATCGCTGTGGAATGTGACTACTATTTGACAGATGGTTAATAGTTGTTGGGGCACAGTTGTTGACTCATGCTATTATGCACTGTGAACAGACAGAAAACATGTACTTTATCTGGTTGCACTGTATGCACTGAATTCAAGTATGTCTCTGAGGTTGGTAATTCTGATTTCGGAAATCAACTTATTAATTTCAGATTATCATCTCGGAGAGAATTCCATAGCTGTGGAATCAGACAACATACTCTTTTACCAACATCCATTGAGATTGCAACTCTGTTTTTCCTGCACAAGTAAAACACCATGGGACGTCAGCCCTTTTGAGGTTGATGAAGTTGAGTGCCTTTAAGTATGACGAAAAATTAACAGTTCCAAACTGACGTCACAAAGAGGCTCTTGACTTGAAAAGGATCTCAATATTAGTTTAGGATATGTAGAAGTTACAAAGCCCAACTTAGCATGAATTAATGTGTGACAATCAAAATGCGGCGGATAGACATCTGGCTAGTTGCCATTGCTTGCTTGAGGAGATAAGGATCCATGTAGCGTTTCCTCAATCACAATCTATCCCCAATCACAATCTTTCGATTACTCAGAAATAACAGTGGAGAGAAGAACGCAGAGATTGCACAAAGTAAAAGAAAATATGATGTGGAAGAGTAGAACAAATATGACGTAGAGAAGGAAGAATTATGATATTATAGATGTGAATCAATGGTTACAGTAGCTTTGGACAATAGCTTCGTGATGAAGTCTCTACCTCCCGACCACCCCCGAGCTATCACAATCACATTCTCACTCGCACTCTCAATCACACTCTCACTCACTCTCAATCACACTCTCAATCACAAGGTAATTCTCAAATTTCTGTGTCTTCCGTGTTGATGTGCAAGCCTTCTTATCTTTTTCCGTTTGATCGTAACCGTGCTCCCCAAAGAAGTGTGCGATCCATCAAATTTATAAAAAGTCGAGTTTCTCCAAAACTTTCGCAAAAAGCCATGCGATTGTAGTGTACTTCCTTTCTTTAGCATACCTGTCAAAAATAGCAGAAAAACACCAAGAAGACATATCCGAAAACATACATAATTAGACATGGTGACACGTGAGCATGAATCACGGATTCGAATAGAATTAGAAAAGCCTTTTTTTTTTTTTTTTAGTGTTGGAAAAAACGGCACTTTTCAAAGCCCTGTAACTCAAAAACAATGAGGAATTAGGTTAAGCTTGTGAGAGACACTTTTATTCATTTTTTCGATCTGCACAATAGTGTTAGAGACGTCCGAGGTCCAAATCCACCTCCAAATGCCACTTTTGAGCCTTGCAAGGTTTAAAATTCTAGAGAGTAAAATCAAGGCATTTTCTTACAATGAACTAAACGTAAGACCCTGAACGAGGTACTTAGAACATGATTCACAAAAATCTCACACAGGCACTTTTATTCTCTTCTACTTGCTCTACCTTTCCCTCATACAGAGTTTTCCTTAATTCTTTCATCTTCACCTTCAAAATCCCACTGGAAAACATGATGCAATTAAGGTCTAGAGAGAGAATATGAAACTTGTCAACCCAAAATTTTTCCTACATGCATAAAATGACATAATTATTTGTTTTAAGCATTATCCTCACAATGAAATTCAGAAAGTTCAAAATGAATTATTCCACTAGAAAAGAGGCCTATTACAATCCAGTTGATTAAAGTTTTTAGCTTGAGGGAGCCAAGGCCTTAGTATTAAATGCTAAGGCAGAGCACATGTTAGCCACATGAGTGCTTGGACAACCTAAGATTGTATTGTGAAGTGAGAAGGGAATGGCTATCAAAGGTTGGAAGGTGAGACCATAGACATGATTACTTTTCCTACTTCTAATAATTTTCATAATATATACCTTGCTTGACTCATTATGAGGGACCTTCACGACATTATGTATAATCAAGTCTTCATCATGGTATATAGCAATCTTATTAATGACTATGGCCACTTCTTAGATTTTCATGGTACATAGTAGTCTTATGAATCTCTATGGCCACTCTTATGGTGTTGGTGTAGGTGAATTAAAAGATTGCTATTATGAGATCATGCTTGCATATTCATTTACTAGTATGTGCTTGCTCATTTGTTTTCTTGCATATGCTGTTATGAGATCATGCTTGCATATTTATTTATTATCATGTGCTTGCTCATTTGTTATCTAAGCTATAGTACCTAGAGACGATCCCAAAGAGTATGGGCAGTCATTGTACACCTTGAATAAATGTATTGTTCCTTTAGACGAATATTTTATATGAGTTATTTGGTGTCGTGCAAACATATTTGAGGAAGTTATCGCTTGCATCTGGATCAACGAGTTATCAATCCATTCAAATATGTAATGTAAACATTCGTAATGTTTAACTTGGACTATGTGAAGTGAAATATGTACCTTTCGCTTGCAAAAGGTGTATTAGAGTATATGATTTAGATGAATGTGATATATTCCAAACATCGTAAATGTGTATTGAAAACTAGTTCACATTATTTAAAGTTATCTTTCGTGATCCTTGAATTTTGTGATTCATTCGTTGTCCTCATGGAGAGCTGAAAGTTCAAAGCATAACTATCATGTTGTTGATTGTTTTGAGCATATTAGGTATCCATTAGCTCTTGTTTTTTGTAAACATTGATTTTAAGAAATTATCATTCACCACTTTTTGGTTGTTATGAATGTTGCCTCTTACTTGGACGTGTGGTTAATTGTGTGGTTGATATTATGCTATATGGATGTTATGGTTATTAAATTATATGCATATGGCAATGATGTTCAATATAAGTATATAAGAGTTAGCATTCACAACCTCTTGGATGTTATTAAGATAGTCTCTTGTTTCCATGTGGGTGTGACTCAACCCTTAGCCCCATCTATATGAGCAATTCCATGTGACACTCATGCGAGTAGCCACCTTAGGAGGGCACATGCTTTCATGGAGAGAAAAATAGTATTATGACTTCATGTGTGGCTAGGAGGATAGAGGGAAGTTTGTGTGCATGGATATTTCATGCAATTGATCATTTTCAAGGATCTCACAAGGTCTTGAGGTTGTGCAAATATGTCAAACAAAAGAGGAGTGCACTGAGGTCAATAAAGGGCGCCTTCACATTGGAAGCAACATGCACACACATGGTGGGGGACCTTCCCCTCACTCACCCCTCAAGGATATAGTGGAAAAGCTTGAAGGTGTCTTATCTACCCTCTTGGAGGCATCGACCCTCAAGGAGTTAGTGGAGGATGTCTGAATCTTGAACTTGATCAAAGGAAGTTTTTGAACTTGATGGGGTTGGGGCTTGCCAAAATATCTATAACTATTTAACCACATTGGGGGTTTGGGAGGTTGGATAAGTAAGTGGGCTCCTTTAGGAAATCGATGGTTTTTCTCCTTCGCTCCTAGGATTATGGACTCACTTTGAGAATGGAAATCTAGAATCACTTCGAATGAGCATACAAGCTTCTACAACTATCTATCACTACCACCGAGCTTCTCTATTGTGTATTTTGCAATGATCCTACTCTGCAAGTTCTAGCTCTCTCTTTCTCTCTCTCTCTCTCTCTCTCCCTCCCTCTATTCTATTCTCTTTTTTTCTCTTCTAATATGCTACTTTCTTCATATGTAATTCTCATATAAGATTGATCAATTTTGTATTATGGGATTTGTAACTTTAGTTTGTTAGGATACACTTGCAATTTTGTGTATGTTGTAGCTTCCAAGATGGAGGTGTTTTTAGTACCAAGTAAAGTTTTTGAGTCCTAAGTAGAAGTCAAATCAATAAGAAAAGAAAAAAAGACAATTTACAAAGCCAAGTTGATTTTTACAAAGGTAATACCAAAATTTATAGTCACGAAATTTTTATTTAAAAATGAAGATTTTATAGGCCCTCAATATTCTCGTAACATTAGCACACTCCACTAGACCAAGTGAGATAGTTACAATGCTATTCTTCACCCATGGGATCATCTAAAAGTTCTTGAGTTAATTGTCCCTTTACCTTGACCATATATTCATCATCCGTGCTTTTTACCTTCCTTTATATAATCCCTCATACTCTTTGCATTATGCTTCGATCAAGAAGTGTGCCTTATTGGGATGTAGATGCCAATTGGGCCGCATCATAAATACCACTTTTGCTTCGGCTTCAAGCTTATCATGCAATTTTGAAACAATTCACAAGTCGTATCTCATTACTCTACTCATTTGTGCATGCATATCCATGATTTCTTTTTCCTCTGCCTCAACGACCTCATTCAATGTATGTTTATGCTCCTATAACTTTTTTCCTTCTACTCTAACACTAGGTAATCTTCTCTCCTTTTCTTGAATGATGCTTTTCAAGTTATTGTCTCTTTGATGTTGTCATCCATACTTTACTTCCTTATTCCTCACTTCTATCTTGAGGGTGGCGATAGTTGGATGCAAGTGTTTTACTCCTCCATTATTTGAACATTTGTCCCATTGTAGCAATAGTGACTTGATTAATATTTCTTAATGAAACATAAAACTTCCTCAAATTGTCAATCCAAGGATGAGCTAACCAGATTGTTGCTCAAAGACTAATGCAATAAACCACTTATCAACCATTCATGCAAGGATCAATTCAAACTTTACATGTGTTCTTCAAATATAAACAAAATATGAAATTGGGGAAAACCCAAATTTTTGAGATGTTGTGGCTGAAAACTTAAAATGAAGATAACTTCATGAATATAGCACCAAATCGAGTGATTCAAGTGTTTATATCATGCCATTTTTCATGGACAATCCAAATATAATACCAAGAGTTACTTATCTTGAGTAAAAGTCACCGATACAACCTTTTTCTAAACAGTCCGCTTTCTCCAATTCAACAAAAGATCATCAAACAGAAAATTAATCAAAGATCTCATATACAAGTCCAAACTAATTCTACATATGAGAATTCAACCAGACAACACATAACAATCCACATAATAGATCACTCAAAGGATTCACATTGAAGAGGAGATGACATCCATAGAAGGAGGTCTGTATTCTCAAGAATGAAAGAATGCAAACGACATCAAGTCCCTCACTTCTTCTCTACATTTACTTGTATACTATTTCCAAAATGAATTAATTTTCTCTCAAGCTCTCAACTTCGAGGCTTTTAAATTAGTATCTCTATGCATTTGATGACTCTCTAACTTTTTACATAGCTCTATGATAACTCAACGAAGACTCTTCCCAAGTTTTAAAAAATTTAGAGTTTTTTATCTCTACTTTTTAAGGCAATCCACAAAGAAAAAGTGTCAAAATACAAGGTGTTTCTATTGCTTCTTGTCTTTTTTGGTCTTCTTCATTCAACATCCTCCCCTTCTTAAAAATTTTGATGTTCTCATCAAAATATCTGGAGGTATTATTTTTTGCAATCTTCACTATCTTTGTCTTCTAGTGTACACTTGTTGATTTTTTTCATATCTTCATCTCTCTTTTGAATTTATATTATTAATGAATTCAATCATTGCCTTTTCCAGTTGACTCAAGGCTCTAGTGTATCCACTAAATTCTTGCTTTGTTGCTCCAAAAATAGGGTTTCATACCAAGGTCTAAAATTCTTGGGTAGCACAACCTTACATATGATAGGGAAAAAATATTTATGCTTGTCATATGACAGATTTCTTCCGAACATCTCCTATCAAATGACACATAATTTTTCACAAAGATAGGTTGACTAGTGTTATCATGATAGGAGAGAATTTGGACAGCATTATGGTGATGATTTGTAGTAAGGAGATTTTACTGTCTCCTTTGGCTCCTAGTTGAGAAGAGGAGGAGGATGAAGAATTTTTGTTGCTTTCTATTTAATTTGCAAGAACATTCAAGAACAAAAAGAGAATCAAAACACAAGTCGAATTTTGTTGGAGAATTGTGCATTTCGTTCTAGTGATTGAAGAATAATTATCAACTGTATGATCACTCTCCTCGTTACCCTTATGAGTCCTAACATTCATGATACAAGTCCCAATTCTTTCCTTTGTGAATCTATGTAGTGTTGATTTTAGGACAACCCCGATTCCCATTCATATTTGAAGTTTATCTTATTATGATGAGGATTTAGATCATATTTGTATATTTTTCTTTTAACTTATTCTTGCTCTTTCATATTCTGAAATCAGACTAAATTGCCTCAATGACTCTGAGTCAAGGCTACTGGGTGTAATAACTAACATTCTAGATGGTATTTGATGGGCAACTTACGTACATTTGGAGGAAGTTTTAATGATTTTAACACATTCAACTCATTTTGATATGAGAAAAAAAGTGAAAGGCCTCTCAAGAGAATGAGAATATCTAGCACAATTGAATTTTGAATGCACATGCCAAGACCAATAAGGTAAGTGCTCAGTTTCCCATGTACAAGATAGAGAAGGTTGAAATTTTTTAACAAGCTATTCTCCAATAGAGTACAACAGAATTTGAAAATTCCCCTACAATCATTAGCCATCTAATATTATGGGTATAATATGATATTATAGGTATCGCTGAATGCAAAAGAAGTTTAATTACAAACAAATAAAGAAGAGAAAAAAGCAGGTTTGTTTACATTGTGAAAAATTCGGAAGCATGCACACACCGACAAAAGAGAAATATTTTCTTCTCACTAAACTACTGATTTTGAAGGATCAAGCACATGAACCTCCTCGATGTATGTTTGCACTGTGAATAAATTTGGAAGAATACAAATCGAAAAAGAGAAACAGTCTCCTCTCACTAAACAATTGATGCTCAAAGGTCAAACACACTAACCTCCTTGATGTAGACATGAGGATATACCATGTGCTTGCATGAAAAATGAACGTCATATGAGCCACCCATCAATTGATGCCCACTTGAAGGTAGATGAATCCCATCATATGAATCTTCCATTGAGCTTCAAATTGGGAAGATAAAGAGCACTTTTGAACTTTTTCCTTGAAGAAGATTAATCTTGTTAGATAAAATGGGAGGATTCATGAATAGAGTATATGTATAACACTAGTTGTAGCCAAATTCATGAATAGAGTATATGTATAACACTAGTTGTAGCCAACAATTGCTTTCAGGTTCCGAGATGCCAATGCTTTCTTGTAGGATGTATGTGTTATGAGCAATGCCCACTCATATAACAAAAACTAATTACAAAAAGAAAAAGCCACACTTTGATACCTCTTACTGTTTGTCCATTGAGAGATATGACACCCAAAATTGAATTCCTTTACGAGTTTCAGCAGTACTTGCACATGGTATGATCAATGGTCATTTAGTAGTTCAACTTTTCTGAAGAATGTCTTTCCTATAGATATGGGTCAGGGAATAGCTCCTTATTCCAATTTCCAAGGAACATTTGATATGCATTCTATGTCCAAATGCATTGCATGTCATGAATCATCCATTTATGTTGTATAGAAGCACCATTTATGTTCAGTCAACAAGAAATCCCACATAATTTGAAGACTCTTCTTGAAGCTCCCATTTCAGATATTGAGATTCTTGAAGTTATCAAGTCGCTTCCTAATACTACCAGGCTTGAATTTGAAACGAACAACTTACACACCCTGGGGACCTCCCTTATCTCCTTGAATGTCTAAAAAAAGGTATCATCAAGATTATCCATAAAGAAGGAAACATAATCAGGCCACCTACAAAGTTGGTTAAGTGAGGACCAAAAAGGCTTCATCAAGGGTAGATCCATCCTAGAAGCTATTATTGATATTTGGGAAGGTCTTGACTTCCCTGAAGAGCCTGCTCAAGATGTTATCTTCCCTAAGATCGACTTTGACAAAGCTTATGATAGGTTTGAATGTGACTTCATTCTCCAATCTCTTAAAGACCTTGGTTGCAGTCAGAAGTTCACTAAGATGATTTCTACCCTGCTGGGAAATGCGTCAACATAGATAAATATGAATGGCCAATTGTCGAAGGCTATAAGACTAAAATGCTCTACTAGACAAGGATGGCCTTTGGCCCCTCTGCTCTTTGATATTGCTACAAAAGGTCTCAACTGCCTTGTGAAGCATCATATGGACTTAGGCCATATTAAAGGTCTCTCGCTTCCTCTCAATCAAGGCTAGATGATCATGAGACTTTTTGCGGATGACACGAATGCCTTCTTGCATAATGATATGACTAGCATTGATACCTTTTGGAGATGCTCAAACACATTCTGTGTGGCATCAGGATCCAAAATAAACCACTCTAAATCTGCTTTCAAAGCCATTATTGGACTTTTGCCCTAATTTCTTGTTGACTAGGGCTTTCACATGATCCCTAGGGGACAAGTCTTTTGCCTTTTAGGTATTATGACGAGATTTAGCATTTTGATGGACCAAGAATGGAATTGGGTCCTCTCTAAGCTTGACAACAAGTTAGCCTACTTGAAAAATATGATGATCAACCTCGCAGAGTGCACCATGGTAATTAATACATTCCTTATCTCATCGACTATTTACTTTCTCTCCTGCTAGAGACCGAAGGATCAAGGGATTATCAAAGTGGAAAGAATCTACAAAAACTTTCTTTGGACGGGGATCCAAACAGAAGGGGTGTCCCCAAAATTCAATGGTCTACTTGTATCGGCCAAAAGGATCATGGGGGTCTGGGCATTCTGGACATTGAAGGCATGGCAAATAAGTTGGTGGCTAAATGGCTTATCAAAGCTTGGTGCAACTGTTAGGCCTCTTGGGCCATGCTTATCTTCAGGAATAAGAGTGCTCTTACATTGGCGAGCCTAGGTTGGAAGGACCTGGGCCTTCTCACCCTTTTATTCTCTCTGCTTCCGATGTTTCCTAAAGCCTCAAATCTGGTGTGTTCTCTGTGGAAGAGTTGGAACAAGGTCAAACAGTTTGTCAGAATCAATGAAGATTGGAAATGGGCAACATGTATAAGATAGAATGATTCAATCTGGTTTGCTACCAAGGGCATTAGAGGCATGGAGTCTTGGAACCTCCAAAAAGCCAAGAAGCTTTGGAACAAGGGGTTTCGATGTTGGAAGCACCTCTAGAACCAATAAACTAGCCAATGGATTAGATTTGAGGATACTGGTCTAGAAATAAGAGTGAACTACGAAGAATGGATACTTTTGTAGAGCATATGCATCGCCTGGGAACGCTCTAAAACTCACCTCCTTATCGGGCAAGACTGTCTGCACCATGAGGGTCTCAAATGGCACAATGACAATAGCATGAACAAAATTCCTAAAACCATGGAGAACTTGGACTATCATATCACACTTAATAAGAAGTGGTGTCTTAATTGGATGGGCTTGTGGTGGAATTTGAAGTTCGTGTCCCTCTGCAGGCACCCCCTCATCATGATAAAAAAGTCGGTGCTCATGTGGCAAATCCTCCACCAGGGAATCTCGACCAATATAATGGTTAGAAAAATTTGTGGGGCTCCGCTGTGGTGCAAGCGGTGCCATCATGGCATTGAGGATTTGGGTCACATTTTCTTCTTGTGCCCCAAGTCTATCTTGATCTGGCAAAGCCTAGAGAAAATCCTGCTACTACATGAACAAATCAGCTGGCAAGAAGCACGACTGGGCGAGGTGCTAGGCAGCTCCTCATCATTGTGGAATGCTATAAGAGGTGAGAACCTTTGGAAGATTTGGAGAGAGAGGTGTGCTTCTGATTTTGGAAACCCTCCTAAAGAATTTTCTATCAAGAAATCTCTTTTCTTTGTAGGCAAAAGAATCTCCAATTGTAAGAAGACACCACATTTTAGGCACCATATAGTGTTCTTTCTCGAGAACAACAAAGTTAAATCCAAGTGGGCCTTGCATGAAGGGGACAAGAGGGTTATCAACCTCCTTTGTAAAACCCTCTAACTTTGTATGTTGCTCATATAAAAAAGAAGTTCCTCTATAGCATAGTGAAAACCTATAAATTTCATTGACCTAATATTTATTTATGAGAATGTCTCAAGGCAAGCTTTGATCATCTTCAAAATTCTTATTTGTACTATACAAGTGAATTCATGTACGTCCTTCAAGTTTGTTGTAAATGTGTCACAATGCTTAATTTGTATGACTTTGTCTACCAACCACCTCTTGGTTGTCTTGCTAACTTTGGAAAATTGAGCTAGGTTTTTGGAATATCACCGTTTCTTCTTCTTTCCTAGAACTTTGGCAAATTCCTTCTTTTCGCACATGGAAAATATGTGGGATTTAGCCTTAAGCTCATAGGTGCCTCTAACTAACATTCTTGCATTCCTTATGATTAGCCAAAAAGTTTCTTCTCCATGTAGGATTTACCTTATGAAAGAAATCCTTTGTCAACACAAGCTAGCTATCTAAGTATTCCAAAAAGTTACTTGGTTCCTTTCCTCATATATTTATATGATATTCTCAAATATACTCCCGAAAATATCATAGTGGCAAATCCAAAATATCAAAACTAGTGAAGCATCTAATATGTTTCTTTATTTTTTGAACCAAAATTTAATCAGTTTGGCTATCGATATATTTTGCTATTGATGTGTGTGAATACACTTAGGATTTCCAGGCCACTTTTTTCCCTCTCTAGGAGGTCTTTTTCCCCTGCTTGTATATATGCCTTTAACCCTAATGGGTCACTTATCTTTGTACATTCACTTGGTAATCTATTCAGTGCTCTATGGTGTCAAAATTTTGATCTAAGCTCTTTTTAGCCTTCGAACGCACTATCATAGTGCTTGTGTAGACCATTTTTCCTTTTTTGCCAAACATATATACAAGTTTCTGGTTCACCAGTACAAGCACCTCAAAGTCTACTACAGGTTTAGTAGAGCTCGCTAGGGTGGTTATGCTCAACTTTTTGAGATAGAATCATTCCTTTGCATTAGGGTATTTAGTCAATGACCATGGATGAAAGCAATGATGTACTTTCTATGTTGGCTATTCAGGACAAGTTGGATGGTACAAATCACCCATTATGGACATATATGATGTGTCATGTATTGGTAGACAAAGGATTGTGGAATATTGTGCAGGGTATCAAAAAATGTCCTACTAAACTTGCACATAAAGTTATTGAAGGTGATGCAGATGGCATTGAAGATGATGATCTTCAGATTCCTGTTTGTGCTACGGTTCCTACTGCTCTTACTATAGAACAACTTTGTTGGGATGGAAGAGATGCTCAGACACATGCATTGATAGCCTTGTTTATCAAAACTGCCATTATCCCTCATATTTGCTCTTGCAAGATAGCAAAGGATGCTTGGAGATACACTTACAACCTTATACAAGGGAGGAAATGAGGCTCGTATTGCTTACCTCCGAAAATAAATGGAGATTGAGCACATGAATGAAGGAGATTCCATTGACAAATTTTTGGCAAAGGTCAAATATTTGAAGGAGAAGTTGATTTCTTTTGATGCAGTCTTGCCAAATAGTTCACTTGTGCAGACTATTCTTAATGGTCTTCTAGATTCTTATCACAATTTTGCTTATACTCATTGATTGAGGATGAAAGGAAATCCAAATGCCTTAACATTTGAGAAGTTAGTCTCTATTTTGTTGCAGGAAGATCAATCCAAGCAGAACAGGTCCATCATGCATTTTGTAGATCAAGCTTTCCTAGCTAGTCAGAAAATCAACATTATATTACTGTGCAATGCAGCTTCTTCAATTCACTTGAGCCTGCCCCGATAGGGAATACTATCACATGCACTAACAAATCCGCTTATCTTGTAATGGGAGTTGGTAAGATCATTCTGACTAATTTTGATGGTAGTTCTTTAACATTGTTAGATGCTTTGTATGTACTAGGGATCAAGAAAAATATGTTGTCTGTTTCAACATTAGTCAAGATTCGCTTGTTTGTCAAATTTGTTGATGACATATGTATAGTTCATGAGATCTCTCAAATAGAGATGTTATTATTGCTTCTTGTATTCTATGTCATGGGCCATATAATCTCATAGGCTATGCAAAATTTGTGAATGATTCAGCATGTGAAGTTCAAGATTCTTAGACTATCTCAGATGCAAAGCTTTAGCATGCATGCTTTCATCATCTGAATTATGCTAGTTTGCTAAGCCTATAGAACTATTATATGGTGTCCTCTTTGCCCAAACTTGGGGCACCTTGTTAACATGTATGTGAAGGCTGTATTTTGGGAAAAATGCAGTGTTCTTTCTTTCCAAAAGATGGTTGGGTTAGAGGTGCTCATAAATTGAATCTTGTTCATAGTAATGTGCATGGTCCTATGCAGACACCTTCTTTTGGGAACTAACTTTATGTCATGACTTTCATTGATGCATGGGTTTATCCATTGAAAGAAAAGTCTGAAGTGTTTATGTGCTTCAAACAGTTTCTAGTTAGCTTGATGTTGTTATGTGTGCAACATATGTTCTTAATAGGTGTCCCACCAAAGCACTGCAATCTATCACTCCATATGAGACTTGGCATGGTTGCCAGCCATCTATTGCTCATCTGCGTGTCTTTGGTTGTTTGACATATGCATTAGTGCCTGAACAACAACATAGGAAATTGGATGATAAAGTAGTGAACTGTATTTTTTTTTGTATGGTTTTGAAAGCAAAGGCTATCATCTGTATCATCCATAGATTAAATGCATTTAGGTTAGCTGTGATGTTGTTTTTGTGAAAGATGCAATTCATCCATTACTTTCATGTACTAATGAGACATGAATTTGCCCCAAAGATGTGTATGACACTTTACTTCCTCTTTTTACATGTCGACAATCAAGTGTTGATCCAAATGAGGCAATTTCTTAGCCATTACATGTTCCACATGATGATGTAGATCATTCCATTTTTGATGTAGATCATTCCATTTCTGATGTAGATCTTCATGATGCACTTGTTGACGAGAGGGTTGATGTAGAGGAGTCAAAAAATATCTCTAAATGGTTGGTGCAAGCTTTATGAGATAGCAAATTAGATACATCTCTGTCATATTCTACTCATTCAAGATCTCATAGTGCTTCTTTTGCATCATATTGTTGTGCAATGGTTGTCTCTAGTCTCTGTGATGAGAATGAGTCTGTTTCTTTTAATGAAGCACAAAATTCAAAAAATTGGGTGGTTGCTATACAATCTGAATATGATGCTATTATGAAGAATGGTACTTGGTCTTTATGTGATTTGCCTCTTGGAAAAAAAGGCCATCGGCATTAAATGGGTACACAAGCTGAAGCATAAACCTGATGGAACAATTAACAGGTATAAAGCTAGGCTTTTTGCAAAAGGTTATTGTTACAAGCATCAACAGACAAGAAGGCCAAAGTAAGGAGTTGAAGGGAGTAAGGAGATGGAAACATTATGTAGATGTGGCAAATAATAGGCCTAATCAATTTTTTCATACATTACTTTCAAGAAAAAGTGATTTTCATCACTACACCAACATTGTAAATATCGTTTTTGATAGCTTTAGCTCCATTTTATTCAAGCTGAGGAGTCCTCAAGCTTAAGGAGTACTAAAAGTAGCCACATACCAATTTTCATAAATTTTAAACTCTGTTTGAGCCCTCAAATAAGCACTAGAACCTAATTTTTTACTAGGCCAGACACTAGGTTTGGACAAGACCGAAGCTAGTGAAAAACTATAAAAAGAGCTAGAGAGCTCATTTTTGAGGTTGACTTGGTAGAGATTGAAGCTTTTGTAAAAGAGATCTTTTCTAATTGAAAGCACTCCATTATTCCTCTCTTTGTTCTTGCCTTGTGTGCACGCATGTGTGTGTATGTGTGTGCATGCTAGTGTGCTTCTCACTCATGCCCTCATGCCTTCACTTGCTCATGGTCGTCACACCAGTTCTCACGTCTCCATGGATTGAGATTTATGAGGTTGATCTCCTCATCTTGGTACTCACCATTGTGTTAGAGTGACACCAAATTTGGCACCATTGTCAGGGAGCGAGTTTCGAGCACCAACGTGTGATGGTAAGATGTAGAGTTGTGACATTAGACTCATAGGTAATTTCTTTATTTTTCACCTTTTTCTTACTTTTTTCATCATCATCATCATCACCATCATCATCCTCACCATCTCCCACCTCCATCTCCATCTTTGCTGAATTTTTAGTTTTTTGGTCATATTCCCTCCCTCGCCAACTCATTACCCTCATTTCATTTGAGAGAGAGAGAGAGAGCAAGAGAGAGCTTGTGTGCATTTAGTTTCTTGTTGTTTGTGAGTTATTGTTGCAGGTTTCAGTTGTATCATCATCTTCAGTAGCTTGCGCAGGTACAATAGACCTCTACATAGTTTCCGAGACAATGACCTCTGTCTGTAGTGACAAACAGAGAAAGTTTGTATTTCTTATTTTCATGCTTGGCATGATAAATGACACCACTAGAGCATCCCAAATCACTATAAAGATCCTAAAAATTTGTGTTTTTCTTGTTCTATCGCAATAGACCAAAACCATGATAGACACCAGTCTATCGTGATAGACACCATCTATCACGACAGACTGAAAGCCACGGTAGACACTAGTCTATCGTGATAGACTAAAATCCACAATAGACACCATCTATCATGACAGATAGGATCCCATGATAGATAGCCATCTATCGCGAAAGACACCCATCTATCACGATAGGCTAAGGCCGCGACAGATGACAGACAATGACACATCTATCACAATAGACAGGATCCCACTACAAACAACCCTCTATCACGATAGACACTTGTCTGTCATGATAGACTGAGGCCAGGATAGATGATAGAAGCATCTATCATGATAGACACTGTCTATCATCACAAAGAGGTCTATCGCAATAGATAGGATCCCACACCAGGCAACTGTCTATCGTGACAGACACCCATCTATTGTGACAGACTGAGGCCACAACAGATGACAAATAACGTATATCATGACAAACACCATCTATCATGACAGACACCCATCTATCGTGACATAAAACCACACATGATAGAGACCATCTATCATGATAGACACATGTCCATCATGACAAACATGTCTATCATGATAGACACCATCTATCAGGATAGACAACCAATTACAACAAAAACTAAGGTGTTATTTTTTTTTAAATTAGGGAAGTCTGGCATTTTTCAAGCTCTTTTATGCACACGATTACGAAGGCCTTAGAAAAATACACCATTATCTTGAGAGATCTTGTTTGCTTGTTTGGACCACCAAAACCTTGAACTGACATAGCTTTTTCATACGAAATTCATTGATTTTCAAATAAGGTAATTTAAAGTTGACCCTCAGGTGGGATTAGGAAACCAAGGAAGTTCTAGAGAATTTTTTACCAATACAAAGGGGGAAAAAATGGTCTTTAAACTATGCCTAATCAAAATTTTCTATCAATTAAAGTTAAAGTGTGATATAAACTTGGGGCTTTTACAGGTCCAGTAAGAGTCAATCAAGGGTGTCCAGAGCAAGGTGCCAGTGTGTGCAAGCTTGGGAACGTGCATCCTAGGCATACAAGTGCAAACAAGGAGAAGAGATCGGAGGCTAGAAGATCTCTTAAACCTCTCAATGAAGTTTTAGCATAGGCTAAGTGCAATTAGTAGTTTTGATTGATTACGGGCATGATGGGAACACTCAAGTTCTAAGAGCCTTTAAATTCTCAAGTTTAAGAATAGGTTAATTGCAGTCAAGAGACAACTCAAGGGCAAATAATTTAATAGGATTGGATGAAGAACATCAAGTATGGCAAACCTAAGTGCTCCTGATGCATGTTTTAAAACAATGAAATACAGACTAAAGAAATTAAAAGAAACAAGTGATTGATATCAAGGAATCAGCAATGTGATTGTACAAGGGTCATTGGGCTAATTTGTAGGGCATATGAACCTTAGATCAGGTGGACACCTTGGGAGAGACCAATGAAGTATTAGATCAGTTGAGGCTAGTGTCAACCATACAGTTAGGTCATGGACCCAATAACTTAGTGATTATCCCTACATACTCAATTTGGAAACGAGTGATTTAGAGATGTCCTTTAACATGGAATGAACGATACGTACTGCAAGCACAACCTATTTACAGACACCAGAAGGTCCCTATAAGATGCAGTTGGAATATATTAGGACCAACCAATTAGGTGCACACATTTATGAGGATGGTATGAGGCAATTAGTTTTCCAACTCAAAAATTCCGATTAGACCTTCAAACTTGAACACTCAGTGGTTAAATTCAAAGAGGGTTCATATATTGATAAGCAAAGAACCATGTATGTGGTCAGCAGCTTACCAAACACGATAGATGGGTTCCGAAATTTCATTCCCAAGAACGAGATAGGAGACCTAGAGCAAGGAGACCTAGGATGAGAACCCATGACTCCTCGAGGCAAGTCTATCTTGAAAAGAGTGATTACTCTAGAGTGGGTTCCCCAAGAAAATAATAGCATAGAAACATTCTTGAAGTGGGTTCCCCAAGAGAACAAAAGCATAGAACTATTCTTGAATAGAGAAATGGAGGAAGATTTTTGGAGATTCAAGACATATCAACTTTGCGAAATAGGCAAAATCACCATCTACGAGTTCAAAGATTCGAAGATACCAAGAAAAGTTGTCTATCTAGATAACACATCGGAGAGAATGTTCTTGGTAATAGAGCATGGTAGGCATGCATACACTTGGAAGGGCAAATTGATTTTCCCTCCACCAAGATCTAAGGTCTCCCATGGCCACGAAGGAGCAGGATCATCCGAGACTCATGAAAGTGAGAGGGAAAGAGCTAGAGAGAGACCTGAAGTGAGCTTTCCAAACCCCATAGGAAGAGAGTGGTCAAGATTAGATGCAGAAAGAATAGATCAGGAGAGACACAGAAATTCGAGACATCAAAGAGGCATGGATGAGTTTCCCTTGCCTAGGCCTAGAGAACACCCAAGAATCTTGAGGTCTACCCAAATCGTTAAATCCATTAAGAATTACTTTGATGGCACTGGAGATCCTTATGATCATGTAGCAAAGTTTAGACAAGTTTTGAGAATGGAACAAGTTGATGACCTGTTTAGTCAGTACAATGCATTTGGTCTAACTCTCAAGAACACTGCGTGAAGATGGTTTCAACCACTACACCAAGGTTAGTTTAGAAATATAGAACAATTGCTAGAAGCATTCTTTATTGAATTCTCCAAAAGTGGCATCATACACGATACCCGATCTTTGATACATAGCTTCAAGAAGATGCCCCAAGAAATAGTTAGACTAACAAGAAGAAGATTTAGACAATACCTAGAGAGATGTCGTATGCCAGAGTTACCTACACTTGCCAAACAAGTGGCTTTATTCCTAGCTAGATGGTTTGTTAAGTACCAATCTGAGATCCTATGTGTACTTGAAGGACCCTAGATCCATAAAAGATTGTGTATGCACGTGCATAGAAATTGAGGATAATCTGGGTAACAAATTGGAGCTGTCAAAAATCTATAAAGATTCATATAGCTCTAATAGCCTCACCTCCAAACCATCTACATCTACTGAGGAACTTTGTAGAGAAGGTAGCTCAGAAGTTAGGTGTATCTAGCAAGAAAATGCCTAGATTTGTCTCATTGAAACGATGCTATACTTGTGGAGGAGACCATATGGCTAATGTGTGCCCAATCATGGCTCAACCCCAAGTGAAACCTAATAGACAATACTGCACCATGGAAAGGAGGTATACTAACCACACTGCATAAGATTGCGGATATAATAAGCAAGTGGTTAGGCAAAATTATCCATAGCCATATCCACAACAAGGGAGATACCAAAATCATTATCCACCACAATAGTATGTTAGGCCTCAACAACCCTACCAACCACCCTATGAAGCTCAACAAAGGCCTCAACCAATGTTCGTTCAACAACCTCCACCTCCAGCTAATGTGATCCCAGTGAAGTATGCAGCTGCTAAAGAAAATTTGAATAGATCCTTAGTGCCAGCATCATGATTGATCTCAAAAAGTGACCTGAATAATCACAATTTTGACTCCGCTCACATGGATAGTATGCCGGCCTACTATATGGAATCACTAGAGCATAATGAGATTTATCCTTATGAAAATTCTAGCAAGCCTAGTTGGGAACCCGAATATGCTAATGTCATGTATGCAAATCCTAACTCTAGGCCCCAACCTAGATAGATGAAACCCATCCTATTAACGTCATTGGGTGAGTTGTAGATTCTACTACAAGTGTGACTTCTAATACCATAGTGCAAGTAGTCACTAGAGCTCAAGTATTACAACAAAACCAAGACTTAGTTCAGGACAAGAGTTTTGAGGATGGTGAGACTAAGAGCCTAACTAAGAAAAGGACAAGAGCTTGGAAAGAAAGTTGTGAATGAGTGAAAAGACAATGGTCTAAGAAGATGAGCGAGCTTGAGGAAATCCCAAGAGAAACAAAAGCCAAGATAATCAAACTCGCATCTCAAATGTGCTATCACACTTCACCACCACCACCATCACCATCACTATCACCATCTAATCTACCTCATGTAATCCCATCACCACCTAGAGTAGGATCTATCCTAGTAGATCCCACTCCTGAGGACTTAAACATGATGCTTAAAGCATATCATGCCAAAATCCAAGAAGTCCAAATGTGAGAGAATACAAAAAATGTTAACCGAGGGTTGACTTAGAGATTGAAAGAAAAAATCTTTGTGCAAAGATGGTAGAACTAGCTCAAACCATGTTTGAGTCTAGTCATTTGTTCAATTGCACAACCTCAGACAAAACACAATTAAACTTCGATGGATTATTAGGAAGATTGGAAAAGATGATAGCTAAGTCAAGAAAGCAAGCTACATCACAGGTGAGTAACATCAGAAGTGAAAGGATAAGCCTTCCTCCCAAGGATGCTTATGTTCCTAAGTCCACCGAGTCAAGAACCTCTACTTTTGTAAATTAATACTCACAAGAATTTCTAAGAGAGATTCAAGAGGATAAATGGGCAAAAGAAAGTGGAAATCCTCCTCCCATTGAAAGTGTGGATGACCTACATGATCAATTCCCACAAGATATTCTTCTATTTATGGAGAGCAAGAGTATACCTAGTCTAGTGAACAATAAAACTTCGAGTCTAATTCCCTACAAGAATTGCCTCATGTCATAGGTCCATGGGAAGCAAAGTCAACATGTATGAGAGCACCCATAGTCATGGTAAGAAACAAAGACTCAGTCATACCTAGAAATACTCAGGTAGTAAAGAACACTAAGGCGCATTGCAATCTCACTTTAGAGGATCTACTCAAGGCTAAGCAATAACTCTCAAAACATATAGCCAATCAAGTCCCAAAAGTAGCCAAATCTCATTCCCAGGTAGGATCACATCGAACAATGCCAGAAATATCCTTGGATAAGATAGGAGACATGAGTGAAGGAGAAGAAGGAAACACTTATCTCCCTATCACTCATCAAGGTTACACAACCAAGAGTATTTTGGACTCAGTTGCAAGAGTTGCAATTGCTATCACTTCTCTATGAAAGCCTTGGTTCAAACCAACACTCAGGCCAACTAGAATAAAATTATAGATGGATGATGGTCATATAGAGAGACCTTAAGGACTGCTAGAAGGGATAAATCTCACTACTTGTGGCATATAGTTTGAGCACACTCTTTCCATATGTGATTTTAGCACAAACCAAGCCTATGAGATGATTTTGGGAAGAGCATTTATGAGATACAAGATCAATTAGAGACCCTACCTATGTACTAGTAGTACTTCTGGATGAATAGTTTGAACCTCATCGTTGGCTGGAAATCCTAGCCACAATGGACATAGCCATCAATGAAGAACAATGGGACACCACAATGTGATGAAGATGGCTATGAAATTTTAGTTCTCACTACAGAACCAATTATGTGTGATTCAATTATCGAAGAGTGTGAGCCTACCATGGAAAAAATTGAACAAGCAAGCGACTCAGATCTAGATTCAATTATCATGGACCCCTTTTGTGTGTTAGAAGAGGGATACCTATACGAAGTAGAAGCTCACCCTCAAGGACAAGGAGATTTTACGAACGATGTGTGATTAACCACACAGGTAACCACCAAGAGTGAAGGTAAGAAAAGAAAGAAGATACAACTCCCACCAGAAGAGGAAGCATCCTTGTTTGAGGTTCTCAAAAATTTTAAGAACTATGAGGTATAAGATAGAAAAGTCATGACAAGAATGCCTAAGCGAGAAGCACGCGTAAGAGTGGCCTATGATAACAAAGAAACAACAAAAAAATTTGTTATGAATAGAGAAGAAGGTGAAGAACGATGCACGTACATAGGACACGACTTGACTGAGGAAGAGGAAAAGGAGTTGATTGATTAATTAAGAGAATATAGAGATGTGTTCCCATGGAGTTATGAGGACGTAAAAGGATTAGACCCTGACATATGCTCACATACAATTCCCATGGATTAGACCCTGACATATGCTCACATATGCTCAGAAGCCAAACCCTCCAAGCAAAAGCCATACACAAATAATGATAGTCATGTTGCCAAGATCAAGGAAGAGATAGATCAATTGGTAGAAGCAAGATTTATCTATGAGATCGAGCACATTGAATGGGTTTCCCCCATTCTAACGGTGCCCAAGAAGAATGTCAAGTTATGTGTTTGCATTAACTTGAAGAAGGTTAACACAGCCACTATTAGAGATAGTTATCTACTTCCTATCATTTAGCACCTATTCAAAAGAGTAGTAGGCAAGGAAGTATACAACTTCTCTGATGGATTCTCTAGCTACAATCAAGTGGCCACTGCCCCAAAACACCAGCATAAGATAGATTTTTCCACAGAGTGGGGCATATTCCCATTTTGGGTAATGCCATTTGGGCTCACCAATGTGCCAGGTACCTTCCAAAGGCTGATGTGTCATGTGTTTAAAGAGTTCTTGTGCAAAAACTTGGAAGTCTATGTTGATGATCTATGTTCTCATTGCAACATTAGACAAACACATATACTTGAGCTAAGATAGACCTTTGACAAATGTAAAGAATATCCAGTCTGCATGAATCCAAAAAAGTGTGTTTTTATGGTCAGGCAAGGCAAGATTCCTGGACACATAGTGTCAAAGAATGGGATATCCACGGACAAGGATAAAGTTAGAGCTATTGTAGAGCTACCTAGGCCAAAGAATGTCAAGGAAGTACAAGATTTCATGGGGCATTGTGGCTATTATCAACGTTTCATTCATATGTATGCAATCATTGCAAAGCCTCTATACAACCTTTTGACTAATTTTGAGTGGACAGAAGAATGTGAAAACTCCTTTAATGAGCTTAAGCGACGATTGTGTTCAGCACCAATCCTGACTACACTAGATTGGAACAAGCCATTCCATGTTCATGTGGATGCATCCAATTATGCTATCAGGTGTGCAGTAGCACAACCTATCGATGATGATAATTTGGATCTTCCAATTGCTTATGCTAGTAGACAATTGAATGTAGCTGAATGAAATTATACCACTACGAAAAGAGAAGGATTAGACATGCTATATGCGGTTAAAAAGTTTAGACATTATTTGCTTGCAAATAAGCTTAAATTTTTCTAGACCATCAAGCACTATTATATCTAGTGAAAAAACCTTGCAATACTGGCAGATTGGTAAGATGGTTCCTCTTACTAATGGAATATGACTTTGAAATTGTGGTTAGAAAAGGTAGGACTCACCTTCCGGTGGATCACCTTTCTGGAATAACTTCAAGAGAGTCCCCTTAGGGAGTGTCAAATGAGCTTTATGATGCTTACTTGTTCAGTCTAGAGGTGCCTGACTGGGATTAAACTATAATGCCTATTCTCACCTTTGGACTGAAACATCGTGTACTGAGGGCCAAAGATAAAGAAGTAGTGAGGTCTCAAAAGTAACACATACTAGTAGGTAGTGTGTACAAGCACACAAAATTAACACATAATGGCTTGCTGTGTAGACGAAGAGGAGCATGCAAATTGGTTGCAAATAGCACATGTAGGTTCACTACAGAAACATCAAACCCTACAAGCTCTACAAAGATTAGGTGTATATTGGCAAATGAAGCACTAGACTACAGTCTCATTGGAAATAATCTATACAAGCATGGAAGAGACAAATACCTAAGACTATGTGTCCATTTGAGTGAATATCTTAAGATCTTAGAAGCTGCTCACCAAGGTGTGGCAAGAGGACATTTTGGATAAGAATATGTGATCAAGGCGATTCTATTTGCAGGTCTTTGGTGGCCAACCCCTCACATGGATGCACATACCTACATGAAGAGGTGTGATATTTGTCAGCAAACTCAATACCTAATACTTAAGGATGAGATGCCACTGAAACCCACGATGGGCGGTCAGGCCCTCTCTAAGTGGGGAATAGACTTTGTAGGTCCTATTGATCTGCCAGCTAAGAGTTCACATGCTGAATACATTATTGTTGCCACGAACTATCTGACCAAATGGGTAGAACTGAAAGCGATTACAAAGAATGATGCTCAAATTATGGCTAAGTTCTTATTCGAGAATTTGTTCACCAGATATGGGTTACCAATGGAGTGAGTAAGTGATAGAGGCACATGCTTCTTGACCGAATTCATTGAAAATCTTCTCCAAGAATTCTTGGTGATACATAAGAAGTTTACCCCTACCATCCACAACCCAACAAACAAACCAAGAGCACCAATAAGATCTTATGTAATGTATTGACAAAACTGGTAAATAATAAGTGCTCTCATTTGGATAAATAGATGTATCATGTTGTTTGGGAATATCGAGTTGCCTATAAAATGGTGCTCCAAGCCACATGCGTTTATATGGAATTTGACTAGAATGCAATATTTCCACTAGATTTCTTGACTCCTACACTCAAAGTAGGACAAAAGCATCAATGGATCGGCCATGAGCTCTAGTCTAGAACCTTTGATCTTGAATGATTAGGGGAAAGAAGATTAAAGACAACTGCAGGAATATACATAGCCAAGAAAAGGCAAAAGGCATACTTTGATGCACATGTGAAAGATAAGGGCTTCAAAGCAGGAGATTAAGTCTTAGTATACATCTTGAAGCAACATGCATGGAAGCTCGAGAAGTGTGGCTATGGACCCATGATTATTAATAGATTATCAACAAGTGGAGTTAGCCACTCTAGAAGGTGACAATCTACCTAGTTACATCAATGGATGCAAAGTAAAACTATATCAAGAAATGCTAATTGAATTAACACTCCAAAGAAACGTAAGGAAGAGGAGAAACGAGTTCGAGGAGAAGTGTAGACAGAAGCCTTAGAATGCATCCCATGAATGAAATTGAGAAGACAAGGTAGATCAATCGAGGTCGGATACTCATGATGTGCCAAGATATCACATGGCCATGTGCCAAGTATCAGGTGCAATTTCACTTCACCTTGAATTACTAATCGAGGTCCTTTTGTGACCCTAGAGGTAGGACAAGAAAAGAGTGTAAGGACTGTAAGAGCCTTGCTTGACTCAGGTGAAGCCACTAGTGTAGTTAGACTTTCTTACTGTCAAGAATTGAGATTAAGTAGCAATCCTATAGAAGCATATCTCATAGGATTGGGAGGTGTGGAAACCCCTTGCATGGGCAAGATGGAGCTTCCCATCTACCTTCAAGATGTTCTAATGACAGTCAAAGTGCTAGTGTGTCAAGATGAGGATCTCACCGAACCTCTTGTTTTGGGTCAAGATTGGATCTATGACAATGCAGTGAACCTGAACCTAAGAAGTGGACTTCTTCAGGTCTAGGTTAATCAAAATCTCATCACAGTTGAGTTAGAAAATCAAGCACTCAAGTAACTAGGAAAGGAACCCACTCCTGGTCCTTCTAGGAACACACATGACGATAACAATGCTATTCTTGTCCAACATTCCATGGTGCAGAAGAAGGTCACTCATGAAGGAGTTGTAGAAGCCAATGTGGAACTCCCTTCTTTTCCAAAGATGTTCCTAGAAAAACAAGCAAGGCAACCCAAGAAGCAGATAAAACAGATAACCATGGCATATGCTCAACAATCAGTGCATAACAAAGTACCTCATGGAGTGAATCATATCTGGATATGCAAAGGTGAACAACCTGCTGCTCTGAAGACAGAACCCCAACTATGCACCAAACAAACTAGTCAATCAAAGACTACAATGAAAAAGTATTCCAATAATCAGCGAAGGCAGACTATTTCCATTTGGATACCTAAGTGGTCAAGGAAGGAAGACCCCAATGCTAGACAAATCTGGGTGCCTAAGACCTGCTTACAAGCTCAAGTAGCTACACATAAGCTCATGAGCTTGAATCACCACTCATAAACACTCACATCATGCACTTCATGTCCAATATCCGTAATCACCACATCAATACCTCAAATCACACCTAGGATTATTTGGAAATGGGTACCCAAAAGTCCAAAATCCAAGAAGATCTAGTCTAGAAACCTTTACAAGTCATCTCTACCATAAGTTCTAATCCCATGCTAAAAGTTTGGAGAATTAAATATTGTAATAAACCCCCTGATCTGACTTTGTAACTTCATTCACACAAGAGTAGATGCATTCTGAGTATAGTGCACATCCAAAGTATGCATCTAGGGAAAATCACTAACCTACTAGCCAACACTCACAGACACCATGAGCACCTCACTCGCTAACTCCCTAACCACTATGGGTATCATGTTGGTATTGTAAAGGAGACAAAGTATCATCTTGTTTTCATTGCAATGCTAATATGATCTCCTTTTCTAGCATATTCAGAGAAAAAAATACTATTTGCATCATGGCTTACACAACAAACACTAGTTCATAGGCAAGGACAAATCAACCTACAATCGACATAAAAACTTTGCCTACTAAAGTGCCACCGATCGACTCGTCGATAGAATTACGGTGCCTATATCAAATACCCATTTAGGATCCTCCAACATGGTTGATAAAAAGAGTTAGAGCAAACTCCCATTGGTTCAATGGCATGCCAGGGCAATTAGGAGATGTGGCATACATATGGGAGTCAAAGTGCAAGTTTGCAAACATGTGGGGAGACCATCGAACTTTAAACAATTTGGCAACATGTAGGGTTGGAAGACTATTTCAAGCCCCCCTTACCCATACCAAATTTCCAAAGATGCTATTACCTGGTATCCACCTTTCAGGCAAGTGGCGTAAAGGATTGCCCAAGCACCTTTGTCATTCCATCTTTGTTGTGCAATAATGAATTGAAAAAGTTTGAGCTCACCTTGGAATTCGTGAGAGATGCACTCAACATGCACGAGATGCATGCACCTTTAGAGAAAGACACTTTGGTACCTGACAACATGAAGGATAGGAAGCTTTTGAAGCTAAAGGATATGGTGGCACTAACCCCTAATGTTTCCATCCCACTTTGCCTATGCATGCAACATTTTGCTTTTTTAGGTCAAGGCCATTTCACGTAGCCACACATAAGAATATAGTTCAGTCTCTATTTGGCTGAGACAGGGTCACTGACCATGAAGCTTCCCATGTGGATCATTGAACAATTGCATGAAGCTAACAAGAGGTGGTCTAGGAATCCAGTTGTGAATGGGTGTTGTGCCATTATGCACATTATTTATAGGTGTTCATCATATGATGTACCCATCGAGCGTGCACTGACCTAATCCAAGTTACAACTTTTTAAAGGTTGTCGAGCTTCCATCCACCAATCTAAGAGAATGAGAGGCACGATTCCATGTGTCTAGCCAAGAGAGGTTTTCACGACCCCCGAAGTCTCACCAAGAGGAGAAGGCACAGTGCCCCCCTTTACTATTAGAATCCCTCGATCTAAGTCTTGATGAACATCACGAGCTTATCCCTCTGCTCCCCCTGTGCCATCGAAATTTGAATTCGACCCAACTAGAAACATCAAAGGAATGAGCACATTCAACTTTGAGTCCTTGTTGTAGAACATTCAAGTCTCTAACATTGAGTTCTTTTGTAACACAAAAGGTCTTGGCACTTGAACACAAATAATGGGACAATTAAGAGAAGCACGCCATGTACACTAGGAAGATGACCAATAGAGGACTCTCTCTAAACAATTAGAACAACCAAAGGGTGAAGAAGAAGAAGAAGAAGAAGAAGAAGAAGAAGAAGAAGAAGAAGAAGCTACAAAAGCTCCAGTGTATACTGCACAGCTCTGCAAATTATACCAAACCATGGAAAGAGCTCGACCACAATAGTTGCTTTCAAAAAAGAGTAGTATATTCATGGCCATCTATTGGAAGAGGTTGTTCTAGAATCTCACTTTAGTGAAACTCTACAATTGCTTTCAGAGACATGAGGTGTTGTGGAATCCATCAGATACACCCTACAAAGTCCTCATGCCCAATACAATCCACACAGGTTACAAACATAACCAAGGTCAAGAAAAAATAGTCAAATTCCCATCACCTCCATGGAGACAATGATTGCAACACCTAAAATGGTAGAGACGACAACCATGATAGTTTCTGCAACCCAAGGCAAGACAATTGCCCAAGCTACCGACACTGCTATGACAAGTTCCCCTATATCCTTGCAGAGAACTTGTGACCCTGAAATGATTGTCATCGACGAAGAGAAAACCAAACCACACCTTCCAACACCCCCACCATCACCCCCTTGAACAAAGGTGGTAAATGTTATACCTATGACTAATCCCATAGAGCACACCTTCATTTTCCATAGCCCAACTTCCATTTCATCCCTGTTTTCTTCCTTCGACAACCCATTGCATCATACCACCACCCAATCAACTGCATCTTTCATCAACCTTGCCTTGGACATCCTGCTTCCACAACCTCAATGATAGGCCATCCAGATTTTAGATCCACTTTTCTAGGCTTTCCTCTCATCGATCCTCATTCCATGGCAGTTCCACCTCCAACCTCTCACATTCCAATCTCCATCCCATTAGCTCTCCAACCCATCCATTCCTTTTTCTCTAAATTGTTCCCACCCTACACCCAAACCCCCTTGTCTATCCCATTTTCAGCACCCATATCACAACTATTCACCACCACCAAATGCACCCCACCTACCATCCCAATGTACATGGTAGAAACCACACTCACTTCCATGTTTGACAACATGGACATCTCACCACCCACAAGACCTCCCCCTCCTCCCACGGTTCCACCATCTCCCATTCCCCTTCCACTAACTTCACCTACACCCACCTCTCTGTTAGACATAACATTCACGATTCACATTCCCCACTCCCTCCCCCTTGCATCGACCAATGTACAAATTGCATCCTCATCTATAGATAACGCATTCGATACTATAATTCAATGTATGACACAACTCTGGACGGAGTGCCATCAACTAGAGGCATGAAACAACATACTACAAGATTGCTCTGAGGAGTAATAACAACACATAACAATACTCAAAGCGGACAACAAAAGTTTACAAGATCAATTTCCCACATTACAAGAAGCACATAGCATGCTTCGTGCTTGGTAGCTCATGCATATCTTGGTTGAGCAAGAAGTAGCCTATTGTGGCCACTTCTAATTGTGAGGGTAAGTATAGGGCGACTTTCATAGTGATTGTTGAGGATGTGTGGCTTAGATGCCTGTTGGCTGATTTGGGTTTTGGTAAGTCTTGTGCCACTACCATCTTCACTGATAGTCAGAGTGCATTGGTAGTTGCGAGGAACCCAATGTTCTCTACTAGCACAAATCACATTGAGGTGCATTATCATTATTTTATTGAGAGGCTCTCTGCTAGAGAGATAAGTTTGGCATATGTGCCCACACAAGATAACATTGCAGACCTTTTCACAAAGGCTCTGCCTAAGGAGAAGTTCAAAGATTTCTGCAAAGCTTTGGGCTTAAATCCTTTTGTGAATTGATCTTTGTCCACATACCTTGACCTCATCACTCCTTGGGGGGATTTGTTGATATAGTTTGGTAGTGATGTGTGTGAACACACCTAGGACCATTAGGGCACTTTTTTCCTCTTTAGGAGGTTTTTCCCCCTACTTGTATATATGCCTTTAACCCTAATAGGTCACTTATCTTTGTAAATTCACTTGGTATTCATTCAATGTTGTGTTGTGCTCCAAACATCTTCTTCCTTGTGATGTCCATTTGCTTGCACAAACCTTGAACTCAACATTGGCCTCATACTTATTACATAGGTTCTGCAAGTATGTTAGTCTAGCATTCCTATCTTTTTTTAGCTTGTTGAGATTTTACTATTTCTCCTCATCTTTATCATCATATTTGAAATATGTATCAACTTCTTTTTTTGTCTCTTGTTCATATTCTTATGTTTCTAATATTGGGTTATTTTGCTACTCATTTCTTTGAACTTCTACCTCTGCTAGTTTGATATTCTCCTTTATTTGCTCGAGTTGCTTTATGTGTACTTCTATTTGATCTTGCTCTTTTTCCATTGCTTCAATTATGTTTGTCCTATTTTGCTTTACTACTGTATTGAATGTCTCAACTTCTTTTCTTACGTATGCATGATATTGCTAGTATTCTTTTGGCAACTCCTATATTTGCATCATAATATTTTCTTATTTCATCTTTTGATACTTCTTTACTTGAACCTATTCTTTCAGCCTTTAGTTTTCCTTTCTTAACTCTTCCAATTCCCTTTACATCTCCTCCATTCTTCTTTTATCATCATTGCCCTGAATGGTGTTGTCAGTGTTACACATGTGTTCCTCGAGTAGCTTTGATCTCAAACTTTTCCCTATACATGGGCACTTTTTAGTCTAGTACTAGCTAGAGGTTTTTTCCCCATGTCACCACATACACAATTCACTCATATGTGGTAGTACTTTGTACTTAGGGATATTATTCAGTTCTTACTTCAATTCTGATCATCGTCAATAGAGAGAGCTATTCCAACCATCTACCTTCTCCATGTGTTTTGCTACATTTATGCTCCTTGTGTGTGCTTCTCGTGTGTCTCTAGCAATTCTACACACACACCTAACAATGGTATCAGAGTAGGTTTAGCTCCTTCTCAAGTTTGTATTTTTTGTATCATGATGCACATGGACTTTTAACAGTGCAAATCAACTTCAAAGCATAGAAAAGTGATTTTCAGTAGCCAAGAAACATTTCCAATAGTTTCACTCGAGTTTAACCCCCATTTCAAAGCCATTCATGCAATTAGAATTGCCAGCAGAGTGACAGGTTATGAGCTAAAATTTCAACACTCATTTCAGATTTTGTTGAAGTAAAGATTTTAGCACATTCTTGTTCTTTTGTGAAATGGTGGGTAGCAATGAATTGTTTGGCATGCTCAAGATGAAGATAAATTTGATGGGGCCAACTATCCAATGTGGTCTTACATGATGAAACATGTTCTTGTTGTGAAACAACTATGGAACATAGTGGTAGATGTAGATCGAAGACTTATAGGTTCTTCTACTTCACAGTCTACTGTCACAGATGGAGCTTCTTCTTCTAGTACAAGGTTACTCCTTCTCAACCTACATAGAAGAAACTTAGATGGGATGGAAAATATGCTCATGCATTGATTGCACTTTCTATAAAACATCATATAGTTCCATAGATTTGGTCATGTTCTACATCAAGATAGGCATGTGTTACTCTTGCTTCTTTGTATGCCATGAGTAATGAAGCACGTGTTGCATACGAGGAAGAAACTTGAGGATGTATGTATGGCTGAAAATGAGTATGTGGATGTCTATGTGACATGCATCAAGGACTTGAAAAAGCAATTGGCAATCATAGATAAGATTACTCTAGATGCATCACTCATCTTTACAAAGCTTTGTCAATACACTATGTTTGGTTGCAAAAAGGAATCCTAATATGTATGCATTTGATGAGGTTGTGTCTCCTCTTTTGCAGGAAGCGCAATCTAGAGTGAATAGGAGTGGTTTGATTGAGGGAACACAAGCACTTGCTATCTCACAAAAAAGGAAAAGAAAGTATGGTTTAGCTTTGGGTTCATAGAAACCAAAGCCTCACCCTTCCTCTTCCACTCATTCCTCTAATGATGCTGATTTGCAAAAGAAGAAGAGATGCAAATATTGCCAAAAGTATGGTCATACTATTAATGAGTGTAGAAAGGTTGCTAAGCACAATGAAAAGAAGAAAAAGTTTGGCATGTCTATTACTGAAAATTGTTCAAATGCAAAGAATGATGAAGCCAAAATGGCTCAAGTTTTTTTGGCATGTGTTTTTCCATTTCATTATGATGCATCATTTCATTCTAAATGGATGGTTGCGAGTGAGGATAATTCGGATTGGTTCTTTGAGAGTGGTGCTTCAAAGCACATAACTTCATGCAAAAGTTTTTTTTACATATTTGAAAGATGCATCCAAAGGAGGACATGTGGTATGTGCAAACAATGCCTCTTATCTTATCATTGACATAGGAGAAATTGAGCTCATAACTGCAAATGGAGGTGTGGTTCTCTTGAAAAATGCATTATATGTACCTAGTATCAAGAAGAACTTAGTTTCAGTTATGTTGATTGCCAAAGTTGGAATTCACGTACACTTTGTTGATGATAAGTGTATGGTTCATGATTTTAGTTTGATAAATTATGCAATGGTTTGTATCGTTCGGATACATACTAGAGTGCTGTCTCAAATGCCTTGGTTGCTCATACTTCTTTCATGGCTGAAATGGAGCTTTGGCATGCTCATTTTGGTCACTTGAACTTCAATAGTTTGATTTACTTGCAAAAGAAGGACATCATTATTGGATTTCCAACACTTGAGTCCATTGAAAAGCATGCATGTGAAGGTTGCATTCTTGAAAAAATGCATCATGCTTCTTTTCCAAAAGATAGTCATACACACACTACAAGAAAATTGCATCTTGTTCATAATGATGTATGTGGTCCCATCAAGACTCCATCTTCTAGGGGATGGTAGTTCTTTTACATTGTTAGATTCTTTATAAGTGCTAGAGATCAAGAAAATACTATTGTTAGTTTCAACATTAGCCAATATTGGCTTGCTTGTCAAATTTGTTGATGAGAGATGTATAGTTTGATCCCTAAAATGGCGCTGTTATTATTGCTTATGGAATTTTATGTCATTGGCTCTATGCAAAGTCTGTGAAAGATTTATCATCTGCAATTCAAGATTCTCAGTCTATTTCATATGCAAAGCTTTGACATGCATGCTTTGGTCAATTGAATTTTGCTTGTTTGCTATGCTTGCAAAAATTTGAAATGGTGTCTTCTTTGCAGAAACTTGAGGCACCTTGTAAACATATATATGAAGGCTGTATTTTTGGAAAAATACAACATCTGCCCTTACCAAAAGATGTTTTAGATTGAGTTGTTCGTACATTGCAGCTTGTTCATAGTGATGTTTGTGGTCTTATCCAGACACCTTCTTTTGGTAGCTACCTTTACTTTGTGACTCTTATTGATGATTTATCTAGGCATGCATGGTTGTATCCATTGAAAGCAAAGTTTGAAGTGCTTATGTGCTTCAAACAATTTCCACTTATGGCTAAAAATATTTCAGCATGTTAATTGGGCAGCCTCCATTGTGATTGGGGGGGATACATGTCTTTTAATTTTAATGCATTTCTAGCTAAGTGTGAGATAAAACATCAGTGCATAGTGCCATATACATCTCGACAAAATGGAGTTGCTAAAAGAAAGAAGAGGTTTCTCATGGAGATGGTGAAGTGTTTGGTCAATAGCAAGCTTTAACACATAGCTTCTGGCTTAAGGCTGTTATGTGTGCAGGACATGTACTTAACTGGTGTCCCACAAAAGAATTGCAATCGATAACTCCATATGAGGCTTGGCATGGTTGTAAGCCATCTATTGCTCATCTACATATCTTTGGTTGTCCAATATATGCATTAGTTCCTAAACAACAATGTAGGAAATTTGATGATACAACAATGAAATATATTTTTGTTGGGTATAGTTTTAAAAGCAAAGGCTATCGTCTGTATCATCCACATACTAAACACATTTTGGTTAGTGGTAATGTTGTTTTTATGGAAGATGAAATTCAGCAATCACTTTCATGATCCGAGGAGACATCAATTAGCTCTCAAGATATGGTACTTGACTACTTGGATTGTTTTATCCCAAAGGTGATCCTTACTACGAGATTTACATGCTTTTTTTTTAATACTTCCTTTTGTGGAATGATCTCTTTCCACATAGCTCGTCACTTGCTTATACATGAGTGCTAGCTCTTTGTTCACCGCATCACTCTAAGGGGGGATTTGTTATATATTTTGGTAGTGATGTGTGAACACACTTAGGACCACCATGACACTTTTTTTCCCTTTTTAGGAGTTTTTTTCCCCAACTTGCATATATGCCTATAACCCTAACGGGTCAATTATCTTTGTACATTCACTTGGTAATACATTCAATATTGTGTTGTGCTTTGCATGTGAGTCAAGTCTCTATTTTGGTTTAAAGTATTGTAATGGTTCTTAAACATCCGTGTGTGAGCAATTGGATCATCATTATAATGATATGTGAACTTGGTATAATGGATTTTTATAATCCGACTTGGTGGAGCATCTTTGAGGTGGTGATCATCATCATTATCTCCTGCAAAATTGTGTCCTCTTGTTGCAACCATCCTAACATCACCAAATGCCAACTTCTCTAGGGTCTAGAAATATTTGATACCTGGTTTCGATTGTAGAAATGCATATTTTGCATATACAAAATCCCACTAAGCTAGTTTTGATGTACAAGCCACTAGAAAAGCCTCTCAAATATCAAGGAATCTACAAAGAAGTCTTTTGATTCATTACAAAAAATGTGGATCACGAGACATTGAATATTTTTGGGGAAATGTGGGGAAGTTGGGGGAAATTCGGAGTATGATCTTTTTTTTTTTTCACGTGAGTTTCGAGCAAATACAATAAAAAAATGTGGCCAACTCTTTTTCTTCTTACGATGAAATTAAAAGATAAAGGAAAACTATCTTCTCCTAGGAATAAAGATTCTGAATCTTCCTTATCGTTCTTTTCTTCTTTTTTCTTAGGAATGATGGTTCTAAAACTTCCTCATCATTGAGTCAAAAAATGGGCCAACTTCCTTTCTTCTTATTATGAAATTAAAATATGAATTAAAACTTCCTCATCATTGAGTCAAAAAATGGGCCAACTTCCTTTCTTCTTATTATGAAATTAAAATATGAATTAGACCTCTCAAGGCTATTCAATTCTCTCATGTGTTAATCAAAGAAGCTTTTTGATGCATTCAAATGACTGCTTCTAATACCAACTACGACAAAAATGGCACAATACATTAAAGGGGTTGATGTACCCAAACAAAAGAAGCCAGGGACTGTGACCATCGAAATAGGTGTTACTCTGCAAATGAGAGGAGCGAAAAGAGCATGACAATTTGATGAAAATAACCAACCTACTACTTCAAATAGAATCCATGAACTTCCCCACTTCAACATTAACCCAACCACCACTTGTAACTTAAGGAGAATTAGAAGCTTTACTACAGAACACACAATTGTGCCATGAAAGACAAGCCAATCTCATGGTACAAGGCCATCATCATTGCGAGACAAGTGAATCAGGTGAATGCAAACATGTGGGAAAGTAAGGAGATTGGTAAGAAATGAAGAGGTAGGACTTGATGATAATTCCAATTCATATTCTAGAAATGATGATGGGAACGAAGATAATTCACCACTGAACACCGAGTTATAAGAAGATTCTAATGATGATGGAAATTGGGTAGAATTGGAGATCCAAAGGAAGTGGCAACATCACCAACAACTATGCAATAACTAGGATCAATGGATGAATCCCTTGTATGTACTTTGTGGAAATGTATGGACTTTACAATTTGAATAAATCCTCCTTCAATGGAGAAAACAATGTCTGTAGACACTCAACCACATGTAGAAGGAGAAGTTCTCTCCGTTGAAAGCGATGAAACCCTACTACCAATAAGGATAACTCCAAGAAAAAATGGGAGCAAGAGAGTCACTATTTATGCTTAAAAAAGAGGATGGAGAATTTTGAAAGGACTTTCACTAGAACCATCTTAAAAAAGTGCAAAGTTCCTTCCTTTGCCCTATCTGAAACCAGAGGAGGTAGCATATTTGGGTAGAAACACACAGTTACAGAATGATGATAAAGAGAGGTACGAGAATGTGGCAAGGAGGTTGTTTTCTGCATGTTGGGAGCAATGGAGTAGTAGGGATGTGTATTGTAACTGATGGCGGTATAGTGATGTATAACTAGCCTCGCTTCATGATGGCGGGCATTTAAGGGTCGCTCGACCGGTCATTTTTACTTGTAAATTTCTTGAAATCAAGGCGATCGTCTAGTTGCAATCGCTGTCACACACACACGCTTACACACAGTATACATTCGCATAAATATACCCAGTACTCACACTAGCTTCCATGTTTCTCACTTTGCCCTCACTGAGAAGGTTCCGCGATTCATGCAACGAAAGAAGGTAGCTCAAGATATAAGAGATTGGCAGTGGGCAACTCTTAGCAGAGAGAGCGAGGGAGAGAGAGTCCAAGGGCGTTCGACATTGATGCATGCGGACAGGAATTGTAACGCCAGCAGAAAAGAACAGAATTGGTGTCTTTAGCTTTGCGCTGTGGTATTGATTGCTATGCGCTCTGCGGTTTCCGATGGCTAACAACAACAAGAAGCCCGAAGGTGGAAAGGCCCAGCCCAAAATAGAGGTAGCACGGAAGATGACATATTTTATCGTAGATTAGCTTCCTGGTTTCCTTTGTCTCCGTTCTTTCAGGCCTTCTTATGAAATGCTTATTTGTGTGTCATTTGGCGTGTGTGGAGGGAAGATGTGATGATATTTCTTTACTTACCTGCAGACTATTAATCTGCAAGTATTCATACATTGTGAAGCTTGCAAGAAGAAGGTGAAAAGGATACTCCATAGCGTTGAAGGCAAGATACATCTTCTCTACTTCTCTATCTCTTTCAGTGTAATGAGCACCGGGAAGGCACAGCTCAATTATCCTTAAATGATAGAATAGGCACTGCTTAACGTTTACGCATGCTGAGCAGGTAGTTTGTGTTCCGACGCATGTGATCTGAGTCTGGAGAGACTTAATTTATGAAACTTGCAGTTGATGTATGTATGCGTTAGAGATGCATTGCCTCGTGAAGACTCGCTCGTAGGCACAAATGTTTACCTAGATGCTTAAGCGTACGTGTGTCTGAATATTTACATCTCTCCCTGTGATTTCTTTTTATTCATTTCACATATGCTGTAGAGTCTGGACTCAGCTACTGTGGGGTGCGCCCTTGTCATAGGCTTTGACGCCTAGTCTGTCTTTAGCACATTGTCTTTGTGAGTGCTTTTGTAATACAGTGAATATAAGTAACCTTCGGCGAACAGTATGCTGTAAGGATTTTGACACTCGTTTATAATCTAGTTATGCCTCACCATTTCAGGTGTACGTACAGTCGATATTGATGGGACGTTACGAAAGGTGACCGTGACTGGCACCGTAGATCCTTGTGTTCTGATCAAGAAGTTGGAGAGGTCAAATAAGATTGCAAGGATCTTCCCATCTCCAGCCGGCAAAGGCAAAGATCAGCAGAAAGGAGTCAAGGGTGATAACAATGAGGGAAAGGAAAGCAAGAATGAAGGCAATGGTACTTCGGAAGATTCAGATAAAAAAGAGAACAACGAAAACAGTGGTGGAAGCGGGAAGAAGAAGAAAGGAGGTGGTGGTCCCAATCCCAGCAACGCTCAAGATGAAAACGTCAACACTATAAACAAGAATATTGCTACCATAGGGGTACAAACTGGTTATTTATCCATGGGTTCTGCTGAATATGCTACGCATATGTTTAGCGACGAGAACGCAAACAATTGTCACATTATGTAGTCGAACAGCTGCAATGAACTTTTCTGTAGTCACATTCGTGTGGTTGGTTTCTGTCGCTGTTCAAGGAGCGGTCGCATGCGATAATCTTAAAGAGATTATCATCATTGCCCATCTTTTGCCTTCTATAAGTTAGTATTGGAACTCTGCAGGAGATAAAAGATTTTTGACAGGTTTACGGAGTTATATCGCGTCCTATTCTTGCAAACACGTATTTCTGATATGAACTGATATCTAGAAATGAGTTCTTTTCTTTTGAATGGCCACTGCGACAAGTATACTTGGTCTCTATGTGTATATTTTTTAACATTTCTTGCAAGTTCAGTATGTTAGGAGAGCATTCAGTGCTTTACCAGTGAAATTAGGTGCTCAGTGCTTACATGTTCTGGATCGTTGGTCGATTGAAATTTGTTTCTTATTCTCGGGATGATGCTCCTTTTAGAATGGCTCCTGCAGGAAAGCTTCCTTGACCTTTCTTATCAATAACTCCCTTCAGAGGCTTAACGAAACTGGCACTGACGCGGTCCTTTCGATTGGAACTTGGGATTGGAAGAAGTAATTTGAAGCGAATATTAGGACATAAATATAGCTCGATTGAGTTTGAATCAATCATTGCTGATCAGGTTCCTTGATGTTGAAATTCATAATCAATAGGTTGCGGCATTTCATGACAAGCATCGAGCATCGATCTTTGGCACAATTTTGTAGAATGTGTGTTCTGCCCCTTTTTAAGGCATAAAAGATGTGTTGATGTGGCAGACAACGTTTCCTGCTAAGTCTTTTGATATGACCCTAAGGCTGCATAGTTCGGTTGGATATGGAAGGTACGGGGTGGAGTGGTAGATACTGTGCTTGTTGGACGGTTATCTGAGTGCACGGCAACGTGCTTAATGACTGTACATGTTTTCAATCATGGTGAACGTTCGTCTGTGATTTTGATATCCTCAGGTGTCTGTTTTTCATCAATCTATTTTGTAATCAAATGCAAGGCTTAGGAACTCGTCACTACCTTCTGCCTCACTCGATTCTGATGTGGAAGATTTGCTGCAACAATCAACCTAAGTACCCTGCAGAAGTTCACTTAGATTAGGGAGCGATGAACTTTCAACGTAACCTTTGCTGAAAAACTATTCGTTTGATTCAGAAACTCCCAACTTAAATTCCTTAGTCTGGAAAAGGAAATCCTACTGGATTCCAACCTAGTTTTGCTGTCTCCTGAAGGAGCTTTCATTGTTTAAAACCAGCATGTTACTCCCTTCTAGTTTTCTAGTTGTGCGCATTTCCTTCTCGTTGTCTCGTGCTTCTCGCGGAACTCAGCAGCGGTCCAGAATATATCTGACGGCCATTATATTTCAAAGGTAATGCAGGCTGGCGTATAATGGAATAAACGAGTCGTGGACTCATGTGCATTGTGAGAGAGAGAGAGAGAGAGAGAGAGAGAGAGAGAGAGAGAGAGAGCTTAGAAGTTGTAATATTAGGGCTTTCTGTACAGATTCTCAGAACGAACACGGAGTGGAGATATGGACTCTCTGGAGTATCATGATTTTGTTTTGTATTTCCTTTTCATCTTTACACAGATAACTGTCAGTGCTGTAGAGAATCTTTCATTATGTTTTGACCCTCGATCGTCTTGCTGAGACTAGGTCCTAGCAGAGAGACCCTTCTGATAACGGATCTTGTAGTACAGAAAGAAAGTGAAGAATTCAAAGCACCTTTCAGGCTTTGAGTATCCGTCGGATCCGAATCCCGATTCCCGATCCTACTCAAGAACAATACATTTGCTTTCCGTTGTACGTGCTTTCACATCTGCACCAGCTCCAAGTAAAGACAGCGTATAAATATCTAAATAAATACAGAGGTGGCCTACGTGATGAAAACTGCACATGCACAGTACCTGCATGCATACGTACTTCTAGAGTTGGCTTTGTTTTTCCGAGGGGGAAGTGTACGCTGCTGCACTGCATAAACCGACAGATCTGAAGCTCCACAGCATGCATTTAAATTCATCAGAATTATGCATTCCTAGAAATTTAGTGGTAGTATATGATAAATTATGTATGTGATAGGTAGATAGATTGTCATGTATGCGATAGATGATAAATCATTTATGTGGCCATGAGCACGGCCGCCGTAGTCTGCATCTATTGTACCATTGCAGAGTTCCAATGCCACTTATATTCAACTGGATCATTATATTTACTTTTTTATCGTGGAGCTCCGATCCCTCTTTAAGATGGCAGTAGATCAGGGTTGCATAAGAACTTTATGGAGCATCAGCTAATATTCAAGGACTTGTTAAATTCTTGTTTACATTGTGGATGACAGGGATACATATTCATAGATTGTGCTTACTTAGATGGAAAAACCAAATCTTGAAGAAATATCAACGGTAAGCTATCTGAGCCCATACGTTTAAAAAGATCTATCAGGCAAGGCTGCCCACTGGCTCCACTACTCTTGGCTATCGCCTTGGATGGCCTCAAGTCACCTATTTAAGCATCACATGGATGCTGGCAATCTCAAGGGCCTTTCCCTACCTCAAGATCACGGCCAAATGATCATGAGACTCTTTGCCGATGACATGAATGCCTTTGTACTTAACGATATGAACAACATTGAGGTGTTCTGGAGGTGCCTCGACACCTTTTGTGTGGCATCAGGTTCAAAAATCAACCATGCTAAAACTGCTTTCAGAGCAATTCGTGGACCTACACCCCAATTGTTGTTAGATGAGGGGTGTGAAGTTATCCCTAGAGGTCAAGTCTTCTGTCTCAATGGATCAACGGTGGAAATGGGTGCTATCCAAATTGGATAGCAAACTAAATCATTGGAAAGGTATGCAAGTTAACTTTGCGGGGCGAGCGATGGTTGTTAACACATTTATACTTTCTACGACTATAGGGCTAACAAAATTTGTGGTGTTCCTCCATGGTGCAAGCGTTACCATTTATGCACCGAAGATTTAGTTCACCTATTCTTTGATTGCCCCAAGTCCCGTGTTATCTGGCGTCACGTGACGTGGGTTTTGAGGCTTACGAACCAAATCAATTGGAAACAGGTGTTATTGGATGACGCGGTTGGTTGCTCATCAGGGTTGTGGAATGCCATCAGGGGTGAGACTCTTTGGAAGATTTGGAGGGAGTGATGTGCTATCAACTTTGGCCAAACCCCAAAGGAATGGTCGATTGAGAAATCCTCGTTTCTTCTAGGTAAAAGAATCTCTCGAGACAAGAGATCTCCATTGTTTAGGCATCACTGTATTTATCTTCTCATAGATAACAAGTTGAAACCCAAATGGGTCCCGCATGAGGGAGACGACAGATTTGTCTGCCTCATTTGTAATGCTCTCTAGCTTACCGAACTTGTCCCTTGCAGTGTGGGATTTGGGGGGTCCCATGGGCACTAGTCCCATTCACTTGTAACTTTTCCTCTTTAATTTAATTAAAGTCCAGGAGAATAGGCCAAGGTCGAACTTCCTTTAAAAAAAAAAAACCAAATCTTGAAGGCAAAGAAGTTTGAATCCAAGCAAAAGGGATGTGATGGTAGTGAGATGCACTGAATTGTCTCTGGAGAAGAGTTTATTTTGCTTCATAGAAAAATGGGGGAAATAGAAGAGTCTTTTAGTTTGCAAAGGAGTGTAGAAGATAAAATCATTCTTATAGATATTTTAAAAGGACAACATGATAGGGTTGAAGCAAGTAAAGAAATTAGCAAAAACTATAATTTTAAGAGTACGAGTTTGGAAGAGGTTGGAAACGGGGAAAGCTTCAACTTTGAGTCTCCCATTGGAGACTCGTGGCTAAATCTTCTTGTGGTCAACTCTATCAAACCATATCAATGCAGCAATTTATGGAGAGATTTACAAAGTATTAGTATGATATAAGCCACTCCACTTAGATCGCAAAGAAACACTTAGCAACTTCACAGAAATGTGGCTTTCATTTTTTTAACATTCTCTGTTATCTCAGAATTTGCCATTTCTAAGGTGTATTTTGGTCTCCTCCTTGTAAGTTTAACTCTCAATTTGTGAAAATCAGAAATGGCATGACTCCTTTTGGATGTTCTTGGTGGATTTTGGGGTAGTGGGAATGTTAACAAACAACTCAAGAAGAGGCAGCCTGTGAGCACAGTAGACTATGAGTTGCTAACTACTGAATGTACAAAGATAACTAGCTTGTTGGAATCATGGGCACACATAAGCTTTGGGGGGGGGGGGACATTTCAAAGAGGGAAAAAAGTGCATTGATAGTCCTAAGTTTTGAAGAGAGCTGAACATGGAGTGGAAATCGTGTGCAAATAAGTGTCATATGAGGTCAATCCACAAACGAGAGTAATCCCAAAGTTTTGCAAAAAGCTTCGAACGTTCGAGGCATATACTTTAAAAAAAGCTCTAGAAGATTTATCTTATGGACATATAAATTGACCTTTCTTGAAGAGAGTGCACCACACTCTCCATTGTGTGTGGAACATTTGGTTTCCCACAATTGCTATTGTATTTTGAAAGTAAGTGAAAATGATTAATTGCTATTGTATTTTGAAAGTGAGTGAAAATGATTATGGAAAACAATTGAGTGAAAATGATGGTGTAAGTGAAGTCCAACACCTAAATTAGACAACAAACTAATCAGCCATGAGGTGTCTATGCCGTGTCAAGACAAAATAGATAAGGAAGAGAGCTCTCACACACTCTCACACACGAAGGGAGGAGCACACACCGATTGAGGCAAGGAGGAATGATCTTCTTCTTCTTCTTCTTCTTCTTCTTCTTCTTTCATTACACAAAGAGATATACAAGAATAGCCTAATACAACAATACAAACAATACAACATTTAAAGAGTAGTACATAAAGAAAACCCTAATGTCTACGAATGAGTGAGTTGGCAAGAAACAAATGTGCTATCATTATCGACAGATAAACCTAGTAACGCTCACTAAAAGTATCCTTGACATATTGGTGTGGTCACTATTCATGTCATAGAAATGAAAACTCATGTGTCATCCTCAATCATTACATGTTGAGCTTGATATCTCAACACTCCCCCTCAAGTTCAAGGTCATGTCCTCTAATCCAAGCATCTTTAAAAGCTTTTTCAGCTTTTAGTGAAAAAGCTTCTTTGTTCCAAGTGCTTTAGTGAAAATATCAGCAACTTGGTCATATGTTCCTACATAAACAAGATGAATATCACCTACTAATCTCTTCCTTTATGAAGTGATAATGTACCTTGATATGCTTTTTTCTAGCATGAAAAATAAAATTTTGTGCTAATTGGATGCTGCCTAGATGATTGCAATAAATGTTGATTGGCTTGTGTACTTCCATGCTTAAACCTGGAGGTAGCATCTCTAGCCATAATGTTCACATGGTGCCATTGCAACACCTCTATACTCGGCCTTTGTACTTGACAAAGCAATAGTGGATTGCTTCTTATTGTTCCATCTAATAGTGGGACTCCAGAGTGAGAATAGAAAGCCATTAGTAGATACTCTATTTGGAATACGACTAGCTCAATCTGCGTCTGTGTATCCATGAACCTGTAGTTTTGCACCATCCTCATAAAATAATGCATAACCCAAAGTAGCACTCACATAACATAGAGTGCATCTTGGAGCATCTAAACGTGGTTTTCCTTAGAGCTTTCATGAATTGACTTTGAAGTCCTAGTGTAGCTTAAATTAGGTCTTGTAATTGTGAGATATATCAAACTTCCCACATTTTTCTTGTACATAGTAGCATTTTCCAATGATCACCTGATATAGTATCCAACTTCAAATTCTGATCTAATGGCATAGAAATTGACTTACAATCAACCATATCATACTTTTGCACCATACTCAAACCATATTGCCTTTGGGACATCCATATATTTGTTTCTGTATGTATAAACTCAATGCCCAAAAAATAGCGCAACACACCAAGACCCTTCATGCCAAATTCTTGCATAAAAAGTTGCTTTATCTCTTTAATGCTTTCTTCATTATCACCAACTACAATCAAGTCATCAACATAAATAGCCACAATTAGGTAAGAGCAAAGAGTGGACCAATGGAAGATCTTTGATTACAAAAGATATCTCTTGCTCAAATCTACAACAAGCTAACCTAAAAAATGAGCTCTCCATCCCTTTTTATAGTTTTTTGAGTGGTTTTGGCCCTGTATAGACCTAATGTCCGGCCTAGTTAAAAATTAGGTTCCAGAGCTTATTTGGGTGCTCAAAGGGAGTCTAAAAATTATGAAAATTGGTAGGATGATAGTTCTAATCCTCCTCAAGCTCGAGAACTCCTCGGCTTGAACAAAATGGAGTTGCAAAAATGAAAAATAGTATTTACAATGGTTTTTAGTGATAAAAATCACTATTTTTAGAGTTCTTCTGAAAATTTGACATGTGCTTCATGGAGCTCCCTACATGCTCCTTCTTCTTGTGTGTCCACTTCCTTGACGTGCTTCCATGCTTTGTCCTTAACCTTGAGTGCCAACACTCCCCCCTCTAGAGTCTGTCATCCCTGACAGGTCCTTGTTGTAGTGGTTGTTTCATGTAGTACTTTGAGAGGTAGTGTCCCTTATGTATCAACCAGAGATGTCCATCTTCCAAATGTAACGTGGTCGATCGTTGAGTTCTTCATGTCCTCTGCTATTCTTTGCAAGCTTTATTTCTTGTATATGTACTTCTGCCTTGGACTCTCGCATGATGGTGTATTTAGGAGCTTCCCCAAAAATTGTTGGTTGCTCAAAAGAGGTTGTCAATGGTGATTTTGAGCAGTTGTTGATTGTGAATTACTCCAGAGGTTTTGATGTTGTAGCCTGGATGTCCTCTAGATCTTCCAAACATGGCTTTCACAATGTTTATTCCAAGTACTTGTAACCCCTAATGGATGATGGGTAAGTGCATTAGTGCATGGGTTGAACAAAATATGTGCCTTGTGCACGGCCTTGCAATGTGGCCCTATGTATGCGTACTTGGGGAATGCAGTGGAAGAAGTATGGTGCAACAAATGGGGTCTTGAGCAAAGTGCTCAAGGGTATGCTAATGAAGAGGTTTCCTAATCTATCATGGTTATATTGTTGGAGCATACAATTCTTACCATGGTGAAAGGTCTGTCAATAGTCGTCTCTTTGTGTTGTACTCCCATCATGGTGATTGACCATGGGCTTGTCCTTCGTTGCGGATGGATGTGCTTGTTGATGATCCATTGATAATATTCTTGGCTCACCTGGTCCTGTTTCTTCTTCTCGTCTCTCACTTTTTTTTATTTTTTTGGATTACGATGGCATAAAACAAGAAGAAAGATGTTAGCATCAATAAAATATTTTACATATGTCAGATGTGTCACCTGTGCCCGGGATTCTCAATTGTGTCTTATGCATGACCATGTAAGGTGGCCCTATATTAATGCATACTATGGAAATGCATGACCTTAATGGTGCAAAAGACAAGGTTATGCCAAAGGCACATGGTTATTGCATGTCAAGGCTTTCAATGTTGTTGGTGGACGTTGGTGCAGTCTTTGTTGGAGGTAGCCAGTGGATCTTGAAATGATGTGATAAGTCGTTGGTTAAATGACAAATGACCATTCCTCCCTTTAGGGATCCATTTGAGAACAGTGTTTGACCACGTAGAGATCACCATAGCCCTCTTCTTCTTTGGTTGCTTTCTGAACTTTGGTATCCAGTGTGATTGGCTCTTTGGTTTTATGGAGGCTACTGATGCTTTTGGCTTCCAAACCCATATCCTTGATGAGTTTCTTCTTATGTTTGCCGAAGGGATGAGTTTATCTTCTTTTGGTCTCTGTTCTCGGTTCTTACCCTTTTCTCTCCTTGGCTTCTTTGTTGAGATCGTTTGCATGGTGGAGAGCATAGACCTTTGTGCATGTAAGAGTGCCTTGGTTACCCACATGTGTGATTGCCCTTGTTGAGCTCCAGCTAATTTTTTCAGCACCCAAATTTGTCAGAGACCTTCTCGTTGAGCTGGTTGTGGTGGCTTGGTTCTTGTCTTCCCATGGCTGGCTTGCATGGATGGGAACTGTGTTGGCAAGGCTCGTGGTTGCTTTCCTTTCTGTACCCAGATCTGCTTCATGCCCATGACTACTCTCTTCTTGAAGTCCCTTTGTTGACTTGATATAGCGGTTGTCATGTATTGTTTCACTTGCCTTGTTGGTTGAGTTGTTGTGATGGCATTAGTGTTTGCACCAGAGGAGGAGTCCGCTTGTCTTTGAGCATGTTCTTCCATGATTGAGTTCTTCTAGAACATAAAGTTTTTCACACATACAACATCTTTTTTGCTAAGATGAGTCCTAGAAGAACTAAGGGAATGTGTGAAATCTGGATTTGTGAGCATGCAATTCTCTAATTCTAAGGTAATGCATTGTTCCTGTATCCAAACTTGAAGAAGTTGACTTCTTAGGTTCAAGTTGACTGCATGGTCATAAATCCAATCTTGACCCAAGACAAGTGGTTCCGTAAGGTCTTCATCGTGACATACTAGCATTTTGACTTTCATTGGGACATCTTGAAGGTAGATGGGAAGTTCCACCTTACCCAAACAAGGGGTTTCCACACCTTCCAATCCTATGAGATAGGCTTCCATGGGCTTGATGTCCAATTGCAGGTCTTGGCAGTATGAAAGTATGACTGCACTAGTTGTTGCACCTGAGTCAATCAAGGCTCTCACAGTCCTTACATTCTTTCCTTGTCCTTTCTCTATCATCACAAATGGACGTCGATTAATTATTTGAGAAGTAGTTATGCCCAATTTTTGGCACATGTACATGTGATATTTTGGGGCTTTCGGGTTGACATTTAGGCCTAATTGCCTTAACTGATTTCTCCTAATGCACTCTTAGCCTCTGCTTGTGCTTCTTCTTTGACCCTCAACTCTTCTTCTTTTCGCTTCTTAGTAGTGTTGAGTCTCATTAACATATCCTCTGTAAAAGGTTATTGATATAACTCAACTCGACAACCACTGATATAGTTTGGCAGGATATCACCTTCTAAAGTGGCCAATTGAACCGCACCGCTAGTTGAAATTCTATTAATGATCATGGGTCCATATCCTCATTTTTCCAACTTATGGGCATGCTGCTTTGGCATATAAACCAGTACTAGGTCTCCTTCTTTCAATCCTTTATCCTTTATATGGGCATCAAAGTATGCCTTTTTTCGTTTCTTTGCAGCATATATGCCTGTTGCCGCTTGTAGCCTCGTCTCACCCAAACGTTCTAGATCAAAGATCCTGGAGGAAAACTCATGTCCATTCCACTCGTGCTCTTGTGCTACTTTTAAAGCTGGGATTAGGAAGTCCAATGGTAGCACGACATTCTGTCCAAAGACCATCTAAAATGGGGTGGCATTGAGTACCGTTTTGTAGGCAACTCGTAAGCCCAAACGACATGATGAAGCTGTTTGTCCCAATCAGAGCGTTTATTATTTACAAGTTTTATCAATACATTACATAGGATCTCATTCATGCTCTCGGCTTGTCCATTAGCTTGTGGATGATAGGGGGCAGACTTTTATGTATTACCAAAAATACTTGGAGAAGGTTTTTGATAACTTCGTTCAAGAAGTGCGTACCTCTATCGCTTACTAATTCTATTGGTAACCCATATCTAGTGAACATGTTCTCAAATAAGAACTTTGTCTTCGTTTGAGCATCATTCTTTGTTATGGCTTTGACTTCTACCCACTTTGTAAGGTAGTCTGTGGCTACAATAATTTATTTTGCATGGGAGTTTCTAGCTGGGGGGTTAATAGGACCTACAAAGTCTATACCCCACTTCGAGAATGCACGTCCTCCCATCATTGGCCTCAAAGGCATCTCGTCTTTCCTTATGCACATTGACAGGTGTCACATTTCTTCACGTAGGTATGTGCATCCATATGAAGAGTGGGCCACCAAAGTCCTGAGAATAGAATGGTCTTAATTACTCGGTCAGGACCAAAGTGTCCACCTGCAACACTACTATGGGCAATTTCTAAGATTTTCAAATACTCTGATTCGTGAACGCACAATCTTAGATAACCATCTCTTCCTCTTTGGTATAGGTTTTCACCTACTAAGGCATAGTCTTTAGCCTCTTGCTCCATGGTTCGTTTCCTTGCTAGACTAGCCTCATTGGGTAATGTTCTCGATCTCATGAATTCTACCAATGGAGTGCTCCATTCTGGAATTAATGATACGTGATAAAGAGTCGCATGCTCCACTGGGGGTCTCTCCTGGCACACTGGACAATTCTTAATCCACTCATGTATTTCTTTGTCCATGCTAGGCGAATACACTCCTAAACGTTTTACATTCTGCAATGTTTGTTGTTTAGAATAGTGATTTCTTAGCAATCCTTCATGGGCTTGTTGCAACCAACTGTTATGTTCATCGTCTTCGACGCAACAAGCTAATACACCCTCTGTACCTTGTTTGTACATGCTTCCTGCTAATATTTGATATTTTTGCGATTTTACAATTTCCTCTTTGTGGGTTTTCACATTCTTGTTCGTAGGTCCAAAGGTTAGGATAGGTACCAATGTATTTGCCCATTTAGGAACAACTTCTAAATTGAACAGATAAGCATCGGGCAATTCATCAGACACTCCTTGTGGTGACTCGCCTGAAGTGATGCGAGAAAGATGGTCTGCCTTGAGGTGGGTTCTACCTTTCCTAACAACCACTTCAAAGTCATATTCCATTAGTAAGAGAAACCATCTTACTAAGCATCCTGTATTGCAAGGTTCGTTGACCAAATATAATAAAGCTTGATGATCAGTAAAAAAAACTTGAACTTGTTGGCCAATAGATAGTGTCTAAACTTCTTCACAACATACGTTTAGCAAGGCTTAGTAAGAGAAACCATCTTACTAAGCATCCTGTATTGCAAGGTTCGTTGACCAAATATAATAAAGCTTGATGATCAGTAAAAAAAACTTGAACTTGTTGGCCAATAGATAGTGTCTAAACTTCTTCACAACATACGTTTGGCTATGATTGCATACATGTGGATAAACCTACGGTAATATCCACAATGGCCCATAAAGGCTTGTACCTCTTTAACATTCCTTGGCCTGGGAAGCTCAGCTATGGCTCTAACTTTGTCTTCGTTTGTTGATATTCCATTCTTAGAAACAATGTGACCTAAGACTTTTACCTTGTCGTACCATGAATACACACTTCTCTGGGTTCAAACACACTCCATACTCTCTACACTTGTTGAAAATCTGTCTGAGCTCAGGGATGTGGTATCTTCTTTCTTGGGAATGAGCACATAAATCATCCACATATACTTCTAAGCTCTTTCGCAAGAACTCTTTGAAGACATGACACATGAGGCTTTGGAATGTTGCAGGTGCATTGGTGAGCTCAAATGGCATCACACGAAATGCAAAGATTCCCCACTCTGTGGCAAAAGCCATTTTGTGTTGATCTTCAGGGGCAATGGCTACTTGATTGTAGCTAGAAAATCCATCAAGGAAGCTATAAACTTCCTTGCCTGCAACACGCTCTAATAAATGTTCGGTGATTGGAAGTGGATAGCTATCTCTAATCATAGTGTCATTAACTTTCTTAAAGTAAATACACACTCGCAATTTCCCATTCTTCTTGGGCACCACTACAATGGGAGACACCCATTCAGTATTCTATTTGGTGGGCTTGGCATCAGCGGTCACGGGGATAGTATGAGAGCAAATTCTCGGATCTACTCCCTTCAAGTCTCTATAGTGCCACGCAAATGCGTCCCTATATTCCCTTAATAGAGCTACAAGCTCTGCTTCTTCTTTTGCACTTAGGTCATCTCCTATGTACGTACATTTGTTCTCTTCAATGGTAACAACAATTTTTTTGGTCTTTTCTTTGTTATCATATGCTTCTCCTATGATGGTCTCTCTCGTAGGAACTCGTACCAAAATTTTTCGGTCTTCCACTTCGTATTTCTTGAAATTTTCTGGCACTTCGAACAATGATTCCTCCTCTTCTTGTTTCACAACTTTTCTCCTCCTTTTCTTTTGACTACCGTCACTTCCATCCTTTGAATTTACCGTTTTAATGCTTGTGAGAGGTTCCTCTTCTTGTTGGTTAAATACTCCTACATCTTCTAGATAGTGCCTTTCTAAATTAAAGCAACTATCCATCACAATGGACTCTAGATCATCATCGTTCTCTTCTTTTCTATGAAGTCACTAGGGTCACATTCTTCCAACAAGGGTTGGCACATGAACAGTGAAATATCATAAACCTCCTCATCACAATGAGGTGTCCAATGTTCTTCATTGACTGCAATGTCCATGGTAGCTAAGATTTCTGCCCAACCATGAGGCTCAAATTCCTCATCTGGAAATATCATCGGTGTATAGGCTGGGTCTTTAATTGGTCTATCTCCTAGAAGAGCTCCTTCTTCTCTTGCTTTTAGGTGCTTTTCCTCTTCCTCTATGACCTTGCATATCCACAAGTGAGTATCTTCATGTAGCCATGATGGATCAAGTGAACTTCCAGAATGCACAGAGATAGAATATTCCTTTGCTTTGTGGATAGAATTCCACTGTAGGGGTGGTACATCTCTGAAGGTAGAATCCTTTAGATTGACCTTGGTCGTGACCCCTAAGTGTTGTAAGTACAAGGAGTTGGTTCCCCAATCTTGTACTATTTGCAGTTGTCATAGGAAGGGTCTTCCTAGGATCATCTCATAGACATTATTATTATCAAAGTCACATATAGCAAATGTATGTTCAAACTCTACACCACAAGTGGTTAGAGTTATCCCTTCGAGCAATCCTAGAGGTCTTTCAAAATGATTGTCTGCCATTTGAAGCTTCATTCTAGTTGGTCTTAATGTGGGTTTGCCCCATCGCTTCCACAAGGTGGTGGTCACAATAGCAACACCATCACCTGAATCTACGATTGCTTTGGTTGTGTAACCCTGGTAGGTGATTGGAAGATAAGTATAACCTTCTTCACCTTCGCTCATGTCTCCTATTTTATCGAAAGGTATCTCCGGAACTTTTTGCTTAGAGCCTGCTTTTGGCATATTGGAATAAAGTTTTGGAACTTGATCCTTCACATGATTCCATAGCTCAGGTTTTGCTTTGAGTAGCTCTTCTAGAGTGAGATGGCACTGAACCTTAGTGTTCTTCATGACATCAGTGTTCGTTGGAACCACTGAGTCTTCGTTTCTTATCAGTATTGTGGGAGCCCTAATCTGGAGAGATTCGAATTCCCATGGGCCTGTGAATTGTGGAAACTCTTGTAAACAATTAGATTCAAAATCCAATCTTTCATCTTCTTGTTGCTTTGTTTGATCTCCATAGATAGACGGAATGTCTTGGGGAAATTGATCGTCAAGATCATCAATTTTAGGAATAGGAGGGGGATTACCCTTCTCCTTGGCCCATTTCTCTTCTTGTATTTCCCGCAAGAACTCTTGAGAGTATTGTTGAATTGAAAGAGGTGTTCCATCATCCATGGAATCAAGAACATAAGCTTTCATTGGTGGTAAGCTTTCTCTTTCAACCATTGGTTGAGCCTGTGGAGGTAAAGAAACCTGCGACTTGTTTATCAACTGCTCTAATCTTTCTAATAAGCCCTGAAGATGCAAATCGGGTTTGATAGAGTTTGTCTGATTGAACTTTTGACTAGTCTCGAGCATAGCTTGAGCCACTTCTACCATTTTCATGCACATTTTTGTCCGTTCAATCTCTAAATCTGCTCTAGGGTAACTCTTGTCTAGGTTTGCAGCTGTTGGCCCTTCTTGAAGTCGAGCTTGGTAGGCCTTGAACATCATGTCCAAGCTTTCTAGGGTTGGATCTGCAAGAACAGACCTTGGTTGTGGGTTATTTAGAGTGGCTAGTGGGGTGGAATGAGGTGGTGTGGATGAAGCTTCGGCATGGGAGGGGTTTTGAGATGCAATATCTTCTATTTTTGTTTTTGCATCTTTTAGGCTTTCTTCTAGTTCAGATAACTTTTTATTCCACTTGTGATTAGCTTTCTCTCGGGTATCCTTCCAAGTTCTTGTTTTCCTCTTACTAGGCTCTCCTGCTTCACTTGGCTCTGATTGCTCTATTGGTTTATCCTGTTTTACAGCTTGTTCCCTAATAACTGCCTGTACAGGAGCCACATTACTGCTACTTGAACTTGAATCCGCCACTAAGCCTACCACATTGATGGGTGTAACCTTGGGTGCACTAGAAGGGTTTCTAAGTCAATCTCTCGGAAGATGTTCCTTACTGCACTCAAGACAAAAAAATTGTATTGTGATGTTTTGTCCTTGTCTTGGAGTTAACGAGTGGGGACACTCATGAATGAAATTCCTCTCAATGGTGCAATATAGAGCATTAGGGTTTCCTTGGGGTTGAGCCATCATTGGGCAAACATTAACCATGTGGTCTCCTCCACAATTGTAACATCACTCAGTGGGGTGACCCTTGGTGGTTGTCTATTTTGGACTCCTAGTTTCTTGGCAACCTGCTCAACTATCTCATCTATCTTAGTTGGGTTTCTTGAGGTATGACTAGAAGACTTGTCAGCATCCTTATAGAGTTTGGACAATTCTAACTCCTCACCCAAGTTGTCTTTTATGTCTATGCACATCCGCACACACTCTTCTATGGATCTAGGCTCTTTCAAGTACACGTATGATCTTAACTTGGTGCTCAATAAGCCATCTAAAAACAAGGCCACTTGTTTGGCGAGTGTAGGTAACTCTGGAATAGGGCATCTTTCTAAGTACTTTCTGAACTGTCTTCCTGCAAGTCGCACTGTTTCTTGAGGTGTCTGCTTAAAGCTGTGGATCAAGGATGATGTGTTATGCCTAATACCACACTTGAAAATTCTACAATGAACTCTTATAGCAGTTGACCTATCTCTCGGTAGTTGCGACTGTTCAGGGGTTGGAACCAAGCTAAGGCAGTACCCTTGAGAGTCAAAACAAATGCCTCAAACTGAGTGAACAAGTCCTCAACCTGTTCAACTCTTAACACTTGTTTGAACTCGGCCACATGATCATAAGAGTCTTTGAATCCATCAAAATAGTTCTTCATAGCCTTGACCACTTGAGAAGGTCTAAGGGTTCTTGAGTGCTCTCGGGGTCTAGGCAATGGAAACTCATGTTCATCTCTTTGATGCCTATGTGCTCTATGTCTCTCCCTTTCAGGTCTTTCATTTTCAAATCCTGATCGGTCTCTACCCATAGTGTGTGCAAAGCTTACCTCTGGTCTCCCTCTGGTTTTTTCCCTCTGGCTTTCATGAGCCTTGGATGATCCTGCTCCTTGGAGGCCATGGGAGACATTAGATCTTGGTGGGGGGAAAATTGATTCACCCTGCCAAGTGTATGCATGCCTATCTTGCTCTGTTGCCAAGAACATTTTCTCAGATGTGTTATCCAGATATACAACTTTGCATGGTATCTCTGGGTCCTTGAACTCATAGATGGTGACTATTGGGTTAGGTTGATCTAGTTTGAATCTCCAAAAGGCTTCCTCTATTTCTCTATTCAAGAACAATTCTATGCTTTCATTGTCTTGGGGAATCCACTCTAGAGTAATTACCCTAGTCAAGACTGACTTACCTCTAGGAGTCTTGGGTTCTCGTCCTAGGTCTCCTTGTTCTAGGTCATCTATGTCATTGTGAGGAATGATGTTTCCAAACTCATATGTCTTGTCTGGTAAGTTGGTAACCACATACATGGTTCCTTCCTTATCAATGTATGACCCCTCTTCAAACTTGACCACTGGGTATTCAAGTCCAAAGGGTTGATCTGGATTTTTGAGTTGGACAACTGATCATCTTAGACCATCCTCATAGATGTGGGAACCTAATCGGTTGGTCTTGATATATTCCAATTGTGTCTTATAGGGACATCCTAGAGTTTGTAAATAGATAGTACCTGAGGTGCATGTGGGTCTTTCCATGCTAAAAAACATTTTTGAGTCACTTGTTTCAGAACTTAATGTGTAGGGATAACCACTAAGTTGTTGAGCCCAAGACTTAGTTGTATGGTTGACACTAGCCTTAGATCATCTAATGCTTTGTCTATCCTTGCCTAAGTGTCTGCCAGATCTCAGGTTCATAAGCCTTGTCTTCTGGTCCCAAGGTTCTCTTGTATTGCTCAAATCCTTTGGAACTCCTTGGTTTCCTAGTCCCACCTGAGGGTCAACTTCAAAATACTATATCTAATAATCCATGAGCTATCCAACAAACCCAAAATCACAACAAACAGATTTCGTATGAGAAAGTTATGCCAGTTGAGGGTTCTGGGGGTTAAAATAGGGAAACAGGATCTCTCTGGGAGTACGTCAAAACAGGCGATACGATACCAAATTTTCACGATACAATACCTCTATTTTCCACGATCCACGATACCACTTCAGATGATACCACCTTAGACAATACGATACCACCAAGGCTTTATCAACTTCCACGATATGATACTGGGAGTGGCCATGATACGATACCTCTTATTTGCACGATAGGATACTAGTCTGTAAACGATACGATACCACTTGACCTTGCGATACGATACCACTGAATCGACACGATACGATACCAAAAATCACACGATACGATACTGAAGTAACTCACGATACAATACTGAGTCTTTGAGCGATACGATACTAAAGGACCGGACGATACGATACCAAAACAAGAGGCGATACGATACCAAGTTGGCGATACGATACTTCTCAGTCAATGATACGATACCAGAATAAGAGACGATATGATACTAAGTGTGCGATATGATACCAATCATGCATTCGATATGATACCAGGTGGACCACGATACGATACCATCGGGTGACCACAATCGTAATACCAACACTTGACGATACAATACCAGAATGGTATCGTGATACCTCAAGTGGGTATGCATGATACGATACCTCGACAAGTATCACGATACAAGGGAGTTTTGGTATCGCGATACCAAAACTCAACCGGACACAATACTTGGAGTTTTTGACACCCAAATTCAAAAATTTTTGCAATTATGTGTACCTTATGTTCGCCTTGTCACTCCTATGTGCCTATAGATGCAAAGTCACCCTCCAAACTCACGATACCACCGCCACGATACCAAATGCAGGTCTTGTCACTTCACGATACTGCCGCTCAAATTTTGGTGTTTTGATGGCGTAAAACTCAATTTTTTCCTCCACGCTTTAGCTCAAAGCTCTCACTGAACTCCTCGCACAACCAAGAATGAAGAAGAAGAGGTGAAAATACGGAATGTGCAGTAAAAAAAAGTGAAAAATCAAGAAGGTGAAGATGAGAGGAGATGGTGGTGATGATGATGATGAAGGTGAAGAAAAACTCAGAAACTAAACTGAAAATGGTGATTTTTTTTACCTTCCAACATCACTACTCTACATCTTACTGTCACACGCTCGTCCTCAAAGCTCTCTCCCCGACAACGATGCAAATTTTGGTGTCACTCTAGCACAGTGGCAAGTACCAATGTGAGGAGCTTCACCTCATAAATGTCAATTCATGGAGACGTGAGGACTGGTATGAAGACCGTGAGCAAGTGATGGCACAAGTGCGTGAGTGAAAGCACACAAGCATGCACACACATACACACACACACAAGGTGATGAGCCTTTGATGAGAGAGGTTCTAAAAATAGGTAGACTTGAGTACTATCTCTTTCAAGATTTGCCAGTGATTGAATCTGTATAGCTACTCTCTCATCATGTGTTCTACCTATCTACTCTATCCTTTTCAGCCATTCGGGTGCTTCAATTTAAAATGTATCTTGAATCTCCTCTTTAGTGCATCCTCCAAGTATTGGTATTGGCTCATAAGGTTCCTCAAAGGTTTCTTCCATTGAGATTTCAATGACCTCTTTGGGTTCAGGTTCTACTACTGTAGAAGATGGTCTTTCATATTGTAGTAATTTTGCTTGAAGTTAATCTACTTGCTTCTGGAGATTCTCCAATTCCTATGGATTTTGTGGAAGAGGAATGGCCTCTAGAACCTGTACATTGGGCTATGCTATCTGCTTCTTGAGCTCTTCACACTCCTCTTCCAACTTGGCGTATGACTCCAAAAAGTTGGCATGCTCTTCTAGTAGGATGCAGATGCTATATGAAGAGAACTTGAAATCGGGTTGGATTGATTGTGGCTCTAGGGGTTCTTTCCATGGCAACTTCTAGGTTGTCTTGATTTTGCTACTGCAGTCTCTTGTTCTCTTCTAGTGCTAGTGACATGTGTTGTCATAGAAGGCCTAAGTTCCTTTGTAGTTTGGCATTCCTTGCATTTTGGTCACATAATATCTCTTCTTAGTTACTTATGTATCCACTCCTTGTACTTTTGGTATGTAGCTCATCATGCGCTTATTGGAGGCTAAGGTACTCTACTTGTAGTTGACAATTATCTTCTTCTAATGCTTTCACTCTGATATGTAATTGATGAGGCTAACTTACTAGGATCGCATTTCATTCTTCCAATTGTTGATAGTCCTATTGAAGTTGTGATACGCATTGAATCATAGTATTTTAATGTATTATCTACAAATGTGGATGCAAAAGTGATAGGATTGAATGCAAGGGGAACAAGAGGGGGTATGGGAGTTGTGAATGCTATGCCTGAGAGTGGTGATGTTGGTGGAGGGGGGATAGGGTATTGTGGAAATTTGGGGGGAGGGGCTAGTATCGTGGGTTATGATATGTCCATAGGATCAGGTAGAATTTATTGTGTGGGTGTGGTGATAATGGATGCCCTTTGTGAGGTGTGTAAAGCGAATGCCTATGAGTATCGATTCTGGCCTATGAGCCTATGTGTAACTATTTGAGCACGTAAGCCGGTCTTAGGCACTGAGATTTGTCTTGCATCACGGTCTGCCTTCATCGACCACTTTTGTATCCAAATAGAGATAATCCACCATGGAGGGCTCTTGTAATTCTCAACTTTGTTTTTCTTGGGCTGCATCATTCGTTTGGTAGATTCCCTTGATCTTGCTGAGGGGGTTGATGATTTCTCACTCTTCTGTATCTAGACTTGCTTCACTCTAGCTATCACCTTGTTCCTAATTAGATTCTGATCATAAGATTTAATGATCTACTCCATCTGCTTCTTTTACTCATCGTGCTTCGATCATCTCTGGAAGAGAAGGGAGTTCCATGTTTGCTTCTGCTAATCTTTCACAATTTGCTTTCTTTTTCATCACGGAGCTTTGGACAAGAACATCATTGTTATCTTCATGTGTGCTACTTGAAGGACCAAGAGTTGGTGCCTTTCTTAGTTCCTTGAGTGGTTAATTTTCTAATTCTACTATGATCCTTTGCTGGTAAACCTAAAGAAGTCCAATTCTTAGGTTTAACACTAGTTTGGTACCAAAACAGGACACTTAAGTGTCCTTTTTTGACAATTTTCCAAAAAATCACACACCTACAAAGAGAATTTGAAAAAATCCTTTAACACACATATTAACTATAAGTCAAATGTTAATGAAAAAATAGAATATACAATAAATCGTGTTTTTTGTTCATGTTAATAGCCTGTCAAGATGCTATACTAGTGAAAAAGATGAAAATTCCTAATCAAATGTATTTTTATCAAAAGAAAAAAATCATTTATATGAAAGAAAAAATTATACACATTCCTTGAAACATAGAGCACATAGTATGAACCTCGAACACACTTAGAAAAATCATTTCAAATCAAATAAAATCAATTATTTTGATGTTCTACACCAAAAACAACAAGTAGTTCTAAACATGGTTCAAACAAACTTATGGGAATTCGTAGAGGTGTACAAATATGCCAAAAAAAAACAAGGTATGAAGAGAACAACAAAAGTATACACATGTAAAATCAACTATCATGACTCTAGTCACCAAAAGAAACAACTAAATCCTACATATATGACTCAAAAGAATTTATGGACATCATCCAAAGTGTGCACGTTCTAGTTACCAAGTAGAAAATGTGACATAGAAAACCAAGGCTTACACATATAAGGCTTAATACTTTATGGACATCCATCAAAATTTTCACATCTTTGGATGCAACCAAGAATCTTCTGCTTTGTGGGCATCAACCAAATTCTAAAGATACAATCATGAATAGTTTTTGGACACATAACAAAGAATATACTCAATGGGATCCAATTTCTTCACATAAACAAAGATAATCAGACATCAAACAAGGTTTAAACACAAGGGAACTACCAATATGTGAAAATCAATCAAGTTTTTCATATCTATGTATGCAAAACAAAGTAGATATATGTGTAGACACCAACCAATATATCCACATATAAACATGAACATTCAATTAAAATAATGCCAAATTATAAACATTTAGCTTGACATCCAAGAAAACAATCTAGTTCCTACCAAGAAGCAAGAGTAATGCACAAATAGAATTAAAAGAAAATATAGTTTTAACATATTTAGTAAAAATATTCTTTTGGTAGTTGTTATATCCATAAACACACAATCCCTTGCACACATCCACACATACTCAAAATAATACTAAAATTTCTTTGACATAATTGTGATATCATAAAATGATAAGATTATTTGAAAACATTTCATCATTTCCATCATGGATGTCATCTTCTTTTGTCAAATCAAATATGTATACCAATTTAATTCATTTTTATGACAATCATCATTGTTGATCACACATTATTTGACGAGATTAAGAATGAAACATGGCATGAAATCATATTTTGGAATGTTTTATACTTAGAATAGCATTTAAATATTTATTATTTTTTATCATAGTTTTTTATTCTACCTTTCGAGCTATGTTCTTTTCATGAACATTGAAATATGTGTTTTGCTAATTCAGCACGAAAGTCAATACCAAATGCAATCACACTACTTCAAAAGCCTTCTAACTTTGAATAAAAATGTGCATTTAATTAGCATGAATGTTTTCCATTGATAAATTGCCAGTTCTCTACAACATCACTTACACATAAATTATAATGAGCCATTCTTAAAAGGTTGTGATAAATGGTAGATTTACATCACCAAAATCCATCAATAGCTTGAGATTTCTTAAAACATAACCAATTTGTTAAAATGTTTGAATTGAGTTATTTTTTCTGTTATGCTAGAAGTTGAGTTTTTAGAAATTCCAGTTTTCTTCTTCATTTAATAGCCCATATGAAGTTATAAAATGTTAAAGATTATATTTTTCTCTAAAAATACATGATGTGGGCTATCAAATCCAAGTGAATACACCATCAAAGCATCAAGGGTCTCTTCAAGAAAAACCAAGCAATTTGGTGTAAAAGCAAGACACTCAAGTGTCCTAGTACAGAACTAGTGTTAAGTTCACTGCATGGTCATACATCCAATCTTGACCCAAGACGAGGTTCCATAAGGTCCTCATCTTGACACACTAGTACTTTACCTATCATGGGGACATCATGAATGGAGATGGGAAGTTCCACTTTGACGAGGCAAGGGGTTCCCACTCTTCCCAACCTTATGAGATAGGCTTCAATAGGATGGATGTTTAGTTCCAAGTTTTGATAGTAGGGAAACCTAACTATACTAGTGGCTACACCTCAGTCAATCAAGGTTTTTACAGTCCTTACATTCATTCCTTGTCCTATCCCTAGGGTTACAAAAGGATGTCTATTTATAATTTCATGATTAGTTCTACTCTTCATTTGGCACATAGCCATGTGGTATCTTGGTGTCTCATAAACATCTTGCCTAGGTTGGTCTCCACTTGTCTTTGTAATTTCATATGTCAGATGCATTCTAGAGCTTCAACTTGAGTCTCTTTTGTAATCCGTTTCTCTTCTTCTTTACATTTTTTGGTTGTCTTGAGTCGATTCAGCTTTTCCTCCATAAGGGGTTCTTAATATAATTTGACTCTGCATCCACTGATGTAACTCAATAGGATATCGCCATTGTCGATATTCTATTGTCGATATTCTATTGATAATCATGGATAGCTCCATTGTCGATATTCTATTGATAATCATGGATCAATATTCTAGTGGCTAACTGGATAGCTCTATTGTCGATATTCTAGTGGCTAACTGGATAGAATATTCTATTGATATTCTAGTGGCTAACTGGATAGCTCCATTGTCGATATTCTATTGATAATCATGGATCAATAGCCACGCTTCTCAAGTTTCCTCACATGTTGTTTTAGTGTATATACCAAGACTAAATCTCTTGCCTTTAATCCCTTACCTTTCACATGTGCATCAAAGTAGGCCTTTTGTCTTTTTTTTTTTGGCTACGTAAATCCCAATGGCTGCTCTTAATCTAGTTTCTCCTAGTCGTTCTAAGTCAAAATTTATAGATGAGAGCTCATGGCTGATCCATTGATGCTCTTGTGCCACTTTCAAGGTTCGTATCAAAAATTCTAGTGGTGACACTACATTCTGGCCAAATACCATCTGAAAGGGTGCGGCCTGGAGCACCATTTTATAGGCAACTCTATATGCCCAAACATCATGATGTAACTTTTTCTCCCAATAAAACCATTTATTATTCACCAACTTCATTAGAACAATGCATAAGATCTTATTTGTGCTTTCTGCTTGTCCATTTGCATGTGGATGGTATGGAGCTGATTTCTTGTGAATGATCATGAATTCTTGTAACAAGTATACAATGAACTCGTTCAAGAAATGGGTACCATGGTTGTTGACCAATTCTATTAACAAAGCATATCTTGTAAACACATTCTCGAAGAGAAACTTCGTAGTATTTCGCGCATCATTCTTCATAGTGGCTTTCACTTCTACCCATTTGGTTAGATAATCCGTGGCAACAATAATGTATTGAGTGTGTGAACTCTTAGCCCAAGGATTAATAGGACCAACAAAGTCTAATCCTCACTTGGAGAATGCACATCCTCCCATCATGCGTCTTAGTGGCATCTCATCCTTACGTATTGGATATTGAGTTCATTGACATATGTCACACCTCTTCACATAGGTATGTGCATCCATGTGGAGGGTTAGCCACCAAAGACTTGCAAATAGTATAGCTTTGATCATGTGGTTTTTTCCAAAATGTCCCCCTTCCGCACCTTGATGGGTAGATTCTAAAATCTTAAGATATCCACTCTCATGGACACACAATATTTGGTATCCCTCTCTTCCACATTTGTATAAGTTATCTCCAATTAGTGTGTAGTCTAAGGCCTCCTATTCTAAGGTACTAAAAATACTTGACACAGAGTGGCATGTTCCATTGGTGCATTAACACTATAGATTGGGCATTCCTTGCACATCCTATGGACATTTGCCTCCATGGTTGGTCAGTATACACCTAATCTTTGTAGATTCTGTAGGGTTTGATCTTAGAATGGTGTTGTTTCAATGCACGTACATGTGCTATTTACAACCACTTTGCCTGCTCATCTTCTTCTACACAACAAGCCAATATGCCTTGATTGGTGTGCTTATACATAGTGTTTGCTAGTATGTGATATTTTTGAGACCTCATTACTTCTTTATCTTTGGATTTCAGTAGAGGATGTTTTGGTCCAAAGGTTAGAGTAGCACTATAGTTTTGGCCCAATCAGACACTACTTCTAGGTTGAACAAGTAAGCATCAGGAAGTTCATCAGATACTCCTTGAGGGGACTCTCCTAAGGTTAGTCTAGAAAGGTGATCCTCTCTAAGGTGGTCTTACCTTTCCTAACCACAACTTCAAAGTCATATTCCATTAGTAAAAGGAACCATCATACTAATCTGCCAGTATTGCAAGGTTGGTTCACTAGATATAGTAATGCTTGATGGTCTATAAAAAAATTAAACTTATCTGCAAAAAAATAATGAAACTTTTTAATTGCATATACCATGCCTAATCCTTCTCGTTTGATAGTGGTCTAGTTTTGTTCCACTGCATTGAACTACCTACTTGTGTAAGCTATTGGAAGATCAATGTTACCCTCACATGTAGGTTCTGCTAGCACACACCCAATAGCATAATTGGATGCATCTATGTGGACATGGAAAGGTTTACTCCAATCAAGTGTAGTCAAGATGGGTGTTGAACACAATCATCATTTAAGTTCATTGAAAGAGTTCTCACACTCGTCTGTCCACTCACAATTAGTTAAAAGATTCTACAAAGGCTTTGCAATGATTGCATACATGTGCATAAATTGTCGGTAATAACCACAATGTCCCATGAACGCTTGTACTTCCTTAACATTCTTTTGTCTCGATAACCCAGCAATAGCTTTAACTTTATCCTGGTCCATTGAGATTCCATTCGTTTATACCGTGTCTGAGATTTTTTCCTTGCCTGACCATGAAAACACATTTTTTTGGGTTCAAGCAGACCTGATATTCTCTACATTTGTCAAAGATTTGTTTAAGCTTCGGGATGTGTGTTTGCCTCATGTTGGAATGAGCACATAGATCTCTAGATTCTTCCATCAAAACTCCTTGAGCACGTGGAACATCAGCCTTTGAAATGTAACAGGCGCATTGGTGAGCCCAAAAGGCATCACTCAAAATGCAAAGATTCCCCACTCTATGGAAAAAGCCATCTTGTGTTTGTCTTCAAGGATTATAGCCACCTGATCGTAGCTTGAAAATCCATCTAGGAGGCTGTAGACTTCCTTGCCTGCTACACACTCTAATAAGTATTTTGTGATAGGAAGTGGATAGCTATCTCTAATGGTAGCTATGCTAATCTTCTTCAAGTTAATGCACACTCGTAGCTTTCCGTTCTTTTTGGGCACTACCGCAATGGGGGATACCCATTCAGTATGCTCAATTTCGCAGATAAATCCAACTTCTATCAAATGAACTATCTCTTTTTTTATCTTGGCTGCATAATTATCATTACATGTATATGGTCTCTACTTAGTTCGCTTGGCTTCCAAAGACATGGAAATTTGATATGAACAAATATTTGGATCAACTCCTTACAAGTCCTTGTACCTGCATGCAAGTACATCTCTATATTCTCTTAGCAATGCTATCAATTCGTTTTCTTCTTCTTTGGTCTGGTCATGTACTATGTACGTACATCATTCTTCCTCCTCTTCTATGTTCACAACAATTTTCTTAGTCTTTTCTTTGTTGTCATAAGCCACTCCTATGAGTGCTTCCCTATTAGGCATCCTGATCATGACTCTTCACTCTTCTATTGCATATTTCTTGAAGTTCTTGGGGACTTCAAAGAAGGTCTCTTCCCTTACTGGCTTAAGGTTTTGTTTATTCACACTCTTCAATAACCAAATCATACATTATTGGTTCTATTGTGAAGACAAAGATGTCATAGCCATCTTCATCATAGTGGGGGGTCCACTATTCCTCATTGACTGCTATGTCCATCGTGGCTAGAATTTTTGCCCAACCATGAGGTTCAAATTCTTCATCTTGGAACACTATGGGTGCATAGGCAGGGTCTTGAACTGATCTAGGGTGCTTCTCTGTGCCCACTTTCCATGCCGATAATATTTTCTCTTCCTCAACTACAGCTTTGCACATCCATGAGCGAGTGTCCATGCATCCACGAGGATCCTAATCCTATAGAGTGCACAGATTCTGTGTCATCTATTGCTCAATGGATGGCGTTCCATTGTACTGGGGGCATAGCTCTATGAGAGTAATCCCTGAGATTGACCTTAATGCTAACTCCTAGTGTTGCAAGTACAAAGAATTGGTTCCCCAATCTTACACTATCTGCAGTTGTCTCATGAATGGTCTACCTAAGATCATCTCATATGCGTATTTCTTGCCAAATTCACATATGTTGAAAGTATTCTTAAAATGCACACCACAAGTGGTAAGAATGATTCCTTCCAATAATCTTAGAGGTTTCTTGATGTGGCCATGTTCCATTTGCAGCTTCATTCTCATTGGTATGAGTGCCGATTTGCCCCAACATTTCCATAAGGAGGTGGTTGCAATGACAACACCTACACTTGTGTCTAAGATAGCTTTCATTGTATAACCTTGGTAAGTGATAGGGAGATAAATATTTCCTTCTTCTACTTCGCTCATGTCCCCTATCTTGTCCAAGGGTATCTCTGGTTCTATCTTGCATAATCCTACCTGGGAATGAGTTTTAGCTACTTTTGGCATTTGATTGGTGATGTGTTTCTAGAATTCTGGTTTAATTTTGAGTAGCCCCTCCAAAGTCAGATGACACTGCACCTCGGTGTTCTTCACTACGTCGATGTTCCTAGGTGCAATTGAGGTTTTGTTTCTTGCCATGACCGTGGGTGCTCGCTCTCATATGGATAGGCTTAGACTCCCATGGGCCTATGAAATGAGGAAATCCTTGTAAGGAATTGGACTCAAATACTAATTGATTGCTAGTTCAAGTATCCTCTTTTTCTCCATAGATAGAGGAAATATCTTGTGAAAACTGATCAGGAAGATCATCTACCATTTCAATGGGAGGAGGATTCTCACTCTCCTTGGCCGATTTCTCTTCTTGAATCTCTCTTAGGAATTCTTGTGAGTATTGATTCACTGAAGAAGGTATTCCACATTTAGTAGAGTTAAGAGCATAAACTTCCTTAGGTTGAGGCTTGTCCCTTCACTTTTAGTGTTACTCACCTATGACATTGATGGCTTTCCTGATCTGGCTATTATTTTCTCTAGTCTCTCTAGCAATCCAGAAAAGTGCACTTGTGCTTTGGTTGAGCTAGTGCAAATGAAAAGACGGCTCACCTCAAACATGGTTTGAGCCAATTCCACCATTTTCAAACATAGTTTAGTTCTCTCAATCTCTAAGTCAACTCTAGGGTAACATTTTCATGTTCTATCACATTTGGCCCTCATTGGATTCTGGCTTGATATGCTTTAAGCATTATATCTGAATTCTTGGGAGTAGGATCCACTAAGAATAGGTCATGTGAGGGTGATTAGATGGTGATGGCGGTGGTGGTAATGTGTGAGAGTGTGTCTGAGATGCGATTTCCTTAAGTTTAGCTTTGGTCTCTCTTAGGCTTTCTTCTAGTTCACTCATTTTTTGTGTCTATTGTCTTTTCATTCATTCACAACTATCTTTCCAATCTCTCATTCTCTTTTTGGTTGTGATCTGTCTCACTATTATTTAGGCTCTTCTCTTGACATGCGCCTAGGTTTTGTTGTAGGGCTTGGGCTCTAGCCACTGCTTGTACTGTCGGCTATAGTAATTGTACTTTTGCTAGATTCTACCACTACGTATATAAAATTAATCATATTGGCTAGATTGTTAGGGTAATCCCTTAGGAGATGCTCCTTACCACAATTGGGACAAAAGCCTTGAATGGTTACTACTTGTGATTGCCCAAGTGTAGGGATTGGGCAATCTCTAATGAAGTGATCTCCCTGACATCTATATCATGGTCCTCTGGGTCTCATTTGTCTTGGTTGGGGTCTAGGATTAGGGTTGGTGTACATTACATTTGAATATTTTGGCTCCCAACTAGGTTCACTCAAGCTTTCGTAAGGGTAGATCTCATTATGCTCTAGTGAATCCATGTAGAAGGTTGATGGACTATCTACATGTGTTGAGTCGAAGCTATGAGGATTTGGATCAGTTTTGAAAATCAAGGGAGGTGCTAGCACTAAGGCCCTACACAAGTCTTCTTCTACTGATGCATACTTGATTGGGTTTAGGTTGGTTGGAGGAGGAGGTTGTTGACCCAAAAACCTCAACATTGGTTGAGGTCTCTGCTAAGCTTGATATTGTGGTTGGTAAGGTTGTTATGGCCTAAAGTATTACAGAGGTTGGTACTGATTTTGATATCTTCCCTGCTATTCATATGGCTGTGGATAATTTTGCCTAACCACCTACTTATTGTAAGAGAAATCTTGTGCAATGTGGTTAGGATATTGCCTCTCTATGGTGTAGTATTGGTTATTAATGTTTCCTTGGGGTTGAGCCATAATTGGACAAACATTACACATGTAGTACTCGGTACATTCCGTAATCTGAACCACATGACGGTACATACAAAGACTCCCCAATTCATAATAAAGGTGGTTTTTGGGATGTCTGCGTCCACCATCCGAACTTGATTATAGCCGCTAAATCCATCGAGAAATGAATGCATTTGCCTTCCTGCAACCTCATCAAGCATACTATCCAAAAACGATATGGGAAAAGGATCTGGTATAGTGGCCGCATTAGTTTCCTTTAATCCACACATATCCGTAATTGTTTACTTTTCTTCAGAACAATCACTAGGGGGGAGACCCATTCCGGATTTTCAATGGGAACAATGTAGCCGAATTTTATCAATCTATCTAGCTCATGCTTGACCTGTTCTGCAAAATTAGGGTTCATTCTGTATTGCTGCTGCATCATTGGGGTAGCATCTAGTTTAAGCAAAATCCGGTGATGATAAAGCTTCGGATCCAAACCTTTCATGTCTGAATAAGTCCACACGAAAACATCCCTATACTCTTGCAACAAGGCAATCAAGGCCATCCGGGATTCTGGAGCAAGCTCCGAACAGATTCGGACTGGCTTAGGCTCTTTCGTAGTCCCCAAATTGACCAGCTCTAAAGAATCTTCTTCCACGCATATTCGGTCATTCTCCATAGGATCTTTGATCACTGGTTCAATATTATCCTCTTCCTACAATTCCATAGGTTTCGTACACACCGCGGCTGCCATACTATCCCATTCGGAATTGATGATGGAATTCACATCAACCATCCCGAATGAGAGTAAATCCCTATTGGCTTCCAAAAACTGCTATTCCTCATCTTTGTCGAGTCCATCCAGCATATGCGAAGGCTCTACTAACAGCTTCATCTAAAGGAATAGAAAACTTGGCATTCCCTCTTCGAAAAGTAATTGTCTTTTCATCCCAATTCTGGCGAACTTTAGCATTGTGCAACCATGGCCGGCCTAATAATAAGTTATAGTCTAAATTTTTCCCCTTCAGTTCCAATACAACAAATGTAATATTAAATAGAACTTGTGCAATACGAATAGGGATATCTTTGACTAGCCCTACTAGTTGTACCCTTGATTGGTCTGCCATTCGAATAAAGAAGGGAGCTGGGTCAATGCTATTCCAACCCATTTTCTTACACATGGTGGTAGATGGCAATATTGATACTAGAACCCCCATCAACCAAAACCTTTGGAATAGCTTTATTTTTATACTATACCATAATCATAGGAACCACATAATCCATGATTCGGTCCACCACATTCCTTACCAATGGGACTGAAGGTCTGGAATTTTGAAAAGGTGTATATTTTTTCCGCAGTTGGTGTAGTAACTGTGTCTGGAATGCTGGAACTAGTTTCAGCAATGCCCCTAAAGATAGTTTGATGTATGATTCTTGTAGAATTTCACAATACTCATTATTTATTGGTGATTCGTAATCTTTATACCCTTTCTTCCGCTCCTCCAAACCTTGTTTTTGGTATTTGGTCCAATACCAATCAATGGCTCTTGCAAGATTTCTTCAGATTTTGTACCAACTAGATTGTTTATATGATTCTTTTCGGAAGATTTCGCTCGAAATAGTGGAGATTCCACATAGTGTGGCAGGTACTCCATAGCCCACTATATTGCCTTCTTCAAAGTTTGTTTTTGCTCTGCAAGAGTTAAATAATTCACTTTCTGTCCACTTGAATACTCTTTTTGAGATCGGGTGACTACTGATGCTATCGGCTCCAAACACTCCAAAGTCACCACATTGGCCATAGGTGCTTTGAGCTTTGCTTCTTGCTTCCCCTGATCATATTCCTTAGCCTCCTCACATTCCCATTGTCTATGCCTGTATTGTAGACAAAACTAACACTGAATCGGATGATTACCAGGGTTACCTAGACCAAGTTGTTGAAATCTCCGTCCTTTGCCAAACTCTAGTCTGTTTTGCTGGAATCCACATCCCTGGTCCACAAATTGTTGTGAATCTGGATATTGAGATGGACCTACAAGTCTAGCATCCTGACTATTTTGCCATTGTCTAGTAGAAACATGGGGCTTATATCCAGTAAAATTCTCTTGGTACCTCTACTTGTGTTGTAGCCACCAAGGTATTTCGCGCATTAAAACAACATTCCTCCAAATTGTGATTAGTTTTGTTACAAATGGGGCAAAATACCTGGTTGAGCGCACAATTAGCCATAATGTGGCCCGCATTCTTGCACCGTAGGCCATACATCTGCTTCTCTGAGGTCACACCCTTCTTGAATACCAAATTAGTCTTCTCAAAACCCAAATTGGCAAACTGCATCTTCCGATCCATCTTGATTGCTTCAATACTCTGATCTAACGTATGGGATTGGTCGAGTGTGTACATATAGATCTTCTCTTTAATGGGTGGCTGAAGTCCGTCAACAAAGAATTCTGTTAGCACTTCCTCGGTAGGACATTTATCTGTCGAAAACTGCCATAGTGTAGATCTAAAATCTGATGCATACTGTTCAATCGTTCCTTTTTGTAGCATATACTGAAGTGAAGAATGTAACTCTAAAACACTCTTAGCAATCCAAAATCGCTTTAAGAACACAGCCTTCAACTCATCATATGTTGAAAAGTAATCAGGGGGTACTCAATAAGCCATTTTACTGCTTGGTCAACTAACGTGGCTTGAAACACCTAAAATTTGTGCCGATTTGAAATGTCCGTACATGCACATCTGGATCCTCATCCACTCACCCATAAAAATGAGTATAGTTTAACATTGGTAATGGGTGTTTGTTTGCCATTGAGTTACAAGCATCTTTAAGGTAGCGGTTTGAGGTAAGGGTATTAATACTAACTGCAATGCTGGTGGGGTTACGCTACCGTTGCTTTGACCTTCTTCCATAGGGTATTTCTCTTCCTGCACGTGGTTCTACTAGTCGATCCCACTGAATTCCCCGTACCACAAAACTTTAGCTAATTTACCATCCTTCCAATCAAAGACTAAATCTTTCAAAAGCTTGGGGGGTAAAACTCCGGTTTCCACCCAAAATTGTACTTCCTCTCTAATAGTAATTGCATCCTCAAGAGGAATGTCTTCAAGCTTCAATGTTGCGAGTGTTTGCTGCATGATTTGTCTAGATAATCGTGATGATGAGCCTTTTGTAAGTACTCCTTGCCACATCATACTGCCATCAATCCACTCGACGTTGTGTTCGCTTACCCCATCCCATCGTGGTCGCCATATGTTTGGGCGTATTGGTGGTCTATAGACTAACAAAATCCCACTTATAGGTTCGGGAATAGGGATTTACAAATACACAATACTCTTTCACTAGCGGTAGCTCCAGAATCGATCAGAGCTTTGATCGTCTTATTTGTAGTGCCTTGCCCTAGCTCAACCATGATGAATGGTCATTTATCTATGATGCTAGGATGTGTAATCTTTTTGGTGTACATAGCCATGTGATATCTCCTAGCATTGGGATTGACATCTAGGCATTGTCACCTTAACTTATTTTGCCTAATGTGCTCTCTAGCCTCTACCTATGCTTCTCCTCTAACCCTTAACTATTCTTCTGTTCTCTTCTTAGCAGTGTTGAGTCTCATTAGCATATCCTCTATAAGAGGTTCTTGATATAGCTTGACTGGACATCCATTAATATAGCTTGGAAAGATGTGACCTTCTAGAAGTAAAACTTGAGCTATGGAAACATGTGGAAAATCAAGTTCCAGAACTTGGTTCTAATGTGTCAAAAGCAGGAACTAAGCAAAAAGTCATAGAGATACCTTTAGACAAAATAGGAGACATGATTGAAGGTGAAGAAGGTAATACTTATCTTCCAATCAACTACCAAGGTTACACAACCAAAGCTATCTTAGATTTAGGTGTTGGTATTGCGATTGTGACCATCTCCCTGTGGGAGCAATGGGGCAAACCCACATTAAGACAAAATATAATGAAGCTTCAAATGGCAGATGGCCATATTGAAAGACCTCTAGGATTGCTAGAAGGGATAATTGTAACCACTTGTGGAGTAGAGTTTAACACACCTTTGCTATATGTGACTTTGGTAAAAATAATGTCTATGAGATGATCCTAGGAAGACCCTTCCTATGACAACTACAGATAGTGGAGGATTGGGGAACCAACTCCTTGTACTTGCAGCACTTAGGGGTCACATGAAGGATATACATTTAGAGATTTACCACCCCTACAGTGGAATCCTATCCACAAGGTGCAAGAAGATTCAATCTCTCTGCATTTTGAAAGATCTTCTAATCCATCATGGATGCATGAAGATACTCATTTGTGGATGTGCACGGTGGTCGCAAAGGAAGAACCTAAAATCTAGAGAAGAAGGAACATCTCAAGAAGCTAGACCAGTTAGAGACCCGGCCTACACACCAATGATCTTTCCAGATGAGGAATTTGCACCTCATGGTTGGTCAGAAATCTTAGCCACCATGGACATTGTTTTCAATGAAGAACAATGGATGCCTCATTGTGATGAGGAGGGTTATGATATCTCTTTGTTCATGTGTGAACCCTCGCTAGAAGAGTGTGACTCTAATGAGGTCATAGAAGAGAAAGAGGACAACGATGATCTAGAGTCCATTGTGATGGATAGTTGCTTTGACTCAGAGGAGCACTATCTAGAAAACCTAGGTGTATTTATGCAAAAAGAAGAAGAACCTCTCACAAGCATCAAAACTATAAATTCAAAGGATGGAAGCGAGGGTAGTCAAAAGAAAAAGAAAAGAAAAGTAGTGAAACAAGAAGAGGAGGAATCATTGCTTAAGGTACCAAAAAATTTCAAGAAATATGAAGTTGAAGACCGAAAAAATTTTGGTATGAATGCCCAAGAAAGAGGCCATCATAGGAGAAACATATGATAATAAAGAAAAGACCAAAAAAATTGTAGTAACCATTGAAGAGAACAAAGAATGATGTACATACATAGGAGAAGACCTAAGTGCAGAAGAAGAAGTAGAGCTTGTAGCTCTATTAAGGGAATATAGGGACGTGTTTGCATGGACCTATAGAGACCTAAAGGGGGTAGATCCAAAAATATGCTCTCATATGATCCCCATGATGGTTGATGCCAAGCCCACCAAACAAAAGCCCTACACATATAATGACACTTATGCAGCCAAAATAAAAGAAGAAATTGGCAGATTGATTGAAGCTGGATTTATCTCTAAGATTGAGCATGTTGAATGGGTATCCCCCATTGTAGTGGTGCCCAAGAAGAACGGGAAGTTGCACGTATGTATTAAGCTTAAAAAATTTAATGCTGCTATAATTAGAGATAGCTATCCACTTCCAATCACCAAACATTTATTGGAGTGTGTTGCAGGCAAGGAAGTTTATAGCTTCTTTGATGGATTTTCAGGTTACAACCAAGTAGCCATTGTCCCAGAAGATCAACATAAGATTGCTTTTGCCACCGAGTGGGGAATCTTTGCATTTCATGTGATGCCATTTGGGCTCACCAATGCACCTGCAACATTCCAAAGGCTCATGTGTCATGTCTTCAAGCAGTTCTTGCAAAAAATCTTAGAAGTATATGTGGATGATTTATGTGCTCATTCCCAAGAAAGAAGACACCACATCCTGAGCTCAGATAGATCTTCAACAAGTGTAGAGACTATCGAGTTTTTTTGAACCCAAAAAAGTGTGTGTTCATGGTATGTCAAGGTAAGATCTTAGGTCATATTGTTTCTAAGAATGGAATATCAATCGACGAGGACAAAGTCAGAGCCATAGCAGAGTTGCCAAGGCCAAGGAATGTGAAAGAGTTACAAGCCTTTATGGGCCATTGTGGATATTACCGCAGGTTTATCCACATGAATGCGATCATAGATAAACCTCTTTATGGTCTGCTAACAAATTTTGAGTGGAATGACGAATGTGAAAAAAACTCCTTCAATGAGTTGAAGAGATGTTTGTGCATAGCTCCAATACTTACTACTCTTGATTGGAATAAATCATTCCATGTCCATGTAGATGCATCCAATCATGCAATAGGATGTGTGCTGGCACAACCCCAATGTGAAGGAAATCTAGATTTACCTATAGCATATTCTACTAGACAGCTGAATGCAGCTGAACAAAATTATACCACAACTGAGTGAGAAGGCTTAGGCATGGTATATACCATAAAGAAGTTTAGAAACTATCTATTGTCCAACAAGTTCAAGATTTTCACTGATCATCAAGCTTTATTATATTTGTTCAATAAACCTTGCAACATTGGACGCTTAGTAAGATGGTTCCTCTTACTAATGGAATACAACTTTGAAGTTATTTTTAGGAAATGTAGAACCCACCTCAGGGCAGATCATCTTTCTCGCATCACTTCAGGAGAGCCACTGCAAGGAGCGTCTGATGAACTACCTGATGCTTATCTATTCAATTTAGAGGTAGTTCCTAAATGGGCAAATAAGTTGGTACCTGTCCTAATCTTCAGACCCGCAAATAAGAATGTGAGAATGAACAAAGAAGAAATTGTAAAATCACAAAACTATCAAATATTGGTAGGAAGCATGGACGCACAATATATAGAGGGTGTATTAGCTTGTTGTGTCGAGGATGATGAACATGGTAGTTGGTTGCAACAAGCGCATGAAGGATTGCTAAGAAATCACTATTCTAAACAACAAACATTGCAGAATCTAAAACATTTAGGAGTGTATTGACCTAGTATGGATAAAGAAATACATAAGTGGATTAAGAACTATCCAGTGTGCCAGAAGAAAACCCGAGTGGAGCATGTTACCCTTTATCACATGTCATTAATTTTGGATTGGAGCACTCCATTAGTAGAATTTATGAGATCAGGAACACTACCCAACGAGGCTAGTCTAGCAAGAAGATGAAGCATGGAGCAAGAGGCTCAAGACTATGCCTTAGTTGGAGACAACCTATACTGAAGAGGCAAAAATGGTTATCTAAGACTATGCGTTCATGAATCAGACTATTTGAAAATTTTAGAAACTACACATAGTGGTGTTGCAAGTGGACACTTTGAGCATGATCGAGTAATTAAGGTCATTCTATTCTCAAGACTTTGGTGGTGCACTCTTCATATGGATGCACATGCCTATGTGAAGACATGTGAGACATGCCAACATGCACAATATCCGATTAGAAAAGACGAGATGCGTTTGAGGCCAATGATGGGAGGGCATGCATTCTCGAAGTGGGTTATAGACTTTGTTGGTCCCATCAACCCCCCTAGCTAGTATCGCCCATGTAGAGTACATTATTGTAGCCACAAATTACCTTACAAAGTGGGTAGAAGTCAAAGCCACTACAAAGAATGATGCTCAAATGATGGCCAAGTTCTTATTTGAGAACGTGCTCATCGGATATGGGTAACCGATAGAGTTAGTAAGCAATAGAGGTACACACTTCTTGAATGAAGTCATTGAGAACCTTCTCCAAGAATTCTTGGTGATACATAAGAAGTATGCCCCCTATCATCCACAAGCTAATGGACAAGTCGAGAGCACAAATACGATCCTATGTAATGTATTGACAAAACTTGTAAATAATAAATGCTCTGATTGGCACAAATAGCTTCATCATGCTATTTGGGCTTACCAAGTTGCCTACAAAATGGTACTCAATGCCACCCCATTTCAGATGATCTTTGGACAGAATGATGTGCTACCATTAGACGTTTTGATCTCGACTTTATAAGTAGCACAAGAGCATGAGTGGAATGGAGATGACTTGTCCTCTAGGATCTTTGATATAGAACGCTTAGGTGAGACAAGGCTACGAGAAGCAGTAGGCATCTATGCTGCAAAGAAAAGACAAAAGGCATACTTTGATGCACACATCAAGGATAAAGGATTGAAAGAAGGAGATCTCGTGTTGGTATATACACTAAAACAACATGCTCGTAAATTGGAAAAAAGAGGTTGGTGCGGTTCAATTGGCCACGGTAGAAGGTGACATCTTGCCAAACTATATTAGTGGATGTAGAGTCAAGTTGTATCAAGAACCTCTTAGAGAGGATATGCTAATGAGACTCAACACTGCTAAGAAGTGAAAAGCAGAAGAGTTAAGGGTTAGAGAAGAAGCATATGCAGAGGCTCGAGAGCGTATTAAGAGAAATAAGTTATAGCGACAAGGCCTAGATGTTAATACCAATGCCCCAAGATATCACATGGCCATGTGCCAAACATCAGGTGTAATTGTTTCTCGAATAATCAATTGACGTCCCTTTGTGACCATAGAGGTATCCCATAGAAGCCTACCTCATAGGATTGGGAGGTGTGGAAACCCCTTGTTTGGGCGACGTGGAGCTTCCCATCTACTTTTAGGATGTGCCTATAAAAGTCAAAATGCTAGTATGTCAAGATTAGGACCTTATGGAACCACTTGTCTTGGGCCAAGATTGGATCTATAACCATGCAGTCAACTTAAACCTAAGAAGTCAAATTCTTCAAGTTTGGGTACATGAACAATGCATTACATTAGAATTAGATAATTGCATGATCACAAATCCAAGAATCACACATTCTCTTAGTCCATCTAAGACTAATCTTATAGAAGAACACGTTGTATGTGTCAAAAGCTCTATGATGCAGAAGGAGTCAATCATGGAAGAACAGGCTTGAAGACGAGTGGATCTCTCTTCGTCTTCAAAGACTAATGCAGCCACAACAATTCAACCACGGAGGCAAGTGGAACCGTACAAGACAACTGCTATATCAAATAAACAAACAAACATCAAGAAAAACATAGTTCCAAGCATGAAGCAGATATGGGTAAGCAAGGGTGAACCATCAATTACACCATTGCAATCGAACTCATTACCAAAGGAGAAAAAAAAGCCAAGGCGGCAAGTAGCAGAGCAAAGAAGATCTCTATCTCAAAGAGTACTCCAAATTTGGGTACCAAAGCAGGCAATGAAGGTTGACCACAATAACATACAAATTTGGGTGCAAAAGGAATTAGTTGAAGCTCAACAGGGGCAATCACACATGTGGGTACCCAAGGAACTCTTACATGCACAAAGCCCTAGGCTCTCCCTCACAAGAAAAGTTTCAACAAAGAAGCCAAGGAGAAGCAAGAATCAGAACCAAGCACAGAAATCAAAAGAAGATCAACTCACCTCTTTGACAATAGTAAGTAGACAAGCATCAAGGGTATGGTTTGGAAGCCAAAATCACCATTCGTCCCCATAGAACCAAAGAGCAAACCACAAGGGATACAAAATTTAAGAAACCATCCCACGAGGAAGAGGCCACAAGTGATCTGTATGTCGCCAAACACTATTCTAAAACGGCTACCTATACGGAAGAATGATCTGCTATCATTCAAACATCAATTGATTGCATCATTTCGAGATCCAATGGCTACCTCCAACAAAGACTGCATCAACATCTATAAGTAACATAGGAAGCCCTGACGTGCAAAAACCATGTGCTCTTTGCACAACCCCATCTTTTTCACCATTCAAGTCATGCATTTCCAAAGTATGCATTAATATAGGGCCACATTACATGGCCGTGCATAAACACAATTGAAAGTCTTAGGCACAAGAGCACATTGACATATGTCAACTATTTTTATTGATACTAACATCTTTCTTCTTGTTTTATGACATTGCTATTTTTTAAAAAAAAAGAGTGAAGAAGAAGAACCAAGACCATGAGCTCAAAAAATCTCATCAATGAATCATCAACAAGGACATCCATCTACAATGAAAGACAAGCCAATGATCAATCACCGTGATGGGAGTACAACAGGCAGAGATGAATATTGATGGACCTTTCACCATGGTAAAAATCCCTTACTTCCACAACACCATAACAATGATAGATTAGGAAACCTCTTTGTCCGCATACCCTTGAGCACTTAGGTCAAGACCCAATTTTTGCACCATATTCCTTGCCATGCATTCCCCAAGTAAGCATGCATAGGGCCACATTACAAGGCCATGCACAAGGCACATATTTTCTTCAACCCATGCATGAACACACTTGCCCATCATTCATTATGAGTTACAAGTACTTAGCATGACTACTATGAACATCATCTTTGAAAGATCTAGAGGACATCAATGGGACAACATACCGAGGAAGCAATTGGAAGCCAGCAATTGCTCACAATCAACATGGACAACCTCTTTTGAGAAGTTATCAATTTTTGAAATCTCACCAATACATCATCATGTTGGAATCCAAGGAAGCAATATATACAAAGGGATAAAAAACTATCAAGGCTAGGTGTGACAACATGAAGAGCAGGGCAACCAACTTAGCTACATTTGGAATACCAACCACTCTTGCTGATACATGATGGACACTACCTCTCAAAGTACTACATGGAACACCCACTACAACAAGGGTCTATCAGGGACGACAGACTTGAGAGGGGGGGAGTATTGGCACTCAAGGTCAAGCACAAGGCAAAGGGATGCTTCGAAGAAGTAGACATAGAAGAAGAGGTAGCAAGTAGGGAGCTCCAAGAAGCACACATTTTTAGAAGAAATCCCTATAAAACTAGTGATTGTTATCACTAAAAACCATTGTAAATATCATTTCTCATTTTTGAAACTCCATTTTGTTCAAGCCAAGGAGTCCTCAAGCTTGAGGAGTATTAGAAGTATCTACCTACCAATTTTCATAATTTTTAGAGTCTGTTTGAGCCCTCAAATAAGCCCTAGAACTAGGCCAAAATCTAGGTCTAAATAGGGAAAAAACTAGTCTAAAAACTATAAAAGAGCTAGAGAGATCATTTTTGGGATTGGCTTGTTAGAGAGTTAGCTTCTTAGTAGCTTGTTAGAGAGTTGGTTGAATAGAGATTGAAGCTTTTGTAAGAGAGTTCTTGTGCAATTGAAGCTTTCCATTGTTCCTCTCTTTGATCAAGCAATCCTCTCAAGGAGATCAAGGAGGACACTTGGAGGAAGTGATCAATCTTCTCAAGCTAGGAGGAGATCTTGAAGGCTATCTTGGAGGTGGAGTTCTCACACTTGGAGGATTTGTGGTCTACATCTTGGTCATTATTTGGAGGAGATTCTACTAGCTTACCATCAACATCCATTGTTGATTTATTGTGAGTAGCAAGTCTATTTCCGTTCTTACTTGCTAGGTCACTCGTTTTTTATCTAGATTGATCAAAATTCGGGTTTGTTGTACAACAATTCTAAAATGTTCTTATTCTTCATATTCTCATACACACATTCTTCATACCTCTTAGGCACACAATCTCTTGTATCTAGTTCCTATTTCTGCCTAGATACAGATATTGTCAGTTTGTATCATATAGACACATTATAATTCGACATTTGAATATAGATAGTGTAGGTGAGCCTCATAGCTTACCGTTACACTTGAAATCTTGTTTATTCTCTCTCTATCTCTCACTTATCTATTTTTGAGTCTTAAGGTGTGTATGTTAAGGTTCATCTATTGGAAGATCCTATAACCCTGTGATATATTATTATTGTGGCCCACTACCACTTCCAACATATGGTATTGAGACCTTAGATTACCAACATTATTTATGCCAGGGATCAAGAAGAATCTATTATCATTTTCAACTTTAGCCAAGATTGGATTGGTTGTGAAATTTGTTGATGATAGATGTAGAGTTCATGACCTATCAAATGGTGATGTAATTATTGCTTTTAGCATTTTATGTCGTGGGCTATATAAGCTCATAGACTATGAAAATCTATGAATGATTCAACATGTGCAATACATGATTCTCAGGCTATGTCAAATGCAAAGCTTTGGCATGCATGCTTTGGTCATTTGAATTTTGTTAGTTTGCTATGCCTACAGAAATCTAAAATGGTGTCCTCTCTATCCAAACTTGAGGAACTTGGTAAACATGTTTGTGAAGGTTGTATTTTGGGCAAAATGTAGTGTTCCTCATTCCCAAAAGATGGTTCAGTTCGAGCTACTCAAAAATTGTAGTTTGTTCACAGTGATGTCTATGGTCCTACGCAGATACCCTCTTCTGGAAACTATCTTTACTTTGTAACTTTCATTAATGATTTTTCTAGGCATGCATGGGTATATCCATTGAAAGCAAAGTCTAAAGTTTTTATGTGCTTCAAATAGTTTTTGGTTTTGGTTGAAGATCTATCAATATGTAAAATGGGCACCCTTCGTTCTAATTGGGGGGGGGGGGGGGGTATATGTCTTTTGACTTTAATGCATTTCTGTTTTAACGTGGGATAAAACATCAATGTATAGTGTCATATACACCTCAATAGAATGGAGTTACTAAACGGAAGAAAAGGTCACTCATGGAGATGGTGAGGTGTATGGTCAAGAGCCAGGCTTTACCACATAGTTTCTAGCTTGAGGCTATAATGTGTGCAGCATATGTACTCTATTCAGCCATTATTTTCATGTACTAAGGAGATGCCTATTAGCTCCAAAGATATGTATGATACTTTGCTACCTCTTTTTACAAATGGACAACCTAGTGCTGGTCCTAATGAGGCAACTTCTCAGCCTTTATGGGTTTCATATGATGATGTAGATCATTCCATTTTGTATGTAGATTTACATGATGCATTTGTTGATGAGAGAGCTAATATTGAGGAGGCAAAAACTATGCCAAAATGGTTGGTGTAGACTTTGTGTGATAGCAAATTAAATGCATCTCTATCATATCGCACTCGTTCAGGCTCTCATAGCACTTCTTTTGCATCAGATTGCTATGTTATGGCTGCCTCTAGTCTCTATGATGAGAATGAGCCTGTTTTGTTTGATGAAGCACAAAATTCTGAAAATTGGATGGTTGTTATGCAATCAGAATATGATGCTATCATGAAAAATGGTACCTGGTTTTTATGTGGCTTGCCTCTTGGCAAGAAGGCCATTGGCACTAAGTGGGTATACAAGTTGAAGTGTAAGCCTGATGGAACAATTGATAGACATAAGGTTAGGCTTGTTGCAAAGGGTTATGCTCAGGAAAGAGGCATTGATTTTGATGAGACTTTGCTCATACATGCCAAATGACTATTGTTTGTAGCATCTGTGCACTTGTAGCTCATCATGGTTGGAATGTACATCAGTTGGACATTAAAACTACATTTTTGAATGGTGACTTGCATGAAGAAGTGTATGTTTTTTAGCCCCATGGCTTTGTGTAAAAAGGGCATGAAAACAAAGTGTGCAAGTTGAAGAAGGCATTATATGGTCTAAAGTAAGCGCCACATGCTTGGTATGAAAAGATACATGCCTATCTGATCGCACATGGTTTTGACAACAATCCAACTGAAAGCACCTTATATGTTAAGCATGCAAATGATGTGCTTCTGATCATTGTTGTCTATGTTGATGGCATGCTGCTCACTGGTCCTCATGAGAAGCATATTGCTGATTTTAAGGATGAATTACGTGTCTCATTTGAGATGTCACATTCAAGGCATTTGCATCATTATTTGGCCATTCAGTTTATTCAAGTTGATGGCGGAATAGCTTTGTGTCAAACAAAATATATTTTCACATTATTGTAGCATTTTGGCCTTAAAAATTGCAAAGCTATTGCCACTCCTATGGAGACACGTTTATGATTGAGTCTTCATGATGCTTGAGATGCATTTGATGCTTTTCTCTATCAATGGGCTATTGGATGCTTGATTTACTTATGCATTAATCCACCAGATATTCAGTTTGCTATCTCACAAATGGGCAGGTTTATGCATTGCCTAGGTGTCAAGCATTGGCAGGCAGTTAAGCTCTTCTTTCGCTACTTGAGTGGTATGGTACTTGGCTACTTGGATTGTTTTATCCCAAGGGGGGATCACTACCACCAGATTTACAGGCTTTTTGTGACTCTGATTGGGCTAGTTGCTATGACACTTGTGTGTCCACTAGTGGTTTTTGCTTCATGCTTGATAGCTCATGTATATCTTGGTTGAGCAAGAAGCAACCTACTGTGGCCACTTCCAGTTGTGAGGTTGAGTATAGGGTAGCCTTCACAATGACTGTTGAGTGTGTGTGGCTTAGATGCCTTATGGGTAATTTGGGTGTTGGTCAGTCTTCTGCCACCACCATCTTCACTGTCAATTAGAGCGCATTGGTAGGAGTGAGGAACCTTGTGTTCCATGCTCACACTAAGCACATTGAGGCACATTATCATCATGTCAGGGAGAGGTTCTCTCCTAGAGAGATCAACTTGGCATATGTGCCCACGCAGGAGAACATTGCAAACCTTTCATGAAGGCTCTCCCTAGGGAGAAGTATGAAGCTTTCTACAAAGTTTTGGGCTTATTTCCTTTTGTGAATTGATCCACATAGCTTGGCACTTCCTTATACATGAGTGCCAACTCCTTGTTCACTGCATCAGTCCCAGGGGGATTTGTTGATATATTTAGGTAGTGATGTGTGTGAACACACTAGAATCATTGGGTCACTTTTTTCCCTCTTTAGGGTTTTTCCCCCGGCTTGTATATACACCTATTTCCCTAACAGATTACTTATCTTTGTACATTCTAGTGGTAATACATTCAATATTGTGTGTTGTGCTATAAGCTTATCCTTTTCCTTGTGTTGTTCATGTGCTTTTGCAGACCTCAAACTCCAACAGGTCCTACCTTTCCTAACAGCCACTATAAATTTGTATTCCATTAGTAAGAGGAACCATCTTACTATGCATCCTGTATTGCAAGGTTTATTGACCAAATATAATAAAACTTGATGATCAGTGAAAAACTTGAACCTATTGGCCAATAGATAGTGTTGAAACTTCTTCATGGTGTATACCATACCTAAGCCTTCTCTCTTCATTGTTGTATAGTTTCATTGAGCTGTGTTTAGTTGTCTGATGGCATACGCTATAGGCAAATCTAGATTTCCTTCACCTGTGGGTTGTGTTAGCACACATCCTATTGCATAATTGGATGCATCTACATGGACATGGAATGGTTTAGTCCAATCAAGAGTGGGTCAATATTGGTGCTATGCACAAAAGTCTCTTCAGCTCATTCAACAAATTTTTGGATTCATTATTCCACTCAAAATTTATCAACGAAGCATATAAGAGGTTTAGCTATGATTGCATACATGTGGATAAACATGTGGCAATATCCACAATGGCCCATAAAGGCTTATACCTCTTTAAAATTCATTGGTCTCGGCAACTCTGTTATGGATCTTACTTTGTCCTTATCTATTGATATTTCATTCTTAGAAACAATATAACCTAAGATTTTACCTTGACATACCATGAACACACACTTTTCTTGGTTGAGACAAACTCGATATTCTCTACACTTGTTGAGGATCTATCTGAGCTCTAGGATGTGTCTTCTTTCTTGGGAATGAGCACATAAATCATTCACATATACTTCTAAACCCTTTTACAAGAACTCTTTGAAGACATGACACATGAGCCTTTGGAATGTTGCAAGTACATTGGTGAGTCCGAATGGCATCACACAAAATACAAATATTCCACACTTTGTGGCGAAGGCCATTTTGTGTTGATCCTTTGGGGCAATGGATACTTGGTTGTAACCTAAAAATTCATCAAGGAAGCTATAAACTTCCTTGCCTGCAAGATGCTCCAGTAAATGTTCAGTGATTGGAAGTGGATAGCTATCTCTGATCATAGTGGCATTAACTTTTTAAGTTTAATACACACCCACAACTTTTTGTTCTTCTTGGGCGCATCTATGATGGGGAACACCCATTTAGTATGCTCAATCTCATAGATAAATCTATCTTCAATCAGTCCATCAATTTCTTCTTATATTTTGCTCAATCTCATAGATAAATCTAGCTTCATTCTAGTTCGTCTTAATGTGGGTTTGCCCCATTGCTTCCACAAGGAGGTGGTTGCAATCACAACAACAACACCTGAATCTAAGATAGCTTTGGTTGTGTAACCTTGGTAGATGATTGGAAGATAAGTATTACCTTCTTCACCTTCACTCATGTCTCCTATTTTGTCTAGAGGTATCTCTGGTACTTTCACCTTAGAGCCTGCTTCTAACATACTGGAACCAAGTTTGGGAACCTGATTCATCACGTGTTTCCACAACTCAGGTTTTACTTTGAGCAAATCTTCTAAGGTGAGATGACATTGCACCTTGGTGTTCTTCATGACTTCCGTGTTTCTTGGAATCATTGAGTCTTCATTTCTTATCAGTAGATTTGGATTCCCATGGGCATGTGAATTGTGGAAACTCTTGTAAAGAATTAAACTCAAAATTTAGTCTTTCTTCTTCTTTTTGCTATGCTTTGTCTTCGTAAATAGATGGAATGTCTTGGGGGAATTGATCATGTTTGTCAATTTCAAGAATAGGAGAAGGATTACCCTTCTCCTTGGTCCATTTCTCTTCTTGTATTTCTAGCAAGAACTCTTGAGAGTATTTTTGAATTGAAAGAGGTGTTCCAACATCCATGGAATTAGGAACATAGACTTTCGTTGGTGGTGAGCTTTCCCTTTCAACAACTTGTTGATCCTATGGAGGTAAAGAAACTTGCAGCTTGTTTACCAACTACTCTAGTCTTTCTAATAAGCCCTAGAAATGCAAACCTGGTTTGATAGAATTTGTCTGATTGTATAATTGATTGGCCTCGAGCATAGCATGAGCTAGTTCTACCATTTTCACGCAATTTTTTTTCCATTCAATCTCTATATATGTTCCAGGTAACCCTTGTCTAGGTTTGCAAGTGTTGGACCTTCTTGAAGTCGAGCTTGGTAGGCCTTGAACATCATGTCCAAGCCTTCTCTAGGTCTTGGTGAAGGAAATTCATCTGCACCTCTTTGAAGTCTTAGGCCTCTATGCCTCTCCTGATATGTCATGTTTGTCTCCATTCCTAATCTGTCTCTTGCTATAAGGTTGGCAAAACTCACTTCTGATCTCTCTCTCCCTCTCTCTTTGGTTTCCATAAGCCTGGGATGATCCTGCTTCTTGGCGGCCATGGGAAACATTCGATCTTGGTGGACAGAAGATCAATTTTCCCTTATAGGTGTAGGCATGCCTACCCTACTCCATAACTAGGAACATCCTCTCTGAAGTGTTATCTGGATAAACAACCTTGCCTGGTGTCTTTGGGTCCTTAAACTCATAAATGGTGACTAATCCAACTTCATTAGGTTGGTTGGGTTTAAACCTCCAAAATGCCTCATTAGTGCTCCTATTCAAGAATAACTCTATGCTCTTATTGTATTGGGGGATCCACTCTGGGGTGATCACTCTAGTCAAGATAGACTTACCTCTAAGTGACCTAGGTTCTCCTCCTAGGGTTCTTTGTTCTAGGTCTTTCATTTCCTTCTCAAGAATGACTATTACAAACTCATTTGTCCTATCGGGTAAGCTTGTGACCACGTACATGGTTCCCTGCTTATCAATGTATGAACCCTCTTCAAACTTCACCACTAGGTGTTCAAGTTTGAAGGGTTGATCTAGGTTTTTAAGTTGAATGACTGATCTTCAGAACCCATCCTCAAAGGTGTGAGCACCTAATCAATTGGTCCTGATATAGTCCAATTTCATTTTATAGGGACCTTTTGGCATCTATAAATAGGTAGTGCATGAGCTACTTGTGGGTCTCTCCATGCTAAAAGATATTTTTGAATCACTTTTTTCCTAACTTAGCATGTAGGGATAATCACTAAGTTGTTGTGCCCACGACCTAACTATGTCATTGACACTAGCTTCAAACGATCTGATGCTTTGTCTATCCCGGCCTAGATTTCTACCTAATCTACGGTTCATAAGCTTTGTCTACTAGTGTCAATTTCCCCAAGTAAAACCACATTGCAATGTTCTTTCGAATCAGTTACTTATTCTTTTGTAGATTTCTCCTGTGTAATCTTGTCTAACAAATATCATCATTAGGAATACTTGAGTTTTATCACACTTTTGATATGTGATCAATCCACTTAAGTCCTTTTTCTTTAGGGTTTGTCACAACAATATCTTAACTTATGCTTGAACTTCAGTAATTAGAGTTTCTTGCACTTGTATCATTCCTAGCATGACCCTAATTAATGAATACCACAATTCACACTTAGCTTGTATTATAAATTGACTGAGGGGGCTGAGAGTTCTTCCAACCTCGAGTCTCATGCTCCAGAAAGTGCCCCAATGTCCAATAAGCATGCTCCCCAAACCTTACTTTGTTCTATACTTCACCTTGCTTTTGACACCCTTGAATGGTTGTTGATAGATCTGTAAAAGTCCCAAGTTTAGATCAAACTTTAACTTTAATCTATTTGACATAAAATTTTGACTCAAGCAATTTTTAAAGACCCCTTTTCTCCCTTGTGTTGCTAAAAAATCCTTTGGAGCCCCCTTGGCTTCCTAATCCCACTTGAAGGTCCACCTTGGCTTTCCATCGCACTCTAGAGCTCAAAAAATGGATTTTTGGATGAGAAAGTTATGTCAATTCAGGCTCCTGAGGGTCAAATAGACAAACATAACCTCTTGGGTTATTTATGCACTTGTTTAATGTAGCCATGATTGTGTGAATATGTCACGATTCTCTAAGAGAATTGCAATGTTATGAGAAAATCGTGATGTTGTGACAACAAGAAAATGTCAATTTTGTGAAATTCAGACAATCGTGATGTTGTGAGACAATCGCAATGCTGTGAGACAATCGTGATGTTGAGACAACCAAGGAATTGTGATTTTGTGAGAGCTAGACAATCACGATATTGTGAGATAATCACGATGTTGAGACAACTAGAGAATCACGATCTTGTGAGAGCCAGATAATTGCGATGCTATGAGACAATCATGATGTTAACTGAGACAACTAGAGATCCACGATTTTGTGAATGATTTTATGCAGGAAATTTCAATACTAAGGCAATCGTGATGCTCTAAAAAAATTAAATTTTCCACATAGTCACAATTTTGTCCAAAAATTCATGCTTTTCTGAGAGTTTTGGTGGGAACTTCAAAATTGAGCACTGAGGCCTGTGTTTCATGTAGAGGATCGCAAAAATCACAGAGACTTGCACACAAACACTTTGTCTCTCTTTCTCTCTCACACACACATAGCCATGAATGAGAAATGAGGTGAAAATAGGGAATATATAGTCAAAAACAAAAAAGTTTTGTGAAGATGAAGATGGGAGAAGACGGTGATGATGATGATGATGATGATGGAGGAAAAAAATCAAAAAATTAATAGAAAATGACTCTTTTTTACCTTCCAATATTGCAAATCTACAATCTTACCATCACAATGCTTGTCCTTGAGCAACGCTCCCTAGCAACAGTGCCAAAATCTATTGTAGCCTAAGCGTGAACACCACCCCCTTTATTTTTCAATCCGTGGAGATGTGAAAAGGATATGAAGATCATGAGCAATTGTGGCAAGAAAATGTGAGTGACAAGCACGTACATGCACATGCACACACATGCATACAAGATAAGATAACAAAGATAGGAGCAATGGGAGATTCGATTCTCAATAACTCGATTACACTCTTTAAGAAGCTCTTTTCTAACTTGCTAACCTCAAAAATGAGCTTTCTAGATCTTTTTATAGTTTTCCACTAGCTTTGACCCTGTCCAAACATGGTGTCTGACTTAGTTAAAAATTAGTTTCCAATGCGTATTTGAGGGCTCAAATGAAGTCTAAAAATCATGAAAATCGATACATAGATACTTCTAATACTCCTCAAGCTTGAATACTCCTTGTCTTGAACAAAATGGAGTTGAAAAAATATGAAATGATATTTACAATGGTTTTTCGTCATTAAAATCATTATGTCTATAAGGGTTTCTTCTAAAAATTTGACATATACTTCTTGGAGCTCCCTACATGCTCCCTCTTCTTGTGTGTCCACTTCTTTTACGTGTTCGTGCACCTTGAGCTTGACCTTGAGTGCCAACAAAAATGTTTTTCACTCTCCTTTATGATTCATAATGTGTACTTTGTCTTTTCCTTCAATTGGAAGACTTTTGTTCTTTCCTAAGTAGACTTCTCCCTTTTTCTTTTCTAACTCTTGAAAGGACTCGTGATCCTTGCACCTGGGAGATAGCTTTACTAGAAACTATACATTCTTTTGATGATTTAGAATTGCTCAAAACATTGGCTTCTATTGAGTTGAATAGATCTTTGCTCGAACAATGAAATCTATGTGTGGAAGACTTAGATTGGTTTTTGGAAGTAGATGTTTTAGAATTATTCTTCTTCTTGTAATGATTTTTTTCAAGAGGTTTCCCACAATAATTACATGTAAAACTCTTGGATGGGTTGTTAGAGCCTTGCTTAGAAGTATTTCTATACTAATTACTAGAGTGCTTAGCCGCTTCTTGCGATGTTGAACACTTTTCCCACAAGTCATGGAGGAGCAAAATTCTTAATACTTCTTCCCAATTCAAGACGAACTCTCATGGTCTTTAAGGATGAAAGCATACCTACAAGGAAGAAATATTTATGGATAGATATCTGAAGATGAGCTTATGCCAATTCTAAGGACCAAAGGACAACCAACTCAAGAAGAGCAAGAGAGGTTGAACACATTGTGTGCAAAAGATGCCTTGGCAAGATCATACATCTTAAACTTTATCTTTGTTTTCTTACTTCCACACATAAGGGCTACAATACCTCATAGGAAACCTCAATTGCACTAGAATCATTCTTCTCTTCAAGTACTAAAGCAAAGAAAAACAAGTTATGGATGGATTTCACCTCCCTTAGCAAGCAACCCAACTAGTGTCGCCGAATTGGCCACCAAGATAAAAGACTTAGCTGATCAGTTAGAAAGCATTGGAGAGATCATAGATGAAGAGAAATAGTCAGACAAGTCATCAATGGAATCAAAGCAGATGACGGAAGGGAATCCTTTGCCACATCCATGGACCTATAGATGGACATGTTAGGTACCAGATTTTGACACACTCATGGGAGAACACTTTATCCATAAATCCAATCTTATAAAGAATGGAGATACACAAAAATATAATCAATCCTTTACCATATACACTAATATATGTAGAAGTAAAGATACTAAAGGAAAAGGGGAGAATTCTAATGAAGAAGCTGTTGGAGTTAGACGTCTGCGGAAGCACGCGAACAGCACAAGGAAGAAGAAGAAGCTTGGAGCACAACACACAATACTGAATGTATCACTAGAGAATGTACAAAGATAAGTACCCCATTAGGGCAATAGGCATATACACAAGCCGGGGGGAAAAAACTTCCTAAATAGCGAAAAAAGTGCCCCGATGGTCCTAGTGTGTTCACACACATCACTACCTAAATATATCAACAAATCCCCCCTGGGAGTGATGTAGTGAACAAGGAGTTGGCACTCATGTATAAGGAAGTGCCAAGCTATGTGAAAATCACTCCACAAAAGGAAGTAAGCCCAAAGCTTTGCAGAAAGCTTCAAACTTCTCCCTAGGCAATGTTCTCCTGTGTGGGCACATATGCCAAGCTGATCTCCCAACCAGAGAACCTCTCCCTTACATAATGATAATGCGCCTCAATGTGCTTCGTCCGACCATGGAACACAGGGTTTCTCAGAACTACCAATGCGCTCTGATTGTCAATGAAGATGGTGGTGGCAGAAGACTGACCAACACCCAAATCAACCATAAGGCGTCTGAGCCACACACACTCAACAGTCATTGTGAAAGTTGCCCTATACTCAGCCTCACAACCGGAAGTGACCACAGTAGGCTGCTTCTTGCTCAACCAAGATATACATGAGGTACCAAGCAGCAAAAGCCACTAGTGGACACATGAGTGTCATAGCAACCAGCCCAATCAGAGTCAGAAAAAGTATGCAAATCTAGCGGTAGTGATCCCCCCTTGGGATAAAACAAACCAAGTAGCCGGGTACCACTCACGTAGTGAAAGATGCGCTTAATCGCTTGCCAATGCTTGACTCCTGGGCAATGCATAAACCTGCTCGTCTGTGAGACAGCAAACTGAATATCTGGACGAGTAATGCATAAGTAAATGAGGCATCCAAAAGCCTACTAATAGAGGATAGCATCAAATGCATCTCCAACATCATAAAGACTCAATCGTAAACCTGTCTCCATAGGAGTGGCAATAGGCTTACAGTCTTCAAGGCCAAAACGCTACAATAATGTGTCAATATATTTCGTTTGACACAAATCCATCCCACCATCAACTTGCATAAACTGAATCCCCAAATAGTGATGCAAATACCCCAAATCAGACATCTCAAATGAGGCATGTAAATCAGTCTTAAAATCAGCAATATGCCTCTCATGAGGGCCAGTGAGCAGCATGTCATCAACGTAAAGCACAATGATCAGAAGTACATCATTAGCACGCTTAACATATAAGGTGCTTTCAGTTGGATTGATCTCCAAACCATGTGCAATTAGTAATCTTCTCATACCAAGCACGTGGTGCTTGCTTTAAACCATATAATGCCTTCTTTAACCTGCACACCTGGTTTTCATGCCCTTTCTACACAAATCCACGGGGCTGAAAAACATACACTTCTTCATGCAAGTCACCATTCAGAAATGCGGTTTTAATGTCCAGTTGATGTACATTCCAACCATGATGGGCTGCAAGTGCACAGATGCTCCGAACAGTAGTCATACGGCATGTAGGTGCAAAGGTCTCATCAAAATCAATGCCTCTTTCCTGTGCATAACCCTTTGCAACAAGCCTAGCCTTATACTTGTCAATTGTTCCATCCGATTTACGCTTTAGCTTGTAAACCCACTTAATGCCAATGGCCTTCTTGCCAGGAGGCAAGTCACATAAAGACCAAGTACCATTCTTCATTATAGCATCATATTCAGATTGCATAGCAACCATCCAATTTTCTGAATTTTGTGCTTCATCAAATGAAATAGGCTCATTCTCATCACAGAGACTATATGCAGCCATAGCATAGCAATCTGATGCAAAAGAGGCACTATGAGAGCCTAATCGAGTACGATATGACAGAGTTGCATCTAATTTGTTGTCACGCAAAGTCTGCACCAGCCATTTTGGCATAGTTTTTGCCTCCTCAATATCAGCTCTCTCATCAACAAGTGCATCATGTAAATCTGCATCAGAAATGGGATGATCTGCATCATCACATGAAACCTGCAAAGGCTGAGAAGTTGCCTCATTAGGACCAGCACTAGATTGTCCACCTGTCAAAAGAGGCAACAAAGTATCATACATGTCTTTGGAGCTAACAGATGTCTCCTTAGTACATGAAAGCAATGGCTGAATAGCATATTCCACAAAAACAACATCCAGGCTAACCAGAATGCGTTTAGTCTGTGGATGATACAGACGATAGCCTTTACTTTCAGAACTGTACCCAACAAAAATACATTTTACTGCTTTATCATCCAATTTTTGTGATGTTGTTCAGGCACTAATGCATATGCCAGACAACCAAAAACACATAGATGAGAAACAGATGGCTTGCGATCATGCCAAGCCTCATATGGAGTGATAGACTGCAGTGCTTTAGTGGGACACCTGCTAAGTACATATGTTGCACACATGACAGCCTCAAGCCAGAAACTATGTGGTAGATCTTGACTCTTGACCATCAAAAGACATATTTTCCCCCTCGATCAGAACGGAGGGTGCCCATTTTACATGCTGACAGATTTTTAGCCAAAACCAAAAACACCTTGAAGCACATGAACACTTCGGACTTTGCCTTCAATGGATATACCCATGCATGCCTGGAAAATTCATCGATGAAAGTCACGAAGTAAAGATAATTTTCAAAAGAAGGTGTCTGCATAGGACCATAGACATCACTATGTACAAGCTGCAATTTATGAGTAGCCCAAACTGAACCATCTTTTGGAAAGGAAGAACGCTGCATTTTGCCCAAAATAGAGCCTTCACAAACACGTTTTCTGGGTGCCTCGAGTTTGGGCAAAGAGGACACCATTTCATATTGCAGGCGTAGCAAACTAGCAAAATTCAAATGACCAAAGCATGCATGCCAAATCTTTGCATCTGACATAGCATGAGAATCATGTACTGCACATGCCAAATCATTTATAGATCTTTCATAGTCTATGAGCTTATACAACCCACGACATAAAATGCCAGGAGATGAGGGAAATACCTGCCTCCCTATCTCATTCAATAGGCACACTATAAAAAGAAATTTTAGATAGTGTATCAATCATAGAAATAGCCACTAAATCCTTATGGCAAAAGTGGGAAGAACTTATAACCCCCTTGATTGAAATTACAACTAGCTGATGGACATATAGACTGATCAATTGGTTTGTTAGAGAACATGAAATTGAATATTTGTGGATTTGATTTTGATCAAACTCTAGTAATTTGCAACTTCTACCAAGCAAACAACTATGAGATGATTCTAGCAAGACCATTTATGTGTCAATTGAAAGTGGTGCAAGATTATGGATGCAATGCTCTATATTTGAAACGCTTAGGAATACCAACTAGGATCAATCTAAATACATCTGAGCATAGATACATCCCTCCCATCCAATGGAACAATGTACAAAAAGACATAGATGATTTCATCTCAAAGGAATCATCAAAATTAGAATCGGTGACTTGAAATGGTGAGGATGCAAATTTGTGGGTTTGTAGGCAAGCTCACAAAGAAAAGAAATTATTAGCATGAACATAGGCTACCAATGTAGTGATCACAGATAGATCTATAGAAGATCTAGCTTATATTCCACAATGTTTTCCTCACAGTTGGATGTGAATCCTAGCTACCATGGACATTTCTATTAATGGTAGCACTTTAATAAAACATTACGATGCAGAAGGCTATGAACTAAATAGATTATTCATGTTGACCATTCTAGAAGAAATTGAAGAAGGAGAACCATTATTGGTTCAAGATGAGAGTTTTGATGACAAAGAATTAGTTTCCATTCATATGGAATCTGAGTTTTATTCTTAAAAGGAGTTCCCTAGAGGAATTAATGCAAATGATTGTATTGGAGATCCAATAACTTATACATATCCCCTATACTTTTAAGGAACCTAATGAGGAAAGTATTGCTATAATAGAGAGGAATTGAGGTGACTTTGAGCCTCCCAAACAATTCAAGAAATATGAAGTAGAAAGATGAAAAGTTGTGGCTATGAGGCCTAAGCACAAATCCAAAAAGGGAGAATCATATGACAATCAAGAAATGAATAGGAAAGTGGCAATAACTATAGAAGATGCAAAAGAAAAATGCATATACATTGGAAGTGATGTATCAGACATAGAAGAGGCTTGGTTGAAAGAGTTACCCTCAAAACAAAGGCCTTACAATTACAATGATGAATATTCAACCAAAATCAAAGATGGAAAGATAAAGTCTTAGAAGTAGGATTCTGAGATTGATCATACCAAATGGGTGTCCCCCATAGTTGTAGTGCCGAAGAAAAATGATAAGCTAAGGGTTTGCATCAATCTAAAAAAGTTTAATGTTGCCAGTGATTGGGGTATATATCCCTTTAAAGTTATGTAGTTTGGTTTAACAAACCTCCAAAATTTCAAAAATTGATGTGTCATGTCTTTAAAGAATTTTTGTGGAAACCTTTGGAAGTATATGTGCATGACTTAATATATGCATATTCTACACTTAGACCAAATCATATCCCAATTTTGGAAAAGTTTTTTGCTAAATGCATGCAATATAGAGTCCCATTAAATCTAGAAAATTGCATCTTCATGGTCAGAAGAGGAAAGATCTTGGAACATATTGTCTAAAAGAATAGAATTTTCATGAATGAAGACAAAATCAAGGCAATAATGAATCAGCCAAAGCCTAGGAATGTCAAAGAAGTATAGACTTTCATGGGTCATTGTGGAAATTACCATAGGTTTATCCACATGTATGTAATCATTGCTAGATCAATGTATGCTTTGATTAAAAAGTTTGAATGGACCAAAGAGTGCAACAAAGCCTTTGAGGATTTGAAACACAAACTTGTCAGAGCTCCCATATTGAAAGTACCAGAGTGGAATACGATCTTCCATGTACATGTTGATGCATCCAACTTAGGCTCTAGGTTGTATATTAACCCAACTTGCTACTAAAGGTGGGTTTGATTTTCCCATTGTTTATGCTAGTTGACAACTCAATAGTGCATAGGCAAACTATACCACTACTAAGAGAGAAGTCTTAGGAATGCTATATGTGGTCAAGAAATTTAGACATTATTTTCTTGCAAATAAGTTTAAGTTTTTTGTTGATCATCATGTCCTTACGTGTGCATTTAGATAGAAATTATTCATGTCTACTATTTTTCCACAATCATGATGCAGGTGGGGAATAGAGAACATACATGAGCACATTACTTTGATGGAAAGTTTATATAGTATAGAAATATGTAATCGGATTGCTAGTGATTATGGTTGGAGAGAGGGTTTTTTGTGGTTTGAGAGTGTGTATGATAGTGTGTGGATGTTGAAATTCCCTTTGATATGTGTATGTGTGTACCAACGCTCACGAAAAGAATGTAGGAGAATCGTCTTGTCTTTGTGCATTCGTTTTGACCATATGAAGATGGGGCTTCTAAGTCTTGAGTGAGATTCATATAACATGATTATATATAAGATGTTCTAAACCAAATTTGATCAATATTCTTATTATATGTGAGCCACATTCAAAACTTTAGTCATCTTATTGCTTTGTATGGTCAAAGTGACCATGCAAAATAGTAATTTCCTAATACTTTATTCGGCCCACAAAAGACATGGCCTTCTTCAAAGAATCTCTTTGCATGCCTCATTCTAGAGAATTCTATAGAAACACAATAAAAGAGAAAAGATATTAGTATTAACATGTCATGTTCTCCCAAAAGTTTATGTTTCATCATTACCTACAAAAAGATACATTGATGGATTTTGATTAAAATCAAGCACCATATTGTTTGGATTATAGACGTGTTGCAAGTTTCATCCTCTCTACGAGTTCAAAGGCAAGATTGCAGCCTTACGATTGGTTATTTCAACCGTCTTGTTTTGTTCTCTTTACTTCCTATGAAGTGTTTTACAAGACAATATCATTATAACCCAATTATTGACATAAAAGAGCATGTTCTTTGAAATCAAACATCTATTTAATCATGCAAAACATAAAAAGAAATTATCTTTAGGTCATTGGGATGGTCATAAACAACAGGCATAGCACGTAAAGAAAGAGACAATAAAGAGAATACTTAAATATAACATTAAACAAGTGAACCGGATGTGATATTTGATTCAAAATACATGTGTTCTTCGTTTCATGAACACGGAACAAGATAGCATATCTTCAAAAAAAAGAATGAAGAACCCCAAGAATTTTAACCTGTAAAAATGGTCAAATGATTCTTTCTAAAATTGCATGTTCCTCTATACATAACTAGACTCAATATTTCTTCTTATAGTTTATAGAGGGATGTCTGGAACTCTTTTAGAAAACAATACGCCAAAAGTCTGCTTAGACAAGACGAATGATTACCTTGATACACATGTTTACCTTTTATTGGTGTATGCACGATTCCCATCATTAACAAACAGCCCACTTTTCAACCATGTTTTGTCATGATAAAAAATTAAGCATTAGAACTTGGATGTGTATGTTTGGCATCAAAGTAAGATTAGTAGAGAAAAAAGTCTACCATTTAATTATTATAAAAGACTAGAAAGACCTAAAATCAAAAAAAAGGTAAAACGTCCCGATTCGCTGGCCTGGTGGTTGGGACTCTTGCCTCTTGAGGCAGGGGTGAGGGTTCAACCCCTGGCAGCAACATGTAGGGACATATAAATTTCAGGAACTGATGTATGTGGCTGTTGGCCACCGTTTGACCATCCCCGCGGTAGTTGTGACCGCCGTTTAACCCAGTTGTAAACCCCTGTTCTTGTGGGATAAAGGGGGTCCCATGGGTACTATGCCCTTCCTTGTACAATTGTAATTTCAAAGTTAAAGTCCGGGGGAGTAGGCCTCGGCCGAACCTCCATTAAAAAATTTAAAAAAAAAAAAAAAAAAGGTAAAACTTTGGGTTGGTCCATTTTTACTCCTAGTAACTATAATCATGTTTGTCTGTTCGTCACGGTATAAATGCAAAAATATGTTTATGTGATTGCCAAGCTGATAATCTCAAGAAAGAAGTGATTTGTCCTCTTGGTGGGATGAGAAGATTTTCAACCACGAAGCTATGCTTGAAACGGGGCTTGTCCATGAGTATTTTCATGCTAAATGTTTCTTTTGGACATTAACATCATGAAACAAATAACAAGCAATTTTGGGTTTTCATTCTACTATTCACTTCATATTTAAAGAACTTTGCAGTATGAGATCCTTGGAATTTTGTTAATGTATGGTCTGAATATTTGAGATCGTAACTTTTGACATGGAAAAAATCCTTTCAGCCTTGGGTATAGTATCACAACCAAAAACTCCACTTGCTTCCACATCTATCCAGGTGCTTTTGAGCTATGCCCTGCACCACTGAATTGTACGCAAGTATATAGGTTAATAGTGATCCAATGGGTTGTGATCATCCATTTTTAGAGTACTCATGGCCCAAGCTTTATGCTCTCAAGCCCCTCTTTTGATCTTGTAACTCTCCTCCTTCAATATGATCAAGCATGTTCTTTGGCATACTCTATAAGCAATCTTTGTCACTGTGCTATTGTTGTGCGCACTCAATCCCAAACTGAGAGCCAAACGCACATACAGTTACACATAGAACAAAGACTGCCAAATTCGTTAATCATTGAATTTTTAAAAATGAGTTACAAAATTGAAAGAAAGGTTCCAACGCATAGGATGGAAGGCATGAGCACTCCACAAGTGGATGTTTACAACTGATCAAATCGTTGTTGTGCTATACAGTCGTATACAATTCGGTGCTGCATGGCATATCCACATGCACCAAAGGCAGCTTGATAAAAATACATGCAAGAGGGTTTGTTTATTGTGACTGCTGTGGCAACATCCTTGTCTATGAGTACTAACACTTCTCTCATTTAGGGATAAGTACAATAACAAATCACCTCTTGGCAATAACCTTCTTACTTTTTTTGAAGGTCCCTGCAGAACAGGAAAGAAGGGAGGAACCATTCTATTCCAGAATGTTAAGTTTCAATGCTTAACTGGAACGCTGTCATTTTCAGGCTCATTGATACTTCAGCACCACCTGATACGAAGTTTTTCCGGTGTCTTTAGGACACTGCTCCCATGCTTGGGAATATATGATTCGTTACAAAACTTCTTCTACTCCTGCAGCACGTACAAGAAAGGTAAGTGATTATTTCCTCTGCACACTTTCCTCTACAAACCACGCGTCTCTTGAGTATTTATATGATGTTTGTTCCAAAGATATCCCTACAAACTTCGAATCAGAGCATCAATGCAATCAATGATAAAAATTGACAGCAATCTTGACATTATTTTGACTATGATGCTCAGCATCCTCACCATTATTTTGACTATGATGCTCAGCATCCTCACCATCTTGTACATCCATTGAGATTAAGTGTAATGATTGTATGTGACATAATTTACATCTCTCTGACAATTGTATGTGACATAATTTACATCTCTCTGACAATGCAATCTCAGGATCATTATTGATCTCACATGTTTGCCATACCAAGAATGCAGCACTTACATTAGACATGCCAAATGTCAATGTAAGTGGCACTATAGGAATAGGATACATGGAGCTCAAACTACTTCACGTCACTAAGAAATGCACCTTAGATCAATAATCAAGCTCTCCATCTGCAAATTATTCCTTTGATATGCACCTTCCTGCTCATGTGTCCAGAATTTTGGTTCTCAAAAGACCGGATATGAATTCTGCTGATTGAATGAAAACATAGCACATTAGCATCATCAAAGCCTGGCATTTACCAAGTCTCCTGTCTCCAATGTATTTATGAAAAATCCCAGATTTGAAATCTTCTACAGTCAGCATTGGTGAACGCCAGAAGTTGCAAACCTGCCATTATCATCTGTGATAAAGGTTAAAAATATCATGTTCAAGAATACATTTAGCATCAGCAGTAGATCATAGACCCGCCATGTTCTTCATTCCCAAAGCCTGTATGTGAAAAGCATCATCTTGCATATGAGCTTCTGAAAAGATACCGAACATATGCAAATAAGCTGAAGAATCCCTTCTGTTTAACTCAATAGCTTGCTCGAAAGCTCCTCTTCCAATATCTACAATGCTCCACTTTCTCACTGCTCCAAGCAAAGTATGCCATATAACAAGGTTGGGAAGAAATGGCATTCTGTTGATTATTGCTATAGACTCTTCTAATAAACCAGCACGGCCCAAAAGATCAATTAAACAGCTATGATGCTGAAGGGTGGGAATTATATCACACCTTTCGCTCATGAACTTGAAGAACTCCTTGCCCAAGTCAACTAAACCTGCATGGCTGCAAGCATTCAGAACACTGATAAATGAAGTCACACTATATCTATATCCCTCTATGCCCATTTTATCAAAAGACCTAAACACCATATAGCTCTCACCTAGCTGGGCATATCCAACAAGCAACGCATTCCAACATGCTGCATCTCTGACTGGAATGCAGTCAAAGACTTCTTGAGCAGTGAAAAGAAGACCACAATTGGCATACATGTCAACCAAGCTGCTACCAACAATGAGCTCTCTATCCAGTGCTTTCCTGGCTGCCGCAGCATGTATTGCCCGACCTTTCTCTGTAGCTCCTAGAAGGCCACATGCTTTCAGAATACAAATTAATGTGGTTGCCTCAGGTGAGATACCTTCTCTTTCCATACTATCAAAATGATCTAACGCTTCCTGATGAGCACCATGTTTGACATATCCACTTATTAGAGCAGTCCATGAAATCACATTCCTGGCTTCAAGCTTGTCAAATATTTCCTGCGCTTCAGTAAGGTAGCCACAATTAGCATACATATCTACCAATGCACTGCCAATAACAAGCTCTGTGGCCAAGTCTTCTCTAATTAATTCAGTATGTATTGCTTTACCTACATTAATTAATCCTAAAGTGCTACAGGCTTTCAAAATGCTAGCATAGGTACCTGTGTTGGGGGTGAGACCTTTTACTTTCATTTGGTGATAATAGCCTAGCGCTTCCTTATTACGCCCATGCTTGACATATCCTGCAATCAGGGAATTCCATGAGATGACATCATTGTGAAGGCTATGAAGAATCTCATGAGCCCTAGCAAACAGTTCATGGTCGGTATACATGTTGATCAAGGCACTTCCAATAAAAGAATCACGGCTGGATACTGCTTCTGGAATGCAAGCATGTAGCTCTAGACCTTTCGATATGGCCCCAGCACTTCCACATGCCTTCAATGTGCAGACAAATGCATACTTGTTAGGAGAATTGCCTTCAAGCTGCATTTGCTGATAGGCCTGCAATGCTTTTTCACTTTGTCCATGTTCCACATAACCATTCATCAATGATGTCCATGAAACTACATCTCGATAAGTCAATTTGTCAAATACAGCCTCTGCTTTGGCCAAACAGCCAACGTTAGCATACATGTCAACAAGGGTGCTACCAACATATAAGTCCTTTTCCAAACCACATTTACTTACCTCGGAATGGATGTCTTGAGCTTTGTCTATTGCTCCTGAGCTCCCACAAGCTTTTAAGGTACAAACATAAGTAATAGAGTTTGGAGTAATACCCTCAAGCTGCATTTTCTCGAACCAATATAGTGCCCTCTCACCGAAGCCATTTGCTGAAAACCCTGCGATGAGGGAATTCCAAGTTACAACACTCCGGACAGCAAGCCTGTTGAAGACTTCTTGCGCCTTGAAGGGCAAATCACATTTCGTGTACATGTCAACAAGTGTGCTACCAACATGAACCTCTGTATCTACACCGTGCCTGGCAGCTTCAGCATGTACTTCTCTTCCTTTTTGGATGTCCTTGAGCTTTGCACATGCACTGAGTACGGGAACAAACGTATGAGTGCTAGGATGCACACGAGAGTCCTGCATTTTCGCATATAGTGAAAGAGCCTGCTGTGGTTGACCGTACCTGACATAGCCCGAGAGAATGGAATTCCACAAACTCTCATGTTGATCTGGCAACAAGTCGAGAACATGTTGAGCATCACGCATGAGTCCAGATTCTGCCAACATGGGGACAAGATGCATGCAGAGACGCACATTATATTCAAAACCTCTACTTTGAATAAACTCGAGAATGCATCGCGCATGATCTGAGTTCCTTTCCCTTCTGATCCTATTAAGGGTGCAAAGAAGATTGTCAAACGATCGGGAAGAAAGACGCCCTTCCTGTGAAGACGAAACAACTTCTGACAACCCCAACATAGTAGGTTAATGAAAACGATGCTGTCAAGCATTCGATCAGACTCCATGGAAATATATGGACCTTCATTCATCGTTCTCAAATTCACTGTTTCCTTCCTCACCAACTACAGACATGTAACAACTAGAACGTAATCGTGCTTCCTTCCTAGAGAAAAATCACGAGGCTGTCAAAATAAAGTTGGGTTCATATGGGCAGCGCAGAAGATAACTTCAAAACTTCGCTTTCCTTTTGGTAGACCCAAACCACAAAGTGAGATTTTTTAACACTCCGATAGAGGATGGAGACAAGGTTATGGTTGATTTTCTACCACGCTTGATTGAAAGAAGCCCTTGATGTTGTGTTATGGTTGTCAAGTATGATAGGATGGAGACAAGGTTATGGTTGATAAGAAGCCCTTGATGTTGTGTTATGGTTGATGTTGTGAGAACCACATAATGAACGAAGCTTAAGTGTGTGTGTGTGTGTGTGTTTTCTACACCAAAAGGGAAATCTTAAAGGTGTCCATTCTAGAGCTCAACTCACAAAGAGAACCTAATTATCAATAGTTCTATTAGGAGTGCTACCATTTCTTGTCAAAGAACAACTTACAATATTAAAGATTATTTTCAAAAAGCTCGTGCTATTTTCCCTCCTTTTGAGTTTGACATTTCACTTTCTGTGTTATGGACTAGAATTGAAATGGACTCAAAAGAGGAAGTTTGCAACAGCCATATGACCCTCCATGTCCCACAAAGAAAGGTCATACAATTGCCACAAGTGTCACAACCATGTGGCCCTCCATGTCCCACAAAGAATGTTCATTGGATACTTTTTTTAATACGTTCTTAGGTAGAACATATAGATGTTAGACCGTCCATTGTGTAACATGTATGTTTGTGTTTAAACTTCTTTATGTAAGATTTTTTGTCAATTGTGTGTTCAATTATGTATCAAGGTGTGTCTATCGCCAAAAGTAATACTTCCTCACAACAGCATCAACACTCCGTGATGTTTGTACTAGAGTAAATTTGAATGTGTGCACATTAGACAACCACAATCTATTTTAGCTACATTGTTATGAAAACCACAATCTATTTTAGCTACATTATTATGTGCAACCCATGGACCATGAAAATGAATAATGCAAGGAACAAGGCATAGACCTTGGATTTTTTTATCATCCACATAATTAAAGTCACCATTGGCACCTTTCAATGCACACAAGGAAAGCAATTCATTGGTGAAGGTTTATGTTGTATAATTAAATGAGTCTGAGGCGTAGAATCCTTGTGTTTCTAAGTGTGAAACCTTTGAGATTTATGATTGATTTACCCCTGTTTAGATGGGTTTTGAACTTTAGAGATAATTCTCTAAGGTTGAGTACCTTAGGCTTGATTGGAAGCTTCTCCTAGCTATGTACGTGAGAGCTTAGAGAGTCTTCTTTTAAAATCCATGTGATTTCTTAAGCTTGGAAACCATGTTACCAACTTAGGGAACTATGTGATGGAAGTACACATGTCCCCTTGAGAGGGACTTACCCCCCTGGTCTTGGAGCTATATATTGGAGGGGTCGGTTGGGTGGAACAAGCATCTCTCTTCCCAATGTGGTTTTCCTAGTTAGCTAGTTATATCTTATGTGGAAGCTATAGAGCTCTCACACAACATTGATATCGGAGCATTTGAATCCTTAGTAGTTTTTTTCATTTCTCAAGCTTCCATTTCTCCCTGTGCGATAGCTCGTGCTGTCGTCGACGTGCCCTTTTGGAGATAGGAACTACAAAAAAATATATACAGTGTGACTCCCTGGAAGGCGAGGAGAAGCCTTGTCGATTCGAACTCTTTAGGCAGTTGACAGGTAGCCTCATTAACCTAGACACACACTCACATGTGTTCGTAGCTATGCAAGAGCCTCAATGAGCTAACCCCAACTTCACTTGTTAGCCAATCAGCTACTGAAGCAATGAGGCCATGTTGAGTCAATTGTCCTCCATATGTGGGTTAATCGCACAAATGTTTGAAGCTCAAGGTGATTTGGGATTCAATCTCTACTGAGTCCCAACTACAATTTTATCAACAAGAGTGTGGCACCCATATGTAGTATTGTCCACATACCAATCTAGACGGGTACTATGACACAAGAAGATGAGTTCTCTACCTCTTCGATTTAATAAATGAAGAGCCATTTTGTTATATAAATTGATCTTTAAAATGATTTGTAGATTGTGTATGGGATTTGAACTAACATTATCGTGGTCATAGGACTTCGCTTTTCAGATCAAATTACTCCAAACTCCCTGTTGCAGAGCTAAGAAGAGAAAAGATCAGAGAAAAAGATGAGCCCCAAAATTTTTCCGATTTGGACACTTTATTTTTGTATCATAACCATGTTGTAATATATTTTTCCGATGTAAATGCACTAGAGGAGTCCTCTAGATGCATACCCATGGAGATTAGTAGCTTACCCATGTAAATTAGTAGGAAATTAACCTTTTAGTGAATAAAGTGCTGGTCTCTTGTGTGGAAGGACCATTTTTAGGGCACATGTATATAAGTCAATTTGTGACTCTTTGTAAAGACTTTTTGCCATTGTGAGAATCAAGAGCACAGAATTTCGAATTTGTGTCTTCTCCTCTCTGTATCTTCTTCTTTGTGAGCTTGTGTGCATGTGTGATGCTTGAAAAGAGTGTTTGGAAGTGTTGTCTATCCATGAAAGTGCTTGTTGGTTGTAGTTAGGGTGTGTGTGAAGTGTAGGAAGTGTTGGAGTGTGGGAATGACCCAGTATTTTGTTCATAACTTGAAGTAGGAGTGTCAAAATTGAGTGAAAGCACCACCATTGTATGCGTCTTCTCGAGAGCTTTGAAACCAACCCGTTATTCGCTATATTCGGAGTTCACAGCTGAGAGAAAAGCTCGATTTACTATTGGCTGCTTCTCTAAGTATCGTGGCATCTCCACAGATTATTGACACTTGTTTGGAATAGGTTTGGACTTGTTTGCACTCTTTGGGAAGCTCATTTGCATTGATCATCATTTGAATTCTTTCATACACTCGGCTAGGTTTTGATACTCCTCGGATTGATAAATAAAGTGTGAATCCCCATTATATGCACTTGAGGGGGGTCGAGGTATAGTCTCTTTCTCCACAAGTCCCTAGGTTGGTACTTAGGTACACACGTTTTTGGTGCCGTTGCCGGGGAATTCGAATCAAACCGAGGCATTTGTGTGATGGTAAGTAGCTTTTAGCATTGAAGTGAGTAGAGGAGTTGTGAATTTCTCTTCTTTGGTAAGTCACACTCATCCGCACTTACTACTTCTCACTCTTGGATTGTGTGTAGTGAGTTGATAGTTTAGGAAAGTGAGTGGAGTGAGTAGAGTAGGAAGGAGGGAGTAGGAAAGTAGGTTAGGAAGTTATAGTAGCTTTCAACCTTTGTTCTTGTTAGTCTTTTTAGTTAGGAAGAACTTTCAAAAGTATAAAAGCCAAAAAATTGTCTTTTTCAAGTCACTTGTTTTCAAAGCAAGTATCATGAGAGCTAGCAGTCGGATATCGCGACTTGAGATCAAGGTTATTGAGTCACGTAGGGCGAGTAGGAGTGATTGAATAGCGGGAGGGTAGTTTCCAAGGTGAGCACCTTAATCTTCCACTCATCATTGCCAATTAAATCAAGCATTTCAGTAGAACGATCTGCGGCGAGTATCGTGAGGGTCCCCCTGGGGTAAAGAAAGTTTGTTTTTGTGATACAGACTGAGGGGAGAGGGTAGATGCACTCTAGGAACATGGGTGTGCACTTAAAATCCAAAAACACTAGCTAAAAATTTAAAAAAATGTCAAATATCGTGTTCTCCCGCGGTTGAGATATTGCGATACCTGGATATCATGAACTCTTGTGGTCGAGTATCGTGATACTTGCAGTTGGTCGAATATCGTGTATCGCTGAGAAACACTCATGAGATTAGACAGATATCATGTATCGTGTATCGCGAAAATCTGATAGCGATACCTATCATGTATCGTATATCGTGAAATTTCGATCGCGATACCTGGGGCATAGCGTGTATCATGGAGGTAGCTTTTTGCGATACTTGGTGGATATCGAGTATCGTCGGAAATTTCTCGCGATACATGTGAAGTATCGAGTATCGTGGGACACAGAAAACGATATCAGTCTAGTATCGTCTATCGTGGAGATTCTCTTTGTGGAATATCGAGTATCGAGTATCGTGATTGGCTCGCGATACATGTGAAGTATCGTGTATCGTGTTCCTCAAGTATCGAGTATCGTGATTGGCTCGCGATACATGTGAAGTATCGTGTATCGTGTTCCTCAAGTATCGTGTATCGTGTTCCTTAAGTATCGTGTATCGTGATCTTCTCAAGTGCCTAATATCGTGTATCGTCTTGCTCAAATATCGAGTATCGTGGTAAGGCCCAGCCTATCAAATATCGAGTATCGTGGTTTTTGTTGGGTTCAAGTATCGTGTGTTGTGAGTTCTTGGTCAGTCTTAATTCAACCAAATATTCCTTAGAATTCAGACCCTCAGTAAAGAACTCTAGGAGCTGGAGGTTGGTTAAGTTAGACTAGAATTTGTCAATTGAATGAACTTAAGATCCGGAAGAACCCTAGGGAGCCGAAGAAGTGTAATCTCGTCAGTGGGAAGTGTAGCCGAACCAAGTAGCCGTTCACGTTACTCTGAAACCTCGAGCAAATCTGAGGAATAAATTCTCATGGCTTCAAAGGACATGCAAAATACAGTACCAATGATTGGCATGATGTCAATTATTGAAGGTGAATATCGGACATCTTTAGAATATGTGAACACCAATCAACATGAGATACCTATCTACCTAGATGGGCTAAACAGATCAGTGGCCAAGCTGAAGAAAGCTACAGAAGCTTACATAGTACCTAGGCCAACAGCTAAATATGCAAGAGGACTCTACATGGACAAAAGGGATATTCAGTATGTAGTCACGGAACATCCTGAAAACATTAATGAACAAGGGGAAGAATGCAATACCCACAATCTTAATGAAGATAGACATGAAGAACAGGTGTCTACACCTAGAGGGAAATCCATTGTGATTAGAGTTTGGAGAGGAGACTTAGTCCCCCAAGATGATTCCCTAATGGATGTTTATCTGATCAACGGGATGGAGCATCCTTTGAGAGCACACTCTTCTTTGTGGGAAGAAGCCCCTAACCCAATTAATATTTATGAATTGCAAGATCCTGAGTTCCCCACTATTATCACTTATTTGGACAAAAACTAGAGGAGGTATTGGCCCTTAACGGAGTTGGAAAGAGCAGCGCTGAAATATCAGAACATTCCAGTGTTCCCGCCTAGGGATCAAGCCACTACTTCACAAAACCCCCAAGGAACTTTTCAAGATAACTCATATCAGCATTCTAGACAAACACAACAACAAACACATATGCCGATCAGACCCCAGTTTACTATGCCGGCCAATAATCTTAACTATCGGCCTCAGCCACCTGTTGAACCAAGGAATAGAATCCCTATCCCATATAGACCACCTGTAGTAAGAGGACCAGGTATACCGATAGGAAGACCAGTTTTCCCTGTGATGCCTAGACCACCTGAAACAGGAAGAAGATTAAGACCTATTCAAGTTGCCAAATGCATGAGAAACCACTATGATGGCTTTAGCGAACCTTACAATCATATAGCCCAATTCAAGCAAGTAATCAGAGCTGAACAAGTCAAAGATTTCTTGATCCAATATGAATCCTTTGGTCTAACTTTGACAGACACAGGTTTAGCTTGGTTCCAACCATTAGACCCTAATAATTTCCAAAACATGGAATAAGTCTATCAAGAATTGATTGAAGAGTTCACCAAATCTGGGATTAAAAACAACTCTTCCTCATTGATCCATAGTTTTAAACAAGCTCCTACGAAATCAGTGAGATTGGCAGCAAGAAGATTCTAGCAGTATGTGGATAGATGCCTAGTGGAAGAGAGACCCACTCAAAACAAAATGGTGTCATTGTTGGAAGGATTAGTGAATGGATCATTAAGATCTCTGGTATATGTGAAAAGAGTTCAAACTTTGCAAGAATGTATTGACCTAGAGGACAATCTAGCAGAAGATCTGAAAATACCTCAAAGTAGCGTGAAAAGTGAAGATTCTGCCAGTAGCACGTCAAACTCTAAGAACAATGTAGAGGAAATAGCCGATTTAGTAGCGAAGAAATGGAATGTTCAAGGGCCAAGGAACTACCCTAACAACCCTATGAGAGTACCCATGCTTAGAAGGTGTGTGCATTGTGGAGGTGATCATCCTTCTCATTTGTGCACTAGGGGAGTAATCCCACCACCTGCTTATGCTTACAATAGACCACCCGTACCGGGCTCCCTACAATATTGTAGCATAGAACAAAAGTACACAAATCACAGTATGGAAAACTGTCCTTACAATCGGCAATCAAGACCAGTACAACCTCTCATGAGACGTTATGGATACCCTCAGAGAGATCTAGGGGGGAAGCCTTTAGATATCCCACATATCAGCAGCAGGCACCAGCACCACGACCTTATGCTTATCAAGGTTACGCTCAACCACAACCGGTGTTGGGACAACAACCGCCCCATCCTCAGAATGTTGTCCCGATGAAAATAGCTCAACCTGAAGAAAACCCCGAGAGAGCAATAGTCCGAGCCATGCCCTTGGCTAGTAACGAACTGTATGACTCATCGTATGACCATAGTCAAGGAAATTACTCCGCTTATGAGAGCTCTATAATTGAGTATGGCCAAATGTACGAGCCATATGCATATGGCATGGAAGGTCCAGAGAGTTCTTACGGATATGAGTAGGATTATGTGTCATTGATGTACACCGCTCCCAGAGCACCCATATCCTCCCGACCTATGAATAGACCGCCTGCACCTAGAGGACCATGTTATAGATGCGGGGGTGATCATTTTATCAGAGAATGTACATTACCACACCCACCACCACCACAACGAGTATGGGAAGGATACTGTGGTGATTGTGGTAAAGAACACCTTTTCAGAGATTGCTCCAAGAACCCCAACAAAGTTAACTCGAACGTGCAAATCAACATGATAGACGCGATAGAGTCATCTGGGACTGATAAGGAGTACACTATTCCATTGAAAGCAATAACAAGGGATAAAGCTAGAGACACACCAGAAAAAATTGGAGGGAATGATCAAGGCGACAGAGAAATGAATATACCTACAACCCAAGTAGTTGAAGACTCGGAAGAGCTTGGGAAAAGTGTTACAAGCAAATGAACACAAAGATGGAAGAATCGTAGAGACGGGATAAAGGAAAATAAACTACAACAAAAGAAGGAGAATGAAAAGAATGAACAAGATCAAAAAGAAAAACATAATTTTGAAGGAGAAACTTAGAAGGGAAAGTATAAAAGAGGAGAGGTAGGATCAGTTTTAGCAGATCCCATGTCGAAAGAGTTAGCCATGTGGATTCAGGCGTACCAGGCACAAATAAGAGCAGGAAAAACCATTGAGCTACACGAAAAAGAATACCCTAGAGGTGACTTGGAGAAAGAAAGGTTGGAGATATGCAAAAAATTAATTGAAGTAGCTCAATAGACCTTAGAAAACCTGTTCTTCTACTACCCAATTCACGAATCCCCAAAAAAGAATTCCAAGAGTGTGTCATCCCTAATGATCCCGAGAAAGGAAAAGAAAGTGAGACATGTGATGGAGATTACTGCAAGGATAAAAGAGAAGGATCTATTGTCCACGAAGTAGATGGGGAATGGCCTAAAGACTTGTGGGCAAGGGTCCAAGAAGACAGATGGAAGAAAGTGGAAGGAATTGAACCATCCTTTGAGGAGCTGGAAGCAGAAGGTGAATTGGAACACTTTACACCTGAGTTGAATTCAGAAGAATTATTACAATTTGACAAGAGCGACAAGGAGAATGACAATGTGAAGGCCTTGCCAAATTACACAGGGGAATATGAACATAATTCGGAATTATACTGCATTCCCTCAATAAGAAAAAAAGAGCAGAACCCATCAATCCAAACATCGGACGTCATACAACATCTTAGAAAGGTAAAAATCCCTTGTATTCTGACATTGGAAGAACTTTTGAAGATAAAACTGCATTTGAAGGAGAAGCTAACCAGTCAATTGGAGACCAAGTCAGAAGAGAAGGAGATGCCTGATGAAGTGACCACAGTCAAAATCCCAATCGATAAGGTTGGACATTTCAGCGAGGGAGATGAAGGAAACACATGCCTTCCAATTACTTATATGGGTTACACCACTAAAGCTATCTTAGATTCTAGAGTTGGAGTAGGAATCGCGACTAAAGAAATATGGGAGAAATGGGGAAAAACAGCTTTAAGACCAACACGCATGAAGATAGAAATGGTAGATGGACACACTGAATGACCCTTGGGATTATTGAAAAGAGTAACTTTTACCACCTACGGAGTTGAATTTGAGCACACCTTAGTGATCTGTCAATTTGAAAGGGCTAGCAATTATGAAATGATACTTGGAAGACCCTTCATGAGACAGCTGAAGGTAGTGCAAGATTGGGGAAAAGACGTTGTATACTTACAACATGAAGGAACCACGACCAGAATAAATCTCCACACATACACGTATCAAGATGTTCCCCCCTTGCAATGGAATCTGATTCATAAGGAGGAGGACGAGCAGTCGATTCACATTATAGATTCAAGTGACCAATCATGGATGAACGAAGACACTCATTTATGGATATGCCAGACCGCAAAAAAGGAAGAGGAAAGAAGGAAAGGATGGCAGCAAAGGCAAGGAGTCGCTAGGTCTGTACAAGATCCAGCTTACATGCCCCAAGTATTCCTACATGAAGAATTCGAACCTCATGGTTGGATGGAGATTTTAGCCACTCTCGATGTGTGTGTAAACGAAGAAGTGATAACCATGAATGAATGCATTGACGAGGAAGGATATGACGTAAGCCTATACATGGTAGTTCTTCAAGAGGCTGAAGAAGGAGAAGTAATTGAAAAAGAATGGAAGGAGGATTATGAGAGCATTGAAATGGAGCATGAACTAATGGAGACAAAAAATGAAAATCAAAGAGTAAGTGTCATAACTAATGAAGTAAATCAAGAAAGGACACGGGAAGGAGAACTTGGCCTAGATAAAGAAAAAGAAGATGGAGAAAATAAACCTCAAGATCAATTCGAAGTGCCTGCTCACTTCAAAAAATATGAAGTAGAAGAGAGGAAAATTGCTATTCAAATGCCAAAACGAGAAGCACAACCAGGAATAGCATATGACAACAAAGAACAGACCAACAAAATAGTAGTAACCTTAGAGGATGGAGAAGAACGATGTACTTTTATAGGACAAGATGTCTCAATGGAGGAAGAATAAGAGTTAATACAACTCATACGAGAATATAGGGACGTCTTTGCTTGGACATATAAGGATTTGAAAGGAGTAGATCCTTCTATTTGTGCCCATAGAATCCCTATGACATCTGAAGCCAAACCTTCCAAACAAAGACCATACACCTATAACGACGTTTACTCGGCAAAAATTAAGGAGGAAATAGATAAGTTGCTAGATGCTGGGTTCATTTATGAGATCGAACACACGGAATGGGTGTCACCTTTGGTGGTTGTACCGAAAAAGAATGGCAAGCTAAGGATATGCATCAACTTGAAAAAAGTGAATGTTGCTACCATAAGAGATAGTTACCCATTGCCCATCACTGATCATCTTTTGGAAAGAGTGGCAGGGAAAGAAGTTTATAGTTTTCTAGACGGCTTTTCAAGGTATAATCAGGTAGCGATTGCTCCTGAGGACCAACATAAAATAGCCTTTGCAACTGAATGGGGAGTGTACGCCTTTAGGGTTATGCCTTTCGGTCTAACCAATGCCCCAGCCACTTTCCAAAGATTGATGTGCCATGTATTCAAGGAGTTCTCGAGAAAGAGCATGGAAGTATACGTGGATGATTTATGCACTTATTCAGCTATACGATCCGAACATATCCCTGAACTAGGAAAGATTTTTGCCAAATGCTGACAATATAGAGTATGCCTCAATCCGGAAAAGTGCGTCTTCATGGTTCGACAAGGAAAGATATTGAGGCACATTGTCTCTAAAAATGGAATTTCCACAGAGGAAGACAAAATCAAGGTAATTTTGGATTTGTCGAGACCAAATACTGCTAAAGAAGTGCAAGCATTTATGGGACATTGCGGATACTACTGTAGATTTATACACATGTATGCCATAATTTCTAGACCTCTTTATGCATTATTGTCTTAGTTCAATTGGACATAGGAATGTGAAAAGGTAGAGCAGATCACTGATCGAGAATGACACATGGAGAACCCCCCACAGGAGTACCGGATGATCTGCCAGACACTTACCTTTTCAGTCTCAAAGTATGTCCCTGATGGGCAGAAAAGTTGATCCCTATTCTCACATATGGACCTAAACATGGGATCACACCAAACCGAAACCAAGATCTATGGAAGACTAAAAACCTTCATATCATTGCTGGAAGTTTATATCACCAAGACTCAAGTGGATTACTCATGAGATGCGTGGAAGAAGAGGAACAAGAAATGTGGCTTCAAAAAGCATATGTAAATCAATGGAAAACTCATTCAAATGCCAACGGAACATGGCAAACACTGAAGAGATTAGGTATATACTGGCCAACCATGCAGAGGGATACACATAACTATGTATCAGCCTGCCAAACTTGTCAAGACCGAAATCCAGAAGAGAACTCTACTCTATGCTACTCCACAATAGCACCAAGATGGAGTATGCCTCTGGTGAAATTCTTGAAGACCCAAGAGTACCTCGAAGGAGCCACTCTAGCAAGGAAACGTGCACTCACAGAACAAAGCAAGGACTATGCTCTCATAGGAAAACAACTCTTCAAGCGAGGAAGAGACAATCATTTACGAATGTGCATTCATGAAGATGAGTATCCTGCTATGTTAGAGATGGCACATACAGGAGCTGCAGGAGGACATTTTTCTGCAGATAAAACTGCAAAAATGATTCTCTTTGCAGGGATGTGGTGGCCAACTCTACATCAAGATGCAGCCACATATGTTCAACGATGTGATACTTGTCAATGAACAAAATATCCAATTACAAGAGATCAAATGCCACTGAAACCCATGATGAGTGCCAGAGCCTTTACTAAATGGGGAATAGACTTCATAGGACCTATTAGCCCACCAGCTAAAGGATCCCATGCCGAGTACATAATCGTAGCCAAATACTATTTGACCAAGTGGGTTGAAGCCAAAGCAACCAAGAAAAATGATGCAAGGACTACGGCCAAGTTTCTCTTTGAGAACATATTCACTAGATTTGGATTGCCTATAGAAATTGTGAGTGATAGAGGCACACACTTTGTGAATGAAGTGATAGAAGCCCTACTGAATGGATTCTTAGTAGTTCATAAGAAATCAGCCCCATATCACCCACAAGCCAATGGACACGACGAAAGTTCAAACAAAATCTTGTGTACAGTCCTCACTAAAATTGTTAACAATGGTAGATCTGATTGGGATAAGCAATTACATCGTGCTTTATGGGTATTCCGAGTAGCCTACAAAGCAGCCATAGGAACTACTTTGCTATTTTGCCAATTGATTTCTTAGTACCCACTCTCAGAGTAGCAACAACTTACGAGTGGACTGGACATGAACTATCGGCTCAATTGGATCAAATAGAAAAGTTGCACAAAACTAGGTTACAAGCGGTAGCAGGGATTTATGCTTCTAAAAGGAGACAGAAGACATATTTTGATGCTCATATTAAAGATAAAAACCTGAAGGAAGGGGATTTAGTTTTGGTCTATACTTTGAAGCAACATGCAAAGAAACTGCAAAAAAGAGGATATGGCCCATTGATCATCAATTGTATATCTACCAACGGAGCTATCAGTTTAGCAACCCTAGATGGAGAAGTATTTCCTAACTATATCAGTGGTTTTCGAGTAAAAAAAATATTTAGAGCCATTGACCGAAGAGATAATGTCACAACTAATAATGGGTAAAAATAGGTGCAACGAGGAAGAAAGAATATGAGAAGAAGCTAGACAAGAAGCGCTAGAACAAATCAAGAAACGAAAAGAGTGGATGAGAGAGAGAGAGAGACGAAGATATCGACAAGGAGAGGAACTCATCCCAATGGCTAACTTTAGAGGCATTGAAAACCTAGGACAACAAATAAAACAACCTTATTTGAACTTGGGTGCTGGAATGGAAGAGTACCACTTAGTGGATGCCCTCATTGACACAGGAGCAACCATAAGTTGTATCAAATTTTCATTGACCCAGAAACTCAAGGAAGAACTACGACCCTCTAAGGCACAGCTGATAGGAATAGGAGGAAAAGTTACTCAATGTATAGGCAAGATTACCTTGCCTCTACATCTTGAAAACAACATGATGGAACAAAAACTCTTAGTATGTCATGATCAGGACTTATTAGAAGAGCTCGTGTTAGGTCAAGATTGGATATATGAATATGAAGTGACTATTCGATTGGCCCTAGGATACATCTCGTCTAAGATAGGACATCGTGAGGTATTTAGCATGTTAGACAAACAACCGATCAAAGTCAAATGTATAGACCCGAGAGATCATTCAAACGAGCACGATGATGAATGTATGTTCATTCACACTAAGGAAAACCCACCATCGAGTACCTCATGTGAGAATGCACCAAATCTCGGTTTTACACAATCTCCTAGCCCAGTAAATCACCTGATTAGTGTCTTAGCCAATAAGAGTCTCAGTGAGGAACCAAGCACAAAAGGGATTAGTGAGAAAAACTATCAAAAACCCGCACTCATTAGAATATACCCCATTCCTTACACTAGACAGGCTTGGATCAGAAAAGATCAAGTGACAACATATCTTCAACAACAGAACCACTATCGACATCAAAAACAACAACGAAATAAGGATACAAGTCACATTGGACACTCAGGTCCACAAAGGATTGCTAGGGTATGGATTCCAAAGAAGGTGATAGCCGCACAGTCGACCCGAACGCAAATATGGATTCCCAAATCATGTGCCCAAGTGACAATCACCAAAAAGGACAAGTCAAGACACAAGGAGAATCAGTACGATCTAGAGGCGAAACAACAGAAGACAAACAACTACCGGACAGAGCAAGAGCCTAGATACACAACAAAAATCATTCAAAGATTCGAACGGCAGACGAAGCAAAAGCACAACATGAGAAGCACTACATTCACCAAGAATGTTGGGAATACAATCTGTCCCAATGGAGTAAAGCAGATTTGGATGCCTAAAGGCAAGACAATCTGTGTGCATCAACCAAGTAATTCGAGTTGCGCACATTTGGAGTTACAAGAATCCAAAGTATGCATAATAGGGCCACATTACAAGGCCAAGCATTCGGCACAATCTTCTTCTACTTCAGGCTAGTGAAGCACATTTTCCTCTTGGGAAATAGGATAGCACTTGTAAAATAATCCAAAAGAAAATAACTAACGGTCCAATAAATGCTTCGGCTATTAGCTAACATTTATGTTTTCTTTTCAACACAAACAAAGAAAAAATAAATAAGTGTGAAAAAAATCCCAAGTACTACCTTTCTCACACCCATGGGGAAGGGACGACACAATACACTCAGAGAGTTGCCAAATTTATGAAGAATAAATGAAGGATGATTCTTGAGGCCAGCTTGCCACTAATTACTGGTATATATATTGAGTGCAGATGGCATCCTCTAATTCCGAAGCTACGCGAGAGGAAGAGATCCTTCTTATTCCCTTGGAGTGAATTACGAAGGCAAGAGGTCATTGGTTTTTTGATGATCAACCAGTGTCCGAGCTTCTTTTTATGGCTACCATTAAGATCATGGATAGTGATCACTACTTTCCTATCATGTCACAAGATTTCCAGACTATAATACAAGGATTACCATGCATGACGGATGTTTGGACACAAGCAAGAATTGATGCATTCCTAAGACTTCCAATATACCTACCTGATTTTCAGAGATGTACACAAGTAATGAATACACTACAATCTGCACCAGATAAGCCATCAGTCCCAGAAGCAAGAGTGCTGGACAAAGTTGGTACGTGGTAAACAATTAGGTTCACTCATGAGTTGATCAACAGAGCTTTTGGATGGAATCAAGATGGCTCACCAATGTCAAGGATAAATGTCATGATCCCAAAAAGAGAACGTTTTTGGAAATCAATAGAATAGATATTGAAGACTCGGTTCGCTTAGTGCACCAACATGTTTGCATTCCTAGTATGCATAGATATACAACACCCCAGAAAATCGTAGTGCAATTGCTTTCACATGCAATGAGGCAAGTGGGAAATCAAGTAAATTTGACTCCATATATTCAAGATCGCCTGTTTGAAGCTAACAAAAAGTGGGGTCAGAAAAAGTTTTTGAATGGAAGTTCGGCATTGACCTTGTTGATTTATGAGACACTTGGAATGAAGGAGTGCTTACGATTGATGCCCACTTCAACAGAGATCGCAAAATATGCAAAGTGAGCAACGGTTCCAAAGAAAAAGAAAACAGTCATCTCCATTGAAGAAGTGGGAACCAGTTCAAAGAAACCCATGAGAGGGACTAAACGCATTAGAGAGGAAGAAGCTCAAGTGACACCACAATCAAAGAGGACCCATACATTGCCAAAAATTCCTTTGACACAACAACCGATCACAAAAAGTGACCTCTCTGCACATGTATATGCAAGGGCAAGTGAACTTAAATGTTCAAGGCCATCAATACAGACAGGCAAGCCAAAGGAAGCAACAAAAGAATAAAGAACATACCCCAAAACAAACTGCCAGATATAAAGAACTGGGCTTGGAAGATTCAAGCTCTAATGAGGAATCTAGCCCTGAGAAAGACACATTAGACACTGACATAAGAACAGAAATGAACAATGAGGAATGGATAGAAATAAATCAGGTTGAAGTTAAACCTGACAATCAACAGTCACAAGCAAGGAACCAAGAAGCATCCACTGCACCAGTACATGTTATTCAATTGAACGATCAGTCCAAAATCAGCATCAAGGAAGCTCCAATCACAACCAAAGATGCAGTGCCACTGGCCAAAGAAGAAATACAAACACGCATGGACAAAGATGAAAGTTTCCCGTCGAATAAGGAACAAATTGTGATTGAAGTACCTGATGATACGCCACAAGGCAAGATTGACCACAGCGAGGCTGAGCCATGGATACAACTCCATATTTGGCAACCCCATGATACTACGCTACATGTGGCATAGGGGAAAGTTGGTACCACAGGTGAAGAACCTAATATCCCTACCACATGGCTGAATGTTGATGTTACTCAATTAAAACCTGTAGTCAAGCAAATGATACAAACAACCATGGATACACAACAACAAATGATGGAAACGGATGCAGATTACGACAATGCCATGCGAGAAAAGAATCAATTTCAAGTAATGAGTGAGCAATTGTCCACACAGCTCATCCAGGCCCAACAAGAGGTGTCAGCCAAGGAAACGGAGATAATAGCAGTCAAAGAACAATGTAATACATTGATGAAACAGCATCATCAGCTCTAGACACAACTGACAGATTTACAAAGACAACATGAAGCTAGTGAAGCAGACAAAGAGAGGATGAAAGCTCGAAGCAATCTGCTTGAAACACAACTAAAAGTATATATGGAAGAAAATGATAACTTACGAAGCAGAAATAAAGAACTGATGAAGGCATTACTGTATGACCAACCTATAGAAAAACAAGAGACTTCAGCTACTGACCAAAAGGAACTGAGAAATCAGATTGAGAGATATGCAGATCTGCTAAAACAAGAGCAAGCCCGAAAAGAAGAATGGGAATGCAGGTACATTAACGAAACCAATGAGCTCAAGAAACAATTGAACACTGCCAATGGGAAACTTGTAGTGAGTTACAGTGAAAATATGGATCAGGTAGCAGAGATTGGTAATGAGTTACTTGCTACAAAAGAGGCACTCCAGGCAGCTCTTCAAGAAAATAATGTTGGAGATAGACGTCTGCGGAAGCATGCGAACAGCACAAGGAAGAAGAAGAAGCTTGGAGCACAAACACACAATACTGAATGTATTACTAGAGAATGTACAAAGATAAGTAGCCCATTAGGGCAATAGGCGTATATACAAGCCGGGGGAAAAAAACCTCCTAAAGAGGGAAAAAAGTGCCCCGGTGGTCCTAGAGTGCTCACACACATCACTACCTAAATATATCAAGAAATCCCCCCTGGGAGTGATGCGGTGAACAAGGAGTTGGCACTCATGTATAAGGAAGTGCCAAGCTATGTGGAAATCACTCCACAAAAGGAAGTAAGCCCGAAGCTTTGCGAAAAGCTTCAAACTTCTCCCTAGGCAGAGCCTTCGTGAAAAGGTCTGCAATGTTCTCTTGCGTGGGCACATATGCCAAGCTGATCTCCCCAACAGAGAACCTCTCCCTGACATAGTGATAATGCACCTCAATGTGCTTAGTGCGAGCATGGAACACAGGGTTCCTCGCAACTTCCAATGCGCTCTGACTGTCAGTGAAGATGGTGGTGGCAGAAGACTGGCCAACACCCAAATCATCCATAAGGCGTCTGAGCCACACACACTCAACAGTCGCTGTGAAAGCTTCCCTATACTCAGCCTCACAACTGGAAGTGGCCACAGTAGGCTGCTTCTTGCTCAAGCAAGATATACATGAGCTACCAAGCATGAAGCAAAAACCACTGGTGGACACACGAGTGTCATAGCAACCAGCCCAATCAGAGTAAAAAAAGGCATGCAAATCTGGCGGTAGATAGCAACCAGCCCAATCTGAGTCAGAAAAAGCATGCAAATCTGGCGGTAGTGAACCCCCCTTGGGATAAAACAACCCAAGTAGCCGAGTACCACTCAAGTAGCAAAAGATGCGATTAACCACTTTCCAATGCGTGACTCTTGGGCAATGCATAAACCTGCTCATATGTGAGACAACAAACTGAATATCTGGCCAAGTAATGCATAAGTAAATCAAGCATCCAACAACCTGTTGATAGAGAACAACATCAAATGCATCTCCAGCATCATGAAGACTCAATCGTAAACGTGTCTCCATAGGAGTGGCAATAGGCTTACAGTCTTCAAGGCCAAAACGTTGCAATAATGTGTCAATATATTTTGTTTGACACAAAGCCATTCCACCATCAACGTGCATAAACTGAATGCCCAAATAGTGATGCAAATGCCCCAAATCAGACATCTCAAATGAGGCATGCAAATCAGCCTTAAAATCAGCAATATGTGTCTCAATAGGACCAGTGAGCAGCATGTCATCAACATAGACAACAATGATCAGAAGCACATCATTAGCACGTTTAACATATAAGGTGCTTTCAGTTGGACTGTTCTCAAAACCATGTGCAATCAGATAGGCATGTATCTTCTCATACCAAGCACGTGGTGCTTGCTTTAAACCATATAATGCCTTCTTTAACCTGCAAACCTGGTTTTCATGCCCTTTCTGCACAAAGCCACGGGGCTGAAAAACATACACTTCTTCATGCAAGTCACCATTCAGAAATGTTGTTTTAATGTCCAACTGATGTACATTCCAACCATGATGGGATACAAAGTGCACAAATGCTCCGAACAGTAGTCATACGGTGTAGGTGCAAAGGTCTCATCAAAATCAATGCCTCTTTCCTGTGCATAACCCTTTGCAACAAGCCTAGCCTTATACCTGTCAACTATACCATCAGGTTTACGCTTCAGCTTGTATACCCACTTAGTGCCAATGGCCTTCTTGCCAGGAGGCAAGTCACATAAAGACCATGTACCATTCTTCATTATAGCATCATATTCAGATTGCATAGCAGCCATCCAATTTTCTGAATTTTGTGCTTCATCAAAAGAAACATGCTCATTCTCATCACAGAGACTAGATGCAGCCATAGCATAGCAATCTGATGGAAAGGAGGCACTATGAGAGCTTGAACGAGTACGATATGACAAAGGTGCATCTAATTTGCTATCACGCAAAGTCTTCACCAGCCATTTTGGCATAGTTTTTGCCTGCTCAATATCAGCTCTCTCATCAACAAGTGCATCATGTAAATTTGCATCAGAAATGGAATGATCTACATCATCATATGAAACCTGCAAAGGCTGAGAAGTTGCCTCATTAGGACCAGCACTAGCCTGTCCACCTGTAAAAAGAGGCATCAAAGTATCATACATGTCTTTGGAGCTAACAGATGTCTCCTTAGTACATGAAAGCAATGGTTGAATAGCATCTTCCACAAAGACATCACGGCTAACCAGAATGCGTTTAGTCTGTGGATGATACAGACGATAGCCTTTACTTTCAGAACTGTACCCAAGAAAAATACATTTTACTGCCTTATCATCCAATTTTTTGTGATGTTGTTCAGGCACTAATGCATATGCAAAACAACCAAAAACACGCAGATGAGCAACAGATGGCTTGCTGTCATGCCAAGCCTCATATGGAGTGATAGACTGCAGCGCTTTAGTGGGACACCTGTTCAGTACATATGCTGCACACATGACAGCCTCAAGCCAGAAACTATGTGGTAAAGTCTGACTTTTGACCATGCACCTCGCCATCTCCATGAGTGACCTGTTCTTTCGTTCAGCAACTCCATTTTGTTGAGGTGTATATGGCACTGTACACTGGTGTTTTATCCCACGTTCAGCCAGAAATGCATTAAAATCTGAAGACATATATTCCCCCCCTCGATCAGAACGGAGGGTGCCCATTTTACATGCTGACAGATTTTCAGCCAAAACCAAAAATTGTTTGAAGCACATGAACACTTCGGACTTTGCTTTGAGTGGATATACCCATGCATGCCTGGAAAAATCATCAATGAAAGTCACGAAGTAAAGGTAATTTCCAAAAGAGGGTGTCTGCATAGGACCACAGACATCACTATGTACAAGCTGCAATTTTTGCGTAGCCCGAACTGAACCATCTTTTGGAAAGGAAGAACGCTGCATTTTGCCCAAAATACAGCCTTCACAAACATGTTTTCCAGGTGCCTCAAGTTTGGGCAAAGAGGACACCATTTCAAATTTCTGCAGGCGTAACAAACTAGCAAAATTCAGATGACCAAAGCGTGCATGCCAAAGCTTTGCATCTGACATAGCCTGAGAATCATGAACTGCACATGCCGAATCATTCACAGATCTTTCATAGTCTATGAGCTTATACAGCCCAGGACATAAAATGCCAGAAGCAATAATCACATCGCCATTTGAGAGATCATGGACTGTACACTTATCATCAACGAATTTCACAACCAAGCCAATCTTGGCTAATGTAGAAACTGATAACAGGTTCTTTTTGATCCCTGGCACAAATAAAGCATCTGACAAAGTGAAAGAACTACCATCAGCAGTAGTCAGAATGATCTTACCAACTCCCATAACAGGATAAGAGGAGTTATTGGCGCATGTGACAGTATTCCCTGTAGGGGCAGGCTCGAGTGAAGAGAAGAAACTGCGCTGCGAGGTAATATGTTCGGTCACCCCACTATCAAAGTACCAAACATCTGAGTCTACTGCAGACATGCACTGATCATGAGAAGATGGGTCAAAACTGCAGACAGTAGTAAACGCCCATTCTTCTTCCTGCACAAGATTTGCAGACTTTGTTTTTGGTGTAGAGGCCTCTGCAACAACCATTCCAGCCTCTTTCTTCTTTGCCTCTTTAGCAACCAGTTTTGGACAGTTCTTTATAATATGATCATTTCCTTTACAGTACTTGCAGAACAATTTCTGCTTTTCTGATTTCTTCTCATCTTTATCCTGGTTCTTCGATTGTGCAACATTTGCAGATTTCTGCTTACTAGTAGAAGAGCTCCATTTTCCTTTGCCCTTTTGACTAGCCAGGAAAGCTTGATCTACAACACGCATAATGGACCTGTTCTGCCTGGAGTGATCTTCCTGCAACAGAACAGAGACTAATTCCTCAAATGACAAGGCATTCGGATTGCCTTTCATCATCAACCGAAGAGTAGAGGCAAAACTCTGATATGAATCAGGAAGACCATTCAGAATGGTCTGCACAAGTGAGCTATCTGGTATAACCTCATCAGCAGAAATCAATTGTTCCTTCAGGTCTTTGATCTTTGTAAGAAAACTGTCCATAGAATCACCTTCATTCATGTGCTCACTCTCCAACTGTTTTCGGAGGTAAGCAACACGAGCCTCATTCCTAGCCTGGTACAAAGTGGTAAGTGTATCCCAAGCATTCTTTGTTGTTCTGCAAGAGCAAATGTGAGGAATAATGGCACGTTTGACAGACAAAGCTGTCAATGCATTTGCCTGGGCATCTCTGCCATCCCAACGAATCTGCTCTGCAGTAGGTGCAACAGAAACAACATCACGAACAGGAATCTGCGTAATATCATCTTCGACACCATCTTCATCAGCTCTAACACCTGTATTTGCAGTACCTGTTGTTACAGGTGTAACAGGACGTCTTTCAACACCCTGCACAATGTTCCACAATCCTTTTGCAACCAGTACATGTCGCATCATATAAGCCCATAATGGGTAGTTGGTACCATCCAACTTATCCTCAACAGCCAACATACGGAATACATCACTGCTTTCAGCCATGGTCGGTGACTAAAATACCTTGATGCAGAAAATTGACTGTATCTCAAAAAGTTGAACAGAATTGCCGAGACGAGTTCTGCTAGACCTATAGCAGACTTCGAGATGCTTAAACTGGCAAACAGAAACTGGTATATACCTTTGGCACAAAAGGACGAAATAGCCTGCACAAGCGCTGCAATAGTGCGTTCGGAGGCCGAAACGAGCTCAGATCGCGATTTCGGCACCACACAGCAAAGCTGTTTTGATCTCGGAAACACCCTGAGTATGCTCACCAAATTTCATGTGAATCTGAGACTGCAAGCGGAGGAGTGTCGACGGCGCCCTAGAAGAAGCGACGACCTGCTCTGATACCAATTGTTGGAGATAGACGTCTGCGGAAGCACGCGAACAGCACAAGGAAGAAGAAGAAGCTTGGAGCACAAACACACAATACTGAATGTATTACTAGAGAATGTACAAAGATAAGTAGCCCATTAGGGCAATAGGCGTATATACAAGTCGGGGGAAAAAAACCTCCTAAAGAGGGAAAAAAGTGCCCCGGTGGTCCTAGAGTGTTCACACACATCACTACCTAAATATATCAACAGTTAAAGAGAAGAATGAGCACCTTGCCCAATTAGAAACTAAAGAAGAACAAAAAGTATTCATAGGGACACCAGTAGAGCCAAGACAAGAGAATCCTACTGACGAGGTAGAGGTACATCCTCTATCTCCCCCGATTTATAATTCTCCAATAAAAGAGAAGATGATGGAACCTTGTGATGATCATCCCATGCCATATACTGCAGAAATAGGTTAGAAGGAACGGGCACTATTGGTGTCCCGATTGACAGAAAATTTTGAAAATGAAGTGATCAAAGTTATGAAAGAGGCCAAGATAAAAGGAAAAGATTTGGATGCGATAATGAAGCCTTTGAACATTCCGTATGGACTATTGAAAGAGAAAACAAGGCAATACATAAAGAAGATCACACAGAAAGATCCAGATGAGCAGCTGCAATTCAAAGATAATACATTCAATTATACTCAAGAGGAACTTGAAGCTGCACAACCTGTTTGGAGAAGAAAATTTTTGGAGAAAAATCCTACTTTGCGGGTACACTGGCAAGCAGCACCATATCTATTACAGGTAAACCCTTCATTTTTCCCAGCACCCTGTCGCAGAGAAGCAAGAGAATTTTTGGACATGCAAAAGAATGGTGTGATCACTAAACAGTGGTTGAATTATCTGCTACTTCCAAGCCCACCTCATAATTACCTACAGACCGAGGATTACATGGTAAAAACCATTGAATTTTGGCTACATGCTATGCAACAGTCCCCGATTTAATAATCAAGATGACAAATAAAATCCTAAGCATGATTCTTACAGTTTTGAAGGTGTTCAAGCATGCGGCTTATACGTTTTTAAACTTCATTGGTATTAATCAAGGTACAAACATCCTCATTTTTTATCTATCTGTTATGCCCAACCGACCCACAATAATGGCATATTATTCTAGGCTTATGTTTTTACCAAGTACATATATGCAAACCTTCGAAGAAGCCTTTTTTTTTTTAAATTGATTCCGAAATTTTCTTAAAGATGTCGTCCAACTTGAATGCCAGATTAGTGGCATATGAATTAAGCTTCTTTGCTGATCATAGACAGCCACCACATGATGGTGTGAAAGCAGAACAATGGAAGCAACTTATGATACGTGAAGCTAATCTGCTTAATGAGACAGAGCAAAAAGTGTACAAAACATACTCCCACCGACTTCCAAAGCCTGTCGGGGACGACAGAGTTCAGGAGGGGGGCAATGTTGAGGGAGAATCCAGCAAAAAGAAGAAAAGAAGAAGACAAAGAAAGAAGCTTCACTGAAAGATTATATCTGAAGATATATCATTGTAAGAAGCCCCGTAGGGGCACGCAACACCGTTTGCTCAGAGCCCCGCAGGGGCACACATCAAGGAAAAGCACGTAAGAGGGAAGGATGGACCAGGGCCAGGAAGTATCCATGAAGAAGTGCAAGAAGATATCCGACGGTTCCAGAACCCCAAGAAGGTGCTTCAACCTCTTGATCTTCGAAAGGTCCAGATCGAAGGCTGAAGAACCACACCTTCATACCTTCCACTGGTGGCGTGCGTGGCAACCCGACTTAACACAACAACCCAGATTTAAAGAGGTTATTGGTGAGCTAGACTACAAATCTCAGGTAGTCCATCTCCACGGTTTGCGAGCGATGAAAAGAAATGAACAGGCAAAACGAATGCATCAGGCCCGGAGCATGTAAAAGAAGAATCACGAACAAGGCGATTAAAACGTAATGCTAGTCTGACAAGTAGGCAGAACTGACCAAGAGATGCATGCGAAAAACAAGTGACAAACAAGAAGTAAAGCATGTCAAGGGACGACAGAGACAAAGAGGGGGAGAGTGTTGCAGAGCTAAGAAGAGCAAAGAGCAGAGAAAAAGATAGGCCCCAAAATTTTTTCAATTTGGACACTTTATTTTTGTATCATAACCATCTTGTAATATATTTTTCCGATGTAAATGCACTAGAGGAGTCCTCTAGATGCATACCCATGGAGATTAGTAGCTTACCCATGTAAATTAGTAGGAAATTAACCTTTTAGTGAATAAAGTGCCAGTCTCTTGTGTGAAAGGACCATTTTTAGGGCACATGTATATAAGTCAATTTGTGACTCTTTGTAAAGACTTTTTGCCATTGTGAGAATCAACAGCACATAATTTCAAATTTGTGTCTTCTCCTCTCTGTATCTTCTTCTTTGTGAACTTGTGTGCATGTGTGATGCTTTAAAAGAGTGTTTGGAAGTGTTGTCTATCCACGAAAGTGCTCGTTGGCTGTAGTCAGGGTGTGTGTGAAGTGTAGGAAGTGTTGGAGTGTAGGAAGGTCATTCCCACGACTCAGTATTTTGTTCATAACTTGAAGTAGGAGTGTCAAAATTGAGTGAAAAGACCACCATTGGATGCGTCTTCTTGAGAGCTTTGAAAGAAACCTGCTATTTCATATATTCGGAGTTTGGAGCTAAGAGAAAAGCTCGATTTACTGTTGGCTACTGCTCCAAGTATCGTGACATCTCCATAGATTCTTGACACTTGTTTGGAATAGGTTTGGACTTGTTTGCACTCTTTGGGAAGCTCATTTGCATTGATCATCATTTGAATGCATGTCTTCATACACTCGGCTAGGTTTTGATACTCCTCAGATTGATAAATAAATCATGAATCCTCACTATATGCACTTGAGGGGGATCGAGGTATAGTCCCTTTCTCCACAAGTCCCTAGGTTGGTACTTAGGTACACACTCCCATATATAGAATACCCAAAATATAGGCTTTTCGAATGGGTCTTACTCTCTGTATGGGATAAATCACCATCGTCTCATTCTTTGAATGACCTCTCATGAAGACCTCTTATTCAACCTCTTTGTAAGAGCGTTGGCCATTGGAAACCTCTTCCTCTTGGCATAGAGATCAACCCAAATTCTTGTGGGGGAAGTGTGAAGCATTTGACTTCACCAAAATTGAAATGAGGGGGAGTATTTTAACTCTTTTTACTATATTTCTTGAATATTTTATTTCCTTATTTCATAAGTGAACGCGTTTAGCATCATGCTAATTATTTTTCCAAGAAGCTCTAAGTAAGAGAGCATCCATTCAATGGAATATGATCGTGTTAGTAGAAAGATATGGTAGGCTCCTCCAAAAGAGCAAATAAAGAACAAGTTTTGGGATCAAGATGAGTATTTTTTCAGTCATAATCTTTCTTGGCATGCCATTCATGATTTGTTTGAGGGCATATGAACTCAACAATTATGTACATAAATTATTCATCCAAGATGCTAGTACATGCATTTATAAAGAGTATGGTTTTCTTAGAATTTTTTCTTTCTCAAAATCAAATGAGCCATGTCCATACATATAATGATTGCATGAATTTAAAAGTTAATGCACATGTTGGGCACTCAAGTAAGTATAAAGTGCCCGTAAAGAACATCAACAATGGAAGAGGTGGGAATGGACCAAGCCTACTTCATGATCTTGAGAACACTCAAACAAAGTCGAGGAACAGACAAAGCTTAATTTCCAGATAAGTATTTGCCTTCTTTTCTTTTCCCTTGAAACTATGAAGCATGCACTACATGTTGCAATATAAATGAACTTAGAAGTGGATGCATAGATTCAAGTGGCCCAGTTTGCTTGGTCACATAGACAATTAGTCATGGAAATGATTTGCTTTATGCATCATGTTGATATGGGTTTGAAAAAGAAAGATTCGAGATGCATAAATATTGTCATGGTTTATGATGTATGCATTACGAAAACTAATATGCACAGAAAGAAAGATGCATGGAAATTTTGCACCATCCTCTGAATGAACAAAGTTCCAAACTTCAAGCTTCATCATGCTTTAAGGAGGTGTTCATTTGTTGAACCTTATGCTTGCTACACCTTTTCCAATAAAGGTGTGAACTTTTGGAATGCACTATGCATATGGAACATATTACATAGGTTTTTGAGTTGAGAAGAAGATTAAATTCCTAAAGTTAAACTTAAGTAGGATTTGAATTTATTAGGTTATGGGAATAATGGTGATGAGGCCAATTGGTCACTACAAACCATTTAATTCCTTTATTTTTGGCTTGTTAATAAAAAGCCAAATAAACCTAAATAACTTAAGCTTAAAATCCCTTTTATGGAATTTTCCATTCCATAAGAATCCAAGGCATGCCTGATAAGCAAGGCCAAAGACTTAGGTGATAAGTCAAAATTTTTCTCTTCTTTAACCACCAGACATTGATGGTAACTTAGAGTGACTATTATGAAGCTCTAAGGAAGAAGAGTTGGAAGATGGAAGTATCAATTCTTTCATTCAATATAGTTCTTTATTTGAGAGAACATAAGAACTATTCGAAGCTTTACATTATTCTTCCAAGTAAATGGAAGAGAAAATAAAAAACTCAAGGGTGATTAATCTTCTTTGTAATGCCATCTAAACTCTGTAAAATCTACCCCTACTCTCTGGGATTCATTGGGTCCCATGGGCACTAGTCCCCTTCACTTGTACTTTTCTTTTAATTAATACAAGTCCAGGAGAGTAGGCTAAGGCCGAACTTCCTTTATATAAGAAAAAGGGTTGTGCTAAACCCTAAGTACCATTTTCTTATGTCCTAGAAGTAAGGGAATATTCAAATGGTAAATGGTATTACCATCTCCTTCAAATTAGAGATCTCATTGGCAAAACAATTATTCTCTTTTCAGATTACTTGTTATGTCAAAAGATAATTTCTACTTGAGTATATCTGAACCAAGGAGACAATCTTTGAGATTAATTCTTATCAAGTTCAATTACAATTGAGACCTGGTAAGTTCAAATTTCATTGTCACATGAGCACCGGACATGCTCTGGAATGGAAACTACACTTACAAGTCTAAAGAAGTAATAGATTTTAATGATTAGACTAAAAGAAGGTTTGATCCCAAGATTCAAGCTAAAGGTACCTTCACTAAAGTGGAAATGTAAGCTGGATGGTATGGGACATCTAGGCTTACACTACAATGAAAGTAGATTTGGTGGTATGAGACATCAAATTTATGGTTAACCTTTAATTGAACTTTGGGACATTTGTTCAGTAAGCTTGGAGGAGAGAAAAGAAAAAGCTCTCAATATTTCTTTTAATCAAGGGGAACATAAAAAATTGAAAATAAACTATCTCAAATTTTAAATAGAAAGAGCACATTCAAGAAACCTTGAATTAAATATTTGAGGACAAAAACTCTTAAGGATGGGAGAAAGTCCCCAAGAACTTGTACCTCATGCTTTAAAAAAGACCAAATAAGGTATTGCAAGGTACAAGATATACAAAAAATAGATAAAGATTGAATTACTTCCTAGCATTCTAGTGTTTCACACTTCTTTCATTACATCTTCCAACCTAGATGAAGTTCTCAAGGATTGGGAGTTCTCAAAGAATCTCAATGCAAGAGAATACTTTCATACACCATAAGGATTGTACAAATCTTAACTGTGTTAGGAAAATAAGTTAGATGAACTACAAATCACGATCTGAAAGGTACCTTGATGCTTCATGGGGATAACATAGCATACATTTGGGTTCCAATAACATAGACCTAAGAAAAATGGTTTCCTTTATCAAGCATGCATAATAGATAGATCCCCAAGTAAAAACCATGGGTAAAACATTGAACATGAAGGGATCTATTCAAGAAAAGACCTAGTCTTATCTCTTATTTTCGCTAAAGAAGAGAAGAAAAACCAAAAGACCCAAGTACGGAAAAGATCAAGTCAAACTTTAACTTTGACAAGATTAGTCACACCACATTAAATGGTTAACCATATATTCTTGAAAATTAATATTAGTTGTGGTGTATCCAACCACCTTAATCCTTGCTCTCATAATTTGGTACCATAATTTGTAGCAGACAGAGAGCATTAAAAAGGATAGAGAAGGTGAGAAGGATGCTAGTCATACTTCTAGATCCTCCATTGAGATAGATGAGCTAGCTGAGCAGGTTGCAAAGAAGCTAGGAGTTCAAAATAGACAAGCACCAAGGGTCATCTCATTGAAGCAATGTTATACTTGTGAAGGGGACCACATGGCTAACGTATGCCCATCGGTAAACCACAACGTGAGACAACTCAATGCTTCATATTGCACTATTCAGAGAAAATACAAACCATAGAGCTCAAGATTGTTCGTACAATGGGCAAGCCGTCAAACAAGCTTATTAGCAACCTTACCAATGGGATAGGTATCAAAACCAATACCAATAGCCATATTATAGGGCACAACAGCAATATCAGGCACCATATAGGCCACAAATTGTCCTAGGAAACCAACCACCACCTCCTACCAATGTGATCCTAGTTAAGTATGCAATGGTAGAGGAGAACCCTAATAGAGCATTGGTGTCGATGATTGATTTGGTCCTAAAAAATGACCCTCATGCTCAGAGTTCTGACTACACCCATGAAGATAGTCCACAAGCTTATTACATAGAGTCACCTGAGCATAGTGAGACTTATCCATATCAATATGAGGCACTACCTTAGGAACCAAAATGGGAGCCAAAATAAGACCAAATAAGGTATTGCAAGGTACAAGATAGACAAAAAATAGATAAATATTGAAGTGCTTCCTAGCATTCTAGTGTTTCACACTTCTTTAATTACATCTTCCGAGCTAGGTGAATTTCTCAAGGATTGGGAGTTCTCAAAGAATCTCAATGCACGAGGATACTTTCATACACCATAAGGATTGTGCAAATCTTAAGTGTGTTAGGAAAATAAGTTAGATGAACTACAAATCACAATCTAAAAGGTACCTTGATGCTTCATGGGGATAACAGAACATACATTATGGATTCCAATAATATAGACCTAAGAAAAATGGTTTCCTTTATCAAGCATAATAGCTAGATCCCCAAGTAAAAACCATGGGTAAAACATTGAACGTGAAGGGATCTATTCAAGAAAGGACATAATCTTCTCTTATTTTTCCTAGGGAAGAGAAGAAAAGCCAAAAGACCAAAGTAGGGCAAAGATCAAGTCAAACTTTAAGTTTGATAAGATTACTCACACCACATTAAATGGTTAGCCATATATTCTTGAAATTAATATTAGTTGTGTTGTATCCAAACACCCTAATCCTTGCTCTCATAATTTGGTACCATAATTTGTAGCAGATAGATAGCATTAAAAGGGATAGAGAAGGTGAGAAACTATAGCAACATAATTGAGTGGATGGATAAAGAACCCACTTGTATGGGATCGGGGGGTACTAAATCCCATTGGGTACTTTTTCTTGATGTCCAAAAGAAAAAGGGACTCATGATCCAAGAGAATCATAAATAGGAAAATCCATCCATTTTACTAAGCCTAAAGGTACATAGTATGTGCACATATAACAGGAAGTGATTTGGACAGGGATTATGAAATATTCATAACAAGTTGGATTCTCACTTGAGGGGTGAATCACAAGTTGGATTTTGACTTGAGAGGTGAATCTTACAAGGAAGCCTTAAGTAGTAATTCAACTATTTTCATCGTCCTTTCATAACAAGTTGGATTCTCACTTGAGGGGTGAATCACAAGTTGGATTTTGACTTGAGAGGTGAATCTTACAAGGAAGCCTTAAGTAGTAATTCAACTATTTTCTACGTTCACACACAAGTGGTGCATAGAGAGAGAGAGAGAGAGATCAAGATAGCAAGTTCTTACCGTTAGTGTCCATGTGAAAGGCCAAATGGCCACTAGACACTTCCTTGTATATGTTCTTTAATAAAACATACAGTGGCCTGGTGAGTCACAGACGATAAGTTTGACCGCATTTCTAAGACCTAAGAAGTATGTCTTCGTGCTCCCTGTGTACAGTGTTTTATGTGTATTCTGTAGCATCTGTGCAAAGTACTATGTGCGGCCTCAGGAGCTCAATTTTCTACTCCAAGCATATCATAGTGAAGCTCTAGAGAAGGAGAGCGCATTGTGGTGCATCGCATCGAAATACTTCACTGGTATCAGAGCGGTTCGATGCAAAAAGCTTTGTTCCTTTTGTGCAAGTGAAGCTGCATTGACATCGAAATCCTTCACCGGTATCAGAGTGATTTGATGCAAAAATCTTTGTTCCTTTTGTGTGAGCGAAGCGAGCCCCCCCCCCCCCCCCCCGAAGGCTTTCGACCAAGGAAGCGACCAAGGCATAGACCTTGGCATACCTTGTCATCCGAGCCACCATTGGTGTTGTTGGCTATGCGCGAGGGAGGATCTCAACAATCAAGGAAGATAGAGGTTCTCGGTACTTCCCGAGAGGTCACCCATCCCAATATTGTTCCCCCCAGAGCTCGCTTAACCGTGGCAATCTCTTGCCACTAAGCTACACTCTTGTGGTGTCTGAAGAAGGGGAAAGAGTAAGGTTGACATTACCTTGAACATGTTTTGGTCCCTCAAAGCTTCATTCTTTGCTTTCAAAGCCTAATTTTGAAGCATTTTTGGCTGTCTTTTGGAGCCATTTTGGAGTACTTTTGCACATAGTTCTCTTCACACAAGTCCATGAACACCAAGAAGAGTGTTCTTTGTACTTCTGTGACAATAAATATCAACCTTTGGGGCTGTGTTTTCAGCCACACTTGCAACAGGTTTCTGGAAAGGTTTTCAGTTTTGGTGGGAGCAACTGTTGCAAATTTATGCAGGTCTTTTGAGCCTAAAACATCAGAGTTGACAGACACTTGCAAGTGTTGTTGGCTAGTTTTTGGGTTGTGCATTTAGCCTTTTAGTGTCATTCTACTACATATATTGAGCACATACACACCATGTATGCTTCTGTGGATACCGCTTATGTACGTCCATGTGGTCATTGATATAGCGGTTACGTTCTTGCATAAAGCCATTTACATTTGAAAAAGAGGGTCGTGGTGAGGTTTTCTTAATTGTGAGACACCCAGATGTCGGGGTCTCTTCGATGATGCAGGTGGAAGACTTACTCAGCCTCGCCATAGGAGATGTATGATAGTTGTTCATAGGTGCTTGATAAGCCTAGTTGGCTTGTATTGGGTAACTGATTATATGCAGTGGAGTCAGTGATTTACTATGCAGGTAAACATGTCAGTACTTGGAGTTTTATGATATGTTCATATGCTCATTTTGTAGAGGATACTCAGGCAAAATTTTTCAAGATTCTTGGTTTAGTCAACTATATAGTGATCGTTTTACTCTTGGATGCACTTATTCATTGGTGTTTGGACTCTTCTAGCTCCATTATCATTCTATTCAGTTCTCTACCATCATGGCATTAGAGGTCTCAGGCACATCTGGTGGATCAGGGTCTAGTGCTCGTGTTTCGAGGAGGAGCTATAACTTGCAAGGCAAAGACCATTTTGAGATCCAGAAATTTGATGGCACAAACTTTGCTCTATGGAAGAATCAAATTAAAGATGTGCTGATTCAAAGGAGGCAATGGAAGCCAGTAAATGGGATTTCAAAGAAGCCTGATGACATGGATGAAGATGATTGGGATGAGTTAGATGAAATGGCTAGGTCTACCATTCGCTTGCACCTAGCAGATAATGTTTACTTTACAGTATTAGACTGTGAAAGTGCAAAGGAGCTCTGGAAGAAGTTATGCAATACATATGCAAAAGAGATGGCATCAAATAAAGTGTATCTGATGAGAAAATTATATGACCTTCGCATGAAGGACACAGATAGTGTTACTGCTCATCTAAATGAGTTTGATGATATATTCTCCCAAATACAGGCTCATAAAATGGATATGGATAACGAAATGAAAGCAGTATTGTTATTATGCACCTTGCCATCATCATGGGATACATTTTGCACAACTATTAGCAATAGTGCACCTCGCGGTAAACTCGTCTATGATGACATATGTGGAGCACTCTTGAGTGAGGAGATTCGTAGAAAATCTATGATTGGCACTCAGAGTGGAGATGCATATAATGTTCATGATTCTTACCAAGGAAAGAATTAGCAATGTGGCAGGAGAAAGAATGGTCAACGGAATAAGAGTAGAAGTGAATCAAGAAATAGGGATATCGAATGCCATTATTGTCATAAGAAAGAACATATGAAGAAAGATTGTTATGCATCAAAGAATGCTAAAGGTAAAGGACACAACATTGATGGGCATGTTAAATAGTTACCTGCACCATCTACTTCGACTGTGAAGATTGAAGAAATTAATGCTATTTCTGATGATGCTGATGTGTTGACACTTGATAGTAATGTGCCATCTGAGGCTCTTATGGCTGATTCTCTTTCCCACACATGTTTGCTAGATTTTGGTGCTTCTTTCCATGTGACACCACACAGAGAATGGTTCTCTAATTATGCAGCAAAGTCTCTTGGTACCGTGAGACTTGGTGACTCTTACCAGTGTGATGTTGTGGGGATTGGAGATGTGGTTGTGCAGTTCATTGATGGTTCAAAATTTACTATGCATAATGTATGCCATGTACCTCAGTTATCATGCAGTTTGATGTCAGCTGGCCAACTTGATGACCTTGGTTACAAGGTGGTCTTCTATGCTCAATCCTTTCGCATATCAAAGGGCAATATGGTTATTGCAAAAGGAAGCAAAGTTGGCTCACTGTATCCTTTATTTGTATCACAGAAAGAACACTTGTTAGCTTTTACTGAACAGCCTATGGCTTGTATTTGGCATGGTTGTTTGGGCCATATATCTCGTAATGGAATGGAAAATCTTTCTCATTCTGGCTACTTACCTGTGTTATCTTTCTTCGATTTTTCATTTTGTGAGCATTGTCAATATGGAAAGCAAACCAAAAATGTGCATAGAATGCACATTGACTCTTCAATTCAGCCTTTAGATCTCATTCATATAGATGTGTGTGGTCCTATGCCCACTAGGTCCTTAGGTGGTTGTCTCTACTTTGTCACTTGCATAGATGATGCTACTAGAAAAGTTTGGGTATATCCTATCAAATCGAAGGATGAGGTATTCCCTACTTTCAAAAAATGGCTTGCTTCAGTTGAGACTGAAAAAGGTACTAAGCTTAAGGCTTTACATTCAGATAACAGGGGTGAGTATACCTCACATGAATTCAGGCTTTTCTGTCAGTCTAGAGGGATTCGTAGAGAGTTTAATGCTCCTTATACCCCAGTACAGAATGGTGTAGCTGAGAGGATGAATATAACTATTCAAGATAGAGTAGTCTTTATGTTGCATCATGCAAACCTCTCACAAGGCTTTTGGGCAGAAGTAGTATTGACTGCAGTTCATGTGATTAACCTTTCACCTAGTACTACCAAAGGCCTAAAAGTGGCTCCAGAGTTGTGGACAGGGCAGCCACCATATTACGATCATCTTCAAGTTTTTGGGTGTGAAGCATATGTTCATATACCCAAGAATCTTAGACAAAAGTTGGACCATAAGTCGAAGAAATGCATTTTCCTTGGATATGGTTGAGAAGGACAATTTGGATATCACTTATGGGATCCTGAAACAGGGACAATGATCAAAAGTAGTGATGTCATTTTCAAAGAGTCTAAGATGAATAAACAACTCGTCAAGGAGGTTGAAGTGAGAAGAGTGGTGTTTGAGGATACTAGTCCTCCGGTTAGCATGCATAAAAATGTTGCACATAGGGATGTTCAAGAGAATGTCCATTCACATCAGTCTGCACATGTTCGCAACCATTGAGACGTTCAACACGTGTCTCACATGCACCTAATAGATATGTTCAAGGTTTAGATTTTGTTATGCTAAAAGATGCCGGTGAACCTTCTTGCTACAAAGAGACTATGCAGATAGAGGATCATGTCAAGTGGGAGCGTGTCATGAAGAGTGAGTTGGATTCTATTCACAAGAATGGTACTTGGGATTTAGTAACTTTGCCAAAGGGCAGGAAAGCTTTACCATGTAAATGGGTATATAAGCTGAAATTCACATCAAATAGTGCTTCTCCAAAGTATAAAGCATGACTCATTGCAAAGGGTTTTAAGCAACAACATGGTGTTGATTTCGAGGAAATCTTTGCTCTAGTGGTCAAGATGACTACCCTGCGTATGTTTCTTGGATTCGTTGCAATGAAGGACTTAGAGCTAATCACGATGTCAAAACTACTTTCTTGCATGGAGATCTTATAGATGAGATCTATATGGAACAACCAGAGGGTTATGTAGTTCCTGGCAAGGTGAAAATCTCCAAAATATAGAAATCATCGAGGAAAATCATAAAAAATTGGTGTGATACTGAGAGAGAATTTCTTGCATATATTTTTAGAAGGTAGTCGGTGCATTTTGCAATCTAAACCACATGACTTTATAGGCATAGACTCCCAAGTTAGTAATGAAGGTTGTTTTGGCTATATCATAATCTATCATTTGTACTTGATTATAGCCACTCAAACCATCCATAAAAGAATACATTTCTTGACCAACAACTTCATCTAGCATACTATCAAGCAAAGGGAGGGGAAAAGGGTCGATGATAGTAGTAACATTGAGTCTTATGTACTCTACAAAGATGGGAATTTGCTTTTTCTTTTTTGGGACAACTTTTATAGGTGACAAATATTCTAGATTTTTTATCAAAATTATGAATCCAATTTTTAATAGTCTATTAATTTGCTATTTAACCAATTTACCATAGTTCAGATTCATTTGATATCTCTGTTGTACTACAACGATCACATTTGGTTTGAGAAGAATGTGATGTTGATAGAATCTAGGGCCAAGGTCTTGCATATTGGTATAACCCCAAGCAAAAACATCTTGAAAATCCATAAGAAGTTTGATTAGTTGAGTGTGGAATGGTTCTAGCAATTCAACACAAATCCAAATAGGACACGTATGTAATAATTTCCCTAAGTTTCAGATTTCAGTATGATCTTCACTAAGACTTATGTGAGTAGGTTGATGAGCATTTTCATCTTCGACAACCTATTAATATTGGCAGCAAGGGGCTTTGTTTGGGGTTTCAAATACTTGGTTGCAATGTGATAGAAATAGATGGCATCGAGAGTGATCAAATCCTAGTTGTCCTTCACAAATGCTTATTCCTCATCTTTTGTTAGTTCGTCTACTATATGAGTGGGCTTTGCAAAATCCAAAGCATGGCATTGCTAGCATTTACTCACTTCGTCGAAGGTGATTGTATACTTGTGATTGGCTTGTGAAAAAGATAATCGATTGCTGGACCAATCTTGTACTACTTTTGCTTGTTTGAGCCATGGGTGGTTGATTAGCAAATTATAATATTATGACCCAATGAGACCTAGGACCATAAAAGTAGCTCCCTACATACTAATTGGGATATCTCTGATAATATGTAATGGTTTCTTGGGATTGATCAGCCATGCAAACAAAGAAAAGGTGGTTGTTTCACTTTCTTCCATCTGAGTTGATTACAGATATTAAGAGTGGCAATATTGACACCGAATCCTCCATCAATAAGAACTTTGTTGATTAATTTGTTTCGATAATAGACTATGATAAGTGGAACTTCTTGATCAACAAAACCAACCTCTTTATGCATGAGATTATTTATGGGTGCCAAAGAATGCTTATCTTCTAAATGCCTTAGGGATTCTCAATTACAAATTGGACATAGAGAAAGGAGTTTTCCTAAAGAGATCTGAATAGGTACCTAGAGTGCAGTATTCATTGCTTTGAAAATAAGTGTATCTCAGTCTAGGGTTTTTTGTTATAGTCTAGAGAAATATCCAATCACACTTTAGTGTCCATCGGAATAGGCTCCAAAGGAGTCTTTGAGAGAGGTCGAAACAGTGGTGGGAAGTACTTGAGGATTTTACAAAACAAAATCTGGAGTTAATTGGGGGTTAACCAACTTCAAAATTTTTAATAATTTTGGAGTGAAGTAAACCTCTTCTAGAGGGTTTGAAGGCTCAATTTCAACATTATCAAGTTGCCTCTCTATTGGGTCAAATATTTTATCAATTCACCATTTCCTACCCTAGTTGTAGTTAGTCCTAATTTACTTTTAGTTTTTAAGGCAATTGCAATGACATCATCTAGAGAGATTTCTCCCATACCATAAATCCACATGATTTCATGAAGGTGTGGAGAAAGACCATTAATGAGCCATCTTGCAACTTCATCTAATGGAGTTTGAATACTTGTACGAAACTGACTCTAAGTGCTTTTAAACTCTGTCATGGGGTTGTTGCCTAAGATTATATAGTGTATCATACAACTCTCTAGTAGATTTTGTATGTCTGAATTGGTTGAAGAATTCTGCTTCATAACTTCATAATCCCTAAATTGGGGAAGTCAGAACTCTATTAACCATTTAATCCCTTCATCTATGAGGGTACCTTGGAAAATGTAACATTTGTGTGTAGTGTCTCTATTTGCATCTACAATGCTATAATGACTTTCGAACATAAGGATATGGACATTTGGATCATCATGATAATGGTCTACAAATTTAGCATATTGTAATCTATGATGCGCTGAGGTGAGGCACCATCCGCGTGAAGGTTTTCTTCGTTACCTCTTGCAAAACAATGTCCTCCTAAAGATACCATTTTGATGTCACCTACAATTGGAGTGGGTAAATACAAGATTGAAATGGAAAACTATTGTGAGAGAGCTCCATAGCTTCCACAAAAGATATAACTATCTAACTAAGAAAACCACATTCGAAAAAGAGATGCATGTTCCACACAACCAACCCATCCAATATATAGTTCGAGGACCTGGGTCCCTAAGGTGGTCACATGGTTTCCAAGCTTAGGAAATCACATGCCGTCTAAAAGAAGACTCTCCAAGCTCTCGTGTACAAATGAAGTGGCTAGAAGAAGCTTCCAATCAAGACTAAGGTATTGAACCTTAGAGAATTAGCCCTAAGGTTCAAGAACCATCTAAAAAGGGTAAATAAATGATAAATCCCAAAGGGTTTCACACCTAGAAACCCAAGGTTTCTCCCCCTTAGATCCATGTAATTATACAACATTCTCCCCCCCTTAAAAGCGTTTTCATCCTTAGAAATGAGTGGAGATATATAATATGGGGTATTCCCCTGATCCCCATGATCATTCTCTTCAATCATGGTCTTCATCTGTCTAGTTTGCCCCTTTATTCAGAAGGGAGGATCCTATCCCGAATAAATCTTAAGAGAGGAGAATCCATGTGTGGTCCGACCCCTACCCCAATCATTCAAAGATCCATTTGGTTTTGCACATGAAAAAGTAAATCAAGTGCAAAGTATGGAAACAATTACAATTGTCTACACAACCAGCATAATCAGAATTTGTGTAACCAATAATGGATGCTTTTCCTCTACCTAAGCATAGACACTTGTCCTTAGTGCCACTCAAATATCTCAAAATCATCTTGACTACTTCCCAATGTTTCTTGCCAGGATTAGACATATATCTGCTCACAAATCCCACTACAAATGCAATGTCTAGTCTCGTTAGCTACCATAGCGCACATGAGACTGTCAACAGCAGACTGATAGGGAATTTTGTTCATGAATTCCTTTTTCTCATTTGATTTGGGACAATCATCCTTGCTTGATTTCACATATGTGGGTAAAGGTGTACTCAATGCCTTTCCATCCTGCATATTGAACCAGTGAAGTACTTTGGATATGTACTCACTTTGAGACAAGTATATGCATCTTTTACTCCTATCACGAGTAATGCACATGCCAAGAATATGCTTGGCATCCCCCAAATCTTTCATATCAAATGTCTGACTCAACTTCTTTTTAAGAATTGACAAATCATAAGAGGACTTCCCAGGAATCAACATATCATTGACATAAAGTATCAAGCATATCAAGCTGCCATCTGAGCATCTCTTTGTGTAGAGACAATGATCCTCATTGCTTTGAGAATAGCCTTGAGATTTCATAAAAGCATCAAACTTTTGGTACCACATTTGCAACAATTACACTTCATGTTGTCTTGAAGTTCCACTCTCATTAAACCCTTCTAAGTTTTCTTTTGCAGTTACTTGAGGAAAACTCATAGGTCATATCATTTCTAAAGCAGGTATTGTTGTAGATTAAGATAAAGTAAAAGCTACTCAAGGGGGGCTCAACCCTGAATACCCTTAAAAAAGTACAAAAATTCACAGGGTAGATTAAATGGCATTGTGGAAGTTGCAGAATTTGGCTCATGTTGTAGTTCCACTTAACAAGTTGATGCATGTTTCCCCAAGTCAGTTCAATTGGATTGAGGAGTGTGCAATTGCCTTGATCAAGTGAAGAGATTATTTACTAAGGCATCAATTCTACAAGCTCCAAATCAAGATCATCCTTTCCAAGTATTTGTGGATGCTTTTGGCCCAGCAATAGGATGTGTATTAATGTAGATTGTAGATATAATATTTTACAAACCTATATATTATGCAATCTGCAAATTATCTATAGCAAAACACAATTGTTCTATTACTAAACGTGAATGTCTACGATTAATTTATTCCATTAATTTTTTTTCGGCACTATCTCTTAGGATGAAAATTCACTTTTCATATGGATCATTTGAGTGCACTTTATTTGGTATGAAAACAAGCATTAATACCTTGATGGGTTTTATTTCTTTATGAAGTCTATTTCCAAATTCACCAGCGACTAGGTGCATCACATAGTGCTGTATATTATTTGTCCCAATTTGACTCAGGAGAACCACCAGTGGGCATCAAAGATACCTTTCTCTTTACAAACTTGTTTTCAATCATTGGATAACCACTATACCAAAATCCTCATCCCACAAATCATTCAACTAGTTTTACATGGTATGAATTACTATATAATTTTTTTGAAAATGGAGTAATGCTTTTATAATTTTCTATTATGGACAAGGAGAAACTAGCCCTAAGCAATTTAGAATATGGTAGGCCAATTATATCACCAAGACATTAAATGTGCTTGGATCCAATGTGCATATTCTCATGAACAATTAGCATTTATTGTCAAAGCACATGATCATAACAAAGCATTTTATTAAAAGAGAGAGGCATAGAGCACATAGGCATCAAAGAGATGAACATGATTTTTCATTTCCAAGACCGCAAGAGTACCCAACAACCCTTAGACCCTCTCAAGCGATCAAGACAATGAAAAACTACTTTGATGGGTCAGGAGATCCTTATGATCATGTGGCGGAGTTCAAACAAGTGTTAAGAGTTGAACAGGTCAAGGACTTGTTCACCCAGTTCGAGGCATTTGGTTTGACCCTCAAGGGTACTGCCTTAGCTTGGTTTCAACCCCTCAACAATCACAATTACCAAAATATAGGTCAATTGCTAGAAGCATTCATTGTAGTCGAATTTTCGAAAAGTAGTAGTAGGCATAACACTTCATCATTGATCCACAGCTTCAAGCAGACATCCCAAGACACAGTTCGATTAGTCAAATGCAGATTTAAATAATATGTGGATAGATGTCCCACACTTGAATTACCTACACAAGCAAAACAAGTTTCCCTATTTTTAGATGGACTTCTAAGCAGGAAACTTAGATCATACGTATATCTCAAGAAGCCAATCACACTCGATCAATGCTTGATAATGTGTATTGACATAGAATACAACTTGGATGAGGAGTTAGAGTGGTCCAAACTCTATAAAGATTTTGATAGTTCTGCTAGTCATAATTCCAGATCCTCCATTGACATAGATGAGCTAGTTGAGCACGTTGCAAAGAAGTTAGGAGTTCAAAATAGACAAACACCAAGGGTCACCTCATTGAAGCAATGTTATACTTGCGGAGGGGACCACATGGCTAACGTATGCCCATTGGAAAACCACAACATGAGAGAACTCAATGCTTCATATTGCACTACTAAGAGAAAATACAAACCATAGAGCTCAAGATTGTTCGTACAATGGGCAAGCCGTCAGACAAGCTTATCAACAACCTTACCAATGGGATAGGTATCAGAACCAATACCACTAACCATATTATAGGGCACAACAACAATATCAAGCACCATATAGGCCACAACTGGTCCTAGGAAACCAACCACCACCTCCTACCAATGTGATCCTAGTTCAGTATACAGTGGTAGAGGAGAACCCTAATAGAGCATTGGTGTCGATGATCGATTTGGTCCTAGAAAATGACCCTCATGTTCAGAGTTCTGACTACACCCATGAAGATAGTCCACAAGCTTATTACATAGAGTCACCTGAGCATAGTGAGACTTATCCATATCAATATGAGGCACTACCTTAGGAACCAAATTGGGAGCCAGAATACTTCAATACTTCAAGGACAAAAACTCTTAATGATGGGACAAAGTCCCCAAGAACTTGTACCTCATGCCTTAAAAAAAACCAAATAAGGTATTGCAAGGTACAAGATAGACAAAAATAGAAAAAGATTGAAGTGCTTCCTAGCATCCTAGTGTTTCACACTTCTTTCACTACATCTTCCAACCTAGATGAAGTTCTCAAGGATTGGCAATTCTCAAAGAATCTCAATGCACGAGAATACTTTCATACACCATAAGGATTGTACAAATCTTAAGTGTGTTAGGAAAATAAGTTAGATGAACTAGAAATCGCAATCTAAAAGGTACCTTGATGCTTCATGGGGATAACATAACATACGTTATGGATTCCAATAATATAGATCTAAGAAAAATGGTTTCCTTTATCAAGCATAATAGCTAGATCCCCAAGTAAAAACCATGGCTAAAACATTGAATGTGAAGGGATCTATTCAAGAAAAGACATAATCTTATCTCTTATTTTGGCTAAAGAAGAGAAGAAAAGCCAAAAGACCCAAGTAGGGCAAATATCAAGTCAAACTTTAAGTTTGATTAGATTACTCACACCACATTAAATGGTTAGCCATATATCCTTGAAACTAATATTAGTTGTGTTGTATCCAAGCACCCTTATCCTTGCTCTCATAATTTGGTACCATGATTTGTAGCAGATAGAGAGCGTTAAAAGGGATAGAGAAGGTGAGAAACTATAGCGACATAATTGAGTGGATGGATAAAGAACCCACTTGTATGGGATGGGGGGTACTAAATCCTATTGGGTACTTTTTCTTGATGGCCAGAAGAAAAAGGGACTCATGATCCAAGAGAATCATAAATAGAGGTACCCTCATAAATGAAGGGATTAAATGGTTAATGGAATTTGAACTTCCCCAATTTAGGGATTATGAAGTTATGAAGCAAGAATTCTTCAACCAATTTAGACATACTAAATCTACTAGAGAGTTGTATGATACACTATGGAATCTTAGGCAACAGCCCCGTGACAGAGTTTAAAAGCACTTAGAGTATGTTTCATACAAGTATTCAAACTCCATTAGATGTAGTTGCAAGATGGTTCATTAATGGTCTTTCCCCACACCTTCATGAAATCATGTGGATTTATCATATGGGAGAAATCTCTCTAGATGATGTCATTGCAATTTCCTTAAAAACTAAAAGTAAATTAGGACTAACCACAACTAAGGTAGGAAATGGTGAATTGATAAAATATTTGACCCAATAGAGAAGCAACTTGATAATGTTGAAATTGAGACTTCAAACCCTCTAAAGGAGGTTTAGTTCACTCAAAAAGTATTAAAATTTTTGAAGTTGGTTAGCCCCCAATTAACCCAGATTTTGTTTTGGAAAATCCCGAAGTACTTCCCACCACTGTTTCGACCTCTCTCAAAGAATCATTGAAGCCTATTCTGATGGACACTGAAGTGTGATTGGACATTACTCTAGACTACAACAAACAACCCTAGACTGAGATACACTTATTTTCAAAGCAATCAATACTGCACTCTAGGTACCTATTTAGATTCCTTTAAGCAAACTCCTTTCTCTGTGTCCAATTTTTAGTTGAGAATCCCTAAGGCAGTTAAAAGTTCTTATTGATGAAGGATTCAATGTCAATATTGCCACTCTTAATATCTGTAATCAACTAAGATGGAAGAAAGTGAAACAACCACCTTTTCTTTGTTTGCATGCCCGATCAATCCCAAGCAACCATTATATATTATGAGAGATATCCCAATTACTATGTAGGGAGCTAATTTTATGGTCCTGGGTCTCATTGCATCATAATCATATTATAATTTGGTAATCAATCACCCATGGCTCAAACAAGAAAAGGTAGTACGAGATTGATCTAGCAATTGATTATCTTTTTCACAAGCCAATCACAAGTATACAATCACCTTCGATGAAGTGAGTAAATGCTAGCAATGCCATACTTTGGATTTTCCAAAGCCCACTCATATAGTAGACGAACTAACAAAAGATGAGGAATAAGCATTTGTGAAGGCCAACTAGGATTTGATCACTCTCGGTGCCATTAATGTTTATCGCATTGCAACCCGGTATTTGCAACCCCAAAAAAGCCCCTTGGTGCCAATATTAATAGGTTGTGGAAGATGAAAATGCTCATCAACATACTCACATAAGTATGAGTGAAGATGAGACTGAAATATGAAACTTAGAGACATTTTTACATACTTGTCCTATTTGGATTTGTATTGAATTGCTAGAACCATTCCACACTCAACTTATCAAACTTCTTACGGATTTTCAAGATGTTTTTGCTTGGGATTATACCAATATGCAAGACCTTGGCCCTAGATTCTGTCAACATCACATTCTTCTCAAACCAAATGCGATCCTTGTAGTATAACGGAGGTATCAAATGAATCTGAACTATGCTAAATTGCCTAAATAGGAAATTACCAGACGATTAAAAATTGGTTCATAATTTTAATAAACAATCCAGAATGTTTGTCACCTATCATAGTTGTCCCAAAAAAGAAAAAGAAAATGCCCATCTTTGTAGAGTACATAAGACTCAATGTTGCTACTGTCATCGACCCTTTTCCCCTCCCTTTCCTTGATAGTATGCTATATGAAGTTGTTGGTCAAGAAATGTAGTCTTTTATGGATGGTTTGAGTGGTTATAATCTAGTACAAATGGTAGATTATGATATACCCAAGACAACCTTCATTACCAACTTGGGAGTCTATGCCTATAAAATCATGTGGTTTAGATTGCAAAACGCACCGAGTACCTTCCAAACATATATGCAATATTTTTTCTCTCAATATCTTACCAATTTTCTATGATTTTCCTTGATGATTTCTGTATTTTGGAGATTTTCACATTTACATTTGCAACAATTACACTTCGTGTTGTCTTGAAGTTCCACTTTGATTAAACCCTTCTCTGTCTTTTGCAATCAGTTGAGGAAAACTCTTGGGTCATATCATTTGTAAAGCAGGTATTGTTCTAGATTCAGATAAATTAAAAGCTACTCAGGGAGACCCAGCCTTGAATACTCTTAAAGAAGTACAAAAATTAATAGGGTAGATTAAATGCCCTTGTAGGAACTTGCGGCATTCGGCTCATGTTGTAGTTCCACTTAACAAGTTGACGCATGTTTCCCCAAGTCAATTCAAGTGGATTGAGGAGTGTGCTATTGCCTTTGATCAAGTGAAGAAATTATTTACTTAGGCACCAATTATACAAGCTCCAAATCAAGATCATCCTTTCCATGTCTTTGTGGATGCTTTTGACCTAGCAATAGGATGTGTATTAATGTAGACTATAGTTATAAATTAAATATGGTACTGACCTATATATTATGCAATCTGCAAATTATCTATAGCAAAACATTCGAGCAAAACACGAATGTTCCATTACTAAACGTGAATGTCTACGATTAATTTATTCCATTAATTTTTTTTTGGCACTATCGCTTAGGATGAAAATTCACTTTTCATATGGATCATTTGGCTCCAATGTGCATAGTCTCATGAACAATTAGCATTTATTGTCAAAGCACATGATCATAGCAGGGCATTTTATTAAAAGAGAGAGACATAGAGCACATAGGCATCAAAGAGATGAACATGATTTTCCATTTTCTAGATCTCCAGAGTACCCTAGAACCCTTATACCCTCTCAAGTGGTCAATACAATGAAAAACTACTTTGATGGGTCAGGAGATCCTTATGATCATGTGGCCGAGTTCAAACAAGTGTTAAGAGTTGAACATGTCAAGGACTTGTTCACCCAATTCGAGGCATTTGGTTTGACCCTCAAGGGTAGTGCCTTAGCTTGGTTTCTCCCCTCAATAGTTGTAATTATCAAAATATCATTCAATTGCTAAAAGAATTCATCGTAGAGTTTTCCACAAGTGGTAATAAGCATAATACTTCATCATTCATCCACAACTTCAAGCAGACATCCCAAGAAATAGTTTGGTTAGCCAGATGCACATTTAAATAATTTGTGGAGAGATGTCCCACATCGAATTACCTACACAAGCAAAACAACTTTCCCTATTTTTAGATGGACTTCTAAGCAGGAAACTTAGATCATATGTATATCTCAAGAAGCAAATCACGCTGGATCAATGCTTGATAATGTGTATTGACATAGAAGACAACTTGGATGAGGAGTTAGGATTGTCCAAACTCTATAAGAATTCTAAAAGTTCTACTAGCCATACTTCAGACCCTCCAGTAAGATAGATGAGCTAGCTAAGGACGTTGCCAAGAAGCCAGGAGTTCGAAATAGACAAACGCCAAGGGTCACCTCATTGAAGCAATGTTATACTTGTAGAGGGGACCACATGGCTAATGTATGCCAATTGGAAAACTAGAATGTGAGAGAACTCAATGCTTCATATTGCACGATTGAGAGAAAATACAAACCATGCAGCTCAAGATTGTTCGTACAATAGGCAAGCCATCAGAAAAGCTTATTAGCAACCTTACCAATGGGGTCGGTATCAGAACCAATACCAATAGCCATATTATAGGGCACAACAACAATATCAGGCACCATATAGGCCACAACTGGTCCTAGGAAACCAACCACCACCTCCTACCAATGTGATCCTAGTTAAGTATGCAGTGGTAAAGGAGAATCCTAATAGAGCATTGGTGTTGATCATCGTTTTGGTCCTAGAAAATGACCCTCATGCTCAGAGTTCTGACTACACCCATGAAGATAGTCCACAAGTTTATTAAATAGAGTCACCCGAGCATAGTGAGACTTATCCATATCAATATGAGGCACTACCCTAAGGAACCAATTTGGGAGCCAAAATACTTCAATGTCATGTATACGAATCCTAACCCGAGGCCCCAAATGAGACAAATGGGACCACCAGCCCCTAGAGGACCATGTTTTAGATGTCAGGGCGACCATTTTATTCGTGAATATCCCCACCCATTGGCTCCGGGACAAGGACCGACTATCACAATACAAGGCTTTTGTCTTGAGTGTGGCAAAGAACATCTCCTGAGAGATTGTCTAAGGAACCCCTCTAGTGCACCCAATGTTACACCATTGATGTGGTAGGCTTAGTGATGGATTCAAGTTCAAGTACTATTAACATGGCTCTTATACAAGTAGTCACTAGGGAACAAGCCTTAAAATAAACTAAACTAGCTAAACAATTAAATTCAAGTGAATCAAGAGATCCTAGTAAAAGGAAAATAAGAGCCTAGAAGGATACCAGGGAGAAGGCCAATTGTAAGTGGGCTAAAAAGTTATCTGAACTAGAAGAAAGCCTGAGAGATATAAAAATAAAAAATGCAGACATTGCATCTCAAAACCCATCGCATGCCAAAAATCCATCCACTTCACTTCATCCCACCCACCAGTCATTGTGAACAAACAACCAGGGTCTATTCTCCCAGAACAAATGCACAACACCAATACCAACCACTCATGAGTGGAATAAACCATCCCATGTCCACATAGATGCATCCAGTTTTTCAATAGGATGTGTGCTAGCACAATCCACATGTGAAGGAAATCTTTATTTGCCTATAGCATATGCTAGTAGACAACTAAACACAACTTAACGAAACTATACTACAATTGAAAGAGACGACTTAGGCATGGTATACGCCGTGAAGAATTTTAGACATTATCTATTGGCTAACAAGTTCAAGTTTTTCATTCATCATCAAGCTTTGTTATATTTGGTCAATAAACCTTGCAATACAAGACGCTTAGTAAGATGGTTCCTCTTACTAATGGAATACAACTTTGAAGTGGTTGTTAGGAAAGGTAGAACCCACCTCAGGGAAGATCACCTTTCTTGCATAATTTCAGGAGAGTCACTGCAAGGAGTGTTTGATGAACTACCTGATGCTTATCTGTTTAATTTAGAAGTTGTTCGTAAATGGGCAAATAAGTTGGTATCTGTCCTAACCTTCGAACTTGCAAATAAGAATGTGAAAATGAACAAATATGAAATTATAAAATCACAAAAATATCAAATTTTGGTAGGAAGTATTGACAAACAAGATAGAGAGGGTGTACTAGCTTGTTGCATCGAGGAAGATGAACATAGCAGTTGGTTGCAACAAGCCCATGAAGGATTGGTAGGGATCACTATTCTAAACAATGAACATTGTAGAACCTGAAATGTTTAGGGGTGTATTGGCCTATTATGGACAAAGAAATACATGAGTGGATTAAGAATTTTCCAATGTACTAGGAGAGACCCCCATTGGAGTATGCTACTCTTTATCATGTGTCTTTAATTTGAGAATGCAGTGCTCCATTGGTAGAATTTATGAAATTGGGAACACTACCAAACGAGGTTAGAAAATGGATCATGGAGCAAGAGGCTCATGACTATGCCTCATTAGGAGACAACCTAAACCGCAGAGGCAAAGATGGTTACTTAAGAATGTGCATTCACGAATCAGATTATTTGAAAATTTTAGAAACTGCACGTAGCGGTGTTGCAGGTGGACACGTTGGGCCCGACCAAGTAATTAAGACCACTCTATTCTCAGGACTTTGGTGGCCCACTCTTCATATGGATGCACATACCTATGTGACGAGATGTGACACATGCCAACATGCACAACAACATCGCCATTGTCTCATGGGACTTCATAAGGGCTAACAACCATTACGATTGCTCATTGCCCTTGGGTCATCATGATTACCTAAGCATCAAGATTCCTCTAAGACATCATGATTTCCCAAGGAAATTGTGTATGTCGGGAAATCTTATTTTTTGTAATTATTGTTTTTTAATTTTTTATATACTCATCATCCTTGTCCTTGTTCTATAGGGTTGTGGATTCAAAGTTAGTGTGCAACACTTGGATAAAGAGAAACTCGCAAATTAGGTTTTTTGGATTTTTGATGTCGAGTTGATATAATGGCCATGTTCTTGAAGCACCGATTGCTATTAATGTTCTGATTGTTCCCATCTTTGCAACAGGGCTGAAAACTTCATCATAATATATGCCTTGTGTTTGTTTAAATCCTTTGGCAACTAATCTAGCTTTATATCTAGCTAGTGAACCATCAACATTCCTCGTTACTTTAAACACCCATTTGTTTGGAGCAATCTTCATACCTTCTTTCTTTGGCACTAGCTCCCATGTGTGATTATCTTTGAGAGCTTTGATCTCCTCTTTCATAGCTTGCTTCCATTCCTTTTGTGTGCAAGCTTCTTCATATGTCTCAGGCTCTTTGTCTTTGATAACATGCATCATGTATGCAAAATGTTTTGCCATGAAACTATCATAACTCAACCTTTGAGTTGGATACCTTGTCCTTGAAGATCTTCTTTCATTGCCTTTAGAAAGTTGCTTCTTTAACCTATTCAGCTTTACCTTCAGAGTGATTACCTCTTCATATTCTTCTTTACTTGCATCTATCTCACTGTTTGGAGTGGCACTTGCTTCTTCGGCTCTACTATGAGCTGAATTTGGAGACAAAGAATGACTCCCTCTCCATATTGAACATTCTTCATTTGATGTAGATGCCTCTGGACCTGAAACCTTTGTGCTTGATTGTTGAAGTTTCTTTGATTTGTTCCTGCATAATCATCACAATCTTCTTCAAGAATCTTTTCCTTTCCTTTATCTTCATACCATGGTCTTAGTTCATGAAAGACCACATCTCGCGAGACTCTTACTTCCTTTCTTCTAGGGTTGTAATACTTGTATCCTTTTTGCTCCATCGAGTAGCCGATGAAAATGCATTTTTCTGACCTTGGTTCCATCTTTGTTCTTAACTTCTTGTGGAATGTGAACAAAGCAAACACATCCAAACACTTTGAGGTGTGTAATATCAAGTTTCTTACCGGAATATATCTCCTCTGGAGTCAATTGATGTATTCCAGATGTTGTGCACCTATTCATAAAGTAAATGGCGGTTGTGGTAGCATCAACCCAATAGTACAATGGTACCTTCATCTCGTTGAGCATGCATCTTGCAATTTTAGCAATTTGCCTATTTTTCCTCTCAGCAACTCCATTTTGTTGTGGTGTATACCTACAAATAAATTGCCTTTTGATCCCATTCTCTTGTAGAATATCTGAAAATTCATTGGAGAAGTATTCTCCTCCACCATCGGACCTTAAGGTTTTGATAGACCTTCCTGTTTCTTTTTCAACTTCAACTTTGAATCTTTTGAATATAGAAAAAACCTTTGATTTTTGCTTCATACAAAACGGCCATACCTTTCTTGAGTGACCATCAATGAAGGTGACAAAAAATCTATTACTAGCCATTGATGCCTCTTGGGTTGGTCCCCATACATCTGTATGTTTCAAGTCCAAGACATTTGGGGCCACATAATTGCTCCTCTTGAATGGATGCCTCGTTTGCTTTCCTAATTGACAAGCTTCACATAACTCATGTAATCCAATGCTATTAAATTTTGGAAGACCTCTTACCACTTCATATTTGCTCATGTCCTTCAGCTTTGGAATGTTGATGTGTCCATTTCTTTTGTGCCATAAGTCCAGCTTTGAAATCTTCTTGTTCCCACATTGAATGTACATGGCCTTTCCATGTGGATGTTGGACGTCCAAAGTGAACATCCTTCGTTCTCTTCTACCTTGAGCAATGACCTTGAAGCCTTCCTTTGGATTCTTTATGAAGCACCCATTCTCATTGAATATGACATGATAACCCTTCTCTACCATTTGTCCTATTGAATTAAGTTCTTTGAAATTGTAGGAACATGAAGAACATTAGATAGTACCTTTGCTCTACTTGTATCTCCAAGCCTTATATCTCCAATATGTTCAATCATGTGTTGAGTATCATCACCTATTTCAACACATCCTTTTCCACTTGGTACCTGTAGATTAGTGAAGAAACTTCCTTGGCATGACATATGGTTACTACAACCTGCATCAATGTACCATTTTTTGTCATCTTCACGAGAGCTTCTATACTCATGTCTCATTGCAAGTAGTGTGTCCTTGCTTCCTTCGCTTGAGGTGCTTGCATAGTTGCCTTGGCTCCTTTGATTGCCTTTATGATTGCCTTGGCTCCTTTGATTGCCTTGTCTTACTTTACCACAATGATAACATGTTATACCTTTATGAGAATTGTAGGAGCCTCGGCCTCTTCCTCTACTTCTACCTCGACCTCTTCCTTATGTGTTGGAATTTGATGCATCCTTGTTGTCTTCCAAATTGTTTTGATTGTAGTTGGAGTTGTTGTGACCTCTTCCTTTTCCTCTTGAGCCTCCTCTTGCTCTTCTGTGACAAGATGAGGGATTAGTTCTTCAAAACTTGGATATGCATCTTTCAAGTTAATGGAAGTTATAGAAGGCTTTCATTTTTCATCTTCTCTCAATCCATTGAGAGTCTAACACACAAGATCTTTGTCTTCAACCATTGTGCCAATAGAAGCTAAAACATCACTTAGCTCCTTAATCTTCAAAGTATATTCAGCTATGGATTGACTCGAACTTTTCTTGATTGTGTTCAACTCATTCTTGAGTTGAAGTTTCCTAGCTTTGGTATTTGTTGAATACATCCTTTCAAGCGCTTCCCAAGCATCCTTAGCTTTCTCTAGATGTTGAATATGCCCTACCATGGCATTAGTAATGACTTGTGAAATGAGGAACATGACTCTCCTATTCCTCTCTTTCCATTCTTTTGCTTGCCTCCCCTGGACTTCGATGGATGTAGCTTGATTGATTTGAGGTTGAGCATCATCACCACTCACAATACCCCACACACCTTTGCCCATTAGGTAGTTGGTCATTCTAAACTTCCACACGGGATAGTTATCCGATTTCTCTACTTGTTGACCCAAGTCAGCCATTGAAGACTATCAAAAACTTTGAGAGTTACCTCAAATAGTTATATTGTCCTTTGCTCTTGTGTTTGTGAAGCTCCCCCTTGTTTTGTAGCTCCTCTTTTGCTTTGCTTTAACTCCATCTTTGTTGATGAAGGTTCAACACCAAGTTTGCTATGATACCAACTGTGGAGAATGATTTCTCCTATGCGCAACGAAAACCTGTAGTGAAACCTTGTATGTTTAGCACTTGGACAAACAACTACACCTTAGATAGCTTTTTGCTCTCAATACAAAACTCAAATGGATTTGTGCCTTTATTCGGTCAAAGTAACAAAGAGAGATTTCTAAAAAGCTATAAATAACTTAATTTGGACAAGTTTTGACTAGGAAACACAACTAACAAAGATCAACTACCTGTCCACACAAGTATGTTGAAGAACTTAACTTCACTCTAGGACTGTTACCCTTGAATATATATCCTTTGAGGCAGATATTTGAGATAGAGAAAGCATACACAAATAGCTTTCCAACAAGCTAAAAATCAAGCAATTTGAATGAGTTTTGGTCAGGAAACTCAACTAACCAAAATAGACCACCTGTGCACACAAGTATATTGAAAAACTGGACTTCACTCTTTGATAGATATCTCATAGAATATAAATCCTTTGAGTGAGATATTTGGGATATAGAAATTACATGCAAAGAGATTTCCAAGAAGCCAAAAATCAAGCAATTTGAATATGTTTTGGTTGGGAAATTAAACTACCTGTCTACACAGGTATGCTGAAAAACTAGACTTCACTATTTGAATGATATCTCATAGACTATAAGCTTTGAAGGAGATATTTTAGATAGAGAAGATACACGAGATAAGCTTTTCAATGAGTAGTTAAACGCAAGAAATGGTTACATATACACTAAGATATGAGCTTTACAATAGAGTTGTGTACAAAATGATGTGCAGTTGGAAGGGGTCTATGGAAAGACAAAATGACAAAATGATGAGATCCAACTATTGGGAGCTCTTTCCTCTTTCTCTCGTTGTTTAGAACATGCTCCCACTCCACTTTTATAACCAATGAACATGTGAGGAAGTTTGTGCCTCCTTCTTAACTCACCACTTTGCCCACTACATGCCATTGACTACAAGGCATATATTGTATCTTTTACTCATCATGAATTTTGACTATACTTTTTTCTTTTATTTTTTTTCTTTTCTCTTCTTTTCCTTTATCTTTATATTTGGTAAATTTATCCAAGCATAGCTCATGTGAAAATGAGCTTGTACATTTATCTTCAAAAAATCTTTGTGAGTCTAGGTACACAGAGATGGAAAAAAAGAGAAGAACTTCCAAAGTTAGTTGAAGGACATATGTACAAGGAGGAGAGCTCCTATATACATGGACAAGGTTCGGCATTTACAAGCATGTGCCATCAAGGTATCTCTAGGAGGGAAAGAGGTAAAGAGAGAAAGGGAGAAAGTAAGTGATTGTGGGTTGAGTGTGGAAGTGAGCATAAGCTAGACATGTGAGTGGAGAGAAAAATGACGGTGAGCAAGAGTGAAGGGAAGAGACGGTGGGAATGAGTGTGCCAAAGTGCATATATAGAAGGATAGTATGAGGTTAAGTGAGTGTGAGCGTGAGTAAGATTGCAAGAAAAAAGAGGTAAAGGTATTCTTGTGGCCGCATAAATTGTATCAGAGCATGAATGGTTGAACATGGGTGTAGATAGTGAGCTAAACTTTGAGGAACTGTGGATTTTTGTGAGCGTCTAAAGTAAACATCAATAGCAGGCATACATGTATTATATATGTATGTGCATGCATGCATATGTGTATGAATGTGTATGCATAAATGGAAATTTCGTCAACGATTACAAATGCAAAATCAAATATTGTTAAGTGACTAGATAATTACAAAAGATGCCAATTGGTCAAGTGTTAAACAAACTATTCAAGTTATTCAATATGTGTGTTTTAATGTGTAAGTGTGTATATGCATGTGTGCATGCATACCATTGCTACATCGGATTCCACAATTGGGGACCTTGGTAACTCCCTTTCCTTACAATACCTTAGACGGTCTAATTTTATCTTCATCCAACATGCGAATTGGGATTCCCATCAATTGGGTAATGCATGACTGGCTTCTCCTCATAATGGGGGCCTTACAAAATGTGCGTTACACAATACAATCATGAGGGGTGGACATTGGTCATATACTAACATGCCCCCCTTGATGTTTATCGAATGATAAATTAAGTAGGCTTGGATCCTATGCACAATATTTTCGCCTCCATAATGTCATCTTCTATTAGTTCACAAAATTAATGGTATTGCACTTCTATATGCTTAGTGCAAGCATGAAATACTAGGTCCTTTGCATTGGCCATATAATTTTGATATCACATTTAAGTATAGTTTCCATTTGTGATGAAAAGGATAGATCTACAATAATTTTCCTTAATGAGTTTGCCTCACAAGAGGAAAAGCAAGTTGCTTTGTACTGTGCTCTAGTGGAGGAGATTGAGAGAGTTGCCTGTTTCCTACTTACCCAAGAAGATATTCTTGAACCAAGTGAGACAATATCCAAAAATTTATTTTCTAGAGTCACAATCTCCAGCCCAATCCAAATCACAATGCCCTTGAAGTGTATCACTTGTGGTATAAAGAATACCGAAATCCAAGGCTCCTACAATGTACCTTAGAATTTGCATGCCTATATTCCAATGGATCTCATTTGGTTTGATATAGAACCAGCTCAATACTCCAACACATGGATGCATCTAAATGCGTATGTATGTGTGCATGAATGTATCATGCTTGCCTAATTTTAATACTCCATCATGCAAATACACCATATTTGATGCTCTCATGCCATTCTTTTCAACTTTACCAACTATTGTTCCATAGTTTTGTGGTGTTATTTCTCATTTTCATTGCTACATTTAAAAAAAAATTATATGAGGTCTTGTTGCATCTCATTTCATATTCACTACTCCTTTTCAAAATATGCACATTTAAGTCTTTCGTAACTCTTTTTATCAGTCATTGTCTACTTTCTCACCACTCTCTCATATGCGAATCGCCCAAAATCCATGGTCATATGGATACCTCAATCATAATTTATTCAAGCCTTTATTATGAGAGATTTGATATAGGAGCCATTCTCTTTACTAAATAAAAAAATTCACGCACATAATTACCTAAAATCTGAATCTGATATATACAAAATGATCTAAAAGCCTACATTTTACGCTCGAATTTAACTCCCGAGAGTAATAGCAGTCCTCAGCGCTTCAAAGCTGCCAACCTACTTCGGGCTCACACCCAGTCCTTCTTCCTGCTTTCGATTGTTATGATCAGTTGAGAGGATACTCGGCAGGAGTAAGGGCTGTTTTGGCAGGAGAAATGGTCGAATTTGAAGAGGATTACAATGTGGATGCGTATGATGACGATCTGTTTGGAGCGAGTAACGAGGACTATTGCAACTGCCAAGCTACCAGTCCTCTTCCTCCTCCGGGTCAGTTGTATATGCCTTTCCTCATTTCCATTTGTTTTCGCTTTTATGTGGCCTTTTTATAATACGATTACCATTCGATGATGCATACATCTGGGGAGGATTTGGCTTAATTAATGAAGTATTTATATGGATGCCTAAATCATATGGAGTAACTACGACACATCAAGAACAGGCATTTCTGATTATTCAGATTACATGCTGGATTCTCTTATGATTCTTGACATTGAGTATTTCTAATAAGTTCTCTTACGTCTGAGTTGATGAGGTCATGTGAAACATGAACAGGGAATCTGAAACAGCAGCAATTACACTGTGTTTCTTACTTTATGTAGTTGCTATCTTTCTTCTTTCCTGTTATTGCAGAGTGTGTTTGTCGATACAGAATCAAGTTTTTGAACATGGAGCCATGCAGACTTTGAGATGTTTCATGCATTCAGACAAAAATGTTGCATGTTTCAGAAAAGAAAGTATTTGTGTGTTTTATGGACAGATGAATAGTACAAGAAGTCTTTTTAGCACAAATCCCGAGTTCTTCATGAAGCACACAGCTTTTGAAATTCGTTTGGCAAATGTAATTTTCTTGGGGATTTTGCAGATTTAAGGATTTTCTGGATTGCTCAGATTGTTCACAGTTTCGTGAATAGCCTATGTTGACGTATAACAATACATACTACAATGCTTCAAATATTGAGTTTTAGTATCATTACTTTTTCTTCTGAAAAATTTTCAATGTATCAAATGCACCATCCTTCTGCACATGTTAACAGAGTCTCATCTTACATGCTTTCTACTGATAACTTGATGTGGACTGGACTGATAACTTGATGTGGACTGGATTGCTCATGCCAATCTTAAGCTAGCATAACCACAACAGACCCAATGAGGGCTTATGTATCATTGAACCAAATATGCAGAATATAGCACTTGATTTTTGATTCATTTGCATGATATCAGAAGGTTTTTTTATGTCCACAAGACAGATATATTTGTGATGACATACAGAGACCCTATTGAGGTATTTTTTATGGTGACATATCAGTATATAGAAGTTAATTATTTCGTGGACGGAATCGAGGTAATTTATCCTCTTAAGATCCAACTTATGGTAATGCTTTTGGACCATATTTTGCATGTCCTTCAAAGATTTGGCTTATCTTTGATGATTTCATTTCCTGCTACTCAACTGTCTCATTTTTTAAAAGAGGTTTATTGTGTTGTTTTCATAGGGTTTGGCAATTGATTTTGCAGAACTTCCCCAGTACATCTGGCCATCTGCAAATACAAATTTCAGATCAAATTCTGGCCATTTTTCTTCAAGACATCATGGTCGGGGTGGTCGACAAAGATATGATGACAAGCTTGTGGCAGACATGAAGCTTGGAAATAATTTGGAAACATTGTCTCATAAGTGTCCACCTCTGCAAGAGGTTTTCAACAAACTCATTCTGAACATGCGAGAAATCAAACTGTTTTTTTTTTGGTTATTCAATTCCATTCCCTTTGTTTCTAAGGAAGCCATGTGAGATCGCTCGTCTCAGTCGAACTGCAGATGGAAGTGTTTTCTTTGACGATCGATGCTTGGTACGTGCTTTTGCACATAGTCTTTCACTAGACCTGTCTCCCTATAATACATTCTGGTTTCTTTCATTTTTACATCAAGTGTATATTTTTCTATTTAGTGTCTGCATCCTTGAGCCATAAGTCAATCTTTCTCAATAGGTTAGTTCTCTGATTTGAGATAGATGATTTTCTTCCATATCATATTCTTTTTGCTGCATTTATTCTGGAAAGTAATAATATTTCATATGGAAATGAAGTGAATGTGATAGACACATGAATTTGGAAGAAGAGAGAGCAAAAATTGAATTGGTGCGCCAGAAGGCTGCAACTAGCTTATAGTCAAATGCAAGGAATGAATGCTGGAACATGTTTGCGGAGATAAATTGAAAGTTATAATGGCAAAGCATAGTATGTGGGTAAACAAGAAGACTTGGGGGAAAGGGTTTGCTTGGAAAACAACATACTTTGTATGCCCATGTTGTGTATGCTGCTATATGAGCATTGCATGTTCTTGTGCTTAACATCATCCATGTAAGTGTTGGCATCATAATCTTGGACTGACTATTAATATGGCAATTCACCATATATGAAGCAAATAATTGGATAATGACAAACAGATGGAAGTGATAGAAACATAACACATGTTTTTAACGGATGGAAGTGAATCTTTGTAAAATGGTGACCTTTTATCCAAATTTCCAATAAACATTATTATTTGGCATAAGGGATCACTCATCATTGATGGGGCATGGATTCTAATGCATGTATATTATTATTGCCCTTCACTTCCGGAAGTGATAGAAACTCAGTTTGTTGATTTTGTTAGAGATCTTTATTTAGAAAGATCCTTTATTGAAGTCTGCACCTACTCTAGGGCATTGATGACATGAGCAGGGATGTCATAGCTATTTGTCCAAGCTATGCATGATAAAGTTTAATTCTGATACTTCTTGTTTCGTACTGACAAAGAAGTTGATGCACTTTTTGTTTTGTCTTTGTTTTTTTTTGTTTTTTCTTTTTAGTTTATATATATATGTATATTAATGTAATTATTAGTATTTTCATTTATTTTCTTTTATAATTTTATATTTTTTTATTTTTTATTTTATTATTTACTTATTTATTATTATTAATATTAATTAATTAATTGATTATATATATGTATGTGTTTCTTTGTAAAAATTTAAATATTGATTATTATTTTTTAGTGTGGTTCTTTTTGTATTGGTTTTCTTTCTTGTTTGTATTTTTCATGTGTTATGTTGATCTTATCTTTTGTGTAATCTCTTACTTTTGTTTGTTGTTTTTTCTTGTGTGTATGTGCTTGTGTTCTCTATCTTGTGTTCATAAGTTTGGATAACTCTGAACTTATGAAGGTATATATTCCAATGTATGTATAGTTTGCCACAACCGCCGCTGGTATGGTTGATTATGATGATATTGAGGAAGAATGTAATAAAGAGAGTTCTTCATATCATGATGTGTGATGATAATGTGTCACAAACATGATATTTCATGGTCTTTTTGTCTTCTAGAATCTATCATCATGGTTTTTTATTAATGATGTAGTCACGTATTATCATGTTTCAATTAATTCAGTCTATTTTGAGAGTGGTAATTCAGCGTATTTTGTTATGATTTTGAAGAAATTATTCTGATTGCTATGCTTTGTGTCTTTACCCACTTTTTGTACAAAATTTTGGCCACGTATGGAATAACTTAGGGTTGGGAACCATGCTTGTTCCATACTTCCATATCCCTATGGTATGGATGGTTCTCGTATGAAACAACCATGTTTTGAAGAACCTTATGTCTGAACTTGCTTACGTTGGTGCTTCGGTCCTAGAAGATAGGGCAACGAAAGACTTATTAGAGAGTTAAACCTCTTCTTTTGATGTGATTGTAACCATACTTCAATCAATTCCCAATCTAACCTTGGAAGGAATTGTATCTATACTCTAGAAGGAAGAGATGAAACACATGTTCAAATGTATGCATTTTTATAGAAAATCAAGAGGAATTCAAAGAAAAAGTCGTGCAATCACAGTGGAAAGATGAATCATTTCGAACCCAAGTGCTTCAAAGTCTTTGCATGCAAAATCTAAGGTTAGAATCATTTTGGGAAATTTTGTTTCGAGTCTAAAGAAAATTCCATGGTTGCAAAAGAAAAGACTTAAGCTGAAAACATAAATAGAGCAATATTAGACACCGACAGCATGCATGCCTTTGGCATACCATAAAACTTTTTGTCTCTATCCACACGGGAGGGTTTGTCTTGAGATGAGAAGAGTCATTTTTTTTGTGTTTCATTTTAGAATTTTTCTTCATGTTTTTACATATTAGTACAAGCTTGTACGCACTTTAGAAGTGTTCCAACTTCATTATGTAGGGGTAACTCTCATTAGAGAATTAAAATAAGGTCTAGCCAAGTCTGAATAATGCCATAATTCAGTGCCTATTTTTAAGTGGGTGCATGTGCACCTAAATTCACTTGTGCACCAACTTTAAAATTTGACTTTTTAAGAAGTCACTTTTACTATAATCAAACATAAATAGGATTAGGTCACAACATCGTCTTGATCACAAAGGGATTTGCTGGATCATCTAGTTGGAGAGTGGGTGTAGACATCACTAGTCTCTTGAGTGTCTGAAAACACTGATCTAACTTGCCATCATATGAGGTCTCTATAGGCATTTATAGAGTGTTTTTTATGTTGGAAGTGAGATAGGTCCAAATAATGATCATAGATAATTTCTAGGATCTTTTTGAACACTTAGAACCTAAGCATATACACACCTTGATCAAATAATGAGAGATGAATGACAAGAGGATAGAGATGAGACAAGATTGAAAGAGTAGCAGCTGAACGCAGACCACTCACTAAACTAATGCTTAATGAAAAATGTTAAACGAAAATAATATTGTTACAAAACTGAATTTAGGATAAAGAAAAGGCTTCTAGGTACAAAATGTAGAGAAAAGTGCCTAGCAGTATGTGTGTAGGAGAATATGTGCAAATTGGAAGTGAAAAGACTGTTTATAACAGTCTAAGAAAATGCTTATCCCTTAGCTGTAAAGAGACCCTGCAATTGCGAGGTATCATTATGAGCTTTATCTATAGGCTATAGCAGCAGATTCTAACTGAAATTAGATCTTCTCTGATGATGAGCAGCAGCTATGTTTTCTCAAATTGTTGAAGTAGGTATAAACCTGGTCCAAAAGCAACAATAGAAGAAAACCTAAATATAAAAGCTAATACCCACAAATATCAGCAAGGCACACAAGAGGAGTGTGAAGAAGACAAGGGGCAGCACCCAAAAATCCTCCCAAATCTTCTCACAAATCTGCAAGACCTCCTAGCTCAAAACCTCAAAGCAGCAAGCTTGAGAAATCTCCTTGAATTGATTTGTATGAGTGTCCATATGCCCCTCTTTAATATAGCTTTGGAACTTCCCGCAAAAAGCTTGGAAAAAGCTACATGAAAAAGTGGTAAAGCATCTCAGAATTCGTATTTTTATGCCTAGATTTCGAAAAGCCACTATTATGCTTTGTTTTTACGAATTGATTTGCCTTTCCTTAGCTTTTGGATTGATTGCATAAAAGCCATAGGATTAGATTGCCTAACTTTAATTCTCAGCCATTGAAAAGCACTTTGAAAAGCAAAAAGTAGGGTTTGCCTTTGAAGGGTTTATAGGTCCGAGATGGGTGCATGTCATATCAATAGAAAGCTCTTGAATGGTACTTTGACCATCTTTGTCTAAATTTTGAGTATCTTCAAAATTAGGGTTTACTGGAATTTTGGATGACTCTTCGACTCTTTGTATAGTCTTTATGATATAGAATAATGGTTATCATGGTCTCGAATGTGGTTTTGCTCCCTTTTGCTTCCTTTTCAAGTTGTGTCTTTCAGCCATATATCATATTATCCACAGTAGAAACATAATCCTTTGTCTTTGCTATGGTTTTTTCCTTCTATTTCTGGGTGTTTGAAAACAATGTTCTATTTGCATGGGTTGTGGTGGAGATTTTTCCATGGTAGTTGGTTGAGGAAATAGAGCAAACTCATATCCTTGGTTTCGAATGCTTGTTTTTTCCTCTTGCATCTCATCGGATACTCCTGTCAGATGCTTTATTACCACATTGAATGGCTTGGTCATGAATTCATTAAGATCATTTATCTTAGGGATGGTTGATATGAGATCTTGACACAGCACATAGGCCACATCAAATTCTGCTGATAAAATAACACTCATGACATGTGAGGTCAGAATGACTTGTTTGAGGATATGAGAATGTTCCTTGCGCCAGGGAGGTTTTGGGTTCCATCAAGATGTTTGAAATTTGTTTTCTTTCTGTACCACTCAGATTTGCTCTATATATTTTTGATGAAGTTTGCAGATGATTGGACATGGGTAGAATTTCTTCAATGCATGATGTTTTTGAAGCGATTCATAGGGCATGAAATTTAAATTCCCTCCTGATGTTTCCTTTTATTTCAGAGAAGATTCCGTCATGGCATATTTCAGGAGCGTGAAGCAGACTTGAATGTTGGCTATGCGAATTTTGTGGAAAAGGCGGAAGGTAATGGACTGCTTTATGAAGGACAAAATAGCTAGGCATTGTACAAATTTGAAGATTGTGTGTCATAATATATTATTGGTGTAGTCTTGAGAAGGTATATTTGTTATGTGCACTTTGGAGGGAGATCTCCACTAATCTCTGTGACCTAAACTTTTAGGATCTACACAAACTATTCACAAAAGAAGACACACGTGCACACACACACACACACCCCCCCCCCCAAAAAAAAAAAACACACACACACATATACACACGCACGCGCGCGAGCACACACACACACACACACACACACACACACACACATCCCGGCCCCTTGTGAACTGTTCTTACTTTTCTTTTTTCGATCTCTTCATTCCTTTTCCTGCCCCTTTCTTTTGCCTCTCTTATTTTGAATTTGGCTTCATTTGGCTGATCAGATGCTGACGGATTTGGTGATCTCCTGTGCTGTCTACGAGAGAATAATATTCCTTTGGATAACATCCATTTTGTGGTGAGTTCCCTTGTCTTTTTCAGCTATTCAAGAGGATTACTTTGAGGGTCTTATATGATAATTTAATTTTCTTGTTTTTGATGCCAGACATTTCGCAACAATCTAAATAAGGTAGTTGGATTGTGTAAGGAAATGGCTTTTTTCTTTTCAAGTTGCTGCAGTTAAATATATCTAATATTTAACTTCTTGCCAGATTATGGGAACAGCATACAACAGATCTGAACCATGGGAGATGGGTGTCCACAAACGGAATCACACTGTATATCTTGATGTCCGTAAGTTGCCGGAGGCTCCTCTTGATGAGAGGCGGCGCAGGATGTAAGGCCCATAATGCCTGATCTTTCGAGTGTGCTCTAAAGGTGCAGGGTGCTCACATTGTGTGATTTTAATATAACAGGATGTACTGGGGCTATGCATTTGAACGTCTCGCAACTGAACATACAACATTTGAGGATTCGGAGTTTGTCGATGCAAATGCTGAGTATTGTGCTTTGATTCGCACAAAGCTCGGTGCCCATCGTATTATCATGGGTGCAGAAATGGATTGCTATGATGGGATCAGGAATGGAAAACGGCAGTACATTGAGTTGAAAACCAGTAGAGTGGTGATTGGCAGCGATTTTTGCTATTTGCATTCTTTTATTTACCAAGTTGTAAAGTTTGAGCTGAGACTAAGTGCTTTTTATTACAGATAGATTCTCGGACAGTAGAAAGGTTTGAGAAAGAGAAACTGCTGAAGTTCTGGGTAAGAAAATTCAAATTGTATTGCATCTCTTTTGTCAGTTATTGTATTGATCTTGTACTATTTGCTTGGCAAGCATCTAGCAGTCTTGTAGCATTGTCCAGTAGATGAGGAAATAAGGAGCATTTTGGAATTCGACAATAGACATTTGCTTGCCCATATGTCCATAATACAAGCATATGCTTTTACCTTTGATCATGGTTACACTCGGCTGACAAATGGGTCACTGTGTTTAACCTGTCCTTTCCTGTCCAATGCAATCCTGTCCAATTTATCCTGTCATTTCTCAAACATCCAGTATTGACTAACCTGAACGACCTCTTTTTGTGATAAAATGTTTATTGATTTATTCCTTGTGTTCTCCTTCCCACAGTGAATCCCATCCAGGAGTGTTCTTTCCCATTTTGTTGTCGCCAACCCTCCTACCCTCTCTTCATGTTGCCCTTCCTTACTGTCCTCTACTCTCTTTTGAGCCTCTTGCCAAACCCCTTTCCCTATTTTCTTCTTAGACTTACTTTACCATCATCTACCCATTCTTGCATTGCTGTCTTCAGTGGGCCCCTTACTACCACCAATAACAATCCAAGGACCAAGGCTCAAGGCTCTTCCCCTTAAATCTGTACAAATATGTTATACGTTTGTTTTTACATGTAAGTATGATCCCCTACCATGCAACAACCGGACAGTACTAATTGTATTTCATTGGACATGAATACTATGGATTTGATACACACATTTTCTCTGATCCTGTTAAACCCAAGACAAAGGCAACATATTACACAGACCATTATCAGAGGTACAATACTCGTACTCATTCTGTGATGGATTTACTGGCTGTTGTAGTGGCCAAACAGGGATTGTATGAATGTACCTTTGCAGTTTTTAAAATGCTTATTTATGTCCGGAGCTCATATTCATGCTCGTAACACCTGTTTTTATCATGGCTCAGTCCAGTTTAAGTTCTACCTCCATGTCTATCATTGGAGAAGCAATGCAGGCTAGTGTGAAGAGCACATGCACTTATACATGTGGGAGTGCTTGGAGGAGGAAGAAGATGATGGAAGAGAGAGAGCCTTAGGCCCTATCACAATAGTGAATCGGATCAATGTGAATCCTTAGTTGTTTCATGAATAGAATGAATGGTAACTGTTGACGGTGTGGCTGATGGTTCCTAGAATCATTTATCTGGTATCAGAGTAACTCAGAGCACCCCTTAGCTCAAATGGCACTATGCTCAAAGTTATTAGTATTAAACAGACTGGATATTATGGGCTATAGATATGACCTCGGCCGCATAAACCCTTTCTCACTCTGGTTGTTCTTTCTATATATAACCCTTCTAACTAGTACACATGAATCTAACTGTTTGCGAGGACATCAAGTCTAATGATTTTCTGCATCATTCAGTTGCATCTGAATTTTTTTTATATAGTAATATTAGGATCTACCGGCTTGCTAATGTGGCAGATATGGTGGGCTTGAACATATAGTAAAACTCTTGTTTGCTAAATTCTGGCTCAAATACATTCCAGAAAACTTGAAGGGCATGTAGGTATAAATAGGCACAGAAGAGGATCGAAACCATTAACAAGTTGTTAATCAACACTAACCGTATAGGTATGACACTATAGCAGCAGAAATCACGTCATCAGGAGATAGAGAGATAAACCATTAAACCAGCAGATAGAGAAATACAAACCAGCAGATTATACGATAAGCAATATCTAGTTGAGTAATTGAATCAGTAGAGATCTGCAAAGTGAACAAAAGCTGTATAAATGTATTATATAATGAGAATATAATAGGTTAACATCTGCATATCTGATGCAGAACACCAGCAGAACTCTGATGTACCTAAGTATTTGTAGAATCTGATCACTTACGACTGATGCACACATGATTGCTGCCACAGGCTCTTGTTACGTCCCCAAGAAACCTCTCTGCTGGCTAAACAAGAAGCAGGCCAAACCCAGGAAACATAAAAGCCCTCAGGACTAAGAATTCGCTCCATGTACTGATCCTTCATCATGCACAAGTTCTTTGTGACCATAATGAAGGGCTTTTGAAGAAAGGATATGATAACGTGGTAAATCCATGGATGGGACGTGAAAGAAACTCCCATCTGAAATCTAGCAAATGTAAAATATCCTCCTTCCTACATAGTACATTCAAGAAATTAATTATTTTTTATAAAATAAAAAAAATTTAAAGAGAAAGCTTAAAAAACATGATAAAAAACAAGATACCTTGAAGAAGAGAGTAGCGTGGTCGTAGATATGGCATGTCACGTCTGCATGTATAGATGGTATACAAGGCCAAGTGTGGACCCTTCTTGGTCGAGTATCCTGCAATTTTGGAGAGCTCACTCCAAAAATCCTCATCAAAGACTTTGCATTGCACAAATCGAGCTGGCTCACTCTATCCTCTATACATCTGAACCCATCTCTGAACTACAACGATGATGCGCAAAGCATCTAAGACCCAGACATTTGGCTCACTTCCCAGCCATAGAGCCAAACAGTCTTTCCGCCTAGTCTGGGAGCAGACAATTATGTACAGGTGGCCATCACACCAGGGGTGGCGTTCCATATTGCCACACTCGCACCAGCACAGGTGTATGGGTTACTCCACCATAAGAGTGCATCCAAGTCTGTATACGCAAGCATGTGCACATGTGAGTCAGTGATTCCTATTTGTAGGAATCATTTAAGGATGAACTGGCTGGCAGATGTCCTAAGGAAGTGGGGACATGACATTTCCCCCTTTATTTTCAGTTGCTGTCCTCAGCAACTTCCTCAGTGATGAAACCTGGGAATCAAGATTCAGCTCTTCAACGATTGAATTGACTCTCGAGTCATGGCACATTTGCGGCTCCGATGGAATATAGTGGATAATGTCAGCTAAGCTTTGGATCTTCTTTGGGGGCATCACAAGATCTCCCTTCCCAAGTTGCAATTTTAAGTGATTGATGTGGAATACATCGACGGTGAGTCCTTGGGGAAGGTCCAGCTCGTAAGATATGTCAATGAGTCTCCTTGTGATAAAAAATAAACCACAATATCAAGAGGATAATTTCATGCATGGTCCTATGCTCAACGATTTTGAGTCACACACTATTCGAAGGTGCAACTCATGATGCCTCTGGTTATCGATCAGCATAGAAGATCACATGGTTTGTGCTGACTTTATTCTCTTTCTCACTATTTGTAATATCTCTTGCTGACTTTATCACTATTAGGTATTTTAATGTTCAAGCCAATCAAATAATGACACATGGCATTGATTTTGCCCTTCCAAAAGCTGCTTTTCATACGTTGACCAAATATTAGGGTTTGACTTTTCTCATCCAATCTGCTTCTATTTACCTAAGTGTTATATATATGGTTGGATAGCTTTCTTTGAGATTTTTTATAATATCCAATAACAAAATCTGCACAGCTTTGACCATTTTGACCGATGTCGACCATGATTTGACTTGCAATTTTGGAGCTCCCTAATGGAAGGTTGCTCCTATTTAACCATGATGTGACTTGCAATATTAGAGCTCCCTAGTGGAAGGTTGCTCCTAGTTCCAACATTCTGCATGTCTCTTTTGCACTTACATGAAACGTGAAACTCCTCCAATCTGCTTCTATTTACCTAAGTGCTATATATGGTTGGATAGCCTCTATCTGAGTTCTTTCATAATCTCCAATAACAAAGTCTGCACATCTTTGACCATTTTGACTGATGTTGACCATGATTTGACTTGCAATTTTAGAGCGCCCGAGTGGAAGGTTGCACCTATTTCCAACATTCTGCATGTCTTCTTTCAGTATTTGACCATGATTTGACTTGCAATTTTTAGAGATCCCTGGTGGATGGCTGCTGCTATTTTCATCTTTCTACATGCCTTATTCTTAACCCTTGCGAGCTTCACGTTGCACTTACATGAAACCACGTGAGTATTAAGAACAAATTCAGCATCCAAATGTACATTTTCAGCCTATGTCTGCACACCATAATATTGTTGGGTTTGGAAGATATTCACACATATATGAACATAATGGACTAGAAGAGATAGAGACATGAGCTGAGCGGAAGTAAATGAATAACTGCTTTCATAATCTAATTATGTAGAAAAGGTATAAATGAATCTGATTCATAAATTTAATTACAAAGATCCTATGACTTAACATGCAAAGAGGTTAATACTGACAAAAATATATTCCTCCTGGACCATGAACAGGAATGAGTATAAGTTGATCTCAGCTGATGATGAATCTGTAGACTTCATAAACTTCAGTTACACACACGCGAGATGAAGAACTTAGCGTTGGCAAGACAACCTCCATTGCAAGATAACCTGATGTAGAACCAAAGCTTACGTATAGTTAATAATTCAGGCCCTGAGTGAATGTATGCACGGCACACTAACTGTGGGAGGCTGATGTAGAATCTGGGGTAAAAAGACTGATCCCGCAACCTGATATGTGTTTAAGACCAGCCCTTGAGCCTGCTTATGAGTATGTGTGTGTCCCAGCAAGTGGCTGTATATATAGGCTCTCAGATGAACTGCAATTTAACCTTTTTCTTGTTGAATAAATACACTCTGTAATAATTATGTTTTAACCCTAAAGGATTAAATTTTTGTGGGAAGTTTTCTATAAAATAGCAAGTGCCCTGCCTTCTTTCACGGCAGTATTCCCTGCCTCCTCTTCTAGCAAATAGCTTTGTTTTTCCTTTCTTTAGTCATGCAACATGAATACCTTTGGTGAAAGTTACCAAACAAAAACACTATTTCAACGAGTTTGGAAACAATCTTTGTCACTTTGCACCTTTGTATTTGTATTGTCTGCATCATAATGGACATATAGGATTGTTAGCCAGAGCATGTTTGTGGTTACTTCAAGTTTCAACATTAAATGAAGCATCATCCAGTATATGCTTGTCCACATTGATTTTTCCCTTGGTATGTTGTGGGATTATGGTAGCTTGTGGTCTTATTCATGATGTCTTATGGAGCGAGTACATGATAACTATAAATGAGAAAATTCTGAGGAGTCTATCATATTTTCACTGAGTTTGTTATTTTCGTGAACCCAGTAAAAGACAAGTTCATGCAAGGTGGTGATATCGTTAATCACGATAGAGATAATTAAAGATAGTGCAGAACAAGTGTAATCGAGGCCAGTTTTATTCCATGTCTTGATAAACCCTATCCATAACACTTGCAAGTAGGACATTCCATATTGTGAGGCTCATCCATGCATGAGCTATATGTCTAACACTGATCTTCCTAAGAACTTAAATTCTCCACCGGCTCTGCAATGAACCCCTGCTTATGGGGTCTGAGCATCTGGTTGAGGCCGACCTTCCCTTGTTGGATGAAGTGGTGGAATTTTTCCCATTTGGGTCTACTAAGTCTGTTGATAAACAAGTATTCAACTTGACTCCAGAAAAGTGGCGTTTTGACCGATTTGATCAGTTGAGGGCTCCAGTTCTGTTCTGCCCAAAAAACTAAAGGTAACAGTTTTCTTAGTTTGAGAAGGTTATGGATGGTGCTTCTGTATTACAACATGCTTCAAAGCTGTAAAATCCAACTAGTCTTTTATTTGGTCAAGTTAAAGGTGTCCTCAAATTTATAATTATGAATTCCCAGATTTTCTACATGACGTTTGAAATCTTCTATCTCATTGTTTTGAAATATGAGGCATCTTTTTCTTTTTTTTTTTTTTTTTTTTTTTTTTTGGTAGATACAATCTTTTATTGCTGGTGTGCCAAAGATAGTATGTGCATACAGGTAACTATCAATGCTGCGGAAAGAGTGTACAATCACACTATTTTATTTAAGATACGGCATCTCTTGTTTTGCAGAGATGATAGTGGCTTCATCAAAAGGGTAGAGCTTATGAGGACAATGGAAATAACGCAACGTGTCAAGGAACGGAATTTGTGGCAGGTTGGTTTTGATAATTAAATCTGAAGTGCAAGATGGATGAAATGTTTGTAATAGCTATATTCTCAGTCAAAAGTTGTGTTATTATCTACACATGGTCAGTGCTATGGTTTCATATTCTAGACTATAAAAATTAACTCCTGATAGTTTGCAACATTTCTTCACTGCATTCTGAGACAATCTTCTCTTTCCTGCTTTCATACAACAGATAATTATACCCATTCCACTCGAGCGTTAGATTCGGAAATCACATTATAATGTCAGACACTTCAATATGTGGGAAAAGCCCATTATTTGTGGTTTCTTTCCTTGAAGGGTCTAACGTTCTATTCTAATGTTCTATTGTGTTTTAATACTCTATATTTATACCTTGTGTGCTATTTAATGAATCACTCTTTCAATTAGTTTCTGTCATGGTGAATACCTTCAATGAATGAAATATTTCATTTGGAGCTAACAAGAAGAGTTCACTTTTGAGTAGATTTTTTTATAACTTGGTCCATTGCATTGAATGCGTACTTCGTTTTGAAAACGTATTTTGCAGGGAGGAGTTTGCCTAGCATTTGCAGATCAAGTATTGTGTTGGTTATATGGGAGCGTCAAGGAGAGTAAGTATTTGAGCTGTATGTTCCCTTGGTTCACAGAGTACTTGTGAGCTCATGCTCGTGGTGTGCGTGTGTTGTGGGGTGCATGTGTGAGCATGTATTCATTTTGAGTTTTATACTCACTATTTGGCACTGATTACGTTAGTGGGGATCTCATTGTATTGAGTCGATTACTGTGCATAATGGAGCTGATTTGCTATATAGTCTTGTGGTTGACTACCATGAGCTTATAGTTGACTTTCATTTGAGGGTGAATTTGGGGTTTGCCTGGATTCATTCTGGTATATATCTATGTTCCCTTGGTTGAATTTAAAGCAATACTTCTATATGAGTGGGGGAGGAAAAGTAGATGATTTTTCCTTTTCCCTCTTTTTGAGAAATGTTTTCGTCTCACTACTACGTCTATGTACAAGAGGACATTGTCTGATATAAGTAATGTATAATTAGAAGAGGATGTAATCATATGTGCTGCCATGAAAGCCTGTGGAAGAATGTATTGGTAGGTTTTCTAGTCACTTTAATACTGATATAAGAGAGCGTATTCTTCCTATTACTTTGATGGCTGTAATAAAGAAATCCATAATATACCACTCTAGAAGAGGGCACTGAAAGAAGCAAAATCAAGATAGGGGGCAAACTACTGGTCAATGATATGAAATTCATGCTCAGATCTATATCAGATAGAGCCTATTATATTGAGAAGCTAAATGTACAATTTTTGTGCTCTATATTGCAGGAATCTTCATCCTGGCAGTTAGAAACCTCAATTCCATCGCCCCTAGCTGGTTGAGAGATTCCTCCGTGGCTCTACTTAAGTTTTTTCAATTGGAAAAAATGACAGATTAAAATGTTGTATTTAATTTGGTCATTGAAACAAGATTTTCCTATCCATCTCCAGCTATTCAATTCACCATTCCTTACCTTGAATTCATGTTTTTAGTTCTCTCTCTCTCTCTCTATGTTAATTTTTTAAAAAATTTTTGATGTCAATAATTTAAACAAAGATTTGAGAGTAAAGAGGAGTGATCAAGAAACAAAGAAAAACCGAAACATCTCTATTATTTGTAACTCATTGTATGAAAAAAAAATTGTGACAATGCTGCTCAAGCAAAAGTGGAGCATTGCTTGATCATTCTTTCAAATCATTTTCATTTTATGCCTTTCAATATCCATAGTAAAGAATAAAGAGCCCCACCTTGATGATTCTTGGCTTGAGCGATTGTCATACAAGTTATTTGGGAGTGACACGTGCCCATCCAAAAGAGCCTTGAACCATCTTTGAACACTTGCAAACATCTCCATCCCACCCTTCTCCTCACCTTCTCCTTCCTTTTCCCATCTTCTTTTGCCTTTCTCCAACTTGTTTGATCTTCCCTCACCTTCATGAAAATGCCAAAAGCAAATAAAATTTAGTGGCAATATGTGATGATCCAAAGCGAAATTTGCATGTGTGAAAGTGAGAAATGAATTTACAAATTATCTAGCTACAAAGAGATGCATTTGATAGGATCAAATGCAGCATATCATCTAGATACAGCACTAGAATGATTGGGCTGCCATCATCATCCTTACTCTGTACAAAATGGTATGCGCGGCTCCTTTTGAACCCATGTTTGAGCCTATCTACATGGCTAACTACCACTTCTTGTGCTCATAGACCTTTGCCTCTTTGTAAGTGTCAAGTGAGAGGCTCACCCTCATCTGATAACATTAATGTAATCTATAGAGGGGTCATATCTGTTCACATGCCTCTTGGGACCGGTAGATCTCTTCACCCAATGATCTACATTCGTTGGCAATGGATCCACATCAGGAGGTATGACTGAGTCATTGCTTATGGGATGTTGTACATCGTTTCTAGCCCTATTTTCTTCATACAATGGTGGCTGCATATTCCCTTTAGGGGCATGATTATGCAGCCCATCATCATCTGGCTCAAAAATTACTGGCTCATCATCATTTTCAGCTGTTGAGAGAGCTTCTTGAGGTTAAGTTTCAGGTTTAATGGGTGACTGTTCATGCTGAAATTGGATTCTTTTAGAGTCATCTCTAGAGGCACAATCTTTTTCAAGCAGCCTTTCCTCATTAAATACAACACCATGGCTGCACATTACCTTCTTAAGCTGAGGTAATCAAATATTTTAATCCATTTCACCCTCATTTCCATATCCCATGAAGATGCTTTTCATGGACTTTGCATCTAACTTGTTTCTCAACTCAGCCCTTTTATGCACAAAAGCATCAAATTCAAAGATGCTTAGGTGGACTGTGGCTGTATGAAGCAGATTTACTAGACCAAACTTCTTAAGGGATACCACCTTTCAAGGACACATGGGTTGATCTATTGTGAATGTAAACTGCAATTTTTAAAGCTTCTACCCAAAATCCATGAGGTAGATTAGCTGTGGACAGCATGCATCTCACCCTTTCACATAGGGTCATATTATATCTTTAAGACACACCATTAGAACAGGGGTTCAAGGTTATGGAACATTAGCCCCCTCTTAATGGCAATATTTTCACAAAAGTTATTAAATTTTGCACTTATAAACTCACTCCCATTGTCATGCGTAAGCATTTAAGTTTCCTACTTGTTTGGGATGTCACAAATGGATGAAATTTTGGGAATGCAGCAAAGGCTTTCTAGAAAATCATCAACAAAGGAAAAATAAATACACTTCGTGGGCATGCTACACTCATCGAACAAGATCTAACACATTACACTTCGAGAGACACTAGACTACTGGGAACTTTTCACTTGTAGTTGCTTGCCACGTTCGTATGTATTAAAAAAATCAGGTTTTGTGTCCTTTGCACCAGCTTGTTCAGTGTATACAATTCAGCAAGACTCTTTTGGCTTATGTAGTCAAGTCTTTTATGCCATAATTTCATATGAGAGCTAATCTAAGCTATAGCAATAAATTTGCCAAGAAGGGCTTCTCCATGCTAGCAATAAAGAGTTTCCTTTTTAGTACCCTTTATAATTAGCCTAGAGCCTTTGATGAGCTTCCATGATCCTCTTTCAAAGAGAGTACTATATCCATGCATATTCACATGCCACATAAAGGGAAGGCACTTTTTGATGCCAAGTACGTATCTTACATCATACAAGACTAGCTCATTACTCCCATACCACAAAATGATGCATTGTAGCTATACCCTCAATGAAGGTATACATTTCCATGATTTTTTGCATGAAATGTGGAAAAAACGCTCCTTGATAGGAGTCATATGGGATGGTGCACCTAAATCAAGAATCCATGTCTCATAGATGGCATAACTCATAGTCTGTGTAGAACTCAATCTCACCATGCTCATTATTGAATCCTTTTGAAAAGTCACACATTTTTGGGATTTAGTTCTTGCTCGAAAGTCCCTTGGACCAAAGATAAACAATGAATAATAAACTTGGATAGTTCATAGAACATCATATGATATGATGGTCCATAGTGTCAAGGGAGCACTAGATTGTGCCCTCTGACTAGTGGATTTCAGAATAATACTTCTGATTACAAGATCAACCACATAGGGAAAATAATACAAGAATATGCAATTGATACAAGAAGTCCCACAACCCGAGATTGATAGATATGGAGAAGGGGGGGGAGAAGAGGGGGGGGGGGGAGAGAGAGAGAGAGAGAGAGAGAGAGAGAGAGAGAGAGAGAGAGAGAGAGAGAGAGAGAGAGAGAGAGAGAGAGAGAGAGAGAGAGAGAGAGAGAGAGAGAGAGAGAGAGAGAGAGGGAGAGAGGGAGAGAGGGAGAGAGGGAGAGAGGGAGAGAGAGAGAGAGAGAGAGAGAGAGAGAGAGAGAGAGAGAGAGAGAGAGAGAGAGAGAGAGAGAGAGAGAGAGAGAGAGAGAGAGAGAGAGAGAGAGAGAGAGAGAGAGAGAGAGAGAGAGAGAGAGAGTTTTGAACGTCTATTAGAGAGCAAAATCGGCCTATGAGACAAAACATATACAGAGACAAAACATATACAGAGACAAAACATATACATCAGCATGATCCGATCCACAGTAATCCCAAAAGGAAAATAAAAATGTCAGTACAAAACAAAGTATAAAAGGAGGGGGTAATAGCTCGCGTCGAGGGTGTGGGGTGCTATGGGTATGCACTGTATATGCTCAAGGGGTGAGATACAAATATGGTATGCATAGGGAGGGGAGGGTGGGTGGAGTCATAGCCCTCTAGATGCCTGGAGTGGATGTAGGATATAATGCATTGGTGGGTAGGGCATCGTGGCGAGCCTTAGAATGCTTTGCACATCCAAATTGGAAGGGGTGCGTTGTTGACGTCTCTGTCCCCATGTCATGGAGTGCATGAATCGCCTGATTCTCTCTCTGGTGGAGACGGGCTCTCCGGAGTGGGGGTCTTGGTCGTCGGTGATATCGTCTAGGCTCCTCAGCTGTCTCTAATGTGACACCCAATGTTTGGCTTGGCTCTTGTGCGGCTGTGGGCTTGAAGAAATCTGTAATATGAGTCTGGGGGGTCGGGTGTATCTCCATCCATTGGAGAAGTGAGGCATGGCGGCGTTGGAGCTCTACTAGGAAACGATCTAGAGGGCGCTGGTCCTCTATGTCCAGTAATGCCCTGATCTATCTGGGTCCCTTGAAGAGCTTTGGGTAGTGGTCTCTGATATCCTCATATGTCTGGCATCTACATGTCTAGTGCTCCTCGTCCTCCACCTCCCCTCGGCAGATCTTGCATAATCTCTCGTCCCTGGGGGTGTGCGTCGCTCGCCCGGCCTCAATCTCGAACTGATGTGACGATACTCTAAGCTGCCCAATGGCCACTCTCTCCGTTGGTGCCATGTATGTGTCCATGTATCGTGGTCTCTGGATAAAACCATCTCTTGTCACTATGAGGAAGTGCTCTGTGTAGTGTTGCCTCTTTGTGGGAAGAGGCTCCCGTGGTGCTATCCATGTCTCCTTGCTGTGTACCTGTAGTAGGTCTTGACAGATGATCCTGCTCCTCTCCGAACAAGAGAGGGTAATGTAGGGGGAAGAGAGGTCGTATTGAAAAGGGGGAGGGTCGGCAATGCTCATGCCACGGTCTTCCAACCATCGGTAGGCTTGTGCATACCATACTCTCTCATGCCCCGTCTCTGCCAATTGTCTGGAGCTCTCAAATGCAATCCTGGTGAGTTGGCTGGTGGGGAGCTCCCTGACTCTCAGGATAAAGGTTACCAGCTGGAAGATGGCCTCCACTAGCATCGGTGGTGTGCCAAGCTCAACCCGTATAATGTCATTTGGGATTGAGGGCTTGTTGCCTGGACCATGGAGAACATACCTGTACTACCCGAGAAGGTGACACCTAAGTAGACCTAAGAGTCCACTACCTCTATCTGTCCTCCAATTGCGGTGAAAGAGGCTCGATGACGTACTATCCTGGAGGTGTGGAAGATCATGACCTTGGTCTTGTCAAGGTTCACTGTGATTCCTCTCTGAGTGCAAAAGGTATAGAGCGCCTGTAAATGTGACTGCAGCCCCTCTTGTGACTCTGAAAGCAAGACAATGTCATCAGCATATAATAGGATGTGTACTGGCATACCTCCGAGGCCTCCTTCTTGCCCTCCTGCCCGCTGTATATACTCCGTGATCTCGTTGATGTAGAGATCGAAGAGAGTGAGAGAGGGCAACCTTGTTCCACACTAATGGTGCTAACAAGGCTGTCTGATAGGCCGCCGGGGAAACATACCCTGCCTCTGACTCGTGCATACAATGCATGTGTGGCCCGTAGCATATCTGACAGTAGTTGTAACTCTTGGAGTCTCCGTAGTAGTCTCTCTCGGGGGACCATGTCGAAGGCTTTGCGGAAATCCACAAAGAAGCAATAAAGTCTTTGCTTCCTCACCTTCGCACTCTTTATCAAGCAGCAAGCATGAAGATGTGGTCGATGGTGTAGAAAGTGCGTCGAAGCCTGCTTGGCAGGGTGCTCTGATCCTAACTGCCACATCATGTGTACTAAGCTCTGCCTCTAGTACTGCCCCATAGATCTTGGCTAGGATATGGCCTATCATGATAGTCTTGTAGTTCCCCGAGTCCATCATTTCGTCGGACTTGTGGATAGGTGCAATGGTGTGCGTGATCAGGCGGGCAACTACATCGACTGCGTATATAAAGTGCTCACCGTGTATAGTCCCGTGTGGTCTGCGGAGCGGCCATGCTGCAGCCTATGGATGGCCTGTCGTACCATGCCTGCTGTGAAGAGGGTAGATATCACTGGGCACGGTGTGGGGGGAATCGGCAACGGGGGCTGTCTTGGGACATCATATAACCTCCGGGCATAGGTGTGCCAAGTTTGAGGATCTGCTATGGGTGTAAGTGGGCGTGGCTCACGTAAGGCCCTCCATGCGGTGGCGCAGTCCCTATTCGTGAGTAGGTCAAGCAACTCTGCCTCCTTCCGCTCCTCGAAAGCTCGCCGCTTCTAGTGTGTGAGAGCCATCATCTGTCTTCGTACCTCCCTCTCTGTGATGGATCCAAGGATACTCTGTGCTCTGAGATGTCCGTATAGCTGTCTGCACTCCTCATCGTACCATCTATTCTGCGGTGTATGCCCCAGCCGTATCGAATGTGTGATGCTGTAGGTGGCGTATGGGAAGCTGAGGGTAGTGGGTGTGTGGAGGACCGAGGAGAAGTTGGCGGTGAGGGTGTCCAGTGGGGTGGAGGGATCAAGGGAGTAGATGCCCTCTCGGACATGTGAGCTATAAATGTGGGCTAGCTCGTGTCTAAAGTGGATGATGGTATGGGCATGAGGTGGCATGGCAGTGGGGTGGGGTGGGGTATGCATGGTGAGCTGTGTATGGAGAGGGCGAGGTATGTGTGATCACACACACACACAGAGGGAGGGAGGGGGAGAGAGAGAGAGAGAGAGAGAGAGAGAGAGAGAGAGAGAGAGAGAGAGAGAGAGAGAGAGAGAGAGAGAGAGAGAGAGAGAGAGAGAGAGAGAGAGAGAGAGAGAGAGAGAGAGAGAGAGAGAGAGAGAGAGAGAGAGAGAGAGAGAGAGATTTTCTGCAGATGAAGATTATCTTCTCCGATATAATCCACAAAGTGACAGATTAGAACTTCGGAAAGCAGATTTTTGTTCACCTGCGATTTCCAAGCATGTGTCTGAGCTGAATTAGGCTGGAGTTTTCTATGCAATCATTATTTTCAAAGTATTTTGCCATTGAATTTCTTGTGCCATACAACTGAGACATTGCATGTGTGAAATGTTCAGTTCGACATTCAAGAAAGGTCCACACTTCGTTCTTTTTGGATGTCTTTTCCATGGGTCATCTGCGTTCTAAAATTTCTTCTTTTTGTGCAGAGCGAAATTAAGGCTTCTATCATGTACAATGCGTCTCATACTGATCCCCTTTCGCTGCTAAAATGTACTGCCATGATCGTTATGCCAGGCGATGATTGAAGCCTGTGAATGATTTGAGGTAGTCCATGGTTTTGTATGCAATCATGTAGAGACGGTTGTATGGACTAGTTTATCATAATTGAAGGATATGGTATTCTAATAGCCCATGGTTTTGTATGCAATCATGTAAAGACGGTCGTACGGACAAGTTTATATAATTGAACGATATGGGGATTGTAATTGCGGGTAATATGGATGCGATTCATCGTGTATGATTATATTGTTCAAAATGTTGAAAGAGTTTACAGGTGGTGTGAAAGCATCATCTCATTAGGCTATGAAATGCAAGAAAGTTTGAGTTCATGTGAAGGTTGATGGATCATATCCTCTTAATGGGTCCGTATATACCTGGCATTTCTTTAATTTGCATTGGCATGCTGCATGCATGTGCATGCTAGCATGTTTATGCCCATTAGCACGCATTGCTGTTCATGTGGGTGTGTGTGAGTACCTATACAGATATGTTCATAAACTAATATAAATGTGAACTCAAGCCGTTGACTGTTGACACACAACGAGCATAAATTTACTCATATTAATAAGACATGCGCGAGCTTTTGTTTATTGCGGCTCCAATTTAATCTAAAATGGATGAATAATTCATCTTTTCATATAGCGGTATGGAAATCGATAGATTATCAGCATGTATGAACTACGAAGTATGTTTTTGTATCTAAGTTGCTTTCATGATTTACATGTTGGGGGTGTGTCCATTGCATAGAGCACATGCATGCATGCATAGTTTTCTTGGATTATCATTTTTGCATCAAGACTTTGATTACGTGCGAGAAACATTGTTAACATTTTCATTCCATTCTAATGTAAGCGGCGTAGCAGATAGATCTCTAACTTCTTGTATGTCGAATGTAGAGCGCATGTGGAATCAATTGAAATAATATATTGACAGTCAAATGGAGACACAAGGCCTATGTGACTGAAAGAGTGCACATCATGATCTGATCCAATGTATGGATAAGAAAAAAATAGGAGGTAAAAAATGTTTTCATGGTGTATAACAATTGAGAACCACTAGGCATATAGTGATGAGTGGGTCTTTACTGGGTATTCATTGAAGTGTTGCATTGCCATGGCAAAGAATAGAGAGGATGGTATAGGAAGCCTTAGGATCCCTTGCATTGGCTTCTTTCTCTCTCCTCTCTCTCTCTCTGGGCTGTAGTTGCATTTTATCTAGGGGCTCAAAATGTTGGGACTCAAGGTTATCTGATTTCTCTCCATCGATTTTCCTCAAGAGTGAACTTGGGCTTTGTGAAGAGGTGTAATCCATCTCGTAGACTAGAAGCTTGTAAGCATGAGTTGTCAGATTCTCTGTGTCTCTCTCATAAACGGGCTTTGCAAAAGCATGTCATTTCTATGCCTTTGAAGCCCAAGCGAGTAGTTGGCAGTTTCTTTAGAGTTGGATTGCTTCTATAACTTTGGCAAGGAGAGGATGTGTCAAGTATAGTTTTAACTTGTCTTTGGTCTACATGAATGTGGGACATTGACAAGCGAAATACTCTTTGATATCTACCTTAATGACTATTCTAGAAGCTAGGTATTCATAGAGATAGATCTACCTATCTCAATCAAGAGTTGTGGAAAAATTTGGAGTAGCTTTCTCAGACTCTAAATTTGTTTGCATAATATGTTTTCAAGTATCTAGGATGCTTTAGAAGTCCGAACTTTGAAATCTGCGTGACTTTCTCTTCATAGTACTGCATCCTGAAGGAAAGAGGCTCTCACAAATTGACCCATCTCTATTAAGTGTATATTTTGTATATATTTTTCCGTCACTATGCCCCAGCCAATTATGTATAATGAACTCGTGACTGTATGAGTGATAGGGGGAGGGAGGAGTGTGAGGTATTTTGAGCAACTTGACTCATGGCCTTAAAGAGTCTGGTTATGGATTTTGCTGAAAAGGATCAATTGCTTTTACTTGCGTCTTTCTTGGTCCCTTGCAATCTTTGTTCTTGAGTTTTAGCTGCATTGACCTTAAGGAGTCATGGTTATGGCTTTTGCCGAAAAGGATTTGTAGCCTCTACTTGTGTCTTTCTTGGTCCCTTGTTAGCTTTTTCTTGAATTTTATCTGCATTGAGGAAAGTGCTTTAGATGATGCATGTGCAATGGGTGTTTCAATTGTACAAGGTGGTTACTGTTCTGTTATTGATTAGCCACCATATTTGTTTGGAAGCTTTTAGCTTTGGAGATCGATTTGGGCATATGATTGGGTGATTTCTTTGATACCAATCCCTTTTTAAGATTGGTTCACGATTGTGAGGTTTATCAGCTTAGTCAAGCCTTTGAAGATATCTTATGGAAGTTCTTTCGAAAATCTTTGAACGTCACCTATGATATATGCAGAATTTACAGCCCAGGTGTGAAACGAATTGAAATGATATATTGACAGTCAAACAGAGGCACATGCTCTATGGAACCGGAAAGTTGCACATCATGATCAGATGCAATATGTGGGTTAGAGGAAATCGGAGGTAAAAAAGTTGTAGTGATGAGTCGGTATTTATTGGGTATTCATTGCCAAAATCAATACATGAAGTGGTACAAAATGTGTTGTATCACCTGGGCAAAGAATAAGATGGTATAGGGAGTCCTAGGATGCCTTTCATTGGCCCCTTCTCATTTCCTTTCCTCATTCTCTCTTTCTCTCTCGTACACACTTGTGGAGGGGCTCAAATTTAGGGACTCAAAGGTTATTTGATTTCTCTCCATCCATTTTTCTCCATACTAAGCTTAGGCTTTGTGAAGAGTTGTAATCCCTCCGATAGATTATAGAAGAAGCTTGTGAGTGTAATATTGTCAATCTCTCTCTCTCTCTCTCTCTCTCTCTCTCTCTCTCGCGTCTAAATGGGATTTACAAAACCATGTCATTTCTATGCCTTCATAGCTCAAGCAAATATTTGCGAGGTCCATTAGAGTTGAATGGCTTCAATAACTTTGACGTGGAGAGGATGTAGCTAGCATAATTTGTACTTCTCATTGGTCCACATGAATGTGGGGCATCGACAAATGAAAGATTCCTTGGTGTCAGCCACAATGACTAAATTCTAAGTACCCTCTTTTGTTTAGGTATCCATGGCTCCCTACCTCTGTCATTTTATGGGTTCTAGGAAATTCGAGTTGCTTGCTCCTACTCTTAAGTGCATTGTGTAACATGCATTCAAGTATGTAGGATGCTTTACAAGCCCCACTTTTAAGATCTACATGAGGTCCTCTTTGTAAGAATGCATCCTCAAGGAAAGAGGTTTTGATGCCCATCTCTCTTCAGTGTATTCTTTCCATATCTTCTTTCTTGCCATTGTCCTATCCAATAATGGATAATGGACACACAAATGTATGAGCAATAAGGGGGCAAAGAAGGTGTTAGGTACGATTAATAGCCTAAACCATTCTTATATTGAGCAATTTGACTCATGGCCTTAATGTATCATGGATATGCTGTGGCCAAGAAGGATTTATGACTTTTATTCGTATCTTTCTAAGCCCCTCATCGTTCTTGAACTTTAAGTGCATTGGGACAAAAGGTTCTGATGAGTGCTTATGAAATGAGTTTTTCAAGTGTGCCATTGTTTTGAGTGGATGCTTGTGACATGGGTGTCACAAGCATCTGCCATCACACAATTGATTATCCACATTATATTTGTTGAACTTTTGGTGTTTGATATTGATTTGGGCATATGTTTGGGTGTTCTCCTTGATTCCAATCCATTCAAGATTGAATTGCGATTGTGAGGTCTATCAGCTTAGTCAAGCTTTCGAGGATATCTCTTGGAAGTTCTTTTCTTTGAATTTTCATAATTGCCATGACGCTTGCCAATGGAGTCTCTTCCAAGGTCACCTTGTCTCCTCGTCCATTTTTGTTCTCTCTTTCTTCATTATCTTTGAGTGGATGCAAGGCTTCTTTTGTCAAGATTTAAGTGAATAAATTTAACCTTTTGTGAACTTTTTTTCTCTTTTATGTGAATAGATTGTCCTTCCGAGGACATTGAGAATGCATATTTGATGGCCTTCTTCATATCATTTTCTTTCTCCTTAATAGGAATATGACGTAATCATCTTATTTTCACCTTTAGCAACATAGATGCATGATATATGTAAGGCCTTGCATTTAGGATTGTCTTTCATCTCATTCTTTTTCGTTGTTAAGCAATTGTAGTTCCCTAGAGTGCCTTGATAGGTTTTATGGTTGAGATTGGTGCCTCTACAACATAGCCATTAGTCATATATCTTGGCGTTAGATTACGTAGTCACATTTTTCTCTCTTTACGTATGTTAGTTTCTCATTCAAATAGAACTTAGGGAAATTAAAATGCTTTACTTATTTAGTCTCTTGTCACATATCCTTTGGTCACATTTATATGATCTCTCCTAATTGTATGTTGGGTACTTGGATGCATGTATACAATTACTTGGTGATATGTAGAAAATTCATTTTTGTGTAGTCACAAGTTCTTTATAGAATTCCATTTATGCCTTGTCTGATTGCCCCCTTGTGACTTTTTATAGTAGTATGCGAGAAAGAGATGAGAGTCTAGATCTTTCATGTATAATCCACTTGAGATTTTTATTTGTAACTTGCCCTTTAGGGAATATTTGGTGTTAAACAATAGTACTTGTTTCCTAGAGTTCCTTGATAGGTTTTATGGTTGAGATTGGTCGTTTCTACAAAGCCATTACTTATATATCTTGGCACTATGCTATTAGGTCACACTTTTTTCTCTATACATATTTTAATTTCTCATTCACATAGACCTTAGAGAGGTATTAGAATGCTTTACTTATTTGGTCAAAATTTAGAACATCTTTCTCACATACCCTTTGGTCACAATTATATGATCCCTCATTGTATGTTGGGTACTTGGATGCATGTATAGAATTATTTAGTGACATGTAGAGAATTCATTGATATGTAGTAACAAGTTCTTTATAGAATTTCATTTACATGCCCTGTATTGTTGTATCCTTGCAACTCTATATAGTAGCATATGAGATAGAGATGAGAGACTAGATCCTTTGTACCTAATCAACTAGAGATTATTGTTTGCATTATGTCTTACTCACTAGATGGATCCAAGGGAGATAGTATGTCAAAGCAATTACTTAATTTTTTTTTCATATAGATGTCCTTGGATACTTATGTGTAATCTATTCATGATGCTATCCACATTTTTCATTTATAGATATTGATGATATGGTTTGATATGCCACTTTCGTATATTGTTGAGGAATCATGACATGTACAAGTTATCCACATATTTCTTGTGATGAAATCCTGACATATTTGTCCACTATATAATGGGATATGTTCTATGTGTACTTGCTGAAAACTACATGGAAACACTATGGGGTTTGACACATCATGTTTTCTTGGAGATGGGATACAAATGCAACAAATTTTCCACCAACTTTTCAGAGTGATTAGTGGACATTCTCACCTAGTCTTTGGGAGATGTTTTATATTGAAGCTTTTCTGCAGGAGAGGAAAACTTCATTTATCCAAGGTGGGAAGCTTTTACTTTTATGTCAACATTATATAAGACCCTTATATCATTGGTATGTGCATAATCTAGATTATGCTTTTAAATATATTTTTGAGTTTTAAAAAATATTTTTCTAGGATGCATGCACCCTAGATTAAAGTTTCTCCTTTTTCATACCTCGTAAATGTTGTATTTTGTTTTTCTTTTGGCACAACAAAAGGAACATCTTGCAATATCCTTTTTCACATGCATCTTTATTGAGTTTGATTGCAACAAGTGGACACCATGGGAGCTTGGATCAGAAGAAGAGGTTGAGCTTCATTCCTTAATCCCATGAGAGCAAAGGAGATGCCACACACATTCTATCCTCCAAACAATTCAAAACTTGTGGCCAAGTTGCACATGAGAGAGCAACAACACAAGCTTCTAGCTCGTTCTTATGATGCGTAGAACATGAGCACTTGACATTTATACTTTAGGAACAATCATGCATCCTTGATTTGTGGGCTAATTAACCTCCCAATGCTTACATGATTGCTAAGTTTGTGTCATAAATCCCCAACCATGCTTATATTCCGCTTCCACCTTTCTGGGAAATTCCTCTTTCAAATCACACCTATCCTCCTTCAAGATCAATGCTAGGTGTAGTAGATAAACGTTCACCTTTTTCTTACGTTTTCCTATAGGTTGATCTTTTCACTTTGAAGTTTTAACACTTGGTAGCATATTTCCCATACCACTTGATTATCAAATAAATGGTAATTAAATGTGATTGGATGCTTGAAATAACCTCTTCAAGTGAATTACAAACTTTGCTCTTGAAAGTTCACAAGAACACTGTAGATGACAAGAGTATTTGTTTACCCAATCACTTCGGTTGTTTTATCCCAAGGGAGGATCATTACAACCACATTTACATTTTTTTTAAGACTTGTATTGGACTGGTTACTGTGATATTCGTGTTTCCACAAGTGATTTTTCCTTCACGTCACACACACACACACACATACACACACACACACACACACACACACACACACATATATATATATATATATATGATAATATTTTTTGATCCAATATATTTCGAAAAGAAACATTTTGATTAATTTTTTTGATAAAAAAGTTTTGAATTGCCATGTCATAATTATTCACAAATAAACATGCACGTTTAAAACATTACATGTAGACATTGTGAAATTAGTGTTTCCATATGTACCTCAAATTATTCGTGAAAGTTTGTTCTTTTATACACACAAGTACGTTGTTCCTTCCACATATGCTGATAATGGTTGGTTAGAGATTATTAAAGCTAATTGTTTTCTAAGCTTGGAGTAGACACAACTTGATGTTTGGTTCATATTATCTTTCAAGCATAAGATTGTAATAGACATGCATAACTCTTTGAAACTCAAACACGCTTCTGGATATGTAGGTATACATCACTGTTTTGTATATATATTTCAAAGTTTTTCTTTTGTAGAGACTCCTATAATATTTGTATGTAAAGATATTACATATAAGGTAGTAGAAATGTTTCTAGTAGAAAACTAAGGTTTCATAGACTAATTGTCAAAATAGTACAAATGCCGTTGTAAAGTTGGTGCAACAGGTATATGATGATCATGAACGAGTGATGTGCATGGCGGTGAAGGTGAGAAGCATACTAGATGCACACACACACATACACACACAGGTAGAGATAAGGAAGAGACAATGTAAGGAAGAATTCTTGTATTCATTAGCTCTAGATTTCATCAACAATCCAACCTCTAATAGTTATATAGATAAATGAGCTCTCTAGCTCTTTTTATAGATTTCTAGGAACTTTGAGTGATCTCAAACCCAATCTCCCGCATAGTTAAAAATTAGGTTCTAGACTACTTTTGGGACATTGAAGGAGCTCTAAAAATCATGAACTTTGGTATGTAAGTTCTATCTAAGCTCTCAAGCTTGAGAACTCGTGGACTTGCACAAAATGGAGTAGTAATTTACAAAAGAGAGGATTTATGTTACAGAATTAGTGATGAAAATCATAGTTGAATATTTATGATATTTATAAGCTCAAAAGCACAACTTCTCTAGAAAAATTAAGGCTCAAACTCCCATACCGTCATGCACACAGCTTCAAAGGCTTCCTCGTTGTTTGTGCTTGCTTCCTCCTTTAGCACTGGCAACAATTATAGAAGGATTTCGTGGTCAATATGGGTGACAATTGGGGAACTAGTGGATGTGAGCATTCTCTAACGAAGTGGTCCCCATTACATCTAAAGTAAGGATCTCTGGGAGGAGTATGCCTGTATTGAGGTCTATCCATGTTTTGTGGAAAAACATTTGTGTAATAAACTTGACTATACTCAGGCTCGCTATACCTATAACATTGAGTATAGAAGTCATCATATCCACTTGAATATTATGGATAACCAAAGTAACTAGTGGATTGGTCATATTATTGAGTGTATGCCTCTTGTTGACTACTTCCTATGACACATTCTTGCCCTATGATTTCTTTAATCATAGGAGCAAATGTAAGTGTAGCCTGCTCGATTGGACCTTGGACTTGCCTATAATTTATTGGAATTACATATTGAGGAGTAGGTGATTGTTGACACAACAGAGGTCTGGCTAGGTATGTGGGATAATCCAACATTGGCCTTGGTGGATATTGAATTTGTGCTCTGATCGAGTATGAGTATCGTTGTGGATATTAGCATTGTTTTTGTGCATTTGGCCTTGGGACTTGATAATTTCCCACGATTGTTCTATTTTGGAATTGGACGAGCTGTGGAGGATTCGACCTTATGTTTATTATGGAAACAATTAGCAATTGAGTGATTGGTCCATGTTTTCTCAATTTTTCAATATTGTAGTTGTGCTTGTGATAGAGGAGGTGGTCTTCTATTACACACATGTGATGGATGATCCCTCCATACTACAAGCACTTCCTATGTGGAGGCCTAGTGGCTTGTTGCTCAATGGTCCCAGACACATCCAAAAAGGAGCAATGCCTGAAGGAATTCCCAATCGCATTGTAACATAAATCAATTTTTGAAGTTCTAAACAATAATTTTGATAACTAATTTTGTATTATAAAACCCTAATTTTTGTAATTTACTGCTCCGTTTTGTGAAAACAGAGATTCCTTGAGCTTGAGGAGCTTAAAAAGAATTCACATATCAATTTTTATGTTTTTGGAGTTCGTTAGATGCCTCAAAAATGGCTTAGAACTTAGTTTTTAATTATGCAAACACTAGGTGTGAAACCGATCAACTCTCCAAATCTATAAAAAGATCTAGATTTTTGGGGTGGGATTGTTGATGGTTTATTGTATTGAGACTCTTGTTAATGAAAGAACTATTGTCCCTTCCATTATCTCATCTATTGCCTCTTCCTTGTGTGTGTATGTTGTGTGTGCATCTAGTGTGCTTCTCACCCATTAGGGAAACAAATGAACCCTACATGGGCCTTTTGGATTAAGGAGTGATTAGTGATGGACCAATGAGAGGAGGGTGGTGGACATAGTCGATAGCCTATAAATCACTAGGCTGAAGGGGGATGAGGGGACATGATTCCCCTATGTTTAGGTTTTGCCTCTAGAGAGAGAGGAATCTCGTAACTTGGGCCCAAAAATTTAAAAAATTCAAAAAGTTGTAAAACTCGTCATAACACCTTTTAATGGCCCCCAACCACTTTTTGGGATCAAAGGTGCTATTTTTGACTCCTAAATCAAAATCTGTGCACGAAATGACCTGAAAAAAGTGACTTTTTAAAAAATAACTCAAAATATAACTTTCTCCCTCCAAAACCTCACATTTTTGTACCCAGGCCCCAAAAAGTCATCTCTTTCCACTACTTTCTCTCCTTAGCACACCATTGCAACTCCTACGTCTCCATTTCTTTCTCTGTGCATCTTCTTCTTTGAGTTCCTACTATCAGTTCCATAGCTTGAACTCCAATGGAGAAACCTAAATCTCATAGATGTCCAAAAGATGAGGTTATCATGATAAAATGTCACAAAATCAAGGTTATAGAAGGAATTTGGTTAGGATATGAGTTTTGCAAAGGTGCATGGGTGTACATGCAACCCTCTGGTGTTGGCCCTCATCGTGTAAGAGATTGTGGAAACTTGGATCTTCATTGGAAAGGGAAGTTATTAGGCTTCAAAAGGTTCAAAAATGGTGAAAGTGTTGCCATTGTACAATATGTTTTCACAATGTCAAGCATGAAATTGGAAAACTCAAACAAAACGAGATATCATATCAATTGTAAGTATTACTCATTGACTTTTGTTCAAATTGCTTAATATAGCTTGTTAAGTTGTGTAGTTTTTTGTTGCATACATATTTCCTTCTACCTTGGTGGAGGAACAACCACTTCATAGTCTTACAAGTACTTTCCAAGCATTGCATGCAGATGTTGGGTTGATAGTGTTTCGACAAACCTGTCCTTCTTAGCTATTACGTGAGAGAGTTTTCTTTTACATACATACATATGTTGTACCCTCTTCATCAAATGATTTTGGCAGGTTAGATATGATTAAGGTAGATTCTCTTTTAAAGCTCGAGTGGCCACAACTTGATATATGGACATTAACATCTTTGAAGCATAAGATGGTGATGGACATACACAACTCTTTGAAATTCACAAGAGTTTCAAGATCTGTAGGATTACATTGGTGTGTTCCTGTTCATTGTTACAATGTTCATGTTAATAGATATCATATATGAGCAGGTGGAGGGTTTACTAGGTGAAAATTGGGGACTTGTAGAAGGATGCACCAAATGGGATAGATACCTTTGTGAAATTAGTGCAACATGCATAGGATTTCGATACTTGAAACATGGTACTTCATTGTGCATTAGATTCTATTATGATCGTTGGATGTGTAAACTTGATGAATGGATACCATTACAAAGTTTTGAGGGTTTTTTAATTTCATTTGAAATTAAGATAAATCTACCCAGCAATGAAATGGAAGTTAGTTAAGTAAATCATCATTGGACTCTTGCCAAAGTGAGAGAACATCTATTAATAATGGGATTTGAGGATCTGGATCAATCAAAGTTTAAAATACAAGGGCATAAGGTAAACAACGTATGGTATTTTTTCTTTTGTTTATACAAATTTTTATATTCAAATATGTTATTTTAAAGTTTTCTATTTGTCTGTAGATTGGTAAGAGGTTGGAAGATAAAATTAAAGTCCTTCCTGAATGGAGTGTAGATGGAACTCAACTTTCATTGTCATAGCTCAAGAACTATTTGAGTACTAGAAAGTACACACAATCTATTTTCCATTCATAATCCTTCCTCTGCTACAATGTATTTAACATGCAAGAAATGTAGCATGTAAATTTTTTTGATCTCAATATGATGTACAATTTGCCAAATCTTTGATTTTTCCCATGGTAATTTATTATAATTTTTAAAATTCTGAGATTTTTTTTTTCGATTGTGTAGATGTGGTGTATTTTATTCCGCTTAATGATTTTGTTCAATCTTTTTTATGAGCCAATTTTTTTTTTGAGAGTTCTGTGATTCTTTTATTTGAAGGTATCAGTTTTAGTTTTAAAATGGGTCCCACTCATTGAAAATTTTTGAAACTACTATAAAAGCAACACTTAATCTCTCATTTCTCACTTTTGCAATTATGCACACAAGCTAGTATCATGCGCAATGGCTGCCTCAACCTCTAGTACCCCGCAACCCAAATGTCCTCGATAACTCTTCAATGAGTTCTTACGATCAATTGAGTTCAAAGGTCAAACACACTTGTATGACCTATTGTCTAGAGTCCCTGATCTAGAGAAAACAATTCAACTTAACTCTCATGTGCTCGAGGAAACCATAGAGTTCCTTGAGTAATACACCTTGTGTTACTCCATAGAAATACCACCTTATAAGGGTTAATGGGTCCCATGTGACCTTTTACTCTACATATGCAGGTGATAAAGCCTTCATGAAGCGCCTTAAGCGCTTCATGGCAATTGCTGAAAATGTAGGGCACTTATTAGATGACTTTGTGCCATTAATAAAGAAACTTAACAAAAAGAAGAGGATGGGTACGAAGTACCTTTCCTACATTGCAACAACATATTTTATCATCAATGAGGAGCCCGAACCTACACCCGTCGATCTCTCCAACCTTGTCATAGGGGGCTTTGTTAAGGAAAAGAATGAGCCTCAACCAGAGGCCATAAATTTTGCAAAAGAGAGCATTACAATCCACCGAGACTTCCCTGGTGGTGTTGAGGACAAACTACATGAGTTATCAAGCATGGAGGAGGCCCCCCCTTCAAATTTCAACCCCTCTGAGCCCACATTACCAAAGATGGAAATTGAATATCTCTCCATCATCGTTGTGGATGGAGAGGAATATATTTTTTTCCATGATATTGAGAAGGCATTCCGTCTACATCTAGACGAATGCTTGAGTATTTTCTTCACAATGTCAGATGTTCCGCTTGACAACACATCTGACATAATTGAAAAGAAGGCCATCCCACTCGGAGATTCTGTGGCAGACACCATAGCAATGGTGTCTGAAGATATCTTAAATGATGACAACAATTATACTATGGAAGAGGAGTTCAGTGCAATGCAAGAGAAGATAGTGAAGCACAAAGTTCCTACATCCCCCGTAGCAGAGCAGAGTGGCATGGCCCACTCTAGCATTGATCTTGATGCCCCCGGAAGAAGGGAGGAAGAAGACAAGCTTCATGATGTAGTGGTAATTCAACCCTGCAAACATTTTGCAGGGCTGATTCCTGCGTTTCTATGGCTGGGGCTTTTTTGACCTTTTTTAGTGTTTAAGAGGGCTCCCAAGTGTAGGATCAACTAAAGATGTTGGAGTTAGACATCTGCGGAAGCACGTGAACAGCACAAGGAAGAAGAAGAAGAAGCTTGGAGCACAACACACAATACTGAATGTATTACTAGAGAATGTACAAAGATAAGTAGCCCATTAGGGCAATAGGCGTATATACAAGCCGGGGGAAAAGAACCTCCTAACGAGGGAAAAAAGTGCCCCGGCGGTCCTAGTGTGTTCACACACATCACTACCTAAATATATCAACAAATCCCCCCTGGGAGTAATGCGGTGAACAAGAAGCTGGCGCTCATGTATAAGGAAGTGCCAAGCTATGTGGAAATCACTCCACAAAAGGAAGTAAGCCCAAAGCTTTGTGGAAAGCTTCAAACTTCTCCCTAGGCAGAGCCTTTGTGAAAAGGTCTGCGATGTTCTCTTGCGTGGGCACATACGCCAAGCTGATCTCCCCAGCAGAGAACCTCTCCCTGACATAGTGATAATGCACCTCAATGTGCTTAGTGCGAGCATGGAACACAGGGTTCCTCGCAACTGCCAATGCACTCTGACTGTCAGTGAAGATGGTGGTGGCAAAAGACTGGCCAACACCCAAATCAGCCATAAGGCGTCTGAGCCACACACACTCAACAGTCACTGTGAAAGCTGCCCTATACTCAGCCTCACAACTGGAAGTGGCCACAGTAGGCTGCTTCTTGCTCAACCAAGATATACATGAGCTACCAAGCATGAAGCAAAAAACACTAGTGGACACACGAGTGTCATAGCAACCAGCCCAATCTGAGTAAGAAAAATCATGGAAATCTGGCGGTAGTGATCCCCCCTTGGGATAAAATAACCCAAGAAGCCCAGTACCACTCAAGTAGCGAAAGATGCGCTTAACCGCCTTCCAATGCGTGACTCCTAGGCAATGCATAAACCTGCTCATCTGTGAGACATCAAACTGAATATCTGGCTGAGTAATGCATAAGTAAATCAAGCATCCAACAGCCCGCTGATAGAGAACATCATCAAATGCATCTCCAGCATCATGAAGACTCAATCGTAAACCTGTCTCTATAGGAGTGGCAATAGGCTTACAGTCTTCAAGGCCAAAACATTGCAATAATGTGTCAATATATTTCATTTGACACAAAGCCATTCCACCATCAACTTGCATAAACTGAATGCCCAAATAGTGATGCAAATGCCCCAAATTAGACATCTCAAATGAGGCATGCAAATCAGCCTTGAAATCATCAATATGCTTCTCAATAGGACCAGTGAGAAGCATGTCGTCAACATAGACAACAATGATCAGAAGCACATCATTAGCACGCTTAACATATAAGGTGCTTTCAGTTGGACTGTTCTCAAAACCATGTGCAACCAGATAGGCATGTATCTTCTCATACCAAGCACATGGTGCTTGCTTTAAACCATATAATGCCTTCTTTAACCTGCACGCCTGGTTTTCATGCCCTTTCTGCACAAAGCCACGGGGCTGAAAAACATACACTTCTTCATGCAAGTCACCATTCAAAAATGTTGTTTTAATGTCCAACTGATGTACATTCCAACCATGATGGGATACAAGTGCACAAATGCTCCGAACAGTAGTCATACGACATGTAGGTGCAAAGGTCTCATCAAAATCAATGCCTCTTTCCTGCGCATAACCCTTTGCAACAAGCCTAGCCTTATACCTGTCAATTGTACGATCAGGTTTACGCTTCAGCTTGTATACCCACTTAGTACCAATGGCCTTCTTGCCAGGAGGCAATTCACATAAAGACCATGTACCATTCTTCATTATAGCATCATATTCAGATTGCATAGCAGCCATCCAATTTTCTGAATTCTCTGCTTCATAAAAAAAAACAGGCTCATTCTCATCACGGAGACTAGACGCAGCCATATCATAGCAATCTGATGCAAAGGAGGCACTATGAGAGCCTGAACGAGTACGATATGACAAATGTGCATCTAATTTGCTGTCACGCAAAGTCTGCATCAGCCGTTTTGGCATAGTTTTTGCCTGCTCAATATCAGCTCTCTCATCAACAAGTGCATCATGTAAATCTGCATAAGAAATGGAATGATCTACATCATCATATGAAACCTGCAAAGGCTGAGAAGTTGCCTCATTAGGACCAGCACTAGACTATCCACCTGTAAAAAGAGGCATCAAAGTATCATACATGTCTTTGGAGCTAACAAATGTCTCCTTAGTACATGAAAGCAATGGCTGAATAGCATCTTCCACAAATACAACATCACGGCTAACCTGAATGCGTTTAGTCTGTGGAAGATATAGACGATAGCCTTTACTTTCAAAACTGTACCCAACAAAAATACATTTTACTACCTTATCATCCAATCTTCTGCGATGTTGTTCAGGCACTAGTGCATATGCCAAACAACCAAAAACACGCAGATGAGCAACAGATGGTTTGCGGTCATGCCAAGCCTCATATGGAGTGATAGACTACAGCGCTTTAGTGGGACACCTGTTCAGTACATATGCTGCACACATGACAGCCTCAAGCTAGAAACTATGTGGTAAAGCCTGACTCTTGACCATGTACCTCACCATCTCCATGAGTGACCTCTTTCGTTCAGAAACTCCATTCTGTTGAGGTGTATACGGCATTGTACACTGGTGTTTTATCCCACGTTCAGCCAGAAATGCATTTAAATCAGAAGACATATATTCCCACCCTCGATCAGAACGGAGGGTGCCCATTTTACATGCTGACATATTTTCAGCCAAAACCAAAAACTGTTTAAAGCACATGAACACTTTGGACTTTGCTTTGAGTGGATATACCCATGCATGCCTGGAAAAATCATCAATGAAAGTCACGAAGTAAAGGTAATTTCCAAAAGAGGGTGTCTGCATAGGACCACAGACATCACTATGTACAAGCTGCAATTTTTGTGTAGCCCGAACTGAACCATCTTTTGGAAAGGAGGAACACTGCATTTTGCCCAAAATACAGCCTTCACACACATGTTTTCCAGGTGCCTCAAGCTTGGGCAAAGAGGACACCATTTCATATTTCTGCAGGCGTAGCAAACTAGCAAAATTCAGATGACCAAAGCGTGCATGCCAAAGCTTTGCATCTGACATAGCCTGAGAATCATTTACTGCACATGCCAAATCATTTTCAGATCTTTCATAGTCTAGGAGCTTATATAGCCCACTACATAAAATGCCAGAAGCAATAATAACATCGCCATTTGCTAGATCATGAACTGTACATCTGTCATCAACAAATTTCACAACCAAGCCAATCTTGGCTAATGTAGAAACTGATAACAGATTCTTCTTGATCCCTGGCACAAATAAAGCATCTGACAAAGTGAAAGAACTACGATTAGCAGTAGTCCAAATGATCTTACCAACTCCCATAACAGGATAAGAGGAGTTGTTGGCGCATGTAACTGTATTCCCTGTAGGGGCAGGCTCGAGTGAAGAGAAGAAACTGCATTGCGAGGTAATATGTTTTGTCGCCCCACTATCAAAGTACCAAACATCTGAGTCTACTGTAGACATGCACTGCTCATGAGATGATGGGTCAAAACTGCAAATAGTAGTGAACGCCCATTCTTCTTCCTGCACAAGACTCTGTTTTTGGTGTAGAGGCTTCTGCAACAACCATTCAAGCCTCTTTCTTCTTTGCCTCTTTTGCAGCCAATTTTGGACAGTTCTTTATGATATGATCATTCCCTTTACAATACTTAAAAAACAGTTTCTGCTTTTCTGATTTTTTCTTATCTTTGTCTTGGTTCTTCGAATGTGCAGCATTTGCAGATTTTTGCTTACTAGTAGAAGAGCTCCATTTTCCTTTGCCCTTATAACTAGCGAGGAAAGCTTGATCTGCAACACGCATAATGGACCTGTTCTGCCTGGACTGATCTTTCTGCAACAGGACAGAGACTAACTCCTCAGATGACAAGGCATTTGGACTGCCTTTCATCATCAACCGAAGAGTAGAAGCAAAACTTTGATATGAATCAGGAAGACCATTCAAAACGGTCTGCACAAGTGGGCTATCTGGTATAACCTCATCAACAGAAATCAATTATTCCTTCAAGTCTCTGATCTTTGTTAGGAAACTGTCCATAGAATCACTTTCATTCATGTGCTCACTCTCCAACTGTTTTCCGAGGTAAGCAACACAAGCCTCATTCCTAGCTTGGTACAATGTGTTAAGTGTATCCCAAGCATCCTTAGCTGCTCTACAAGAGCAAATATGAGCAATAATGGCACGTTTGACAGACAAAGCTATCAATGCATGTGCATATGCATCTTTGCCATCCCAACGAATCTACTGTGCAGTAGGTGCAGCAGAAACAACAGCACGAACAAGAATCTGCACAATATCATCTTCGACACCATCTCCATCAGCTCCAGCACCTGTATTTGCAGTACCTGTTGTTACAGGTATAACATGACGTCTTTCAACACCCTGCACAATGTTCCATAATCCTTTTGCAACCAATACATGTCGCATCATATAAGCCCATAATGGGAAGTTGGTACCATCCAACTTATCCTCAACAGCCAATATACGGAATACATCACTGCTTTCAGCCATGGCCGGTGACTAAAATACCTTGATGTAGAAAATTGACTGTATCTCAAAAAGTTGAACAGAAGTGCCTAGACAGATTCTTCTAGACCTGTAGCAGACTTTGAGACGCTTATACTGGCGAGCAGAAAGTGGTATATACCTTTGGCACAAAAAGACGAAATAGCCTACACAAGCATTGCGATAGTGCGTTGAGAGGCTGAAACGAGCTCAGACCGCGATTTCGGCACCACAAAGCGAAGCCGTTTTGATCTCTGAAACACCCTGAGTATGCTCACCAAATTTTGTGCGAATCTGAGACTGCAAACGGAGGAGTGTCGATGGCGCCCTAGATGAAGTGACGACTTGCTTTGATACCAATTGTTGGAGTTAGACGTCTGCGGAAGCATGCAAACAACACAAGGAAGAAGAAGAAGAAGCTTGGAGCACAACACACAATACTGAATGTATTACTAGAGAATGTACAAAGATAAGAAGCCCATTAGGGCAATAGGCGTATATTACAAGCCGAGGGAAAAAAACCTCCTAAAGAGGGAAAAAAGTGCCCCGGCGGTCCTAGTGTGTTCACACACATCACTACCTAAATATATCAACAAAAATGATTTCAAATTCTCTTACTTAAGGGTGGCATCAAGTATACACTAAAGACCAAGCAAGTCAAAGAGTACTTAGAGTGATGAACCTTCTATTTTATACATTCTATACATCTCATCTATACATAGGGGGCATTGAAAAGGCCATAAAATGCAAAAAAAACCCCAGCCATAGAAATGCGGGATTCAGCCCTGCAAAAAATTTACAGGGCTGAATCCTGCGTTTCTATGGCTGGGTTTTTTTTTTGCATGTAAATGACCTTTGGGTTCAAATTATACATATCTCGTCAAAAAACAAGAGGCAAATGCATGCAAGTTCAACTCATTCACAAAGAGCCTTTGAGGAATCCATATATAACTGACTGAAGCTAAAGTTATTTCTATACACTTATGGTGGAGAGTCAAAGATAGAGAGAGTGAGAGAGAGAGAAAAAAAAGACACAAAGAACATATAGGTAAGAAAAAAAAATTCTATTAATCATTGTATTACATCGCAAAGTATGCCTCTCAAAGGATACAAGATACAAATGTCATGGGTTATTTCCTGTATTTTATCTTGCTAGTTGAATGTCCTTGGGTTGTATGGTTACTCTCTTGGCATGGATAGCACATAGGTTAGAGTCCTCAAGCATGGAGATGAGGTAGGCCTTAACTGCCTCTTGAAGCACTTCAAGTGCTATCCCCTGTATTCGTAGACCTGCACAGTAGCTTTGTAGTTCTTCTTTTACTACCCTTGCAAAAGCTCTTTGTGGTATGAGTAGTTCAATGGACTTATGGTAGTGTTGTATCTCTGTGAAAGCCCTGCAGTGCCTCCTTCGTCTTTGTGGAGCTCTTGCATTGGGAGGTATGTTAGGCTGTTGTTGAGGTCTACGTCATGGTTACACCTTACCACCACCATCCTCACCACTTCTAATCCACCTCATATAACCCCATCACCCCCTAGAGTAGGATTAGTCCTAGCCGATTGCACTCTCGAAGTTATAGACATGATGCTTAAAGCATATCAAGCCAGAATCCAAGAAGGGCCAAATGTAACAGATCGTAAAAAGTGTTACCCCACAACTGATCTAGAGATGGAATGAACCAAGCTAAGATGGTAGAATTGGCTCAAACCATGTTTGAAGTTAGTCACCTCTTCAATATCTCTAGTTTAGCTAAAACTTAGTTGCAATTTGATGGATTGTTAGAAAGATTGGAGAGTTTAATTGCAAAATCTGGAAAGGAAACCACCTCTCAGGGTAAGGACAAGGCAAGTGAAAGAACGAGCACCCCCAAGGAAGTTTTTGTGCCTAATTCCACTGAACCAGACACCTTTATTTCTATGAATCGATATTCCCAAGAATTTCTAAGAGAAATTCAAGAAGAGAAATGGGCAAAAGAAAGTGAAAATCCTCCTCCCATTGAACTTGTGGATGACCTACATGATCAATTCTCATAAGATATTCCTTCTATTTATGGAGAACAAGAGGATATCCAATCTAGTGAACGATTAGACTTCGAGTCTAATTCCTTACCAGAACTACTGCATTTCACAAGTCTATGGGAAGCAAAGTCTACCTTTATTAGAGCACCCACAGTCATGATAAGGAACAAAGACTTAGTCATACCTAGGAATACAAAAGCAATAAAGAACACTAAAGTGCAATGCAATCTCATTTTAGAAGAGCTACTCAAGGTTAAGCAAGAACTGTGGAAATATGTAGCCAATCAAGTACTAGAAGTGTATTAAACTCATTCCCAAGTAGGATCACATCGAAGAATTCTTGAAATACCCTTGTACAAGATATGAGAGATGAGCAAAGGAGAAGAAGGAAACACCTATCTTCCAATCACTCATCAAGGTTACACCACCAAGGCTTTTTTGGACTCAGATGCAGGAGTTGCAATTGCTACCACTTCCCTATGGAAGCATTGGGGCAAGCCAACACTCAGGCCAACAAGAACAAAATTGCAAATGGCCGATGGTCACATAGCACTCATAAGACAGGAATATGATAACAAAGAAAAAACTAAGAAAATCATTGTGACCATAGAGGAAGGTGAAGAACGATGCACGCACATAGGACATGATTTGACAGAGGATGAGGAGCAAGAGCTGATAACCTTGCCAAGAGAATATAGAGACATGTTTGCATGGAGTTATAAGGACTTAAAAGGAGTAGACCTTGACACATGCTCACATACAATTCCCATGACCTTAGAAGCCAAAATCTCTAAGTAGAATCCATACACATATAATGACAATTATGCTACCAAGATCAAGGAAGAGATAGATCGATTGGTAGAAGTTGGATTTATCTATGAAATTGAGCATACTAAATGGGTTTCCCCCATCGTAGTGGTGCCGAAAAAGAATGGAAAGTTACGCGTATGCATTAACTTGAAAGAGGTTAATGCAGCCACTATCAGAGATAGTTATCTGCTTCCTATCACTGAGCATCTATTAGAAAGAGTAGCAGACAAGGAAGTATACAACTTCCTTGATGGATTCTCTTCCTACAATCAAGTGGCAATTTCTCAAGAAGATCAGCATAAGACGGCTTTTGCTACCAAGTGGGGCATATTTTCTTTTAGAGTAATGCCATTTGGGTTCATTAATGTGTCAGGCACCTTCGAAAGGCTGATGTTTCATGTGTTTAAAGATTTCTTGCATAAAAATTTGGAAGTCTATGTTGATGACCTATGCGCTCATTCTAACATTAGACTAACATATATACCTGAAGTCAGACAAATCTTTGATGAATGTAAAGAATATTAGGTTTCCCTGAACCCAAAAAAGTGTGTTTTATGATCAGGCAAGGCAAGATTCTAGGACACATAGTGTCAAAGAATGGGATGTCAACGGATGAGGATAAGCTTAGAACTAGCACAACTACCTAGGCCAAAGATTTTCAAGGAAGTACACACTTTCATGGGGCATTGCAGATATTATCAATGTTTCATTCATATGTATGGAATCATTGCAAAGCCTCTGTATGCTCTTTTGACTAACTTTGACTGGACAAAAGAATGTGAAAACTCCTTTAACCTGCTTAAGCGATGCTTATGTTCAGCACTAATCTTGGCCACACCAGATTGGAACACACCATTTCATGTTCATGTGGATGCATCCAATTATGCTATTGGATGTGTACTAGCACAACCTACTAGTGAAGGTAATATGGATATTCCCATTGCTTATGCCAGTAGACAATTGAATGCGGCTGAACAAAATTACACCATGACCGAGCAAGAAGGATTAGGCATGGTGTATGCGATTAAAAAGTTTAGACATTATTTGCTTGCAAATAAGTTTAAATTTTTTACAGACCATCAAGCATTACTCTATCTAGTGAACAAACTTTACAATACTAGCATATTGATAAGATGGTTCCTCTTAATAATGGAATATGACTTTGAAGTTGTGGTTAGGAAAGGTAGGACTCACCTAAGGGTGGATCACCTTTCTAGACTAACTTCAGGAGAGTCCCCTCAAGGAGTGTCAGATGACCTTCCTCATGCCTATTTGTTCAATCTAGAAGTAGTGCCAAACTAGGCAAAAGCTATAGCGCCTATTCTCACCTTTGGACCTAAACATCTTGTATTGAGAACCAAAAATAAGGAAGTGGTCAGATCCCAAAAACACCACATAATGGCAAGCATCATGGATAAACATATTGATCAAGACATACTGAATTGCTGTGTAAATGAAGGAGAGCATGCAAAGTGGTTGCAACTAGCACATGTAGGTGCACTTCAGCAAATGATCACTCCAAACATAGAACCCTATAAACCCTGCAAAAGGTTAGGGGTATATTGGCCAACAGTGGAAGCAGATGTCCATAGGATATGCAAGGAATGCCAAATCTGTGCTATTAGACCACCACTAAAACATGCCACTCTATATCAAGTGTCTTTAGTGCTAGATTGGAGTGAACCTTTGGTAGACATCTTGAGGATGAAAACATTCCCTCAAGAGGTGACATTGGCTAGACGAAAGAGCTTGAGCAAGAAGCACTAGAAACTCATTGGAGACAATTTATACAAATGAGGAAGAGATGAACACCTAAGATTATGTGTTTATGAGAGTGAATACTTCAAGATATTAGAGATTGCTCACCAAGGGATAGCAAGAGGAAACTTTGGACTAGACCGTGTGATCAAAGAAATTCTATTTGCAGATCTTTGGTGGCCAACCCTTCACATGGATGCACATACCTATGTGAAGCGGTGTGATATTTGTCTGCAAACTCAGTATCTGATATGTAAGGACGAGATGGCACTGAAACCCATGATGGGAGGAAGTGCATTCTCTAAGTGGGGAATAAACTTTGTAGGTCCTATTAATCCCCCACCTAAGAGCTCACACACTCAATACATTATTGCTGCCACAGGCTATCTAACCAAATGGGTAGAAGTGAAGGCCACAAAAAGAAGAATGATTAACAAACCATTGATAAGTTCCTATTCAAGAATGTGTTCACTAGATACGGATTACCAATAGAGTTAGTAAGTGATAGAGGCAGGCACTTCTTGAATGAAGTAATTGAAAACCTTCTCCAAAGATTCTTGGTGGTACATAAGAAGTTTTCCCCCTATCACCCACAAGCTAACGGACAAGCTGAGAGCACGAATAAGATATTATGTAATGTATTGACAAAGTTGGTGAACAATAAACGCTTTGATTGGGATAAATAGCTACATCATGTTGTTTGGGCATATCAATTTTCCTTTAAAATGGTACTCCAAGCCACACCCTTGCATATGGTATTTGGCCAAAATGCACTACTACCATTAGACTTCTTGATATAGACATTGAAATTAGGACAAGAGCATCAATGGGATGGCCATTAGCTCTCGTCTAGAATCTTTGATCTTGAACGATTAGGTGAAACAAGGTTAAGAGTATCAACAAGAATATATGCAGCCGAGAAAAGGCAAAAGGCATACTTCGATGCCCATGTGAAGGATAAAGGCTTGAAAGTGGAAGATTTAGTCTTATTGTACACCTTGAAGCAACATGCAAGAAAGTTGGAGAAGCATGGCTATGGACCCATGATTATTAATAGAATATCAACAAGTGGAGCAGTCCAATTAGCCACTCGAGAAAGAGAATGCTTAGTCGACTCAACATTGCAAAGAAATGTAAGGAAGAGGAAAAACAAGTCCGAGAAGAAGCACATGCAGAAGCCTTAGAACGCATCCGATGAATGAAATTGAGGAGAGAGGGTAGAGATCAACCTAGCTCTGATACTAATGACATGCCAAGGTATCAAATGGCCACGTTCCAAGCATCAGGTGTAATTTCTCCTACAATAGTTGATCGACATTCTTGTGTGACCCTAGAAGTAGGACAAGGAAAGTGTGCAAGGACTATAAGAGCCTTGATTGACTCAGGTGAAGCCACTAGTGCAGTTAGACTTTCTTACTATCAAGAATTGCAATTAGGTATCAATCCTATAGAAGCATATCTCATAGGATTGGGAGGTGTGGAAACCCCTGGGCGAGGTGGAGCTTCTACTCTACATTCAAGATGTTCTTATGAGAGTGAAGGTGCAAGTGTGTCAAGATGAGCATCGAACTCGACCTCTTGTCTTTGGTCAAGACTACATCTATGACCATGCACTCAACTTGAACCTAAGAAGTGGACTTCTTCAGGTTTGGGTAAATCAAACCTACATCACAGTTGAGTTAGAAAATCAAGCACTCCGGCAACTAGGAAAGGCACCCACTCGTGGTCCTTCCAGGAGCACAAATGAAGGTAACAATGTTATTCTTGTCCAAAGTTCTATGGTGCAGAAGAAGATTACTTATGAAGGAACCATAAAATCTAATATGGAACTCCCTTCTTTTCCAAAGAGGATCCAAGAAAACCAAGCAGGGCAACCCAAGAAGCAGATAATCAAGACACATGCTCAATGACTGATGCAACATAAAGTACTTCATGGAATGAAGCAAATGGGGATATGCAAGGGTGAACAACCCTCTCCTCTGGAGATAGGATCCCAAAGATGCACCAAACTAACTACTTAGTCGAGGACTACAACGAAGGAGTATGCTAGGCATCAATCAAGCAGGACCATTTCTATTTGGGTCCCAAAGGGATCAATGAAGGTGGACCCCAATGTTGGGAAAATTTGGGTGCTCAAGACCTGCATACAAGCGCAAATAGCTTCACATAAGCTCACAAGCTTGAATAGCCACTCACAGACACTCACAACACAAATCTCATGGCAAACATCTGCACTCAACACTTTCATATCTCCGATCACACCTAGGATTATTTGGAAATGGGTACCCAAAAGTCCCCAATCCAACATGATCTATTCTTGCCATATGTAAAGGTCACCACTACCAAAAAATATCACCCCATGCTAAAAACTTGGAGAATTAAACCCTATATCAAACCCCTTAACCCAATCTTGTAAATCAATTCACACTAGAGTAGATGCATTTTGAGTACAGTGCACATCCAAAGTATGGATCTAGGGAAATCACTCACATACTAACCAACACGCACTGCACAAGAACACCTCACTCACTAACTCCCTAGCCATTAAGGGTATCATGTTGGTATTGTAAAGGAGACAAAGTATCATCATGTTTTCATTGCAATACTAATATGATCTACTCTTCTAGCATATTCAGAGAGAAACAATACCACTCACATCGTGGCTGACATAGCAGGCACCAATTCATAGGCGGGGACAAGTCAAACTGGAGTTCGTATGGAAAACCTCCCATTGAAGTGCCACCAAATGAACAACCTGTAGCGTTGTGCCGCCTCCAACAAACATCAATTCCCAATCCACGTATAGGACTTATGGAGAAGGTTAATAGTCAATCTCATTGGTTCAGTGGGATGCCAAGTCAGCTCGCAGATGTAGCTTACATATGGGAGTCCAAGTGTGAATTTGGCAACGTGTGGGGATGGTTTCAATTTCTTTAAAATGAATTCAAAACTCTCCAGAATACCCCAGAACTAAAAGTAATTTGGCAATGCAGAGGGTTAACCGAATATTTCAAGGCACCCATACCAAATCCCGACTAGAAACCTATGGTGTAGTGGAAGTTCTAAGATCCACATTGCTGAGGCCTCCCGCCCAATATGATCCATGCAGATTCCAAACACAACCAAGGTCTAGCAAAAACATTCAGATCCCCATCACCGCTGTGGAGGCAGCTACTACGCAATCGAACCAATCAAGCCAATATCCCAAGCAACTGGAACCCCTATCCATGAAATTACACTTGTCCAAGCAGATACAACATAGCCACTACCTCCAACACCTCCACCATCACGAGCTCGAATCAAGGTTGTAAATATTATTCCCACCATTGACACCCAAGAGTGGCCCTTCATCTTTCATAGCCCCCGTGTTAGTTCAACCCTATTTTCTTCTTTTGATAGCCCCTTGTATCATATTGCCACTATTACATCAGAACCCCTCATTGATCCTACCGTGGGACATCCTGCCTCTACAACCTTAGTCATAGGGCACCCAGACATGAGATCCACTTTTCTAGGATTCCTTGTCTCTGAACGTCCTTCCACGGCATTCCCACCTCCAAGCTCTTACTTTCCACCCTCCATCCCACAAGTCCTTCAACCCCCCCATGCCTTTCTTTCTAGAATGTTTCAACCCACCACCCAAACCTCCTTGTCGATCCCATTCCCAACTACAACACCTCAATTATTCACCACCACCTCACACACACCACCTACCATTCCATTGTATATGGTAGACACCACATTCACCTCCACATCTGATAGCATGGACATTTTGCCACCCATAGCACCTCCCCCTCCCCCCATGTTTCCACCATCCCCCATCCCCCCACCACCAACTTCACCTGCACACACCTCTCTATTAGAAACATAATTCACACTCCCCATCCCCCATTTCCTTCCCCCTGCATCCACCAATTTACAAGCACACAACAAGACATTGCAGGATCGCTCTGTAGAACTACAACTATGGATAACAAAACTTGAGGAAGACAATGAAAGTTGACAAAATCAATGTCATAAAAATCAAGAAAATTTAGAAGCAACAATAGAGAGCTCACCAGGGGTGACCATAAGTCCATCAAAATTTCAAGTCCTGCTCCTAACAGTGAGTCATAACAAACGAGAACTATGTCATAAAAAGAGAAACCCTATGCACTAAAATAGCCTTTTTTTGCATGATTTTAAAAACTATGTCATAAAAAGAGAAACCCTATGCACTAAAATAGCCTTTTTTTGCATGATTTTAAAAAATTCTTTACACGAGTATACAAGGTTTTCTAAAACCCCCCAAAAATATGCAAATTTTGACAATATTTTCAAAATTTTGACTACTTTAGGGTAGCAGAATTTTGCTAATTTTAGAGTACCTGATCTAAAATGTTTAAGAGAGAATTATGAAATGGATAAAAAAAGCCTTATTTTATGAGAATACTCATTTAGCTTGGATCGAACAAAAAGGAAATGAGCTAGAAAAGGCTAAAAATTGACCTTTTTTTATTCTCTGAGTGTTATGTACTGCTAGAACTTCTTAAAAACATGAGGTTTGTGGAGTAAATCGATGCCTGGCATCGAATTTCAGATAAAGTCGATGCCTGGCATCGACTTCCCACATAAAAGTGGTTTTCATCATATGTGTGTTAAACGCGCCTATTTCAGGAACAAAAAAGTGGCCAAAAAAGCTCAAAGTCGATGCCTGGCATCGACTTTTGGTTGCAAGTCGATGCTAGGCATCAAATTTTCATTTTTGGACAGTCAGACTTACTAAAACAGGCAAAAATTCCACTTTTGGAAGTCATACAGGGTCATCTTGTGAAGGCTATATCTTGAGTTCTAGAGATCCGTTTCTTGCATATGATAGCTTGTTGGAAAGCTCTACTCTTCTTCTTTCATCCATCCAAAGATCTTGGGGAAATAATACTTGAGCTAAGAGAAATTATCAAAATACTGAAGGTATGTCATTTTAGTGACTAGAAAAATCTGAAGAAGTAAACTTCTTGGTTTTGGCTATCATTTCTCAATGTTTTGAGTGGAAATGAGTTAATGGTGACCATAGAGGTTGCCTAGTGTCACATTAGTTCTTTTTTTTGATGTTTCACACATCAACACTTACATCATACTCTTCCTTCTAGATTTTTTTAATGGAAATATATATTCCATACTTTCTTAGAGCAACAAATATAGATTTTGGAAAGATGTCCATGCGAGACATTGGAATCTCACTGAAAATTAGAGTAAAACAAATGAGGCTATGTTGTTCATTATTGCACAAATAGATAGTCTGTGGCAAGGCTTTGATTATGGATAATATAATCACACCTCTTTGTGCATGCAAAAGGGAATCAAAGTGCAGTAATGAGGATTGAGAGAGACTATCTCCACTTCTGTGATTCTTGCCAAACACCTTCTATGTGCATATATCTTTGGTATGGAAGTATAGAGGGAAGCTCATCACTCATTAGCGTGTGTGGATTGTGTAACTTGTAGGTGGCATAGATAGGCTCTCTTCTCTCTTTATTTGGAGCATCGATGTTCGTGAGTGGATCAATTCTCACTAACGATGACTAAAATTCACTAACAACAAAGCATACTCAAAATCCAGAGGGAGGCACGACTAATAGAGTGCGTTAGAAGATAATTTTACCTCATGTTGTCTTTCCATGCCCACAAAGTATAGATGATCATTAACACTTGGTGCAGACTTCTCAGCGAGAAAAAAATGAATTTTACATTTTTTCTTTCATTTTCAGCAAGAAGTTGATGCCTGGCATCGACTTCTCGCGGAAAACTATACTTTTCAGCAAGAAGTCGATGCCTGGCATCGACTTCAGCGAGAAGTCGATGCCAGACATCGACTTCAGCGAGAAGTTGATGCCAGGCATCGACTTCAGCCAGAAGTCGATGCCAGGCATCGACTTCTTGCTGAAAAGTATAGTTTTCAGCGAGAAGTCGATGCCAGGCATCGACTTCTCGCTGAAAAGTATAGTTTTCACTTTAACAAAGTAAAAAAGACTACACATTTCGCTTTCAATGCATGCAATATGTTCTCACAAAGTAATATCAAACGTGATATATTGTCTTGCTTTTTAACTTTGACCATGATAATGCTCAGAGAGAGGAGAAATGCGATTTTTCAAAGGATAAAGACTCGGGGCAAGGAAAAAAGCAATGTCTTAGAGTATTTGATTAACGTAACTTGAACAAAGTTTTATTGAAGTCTCTTAGCATGTAAAAACTAATAGATTTATTTCATAGAATGTGCAACGATGAACAATAAAGTCTCTTTCATTTGGATTATTAGACATCAAAGAATCATGTATGATGATATGCATGGTGTTTTCTCTCAATATGTATAGTCAATTTAATCTCATCTATTTCATTTTGATCTCATGGTGTTTTTTTGGCATAATTGGCTATTATTACTAGTACACATATATGACCACCTAATTGTTGTATGATTATGCTTTGTATTGTCAAGAGCGAGCGTTGACTTCCTTATATGATTCACTCTTATTTTTCACATAAAAGTCTTAAAACATCATGGAAAATGCATCCTTCGTAGACGTATTCTAATCCCTTTTTAAAATGGCATAAAATTATGCTTTATGTGGGATTGAAATAAAATGAATTACTTTTCAAGTTCCATTTTCATGAAATCATGTACTTTTAATCATCTAAGATTCATTAAAGTTCTAATTGGAATTTGTAATGTTGAATATAGCATGTTTTTATAAACAAAAATTGAAATAAAGATTGAGACAAAGTATCATGAAATAAAAGCATATGATTTTCATGCCCTAATTAAAATGGACCTTATCATTTCTATGGAACAATTGAAAATAGGCTAATTTTTCCTTGTTTTTAGCATACTTTTGCAATTTCTAAAGGAGAACATGTCTTTGTTCTCGTTTGTTATGACTCAGTGTTTCCTAGAGAACATCAAGATTAGCCTGGAAGATTATGCTGACCTGCTCGAGGCCCATGACAAGTTATCAGAAGAGTTGGATCAACTACAACAACAAGAAAGTTAGATACTATAGCTATCCCACAAACCACCATATCAACCTCTTCAAACATTACTGACGCTGCAACACTACAAGAACTACAAAAACAAGTCTAAATTATTCAAAACACACTTCAATAGGCATTGAAAAGTGTAGAATTATAATTCTTGTTAATATCTCTAATTTCAATTCGGTTTGCAGTTCATTAAATATTTTGATTTGAAAGGATTCCAAGATACTTAGGGAGGTCTAAGAAAATTGGATCTTCTCGAATTTTCATCGGTAGCTTTTCAAGCCTCCATTTCTTATTAGATTTGTAGAAGTGATCATAAAATAAAATGCCATACTTTGACAACTATCTTGCTCTTGTGTTGTGGTATTGAAGCTCTCCTATAGAACCAATGATTGCATGGAAATGACCTATAATGCATTCGAGTAGCTTCCATACGTGGCACGATGAGGGATATGTATTTGAAAACTTTGCAGATTCAATAATCCTTATGATAGCTTACCTGTTATAATGATGTGAAATACTTACAATTAGTTTTGCATTGGTTTCATCAATATCCAATCTCCTATTGATACTTTCATCTTGGTCTATCAATTATTGTGTAACAAGACATATGTCTCAGGAAATGGTAGTTCATGCCTATAAGAAGAGGTGACCATACCAATCAGGCTTGGGGGATTGCATGTCACATCCATTGAAAAGTATGCTTTTTGCCTCCTGCCTTGTCAATCATAGAAAGAGTCATGCATTTCAAAACGTGAGGCAATAGACATTGAGTGTTAGGTACATATTGCTTTTCAAAACACATCATTGTGTGGCATTATAAAACTAAAGAAAAATTGGCCTTTACTATACATATCATGATTACACATACCTGATTGTAGGCATAGAGAAGTATCCTCCAAATTTTTAAAGGTTGAGATTATGCTATGCAAGCAACCTTATGAAGAAGATAATTTTGGTGCAATCATTGTCATAAAGTTTACATGCACACTAGACATAATATAAAATTACCTTGAAATCTGATGGATATCATAATTTATTCCCCTTGAATGTTATAAAAGTAGTATTTTATTTCTTCACTTTGTTTGAAATAATATATTATTCTATTGGTAACAAGATGAAATACTATATTTTATTACTATAGCCAAGAAGACATATTATATTTTATTATTGCACCTCAAAACAAATATAATATTTTATGCTCCATACTCAGCAAGAAAACAATGTTCTATTTGATTTTCCATAGTTTTGCATTTTTTGGAAATCGATGGAATGTGAGGTTGGCCCTCTCTTCATTGGAAAACCAACTACTTTTTACCTAATTTTGAAAGTCTTGAAAGTCATAGAGGAGAGCTCTAAAATTACATACCATCTTTTCGTGCTCATAAATTGAAATGGTCTACAAATGATGTAACTATATCAATAGAGTAGTTACTACTATATCCAAAAGACAAAAGAAAACGAAAATGATTGATCATGTGACTAATTCTAACATTATTAAGATCAATTTGTTGGGGTTAGACGTCTACAGAAGCACACAAACAACACAAGGAAGAAGAAGAAGCTTGGAGCACAACACACAATACTGAATGTATTACTAGAGAATGTACAAAGATAAGTAGCCCCTTAGGGCAATAGGTGTATATACAAGCCGGGGGAAAAGAAACCTCCTAAAGAGGGAAAAAAATGCCCCGGTGGTCCTAGAGTGTTCACACACATCACTACCTAAATATATCGAGAAATCCCCCCTTGGAGTGATGCGGTGAACAAGTAGCTGGCACTCATGTATAAGGAAGTGCCAAGCTATGTGGAAATCACTCCACAAAAGGAAGTAAGCCCAAAGCTTTGCGGAAAGCTTCAAACTTCTCCCTAGGCAGAGCCTTCGTGAAAAGGTCTGCAATGTTCTCCTGCATGGGCACATATGCCAAGCTGATCTCCCCAGCAGAGAACCTCTCCTTGACATAATGATAATGCACCTCAATGTTCTTAGTGCGAGCATGGAACACAGGGTTCCTCGCAACTGCCAATGCGCTCTGACTGTCAGTGAAGATGGTGGTGGTAGGAGGCTGACCAACACCCAAATCAGCCATTAGGCGTCTGAGCCACACACACTCAACAGTCATTGTGAAAGCTGCCCTATACTCAGCCTCACCATTGGAAGTGGCCACAGTAGGCTGCTTCTTGCTCAACCAAGATATACATGAGCTACCAAGCATGAAGCAAAGCCACTAGTGGACACATGAGTGTCATAGCAACCAGCCCAATCACAGTCAGAAAAAGCATGCAAATCTGGCGGTAGTGATCCCCCCTTGGGATAAAACAACCCAAGTAGCCGAGTACCAATCAAGTGGCGAAAGATACGCTTAACCACCTGCCAATGCTTGACTCTTGGGCAATGCATAAACTTGCTCATCTGTTAGACAGCAAACTGAATATCTGGCCGAGTAATGCATAAGTAAATCAAGCATCCAATAGCCTGCTGATAGAGAACAACATCAAATGCATCTCCAACATCATGAAGACTCAATCGTAAACCTATCTCCATAGGAGTGGCAATAGGCTTACAGTCTTCAAGGCCAAAACGCTGCAATAATGTGTCAATATATTTCGTTTGACACAAAGCCATTCCACCATCAACTTGCATAAACTGAATGCCCAAATAATGATGCAAATGCCCCAAATCAGACATCTCAACTGAGGCATGCAAATCAGCCTTAAAATCAGCAATATGCTTCTCAATAGGACCAGTGAGCAGCATGTCGTCAACATAGACAACAATGATCAGAAGCACATCATTAGCATGCTTAACATATAAGGTGCTTTTAGTTGGACTGTTCTCAAAACCATGTGTAATCAGATAGGCATGTATCTTCTCATACCAAGCACGTGGTGCTTGCTTTAAACCATATAATGCCTTCTTTAACCTGCACACCTAGTTCTCATGCCCTTTTTGCACAAAGCCACGGGGCTGAAAAACATACACTTCTTCATGCAAGTCACCATTGAGAACTGTAGTTTTAATGTCCAACTGATGTACATTCCAACCATGATGGGCTGCAAGTGCACAGATGCTCCGAACAATAGTCATACGACATGTAGGTGCAAAGGTCTCATCAAAATCAATGCCTCTTTCCTGTGCATAACCCTTTGCAACAAGCCTAGCCTTATACCTATCAACTGTACCATCAGGTTTACGCTTCAGCTTGTATACCCACTTAGTGCCAATGGCCTTCTTGCCAAGAGGCAAGTCACATAAAGACCAAGTACCATTCTTCATTATTGCATCATATTCAGATTGCATAGTAGCCATCCAATTTTCTGAATTTTGTGCTTCATCAAACAAAACAGGCTCAGTCTCATCACAAAGACTAGATGGAGCCATGTCATAGCAATCTGATGCAAAAGAGGCACTATGAGAGCTTGATCGAGTATGATATGTTAGAGATGCATCTAATTTATTGTCACGCAAGGTCTGCACCAGCCATTTTGGCATAGTTCTTGCCTGCTCAATATCATCTCTCTCATCAATAAGTGCATCATGTAAATCTGCATCAGAAATGGAATGATCTGCATCATCACATGAAACCTGCAAAGGCTGAGAAGTTGCCTCATTAGGACCAGCACTAGACTATCCACCTGTAAAAAGAGGCACCAAAGTATCATACATGTCTTTGGAGCTAACAGACGTCTCCTTAGTACATGAAAGCAATGGCTGAATAGCATCTTCCACAAAAACAACATCACGACTAACCATAATGCATTTAGTCTGTGGATGATATAGACAATAGCCTTTACTTTCAGAACTGTACCCAACAAAAATACATTTTACTACTTTATCATCCAATTTTTTGTGATGTTGTTCAGGCACTAATGCATATCCCAAACAACCAAAAAGACGCAGATGAGTAGCAGATGGCTTGCGATCATGCCAAGCCCCATATGGAGTGATAGACTGTAGCGCTTTAGTGGGACACCTGTTCAATATATATGCTGCACACATGACAGCCTCAAGCCAGAAACTATGTGGTAATGCCTGACTCTTGACCATACACCTCGCCATCTCCATGAGAGACCTATTCTTCCGTTTAGCAACTCCATTCTGTTGAGGTGTATACGGCACTGTACACTGGTGTTTTATCCCACGGAAGCTAGAAATGCATTAAAATCAGAATACATATATTCCCCCCCCTCGATCTGAACGGAGGGTGCTCATTTTACATGCTGATAGATTTTCATCCAAAACCAAAAACTGTTTGAAGCACATGAACACTTTGGACTTTGCCTTCAATGGATATACCCATGCATGCCTGGAAAAATCATCAATGAAAGTCACGAAGTAAAAATAATTTCCAAAAGAGGGTGTCTGCATAGGACCACAGACATCACTATGTACAAGCTGTAATTTCTGAGTAACCCAAACTGAACCATCTTTTGAAAATGAGGAACGCTTCATTTTTCCCAAAGTACAGCCTTCACAAACATGTTTTCCAGGTGTCTCAAGCTTGGGCAAAGAGGAAACCATTTCAGATTTCTGCAGGCGTAGCAAACTAGCAAAATTCAGATGACCAAAGCATGCATGCCAAAGCTTTGCATCTGACATACCCTGAGAATCATTTACTGCACATGCCGAATCACTTACAGATTTTTCATAGTCTATGAGCTTATATAGCCCACGACATAAAATGCCAGAAGCAATAATCACGTCACCATTTGATAGATCATGAACTGTACACCTGTCATCAACAAATTTCACAACCAAGCCAATCTTGGCTAATGAAGAAACTGATAACAGGTTCTTCTTGATCCCTGGCACAAATAAAGCATCTGACAAAGTGAAAGAACTACCATCAGCAGTAGTCAAAATGATCTTTCCAACTCCCATAACAGGATAAGAGGAATTGTTGGCGCATGTAACAGTATTCCCTGTAGGGGCAAGCTCGAGTGAAGAGAAGAAACTGCGCTGCGAGGTAATATGTTTGGTTGCCCCACTGTCAAAATACCAAGCATCTTAGTCTACTGCAGACATGCACTGATCATGAGAAGATGGGTCAAAACTGCAGACAGTAGTAAACACCCATTCTTCTTCTTGCACAAGATTAGCAGACTCTATTTTTGGTGTAGAGGCATCTACAACAACCATTCCAGCCTCTTTCTTCTTTGCCTCTTTAGCAGCCAATTTTGGACAGTTCTTTATGATACGATCATTCCCTTTACAATACCTACAGAACAATTTCTGCTTTTCTAATTTCTTCTCATCTTTATCTTCCTTCTTCAAATATGCAGAATTAGCAGTTTTTTGCTTACTAGTTGAAGAGCTCCATTTTCCTTTGCCCTTCTGACTAGCCAGGAAAGCTTGATCTGCAACTTGCATAATGGACATGTTCTGCTTGGACTGATCTTCCTGCAACAAAACAGAGACTAACTCCTCAAATGATAAGGCATTTGGATTGGCTGAAAGCAGTGATGTATTCCGTATGTTGGCTGTTGAGAATAAGTTGGATGGTATGAATTAACCATTATGGGATTATATGATGCATCATGTATTGGTCACAAAAGGAGTATGGAACATTGTGAAGGGTGTTGAAAAACATCTTATTTCAACTGCAAACACAGGTACTGAAGCTGATGTAGATGGCATCGAAGATGGTGATATTCTGCAGATTCTTGTTCGTGTTGCAATTTTTGTTGCACTTACTATAGAGGAAATTTGTTGGGATGGCAGAGATGCTCAGGCACATGCATTGATAGCATTGTCTATCGAATGTGCCATTATTCCTCACATTCGCTCTTGCAAAATAGCTAAGGATGCTTGGGATATACTTACCACATTGTAGCAGGCTAGGAATGAGGCTCGCGTTGCTTACCTCTGAAAAAAGTTGGAGAGTGAGCATATGAATGTAGGTGATTCTATGGACAGTTTCTGAAAAAAATCAAAGACTTGAAGGAACAATTGATTTATACTGATGAAGTTATAACAGATAACTCACTTGTGCGTACCGTTTTGAATGGTCTTTGTGATTCATATCAGAGTTTTGGTTCTACTCTTCATTTGATGATGAAAGGCAATGCAAATGCCTTGACATTTGAGGAGTTAGTCTTTGTTTTGTTGCAGGAAGATCAGTCTAGGCAAAACAAGTCCATTATGCATGTTGCAGATCAATCTTTCCTGGATAGTCAGAAGGGCAAATGTAAATGGAGCTCATCTACTAGTAAGCAAAAATATGCAAATGCTTCACATTTGAAGAAGGAAGATAAAGATGAGAAGAAATCAGAAAAGCAAAAATTCTTTTGTAATTACTGAAAGGAAATGATCATATCATAAAGAACTATCCAAAATTGGCTGCAAAAGAGATAAAGAAAAAAGAGGCTAGAATGGTTGTTGAGAGGCCTCTACACCAAAAACAGAGTCTGCAAATCTTGTGCAGAATGAAGAATGGGCATTTACTATTGTTTGCAATTTTGACCCATCTTCTCATGAGCAATGTATGTCTACAGTAGACTCAGATGTAGTATTTTGATACTGGGGCAACCAAACATATTACCTCCCAACACAGTTTCTTCAGTTCACTTGAGCCTGCCTCTATAGGAAATAGTGCCACATGTGCCAACAACTTCTCTTATCCTATCATGGGAACTAGAAATATCATTTTGATTACTATTGATGGTAGTTATTTTACATTGTTAGATGCTTTATTTGTGCTAGGGATCATGAAAAATCTGTTATCAGTTTTTGCATTAGCCAAGATTGGCTTGGTTGTGAAATTTATTGATGACATATGTACAATTCATGATCTGTCAAATGGCAACATGATTATTGCTTTTGGCATTTTATGTTGTGAGCTGTATAAGCTCATAGACTATGAAAAATCTGTGAATGATTTGGCATGTGTAGTACATAATTCTCACGCTATGTTAGATGCAAAGCTTTAGCATGCACGCTTTGGTCATCTGAATTTTGCTAGTTTGCTATGCCTGCAGAAATTTGAAATGGTATCCTCTTTGCCCAAACTTGAGGCACCTAGAAAACATGTCTGTGAAGGCTATATTTCGAGCAAAATGTAGTGTTCCTCCTTCCCAAAGGATGGTTCAATTCAAGCTACTCAAAAATCATAGCTTGTTCACAATGATGTCTCCGGTCCTATGCAAACACATTCTTTTGGGAACTATCTTTACTTCATGAGTTACAATGATGATTTTTCCAACTGTGCATGGGTATATCCACTCAAAGCAAAGTCCAAAGTGTTTATGTGCTTCAAAGAGTTTTTGGTTTTGGCTAAAAATCTGTTAGCATGTAAAATAGGCACCCTCTGTTTTGATCGAGGGGCGGAATATATGTCTTTTGACTTTAATGCATTTCTGGCTGAATGTGGGATAAAACGTCAGTGTATAGTGCCATATACACCTCAACAGAATGGATTTGCTTAACAAAAGAACATGCCACTCATGCAGATGGCGAGGTGTATGGTCAATAGTCAGGCTTTACTACATAGTTTATGGCTTGAGGTTGTTATGTATGCAACATATGTACTTAACAGGTGTCCCACTCAAGCACTACAATCTATCTTTCATATGAGGCTTGGCATGGTCCTAAGCCATCTGTTGCTCACCTACGTGCTTTTGGTTGTCTGGCACATGCATTAGTGCTTGAACAACATTGCATTTTTGAATGGTGACTTGCATGAAGAAGTGTATGTTTTTCAACCCTGTGGTTTTGTGCAAAAAGGGCATGAAAACCAAGTGTGCAGGTTAAAGAAGGCATTATATGGTTTAAAGCAAGCACCATGTGCTTGGTACGAAAAGATACATGCATATCTAATTGCACATGGTTTTGAGAACAATTCAACTAAAAACACCTTATATGTTAAGCCTGCTAATGATGTGCTTTTGGTTGTGTATATTGATGACATGCTGCTAAGTGGTACTCATGAGAAGCATAATGCTGATTTCAAGGCTGATTTGCATGCCTCATTTGAGATGTTTGATTTGGGGCATTTGCATCATTATTTGGGCATTTAATTTATGAAAGTTGATGGCAAAATAACTTTGTGTCAAACGAAATATATTGACACATTATTGCACTATTTTGGCCTTGAAAATTCTAAACCTATTGCCACTCCTATGGAGATAGTTTTACGATTGAGTTTTCATGATGGTGGAGATGCATTTGATGTTTTTCTCTATCAGCAGGCTGTTGGACACTTGATTTACTTATGCATTACTCAACCAGATATTCAGTTTACTGTCTCACAGATGAGTAAATTCATGCATTGCCTAGGTGTCAAGCATTGACATGCAGTTAAGCGCATCTTTTGCTACTTGAGTGGTACTTGACTACTTGGATTGTTTTATCCCAAGGGGGGATCACTACCGCCAGTTTTGCATGCTTTTTCTGACTCTAATGGGCTGGTTGCTATGACACTCATATGTCCACTAGTGGCTTTTGCTTCATGCTTGGTAGCTCATGTATATCTTGGTTGAGCAAGAAGCATCCTACTATGGCCACTTCTAGTTGTGAGGCTAAGTATAGGGCAGCTTTAAAAGTCACTATTGAGTGTGTGGCTCAGATGCCTTATGGCTGATTTGGGTGTTTGTCATTCTTCTACCAACACCATCTTCACTGACAGTGAGAGCACATTGGCATTTGCGAGGAACCCTATGTTCCATGCTCGCACTAAGCACATTGAGGTGCATTATCATTAGGTCAGGGAGAGGTTCTCTACTAGAGAGATCAGCTTGGCATATGTGCGCACGTAGGAGAACATTGCAGATCTTCTCACGAAGGCTCTACCTAGGGAGAAGTTTGAAGCTTTCCGCAAAGCTTTGGGCTTACTTCGTTTTGTGGATTCCACATAGCTTGGGACTTCCTTATACATGAGTGCCAGCTCCATGTTCACCGCATCACTCCCAGGGGGGATTTGTTGATATATTTAGGTAGTGATGTGTGTGAACACACTAGGACCATCGGGGCACTTTTTTCCCTCTTTAGGAGGTCCCCGCCGCTTGTATATATGCCTATTGACCTAGAGGGTTTCTCATCTTTGTACATTCTAGTGGTAATACATCCAGTATTGTGTGTTGTGCTCCAAGCTTCTTCTTCTTCCTTGTGTTGTTCACGTGCTTCCATCGACATCTAACTTCAACATATGAGTTGTTTAATGAATCAATTGGACAACTGTAGATAAGTTGTTTAATCAATCATTTGAAAAATCAATCATAAGTTGTTTCATCAATCATTTTAACAATCACCTTGCAACATGATTAACACCTACAAGCAGCTGGACAACCATAGATGAGTTGTTTAATCAGCATTTGAAAAATCAATCATGAGTTGTTTAATCAATCATTTGAACAATCACCTTGCAACATGATTAACAACTAATTTTACACATGCATCTAACCTCTCGACAACATCACTAATATCATAAACATTTCCCCATTATGGATAACATATAGAATCAAAGGAAAAAAAAGAATGGCATCCAAGGATCTTATATATGATACCTTAAGGATGCATGATCAAATTCTATGCCAAGCTATCAAATAATTTAAGGAAGGGATCTTTGATCCTCAAATACCCTCAATAAACTCCCATTGCATGACTAATAGTTTGTAACACAAATCCAAAACCTTCATTTCAAGAAAACCAGATATTAACATCCATCGAGTGTATATGATCTTTCCCATCAGCCCATTATGGCACACACATTTCAAGCAAATGAGGGTTGGACACATCATTAGTGAAAAAAGTTCCAACATCTTGAATAAGTCACTAGCAATAGACATGAGCAAGTGTGCACCATTCATGTAATCACCTTAATGCAAGCATTATAGGTGTGGTATGATGCATTGTGCCTAACAAGCATTCGGTCTATCAATTGTGATTGGAAAAAACAAAGAAAATCATCATACAAAAAGGTTTTGAAATCACGTTTTCCGAAATATAATAGTAAATACATAAAATATTTCTCATCAACACCACCTACAGAGGAAGAAACCATACATAGGTAAGCAACCAACAAGCAAACCTTAGTGAATTCAAGCAAAAACCAATAGACATGATAAGCTTCAATGAATTCAAGCTTTCGATACCAAAGAAAAATAGAGGGAAGAATACAATGACAACAAAAAGGAGAGGGAATTCGAGTCAATAAAATGGGAGAGTTCATGAAGAAAAAAAAATGAAAAGGGGTCCTTTTTTTTTAATCTTTAATGTACCCAAGCTTGTGAGTTTCTCCATATTCATGTAATTATTGTGTTAGAAAACCTTTAGAATAAAAGGCCATAGGGAACGGTTTCTTTGGTCTCAATAAAAGAAGTGAACAAAGGGAAATGACTTAGAATAGCCTCAACCAAAGAAGGAAAGTGAAAAATAACCAATGTATCTGATAAGCAATAAAAACCTCAGTTTACAACTAGTATACATTATAGATCTTTCAACACTTCCATGATCAACGAAAAAAGGAGAACCTATTAAAATATGATGAAGACAAATATGATTTTATTCTTTAATAGGTTACAATAGGATGTATGTAAAGTTAAAGTTTTTGTGTTTCCAAACCATTGGGGGACAATATAATCATCCACAAAAGAACGTGAGTAAAAACCAATGCCAATATGTGGGAATGAATATATGAGGGTTACAATGTTTGTTATCACTATCACTCATCATTCCATCTATGGAGGCACTCTATGGGGACATGAAAATATAAAGAAATAAAAAAAATGGAGGTTAAAAGATACCTCATCCAAGACCTTGTTCTCTTCATTATCATGTATGGTCAAAGGGTGTTTTTTCCATTATAATAGAAATCATGTTTATCCACCAAACATAATATATCCAACCAAAAATTAAACACCTTAGAAAAATCAAGTAAGGAAACTCCTCCCAAAATATAGCAAAAGAAGGCAATCCTTGTGGACGTCATGACAAACTTATACAATTCAAGAGTTTATACATCTTACAAAATCAAAAGGGAGACTTTTTTGTTGTAGTCAAAGGTGGTAAAAGTATACTTATTCAAGTGCGGATTGATAAGAGCCTATGACCTTAGGTAGGTAAAGAATTCATATATGTAGATATGTATGCAAGTAAGCAAGAAAATCACCAAAATTGTGAATAAGTTGGATATGTATGACGATTATGTCAAAATCCGTAAGAGAAACTAAATAATTATGTGAGATATGAAAAGTGAATATCCTCTGTAAAGTACTTTATAAGTATCATTCTCTCTCTCTGATCCTTCTTTTGCTCATTTAATCTCTTTTTGTACCTAAAAAAGTGACTCAAACCCAACTTTTCAAGTTTTGTGATAGATTTGGTAAGAGAATGTCCATTCTCCATCTAAAATAGATTTTTATTCTTCTTAACTAGTTTGATTCTAAAATCTTTTGAATGTTTTTTTTCCTTAAAGTTGTGGAACATTCCTAGGAACTCCCAAATGTCATAAAACGAAGATTCTCTAGCAAATTATACTTTTTATCCTCTCCTTCCCTAAAGATTTATCTTCTTACACTTATTCTCTCCCTTTTTATTTTGTCTTCCTCTTTATATAGAAGTATGTATGGATTGCCTGCTAGATCTTTATTCCATTCTTGTATCTCTATCATTCATGTCACCAAGGGAGCGGTAAAAAGAGAATGGATTAATTTGTAGTTCTACATATGGTACTTGAAGAATTGTGGTTGAATCCCAAAGAGAGTGATAGAGCTTGAACAAAGGGCATGAAAAAAGGTTCTAAGATGGTCTATGGCATCACCAAATACAAACATGGTTTCTCCTTCAACAATATTATTGTATTAGTTTCCACAACTAGAAGTCAAATACAGAATAAATTTTGGAATAGTCTATATAACAACGAGGTTCTTTGCTAAATAGATATTCTTCACAAAGTCTTAATTCAAAATAGACTAGTAAGTTGTCCAACAAATAAGCCAAGAAGCTTATTGCAACCAAGTCTAGAAACTTAGCCTAACATACTCTAGCAGATGGTGCAACATAATCTAATAGAATAGTTCCCCTTCTTCTTGAAAAGATAGAGATGTGTATGCATGAGAAAAGAGTTCACTGCTTGCATAAGGAAGGCAGTAGGTGTTCGCTTCCACTAGTTCACACAGGCTACTAGTAAAACCCACCCCTTGAGAACAAGCTTCAACCTCCAGAAAACAAGTTGCATAGTGAAGATACCTCACACTTCACTTTGAGCTACCTTCAGTCACCAAACCTCTTAATATATAAGTGTGTATGGATACTTGTTAGATCCTTAGTCCATTCTTTTGGCTCTACATAATGCCAATAAAGGATTGGTAAAAAGAGAATGGAGAGATTTGTGGTTTTATAGACACTTGAGGAGCTATGGTTTTGCAGAAACTTGAGGAGCTATGGGGAGATTTGGGAGGCAGCATCGATAAATGAAGCTTAAACAATGGAGGTGAGAGAGAGAGAGAGAGAGAGAGATGGTCAATGCAATCATATGCAAAAGTTTGGAAAAATCTAGTTTAATTGCTTCTAGGTCGAATATGTCTCACGAAGATAATGAAGCTTAACCAATGGAGGTGAAAGAGAGATGGTTGATGCAATCATATGAAAAATCTTGGACAAAACAAGCTCCGAGTTAATTTTTTCAAGGTCAAATATGACTGAGGAAACGAATGCTCAAGGTTGATGGTTGATCTCCAATGGAGAGTGAAATTTAAAGCATAGGTATGCACAAGTGCTGGAAAGAGAGAGAGAGAGAGAGAGAGAGAGAGAGAGAGAGAGAGAGAGAGAGAGAGAGATCCTACTGCACTACGTAAGTGACTACCTGAGTAGGTCATGAGAGAGAGAGAGAGAGGAAAAGAGTGTGTTTCAATGAGAAAGAAATGGAGTGTGAGAAGGTGCGTGAGAGGGTGAGGGTGTGTGAGGTGAGTGAGCATGAGGGTATGTGAGAGGGAGAGGGAGTGTGAGCAAAGGTGTGCATATGTCAATGTGAGAAGGTGAATGTGTAGCAGAGGTAGAGATTATGAAAGAGCATAGGTGTGTGCGTGAAGGTGTGAATGTGAATGTGTACGTGTCACAGAGGGACAATATGTACATGTGCATATATATCAATGGGAGAGATTAGATGAGGTTGAGGAAGTGTTTATGAATAAGAGGGAGTGAGTACGGTTGTGAAAGTATGTGTGTTGTGTGCGAGGGAAAAGAGATTTTGATTTCTGTATGAGGGAGAGGGTGTGATGAAGACTGTGTGTCGTATGAGGGAGAAGATGGTGTAGTTGGAAGCGTACGATACAAAGGAAGAAGAAAAATGGTATCCTAAATTTATCATGAGGAAGTCTACAATGACTACTAAATGAAGAGGAATACTTTGGAGGCTCATAAGGTCATATGGCTTTATTGGGGTGCAACACTACATGCAAGTATAAGCAAGTCAACTTGCAGTGATTGTGCATGCATGTTGTTATGTAGCTTCAAGAAGTTCGTTGATATGCATGCCTTTTTTCACACACACACACATACATACATATATACATACGTACATACATACATATATATATATATATATATATATATATATATATATATATATATATATATATATATATATATATATATATATATTCCTATATGCATATGTGTTTGTGAATAAACAAACAGATATGCAAATATGCACGTTCAAATTTGATCATCCATTTCGTATTATGCACAAACACGGCTTTATGTATACATGTATATATGTACATTATAAGCGTGTATGCCATGATTACGTGTACATGTATATAAATAATATGTATGCGTGTGCATATATATATATATATATATATATATATATATATATATATATATATATATATATATATATATACATATATATATATATATATATATATATATGTATGGAAACATCTATGCATGCATTTGTGTGTTTATATGTACATGTGCACATATGTATGCAGGTAGATCAATATACATGCACGTGTGTATGTGCATGTAAAGATGCATATATATATATATATATATATATATATATATATATATATATATATATATATATATATATATATATATATATATATATATATATATATATATATATATATATATATGTGTGTGTGTGTGTGTGTGTGTGTGTGTGTGTGTGTGTGTGTGTGCATGTTTGAATGCAACACTTCAATATGTATGTATGCATGTAGGTATACATGCTTGAGCTCTACGATTTGGCTCAATATCCTCCATTTGGATCAAATGCATTTTATTTTTATTCCATATGTGTTTCCACTTACGAAACCCTTTTCTCCATTGTCTCTCGTCTATTTGGAGGCAATCGTTCTTCACTCGCATGATACTAAAGATTGGGACCCGCATGGAGTCATGCTATCTTATGCCAATAGCCCACTTCCAATCATTGTTGATGGCACAAAACAATTTCATCCTATCCCATTATTTCCAAAATGAGCACACCAGATTAGAACCCTTGGGGACAACTAGGAATGAATAGAACAAGAGTCATAAGATCAAAATCTTTCCATCTGGGGATCCTAGTGAGAGAGAGGTCATTGTTGTTCCTAAAGATACACTTAGCCCATGAAGCATCTTCATTATTCTAAGCTTTGGTCAACAAGATTATTGGCCAAGCCATCCATAATCAGAATTCCCATCCCTCCCATGCCTTTCGGGCTAGAGCAAACCTCCCGTTATATCTTTCGCAAACCTTTTCTATTGGGACCTCAAATCCAAAGAAAATTTCTACAAATCATTTCCATCTTTTGCATCTGGCTAGGCCTCCAACATGCCAAGAAGTATATGATTGAGGAAATAAGGAAGGTGTTTACAATCAACCATGTCCCTCCATATTGAGTTGCATACCCTTCCAATAACTCAGGTTCTTGTCAAGCTTCACAAGCACCAAATCCCATGTATGGCACATAGAGACTCTGAAACCCACTGAAATGCTCAATAATTGAAAGGTTTTTCCATAGGGGAGCTCCGAACAGCCCTCATCCTTAACAAATTGCATGGGTGGAGTCATAAAAAATGTGAAGGCAATGCCAAAAACATGAGACACAATCAATATCATTTTGGAGAAACAAGGTGGAGTCATCAACAAAGAGTCTAAGAGTTGCCTGGTCTCACCATGGGGAAGCGAGAAACCCAAAATATGTCCCTACCACTCCCCAACTAGGCAGTTGAAGCCCATCAACAATGCCAAAGAGCAATGGGCAAGCGGGAAACCTTGCCTGATAGAGCTCTTGAGGCAAAAACCTAGAGAGTTTTGACCATTAATGTTGATATGATCCAAGTCATTTCCCAAGAGCATGGAAACCATTTGATAAATCTAGGAACACGTATGAGATCCTTGAGGTATTGAAGGGTATAATCTCATTCAAGTCAATTTTAAGCTTTGTCAAAATCAAACTTGAGGAAGAGAATGCCTTGGGAAGACTCTTTCGTGAATTCAAAGGCCTCCCAAACATCGATAATAGCTTCAAGAATAAATATACCTTTGATGAAGCCTTTCCGATCTTCATTGATCCATGCACAGAGGTGGCCTGCAATACAATTGGCAAGGTCTTCGGCAAACATTTTGTAACTGATCTAGAACATGGTGATATGTCGCCAGCTTCTTATTCTATTCTTGCTATCTTTTTTTGTGGATGAGATTGGCAATGCCTTCATTCAAGCACCTTGACAAGGCACCAAGCTAAGGGCATCATTCCAAATTAAGCAAAGTGAGGCCGTCAAGACCTAGGCTTTTGCTTTTGAGGAGGGCATTGATTGCTTCAAGAATCTCTTGGCCAATCAAGGGAGAATCAATAAAGCGCATGTCTTCTTGTGGATTTTTTTTGGATTTGACTCTTGAAATGATGGCCATGCACACCCATCTTTGAGAGAAAAGCAGAATAGACACCGCAAGAGGTTGCTTGAAGTGATTTACAATCAACGCACAATTCTTTGCATCACAAGAGCATTCCATGGCACTGTTGTTGATCATTTTAGCTAGAGTTTCATCACTTTGTTTCTTCTTAAGGAGGTTGCACATTTCGTTAGATGGATTATGGGCCTTGCCTGCCCAACAATGTTTAATGTAAATATGAAGCTTTAGGTCTTCTGGTGTTGTGTTCACCTATAGAATATCATTAAAGGAAAAACTCCATGGAAGTTTTAGGTACAAAGGACACTTTCTACTTCAAGAAAATGGTTGTATAGTTTCATCTAGATAATTCTCTTATACTCTTATATAAGAAGATGCAGAATTTGAAAAGGAATTCCTTGGCATACAATGTTAACTCTTAGTAATTCAATTTATTAGAAGTCTCCGTTATATCTATCTCTTATAGCTTCGAATTTCGTCCCTTGATAATAAAATCGAAACAATTTTGCTATTACTGAAAGAAATATCAAACGGCTTTATTTTTTCTTTGAAAATAACTTCTACAAATGATAATGTATTCATATGATGTAAACTTCGTCATCTGTTTTTAGTGCAGGACGCGTTTAGATTGTGTCGATGCAGACCTTGCCAACTGGTCCATGGTACCTTTCAAACATAACATTCCTCCAAAACTCGTGAGTGCCCAACTGGTCCATGGTACCTTTCAAATAACATTCCTCCAAACTCGTAAGTGCTTGGCATACTCGATCAAACTTCAGATACTGATGAATTAGAGTCGTAAACAAATGAAGGTCTGCTTGGTATGTCGAGAATCACTGACATTCCATACAGCCATGTGGTAATTGTAGACATTGCTGGCCTCTTTCTGGGATTCTCTTGCGTACATAACAATGCAATATGCAGAACTCGACCAACCTGCTCAAGAGAGACATCATTACCCAGCTTCTCGTCGACAAAGTCCACAAGTGTCTTCTTCTCGTAACTCTCCCAAGCCTGTATATGAAAAGGGATACTGATTGGTTAATTGAAGATCAATACAGACTAGGGATCTATGGAAGATGAAAAAATTCGGATGTGCTAAATCAACCCTCCCAAATGCACCATTCTGATTATATGAATGTTTTTCTTTTTTCTCACAAAAAGCTTGCAATGAATTTAAAGGAAGCAATGTACAAGCAAGCGAGGAGGAGATATGAAACAGGTTGATGAACCTGTCATCCTCTTCGTGGGGGATCCATTTCCTTTCAATTTATCTCTTTGAAGTACAAAAATAATTGAATGTCCATAGGACGGGGATGCTCTTGTAGCTACTTAACAAAGGATCTCTTAATGCAAAATTCCTTAGAAGAGTTTCCAAAATTGACCCCCGATTTCTTCTTCCATATCTTCCAAGGAGTTTCACATCTCATAGCATTCCAAAAGGGCTGCTGAGAAATCCACTGCCTCATCCAAGTAGCTTGCTGCCAAGAAATCTTCATTAGTAGGATGAGAATTCTTTATACAGAATACCATACTCTTAGGACACATAAAAAGACATTTCCGATGCCCTCCTCTTCTCTATGGCATATCTTGCACTGAGGGTGTTAAGCAGCTAGGGGCCTTTAGCATTCGTCCAAATGCCTCTATGAAGGATTTGCCACAGCAAAACCACGTTCTTCATCTCGACCCATGGGTGCCAAAGGGATTGAAGCTTAAGCTCCTTCCCTAATTAGTCGGATAAAGGTTGTGATGACTCAAACAGATCAACATAATTTCCTCTATAAATTACTTTTACTTTTGTCATTTAATTATACATGAACGTAATGTCCTCTATGAATTATACATTAACACTGTGCTCTATTTGCTAACTTCACATGGATTACAGGCTACAGCTTTGTTGATAAGGCAGTGCTGCGGATATTGCTTGATGATGCCTATGATATGAAAGCTACTGGGCTATTATGTAAGTCAACAAACTTCTTCTACACTGTTTTGTAAGTCTAAAACCTTCTTCCAGTGCAAACGCCCTCCCCCACATACACGTGCACACATGCGTGCACGTGCATGCACATGTATGCATGTGTGCGTGCACACACACACACACACACACACACACACACACACACACACCCATGCACACACACACACACACATGCACACACACACACACACACACACACACACACACACACACACACACACACACAGTTGTATACCCAGGTATGATAGTTGTTATATGTGTCACTGCCCCAGTTTCACATGCGCTTAGCCAAGAACCTTTCTAGTTCACAAGTGGGCATATTCATCAATGAGAAGAGCTGATTGGCTGCCCCCATCTACATGAATGAGAATGGATGCTTATGCTTGTTGCTCCATCATCACACAGATTTTGGCCTCTGATGTCATGTAGCCATTTCCATCATCAATGATAACTAAGGCTTCCCACAGTACTAGGATCCAATTTTTTTATCTAATGCATGATTGGTTTTGTGTTATATACTGGCTCCTTTATAATATACTATATTTGAGTACGCATCTATATCAATTTTACCAGAATGATAAAAAAGACCGTTTCTCTTTTGCTTCATTGTAACATGGGGTCCTTCAAGTTAGCTTGTATGCACATTCTCCAAAGTGTTGGAAAAAGAATTTATGAGCCTCGTGTATCTGGGAGGCGAGCTCATCCTTCATCACACCCAAACCATCTAAACTCCTCGGCCTAACAACTTCTCTTTTGGACATCGTAGTATCGAGTGGCTAAGCCTCTTGCATGCAAACAAATTCTCTGTAGTTTAGTTTCTATGTCTCTTTATATGTTTAGTATATGAATGCATGCATGCATGTATGTAAGTATGCATGTATGTAAGTATGCATGCATGCATGCATGTATGTAAGTATGCATGCATGCATGTGCATGTATGTATTATGCACCAATCCTCGAGGGCAAGTCAAGTCGATGCATGGAGTTGAGTAGCGAAAGCATTCTGACAATGTGGTCTTTTTAGTATATGCAAAAACGTTTCAGATCTTTTGGACTGTTTCACAGCCGGTTTTGAGGTGCACTAGGTGAGCCAAGATATAGAGTTGCCAAAAAAGGAGCCCTCGTGACAGCAACCAGATATCTTATTGCGGCCCGTTTCTAGTCCTAGGTCCCATCCTCTTGAAGATTCGAGAGGAGGCCGTTACTGATACCCAAGTATTCACAAAGAGGTTGAAGCATTGCCATTACCGGACATCTACTTGACTCTAGAGCCAAACCATAATTGACGTCGAATTCAAAGAAAAAAACGCAACACATGGCTTCATAGTGCGTCATTGCCATGGGTTATTGAGACACCCACTCCACGTCAGACATGGGGGAAGGTCTAGATTGGGTCTAAGAGGAGCCCCCTTCTATTTGGCCATCACATCTGAGATGCTTAGATGTGGAGCACAACATTGACCCCTGATGTGAAGATTTTGTTTCCTCACTATTTGAACCACATGTGCATACATAAGATGAAGGGAAAGAGAGTGACACTCTTAGGTGTTCCTGTCCATTGTTGAGCGGTGTCCTTTCAACCCAAAAGAATTGCAACATGATATGCATGCAAGCCATCACAATGTGTAGTAGAAAAGTCTACATAAATAAAAGAGATGACAACATTACATCTTGTAGTAATGCTCTCTGAAGAAGAAGGGACTTACTTGGATGTACATGTGTTTCGCACGAGCCAACCGTTGCATTGCTCATGTGAGGGTACTCAGTTGAGTTCAATTGCTTTGTCTAGAATAACAACGTAGCACCTACCAAAAGGTGTACAAGGTCTAGGTTGTATCTAGCCTCATACCTTTGCTTCTTAAAGCAGATCATTCATTGTTTTCGCTTGCCTTCATATCCTTCAACTCGTTCCTATGACTTAGTCGACGACACTCTTTTGAATCTAGGTTGATTTGAATATCTGAAGCACCGCTTGTCTTGGCTACCACGCGGAAACATGGTCCATCCAAAGAGAACTTCAAAACAAGGTCATGAATCAAACATTGCACAAAACAAATAGGCAAAATATGTTTCAAGTATGATGTGCCATCGTGTGCAACTTAGGATCATAAGATATTCTACCTCAAAGGTTGCTTCCACAAATGCAAGTCAAGGTTTTCCGACCAACTTGACTTCCAACTAGCAAGTCCTTCAGAAATCCCTTGGAACCATCCCACTTGAAAGAACTTTGAAGGGGAGGAAGACTCATGTAGGTCTGCATGCCCGGAGTTGTTTATCTGAGAGAATGACAAGCTTGGCTCAAGGCTTGAAGCAAGTATTCCTTACTGCCAACCTTTCTTTGTGTGTCCCTTGTCTTGAGACGATCCTTGTTTGTACACAATGGCTCAAGTAGGCCTTCTTTCAAAGTCACATGGGGACAGGGACGGGTCCCGGGAACGGTGGTGTCCCCGGGACGGGGACGGAGCTTAGGGTGTCCCGGGGACGCGTCCCCGGGACGGCACTAAAAAAATGTTGATTTTTTAAAAAATATTCAAATGAAAGTTATGTACAATGACTGAGTTAACACATGAGATGACCAATAACAACAAAACCTTAGAGAAAAGGTGGTTGTTTAAGTACAAACATGTGGAGAGTATGTTTAACATTCAAAGTTGATTCCAAAAGAGAAGTGACGAGTCATATGTATTTCATTATGTCAAAAACAAGATTATGAATCATCATCATCATCATCATCATATGAAAATTTCATATACATGAAAAGAGCTAAGACTCAAGGGTCAATCACCATCTAGCATCCATGATATGGAATAATCATGATAACAAAAAGATCTTACGTCATACTCTCGATCCACAAAATGACTACATATGACTTGAAAATTGAACATAAATGTAATGAATGTAGAGAATTCAAGTGGGAAGTCTCATTTTTTGTAACATAATCAATGGCTTCTTCTTCTTCATGTTCTTTAATTGCCACTTGATTTGATCCCTATGCGACCTCCCGTTCTTTGAAAAGATCTCCTTTCATGCAATGGAACCTTGCTCAAGCCTTCAAAGTTCACACATGAAATGCTTGAGACTTGCTATGAAGCCTCTAAGTTAACGTGTGGTGGGATGAGCTCAAATGAGGCCTATCTATGCTTGTCTTTGAGGCCGAAACGACCTTCTAGATGTCTCAAAAAAAGGAAAAAATAGATTGGTAAGCAAAATCACAAATGGGAACTCAATTTTGGCTCTTGAAAAGTCTCCCTCCAAACTTCCAGATCTGCCATCCCGTCCCGGACAGCTTCCATCACATGAAAACGTCCCGGGATCAGATGGCTGTTACAGGCATGTGTGGGGGGATGGATACCGTCCCCAATTGGCATCCCCCCTCCAATCAAGTCAGGGACGGCGTCCCGGCATCCCTAGGGCCCTAGGACGCGTCCCCATGTGACATTGCCTTCTTTTGAGATGAGCCACTTTTGTTCATGAGATGACAAGTTTGTATCTTTCCATGAAACTTGAAACGCTAAACAAGTCACGAGCAAATTAAGCACAATGCCTGAGCCCCTCACCTGTTGGACGGAAGACTCAAGGAACATGTCCACATCACAAGACAATCTTAAGGGTGTGCAATCCATTTTGAAGAATCCAAGGCTTCGATTGTAGGTTGCACGATTCACTTCTATGAGTGTCCGACTTCACTCTTGTAGAAGATATCAATCTGAGGGTGAGGGTACAAACATTTGCCGGAGACAAAAAGACAAGAGGAAAGGCCAAGTAGCTTTGGTTTTGATGTGGCTATTGATAGACTATGTGTGCCAGTGACTCATCACATGGATGGCCTATCGGGTGAATTTCTACCAATGAAGAAACTTTCTCCCACAAAATCTAACACTTTGGATGGATGGCCAACCAATGTGAAGTTTTGCAATGGTTGGGAACAGTTCGTGGCAAGCCTTACGTGGCTACCCATCCTTTCATTCTATGGTGATGTGTTTGCATAGGATGTCCACTTCGAATCTTCCCACAATGATGCTTCTCGAAGAATCCCAACCGGCTGAATTTTCTAAAGGTGACTGAATTTACCTTGTGCTTCCGATGCACCTTGAAGGCTGTTGAGAGGTTGAAAACTTGATTTACTAACCAGAAACTTTGTTGACGATGGATGCCAAGCAGCCACTCTATTGATGGTGATGAAGATTCACGCCGATGAAGGATTCTAGACTCTAAACTGGCTAACATTACATGGCAACCAAAGCTGGTTTCAATGAAGTAGAAGAACATGAAGGGCAACCATTTCATCACGGGGTGTTCTTTAAAGAGGGTGAGTTCGAATTGAGCTAGAATTTCCCACCGAACGGAAGATTTTACATCTTGGATTGTCTTCAGAGATTCAAACTATTGACGTCATTGTGATAGCTCCTTAGCCTCGTATCCTTGGAATGAGGCTTTTTCCTCCATAAGCCTTTTATTAAGCTCAAATGCCTCCAATTCCCCGCATAGTTGTGCGATTGGATCCTCTTGAGATATTGAAGTAGACTCCCCAAACCGAATCCTTGCTTCTTCGATTTGCATGACGGCGGCTTCCAACTCTCATAGGTTTGCATATGGACTAAGTAGTTCTATAGCTTTTGTTGTGTTGCTATCGGCAAT